>OX439000.1:43134300-43750238 GCA_949316495.1 Amphiduros pacificus | reverse complement strand
GCAGAAATTCAGCAGAAAAGAATGATGGTTGAATTTTGGCAGTTGACCATGTGGTATATTTTAAACAAAGACTACTTCCGCTTCCTGTTTAAACTGCCACTAGGTGAAACAAGACGTCCATTAAAATGGAATGGTCGGCACTTTTTATCCTGCTTTTAAAACTGCTGTACAAGTGTAAGAAAACAGTGTTGAATTATTAATTAAGTCAGCACAAGCCGCCGCCCGCCACCGCATTCCGCCGCCGCCGCATCCGCCGCCCACCGCTGCATCCGCCGCCCACCGCTGCATCCGCCACCCGTCGCCGCGTCTGTCGCCCGCCGCCGCGTCCACCGCCACACTTTGTTTTCTTCATCCTTCCTTTATGCTTGGACATGAGGACTAGATACTATATTATGATAATATGTAGGTCTGGGAATTTTTTGGGGTTGAACTTTTTGTGATTTTGGGTCATGGTCAAGGTCATGGCCAGCACAGGAGCAATTCACTTATGAATGCTCTATTTTCTTACAAAATACAGCAATATTGATATAACATGAGGGGCTTGAATAAGTATAATATTGGGTGACCTTAGGCAATTTTCAAGGTCACAGGAGCCGATTTTCAAAATCGACTATATGTGATATTTTGCAAAATATTTTGCAAAATAGTATGTATTCTCCCTACATTTATCTTACACAATATCTTTGTTCATAATTTTTAGAAAAAATTGTAACTAGGTCACAATGACCTACTTAGATGCCCTATAGGTCACAATTTCCAAAATATTGTGATTCTAATCCTTTACGAATCAGAAAAGATTAGATCATGATATTGTGTAAATATATGTAATTATATATGTATCCTGTACAATATGTTCATGATTTAGAGAATAAGTTATTCTGGTTTAAATAGGGTTCTCAAGGCAATTGATTGAATTGTTGAATTGTTGTTCTGAATAAAATCACTTCTGTGTGGTGAATGGAAATGAATCAGTTACCAGAATGATCAGCACACAATATACTTCCCCACTGAAATACAACAATGAGTGTAAAATGCCATCTTGAGGATTAAACATGTGTAGCTGCACCCCATAATTTTTTCTAGGTCAGAGTTTGAGAGGCAGGGGTAATGCGATCCAAGGTGGCAATCAAGCTTGGACACAAAGTTCTCTCAAATCATCTCTGTGATGTGGTCATCACCTCTCTCTCTGTTCTCTGTGGGGTACTTTTTACAACTTGTCACCTCTTGGTGTATTTTAAGATGTGATGCATGATACCATTTAGTCCATGATGATACTGAAAGGTTCAAGAGAGGTTTTGTCCACTGCATGGACACCGTGGCATGGAGAGTGAGTGGATGGTATCAAGTGTCAGAGTGTCCCTCTCTAGGTCAGATGATCACGAGATTTCTATGCTACGTGTCAGAAGGAAGAATGTTCCACAAAAAGTATAACTTAAATTGTTAAAAAAAAATGGAGGTGTATTATTTCAAAGCTAATATCATACAATTACAGTATCCTGATGATTATCATGGTGACAATCAAGCGAGTGAGCTCCTTACATCATAAGTTTGTGCATGCTGTGTGGGGGGAGCATATTACATGATTCCAGACCAGAGAGTGTGGAGGTCCGAGACAATTCTTACACTGGGAAGTGAATGAGACTTAAGCAAATGAGACCGTCTGACAGAGCCAAGTTGAGAACCAATCTCACCCCAAGTGGCCGGCCTTCGCAAAGGCCGACCAAAAACACAAGGTGGCTCCACGTGTAAATGCATTCAAGTTTCTGCTCTGAAAGATTTTTAAGTTTTTCCAATTAAAAGAAAATATCTCTGGAAAATTATGATTCAATATCATATTTTAATCTATAATGCAAATAAAATATGATTTTGAGGCACACTTTTTTTTGGAGAAAATCTTAGAAAAAAAATCTAAGTCCAATTAGTAGATATTAGATATGTTCCATGGTTCGATTTAAAAATTTTCAATTTTGTCACAACGTTGTCACAACGTTATCACAACATGAGAATCACGACGTTGTATTACAACGTCCAGGCAACGTCCTACCAACGTTGTATCATGACGTTGTAAATAGGTTGAGATCTAACGTTGGTACTCAACGTTGTCACAACGTTGTCACAACGTAAAAGTACAACATTACCAGATAACAACCTTCTCACAACGTTGTAGCTACGTTGTGTGTTTGCTGGGAGATAGATAACTGAACAAGTGAGAGACAGCTGCATAAGTGAGATAACTGCAAAGTGAGAGATAGTTACAACAGTGAGAAATAGCTGCACAAGTGAGGGGTAGTTACAGCAGAGATAGATAGCTGCACAAGTGAGAAACAGCTGCATAAGTGTGAGATAGCTGCTCATGTAAGAGACAGCTGCATCAGTGATATAGCTGTACAAGGGAGAGACAGCTGCATAAGTGAGAGATAATTGCAACAGTGAGAGACAGCTATAGCAGTGAGAGACAGCTGCATAAGAGAGAGATAGCCACAACAGAGAGAGACAGCATCCTTTCCCAGCCGAAGGCACTTGTAGAGTCTAAAATTTACGTGGACAGAGACAGTCTCTATATAAAACTGATCCGCGACTGAGAAAGATAATTCATTTTATATTTTCATTCATACTAAAATGATAAGATTCAAAGAGAAAAGTACTGACCACAATCAAACGGCAACGTCGAGACACCACGGGAAGGATCGAACAAGGATCCAAACTTTAGCGCCAAAATCACGCATTTTGATTGGTTGTTTCTTGTGGCGTGTCCCGTTTGTGCAGAACTGTCCTCGCCTTGACGTCACGGGCCAATATGGCGACAACAGGAGGATGTTATCGTTTTTGGTGGCCTTAAAGAAACCCGAAATGCAGCAACCTGTCAACCTGTTAAAGAAGATGGTGAACAAGAAGAGAAAAAGAGTTGTCGGGAACATAAGTTGGGGCAGAAAACATGGTCATAAAGATGGAAATAATGTAAGTTTTTTGACGCAAGATATGGTTGATAATCATGATGACCATTTTGATCTTGCTGAGTTATCCACATCACGAGTGTTACAAATGTGCATAACTCCTGTAACATTACGCGAACCTCTCAACAGTTTAACTGTCAAACACCTAATGAATCGATAGAAAAGGCTAGTCATCTTTGCACAAATGATTAGCAGGTTAGACTGACCGTTCAATACCCCGAAAAAAATCATGTAATTGCCATCCATGCTGCCATGGTCATGAATGTGTTTTGGAGTAGAAATCTCTTCCCAAACTGGACTAGGGTAGATTCTTATGTGTTTGACATGGATGTTCCATTTTTGATATCCACTGCCGACAGGCAGTGGATATCAAAAAAAGACTATCTGTGTTATTCTGTGATCGGTATGATCATGGGAAATTTTTTTCTGTGGTCAATATTTCTGTGGCCACTGTGGAGTATTCATCGTGTGCATGCGCTAGCGTATGAATACGTTCATATAACAAGTAAACAAAGATGAAGAAGTGCATGATGACAAAAAGTTGAAGACTGCAATATCATCATCGCCTATCGATGCACAAAATTATCCATTTAAATTGGTTGGACATGCTTCCCAATCGCTAGAACAAAGAATTTTCAGTAACTTTAGTTCAAATTTGGTGTAAATCGGACAATTAGAACAGAAATTATATGCAAAAGTCTGATCGATGATTTGCGATATTATCTAGCACCTGAGCAATAATAGAGCAACTTATGCAATTGAACCTGAAAAGGCACATCTTTGCATAAAGTTGTGCTAAAAAATTCATTCATATACCAAATTAAATGTTTTCAAAAGACAAATAAAGATAATTTCAACTGCCCCATCAGTTTGCAATAATTGTTTCATTTTGTGTTTTTTTGTTTATTTTAATTTTTGTTTTGTTTGTTGTAATTTTTGTTTTCTTTATTTAAATTTTGTTTTGTTTGTTGTAATTTTTGTTTTCTTTATTTTAAATTTTGTTCTGTTTGTTGTGAATTTTGGTTTGTTATTTTTTTCCCATCCTCGTTACATGTGGATCACCACTTTTTCTTGTTCATACTAATTACCTGTAAAATTGCAGTGAATCATTCAGGGACAGTTCTGCCATAGTGTAGATGTTGTCAGCCAGATTGGTCCGAACCCAATGGTCCAGCAGTATCCCATTGACAATCTTACACTAAGTTACAGCCGACGACAACAGAGCTGCGGACGACCACAGAGCTGCGGTTTCATTTTCAAAGCCTTTTAAGTGTGTCTGCACTCTCGAAAATATTCACACTAAGTTGTTTTCTGACACTTGCATATATGCAAACAAAGTCAAATGAACCGCAGCTCTGTTGTCGTCCGCAGCTCTGTTGTCGTCGACTGTAACTTCAGTTAAGGATGCATGAGGGTTTTGTTGAATTAACTTAATACCTGTAATGGACTAGCCAGTTTAAATTTTTTTAATTGGTGGGACTAGCTAATTTTTTTTCTGAACAAGTGAATCTGAATGCTAAATGAATCAAATTTGTAACCATGGTTATTCATTATTTTGAATGAAGTACTGGGGTCAAAAGTTAATGAACCTGCAATGCTCTAGTGATTCATGGAGGGAAGAGTCTATCTGCAGATTATTTGTATAGTGTACCAATCTTTCCTCTATTATTAATCATAGACCAGAGAGCTCCCTCTTCACACCATTTCCATTACCTGGAGTTTGCTGCCGTCAAAAAAGCATGTCTTTGCTCATGTAAACAAACCGTCTGTTAAACTGTGTTTTCAAGTAAAATAATCATCATATAATCATATGTGTTATATTCAAACTGTGCATAATGGTTTGGTTTCACAAGGGGACATGCAAAAGTGTTAAGATGCTGAACATCTACCCAAAAAATATGCACAGAATTTTTTCTTTTGTAAGTTCTGCAACCTTAATTCAAAATAACAGCTTGGTAAGATGGTGGCCACAGGAAGTCCACATTGTGCACATGCAAAACCAAAAAAGGGTTGTAAACCTGCGGTTTCTCATATTCTTTGTGAAAACAATCAGAGGGATTTAGAGGCAGAGGTAGACAGAGAATTGACTACCTCTGTTTAACATTATTGTAGGCCAAATGTTCTAAATATCATTTTTATGAATGCACAAAAAGCATGCTTTTCATTTTACTGAACCACAGTACATCACTGAGCCAAGGCAAACCATGTGAAATGGGTTGTCAGTCATTGAAAATACAGAGGAAAATGTGGCTTATGAGTTTTTGACTGATTTAAATAAAAATCAGATTTGGGCTAAATTGCTATCATATTGAGAGAAGAATGTAAAGATTTTACAGAGAAATTTAAAAAATTGATATCTTAGCAAGCTGTGGACCTTATTAGAGAACTAAACATATATATATATATATATATATATAAATTATTTAAAAAAATCAGAAGCCTTCAATTTAATGTCAGTTGCAAGGTTTGTAAGAATAAATTTGATGTTTTTTTCTTGATCGCAGCATTGACCTGCCATTCTTAAAAGAGTTTGTGCAAGATGGTTGGTGTTCATAGAGGATTGCTTGATTGTAAACATTTGAAGAGTCTGATGTCTATTTGGTCACCCACTGATATGATGTCATAAAAGGAATATTTTCATTTACATTTCAAAAACATGAATTTAAATGAGGGCATAATTAATTAAAATATGATAAAAGACAACATAACATTAAATCAATGTACTTACTGCACCACTAATCTGGACAACTGAAGCATTACTTTGATTGGGTGATAGGATCACACAAGAGAAAATGGCCTTCAGAAAAAATAATTAAGTAAGAGATATGGGTTCAGAAAGATTCACTTTCCATAAAGCTGCATACATAAACTTTGAATATTTAATTGTACACAGGATGGACATAATTATTGTCTGCTTTAAGTCTCTCATATGTGGTAAAGCGGAAAATAATCGCACTCATTATAACTGTATGTGGTTTGACAGAAGCTGTCAATACCAAAATAAATGAGACCAAAGATTGATATTTTTGGGGGGGAGATTTGCTTTTAAATAATATATATATGCCTGTGAATGGTAACCACCTTTGATGTGAAACAAATCTATTTTTACAAATATTTATTGGCCTTGTCAACTACACAGCTTAGCTAGAGCAAGTTTTGCTAATTGCATCTCAAATTCCCCTAAAAATTCTTATGGATTAAGTTTACTTATCTCATTGAATAATATTTGATTTAATGTTTTGGTTTATTTATTCCAGCTTGTACAAAAGAAAGCATGCTAGCAACGAATATATTTTTTTGTGAAAAAGTTGAAGACAAGCTGTTTTAGAACTAGAGAAGAATCAAAGACATTCAAGTTGTGCCAAGTCTTGTGAGATTTAATTTGGAATCAAGATATCCAGGCAGATACTCACAAAAAGGAAAATCATGATTTTGGTATGCATGTATTTTAGCATTTTTTTTAATATTTACAGTTATTGGTTGGCAGATTTTACCAATCCTTTTAAAGGGTTAACATTTATATGGATTTGAGAAAAGTGTTTCAATAAAGTCAGAGTAAAATTATTCAAATCTGATGTACAAATTACCACTGACATTTGATAATTTAAATATGACTATTTTATGTTTTAGTGATGCACATCAAATAATAAACTAACACTTTGATTGCCAACACCTATGCAGTCATTTTATTAATATCTCAATCAATAAGATATAACATTTTACATAATCTTTTTTTTTATAATCTTATGTATTACCCTTTGTTGAGATTCTTATATTCCATAATCTTGCAAAGTTTATTAACATTTTAGCTGTGCTGATTCTGTTAGCAAAGCATATATATAGTAAGAGTTTTTTTTCCTGTCATTCTGTCTGTCAAATCCATTACTTTTAAAACTTTTGGATCAATTTTTTTTCAATTTGTCAGTTTGCTTTTTTATTGCAAGGAGATGAATCCTATTTTCTTCCTACGAACTTCGTTAGGTTTTTTACATGCAATAATACATGCTTTTGTCAGTCATTTTATCATAAGTTACTAAATTATTCTTGAGTCAAGGCTTTGCGGGGTGATGTAAGTGGAGAATCAACTGCCTCTATGTAGCAGAATGGGACAAAGTGCTTGAAGTTTATAATTCATGATTATATCTGAAATATCAGCTTTGACAGTAATTTGGGATAGCTGTCATAATGGGCCATGTAATCTGCAACCAGGGTTTGGGTTTTGGATGTCTATTTATAAAGCTTTTTTTCCTGGCTGTAGTGGGGAAAACTTGGGTAAAACTGTTTATGATAAAAGAGGTCCCATGCACTGGAATAAGATAAGACATGTGATAAATATAAAAGACCCAAAATTCATGTCTTCAGAGCTGAAAGAACCTTGCTATCAAGCTAATATGGGATATTGCAAAACCTGGATAGGCCATTTTTGTGTCGGTCTGTACATCCTGTCCTATCTGTATATTCCTGTCCTATCTATGAATGTGTGTAGCCTTTCCTGGTGATCATGACCATGCCAAGCATTTGTTCCTCATTGAAAAATGTCAGAAATACCTACAAATAAATGATATTAATAAAAAAAAATGAAGAAGAAGGAAGTGTATGATGATCGTGATGATGTCTTTTTTTATCAGGTTTAAATTGCCATTATTTTCACACTAAGCAACCTCAGTTATAAAGTAATTACACAACATTAAAAAATCATTTTTGACCAAACAAAATTTTTCTGCTCCATTGTCAATATATTTAAATGATAAAAATAAAAAAATATATTGCACAAAATATAATTTTACTTCAGTAATATCTTCTGTTTCTTTGACACATGAGAAATGGTTTTGACTGGATTGGTTTGGAAAGAACAAACTTAAAATTCGGCAAGATTTGAAAAGCTAGGACTTGATAGGGAAGGAAATATATGATTTTCTGTTCGGAGAGAGCGGGAGGAGAATCAGAAAGGGATTAGGCAGCACATTAATTATCACATTTGCTGAGAACAATAGGCATTGGCCTTACTGTCCCAGCAGGTGAGACTTCCCAGTTCCCTTGCCTGAAAAGCTTGTTTTTCTGACTGGGAAAGTCAGTGGGTGGGACTTACATTTATTACTTAGAATCTTTTTAGGATTGGGAAGTGTGAAAAAATGGTACACTTTTGACCGCTCTTCCAGTTTTAGATTGGGTTCTGTCTCAATCGTCCAAGGAGGAATAGAGACTGGTACTGGCCACTGCACATGGCCCACTTCTGCTTCAAACCAGGCAGATCTTTCTTATTGGTTGGTTATTTTTATGCCCTAGTTGCACAGACTGATTGGTAAATTTATCCACACTCACACAAAGATAATTGGTTGGCTAGAACTTAAACCTAATGAATAGAAATCTAACACCTATATTTTGACTAAGCACAGCCATGCTCCCAATGGTCAGATCCTAATCGTTATTTGGGTCAGGTGCAAGACTGTTCCAGTTTGTGAAGATAGGTACATTAGCACTAAAATCATTGATATCAATCATGGCATCACCTTATCATGTCAAGGCAGACATATCATATCTTGTCTTGATGTAGAGCATTGAATATCATAAATTTTTCATGACAAGTTGTATGTTAACACAATCCCCATCCAACTGAAGAGATCGAAGTAGATCGAAACCTTGTTGGTCTTGGCCAGGGACAGTGATCATTGTCGATCTCATCTTGAGAATACTTTTATACTTGTATGTGAACACAAACTGAGGCAATTTTCACAAACTAAGTTTTACATGACCTTATGTGGTCACTCACAGCCATTACATGACCTTATGTGGTCACTCACAGCCATTACATGACCTTATATGGTCACTCACAGCCATTACATGGCCTTATATGGTCACTCACAGCCATTGCATGGCCTTATATGGTCACTCTGCCCTTCAGTGGCCTTTTTGGTCACTCACAAGCATCACATGGTCACTAAGCCATCACATAGCATTATCTGGTCACTCACCGACATTACATGGTATTATTTGGTCATTCATGCATTCAGGGTATTAGAGTCAAACATCTATTTTCGGACAAAAAACACACACATCTTGGTTGTGAATATGATTGGGATTGAGAGGTGGGGAATGTGAGGCTGGGGAACACGAGGTGGGGAAATGAGAGTTGGGGGAACGAAAGGTGGAGCAGTGAGAGGTTGGAGAATCAGAGGTGAGGGTGGATATTGTCCACACTCAATAAAATATCTCTCTGTTTATATCCTTTTATGGAGTTTCTTTTTGGTAATAATATCATTTCTTTTCTAGTTACTCTAAACTGTTCAAAATGTCTCCAAATTTGGCATAAAGAACACGTGAAAAAAAACCTTTAAAAAGTTCATCAGTGGATGACTGAGGCCTAAGTTTGAGATCATGGAATCTATTTTCAAAGTCTCATATACTGCATTTAAAGGCAAACTATGGATTTATGTTGGGGAGATATAAATAAATGATATGTTGTATCAATTTAACTTGACTGATTTATACATTTAGTGTTTGCCAAAAGTATTATGAACATTTTTCAGGTCATATGTCGGATGACTTGTGGTACATTAAATAGAGATAAAACTATAATTCTAAGTAGACATTCACGTAATGTTTTATTATGAAACATGCATAAACCTTTTTTTTTTCTCAAAGCTATTTTAATTTTTGGCATTTTTCCCTATTCCTTAATCTGTGTCAGAAGAAAAAAAAATACTGTAAACAACCTGAAGACTCTTGACGTAAGATAAGTGGTCACTGATTAAAGAACCTTGGATATTTAACATGGCACAGCTTTGGGATGGTAGTCACAGACTGGAGAGGGTGGTCACAGATTAGAGCTAGAATGCACGGTCAGATTATCCAACTACAAGTACAACAAGATTGGAAATGAGACAACCACACCATTTAAAAAAATTCATCTACATTCATTTTGTTAAATATATCCTTTGGAGAAAGTAATAGAGGTAAACCAGATTGTCAAATCTTATGGGTGTGTAATTTTCCCGAGACATATTCTTGTATATTTATAATGGATAATTGAGCATATATTTGATTATGAATCATCTGTTTCAGTCATCGGGTTTGTACGAGCCCAGTGTGTACCATGCCCTGGTTGTTATATTCTTGGAATTCTTCGCCTGGGGTCTGCTCACATCGCCAATTATTAAAGTAAGTATCTTTTTGATGATATTATAAATGAATGGAACATTGCTGCAAAATTGATATATTCCTAAATACAATAAAAAAGATAAAGTTGGCAAAGGGCCGACAAAGAGTTGGGAGATAAGGTTACCGATTGGTCCAGGATTTTGGTATGTTAAAAGTGAGGTAATCCTGGCTATAGTGAAATGTGTGCTGGAGTAGGCCCTACTGCCACTTGGTGTGTTATAATCTGTGATGAATGGGGAAAACATGCAAACTATGCTCACAGTCTGAACAAATGCTGATTGACAATTACATGACATTGGCTTTCAATCAGTTTATTTCACCTATAACTGTCTTTTTATTCTTCTCTTCCAAAACTGATTATATATGTCTGTGTGTGGGTTTTTTGCCTAAATAGTAATGCATTCCCTTCACAGCATACAGAATGGTTATCATCATACCATATCTGATGGATCAAAATGTTCAAACCCCAAGCAGTGAGAATTCATAATTCAGCAATACACGACATCCTCTACATTATTTATTTATCAGAGTCACAGACTTAATGATAATAATAAGGATAGGGCACTTGAATTATGGGCATAGAAATTGTGTGGTAAAGCTTGGTCACAGTGGAAAATACCGTATAATCCCTAACTCCCACCCCGGGGGGCAGAAGCATTGCCTTTGGGCCACTAATATGTGACTGGCAGCCATGCCAAGACCAGGGTTCAAAATTGACTGTTTTTCAGATTCACAAATGATGTTTAGTAATTAAATGACCACATCTTGTTGCACTTGAAGAATAGTTTGATGGTAAGAATAATTATACAGTACAGTATAATTCAATATATTTTAGATGAACTAATAAAAATGAATATGTCAGTCCAGACACAAAACAACTAAGCATGTTAAGTATTGAAAAGGACAATCTTTTATCAACAGGGTTGAGCCCTGTAGTTCCCCACTTGACCACACGCCTAAAGGGTAATTAACCAATTAAGTCTGGGGTGTGCTACTGGGCACCACACTGTGACCCATATGTGACCCTCACTCAGCATTCAGGTGTCAAATCTTACACATTGATGCAATATGGGGAGTTAATTACAGTGTAACATCACTTGAAATTGAGAAATATTAAACAGGTGTTTGTGGAAAACAGTACAAGGGGTGTGTTTCTTTGATATGTTTACATGAGTATTGCAAGTGAAGTTGTGAGCACTGTTTACATATATACATATTAATTACTGAGATAGCAAACCCCTGTGGATTGTAAGTCTACTGCTCCACTACCCCAGTCACCAAGGCCTGGTCTGCAGACAGGAGGTGGGGGGTGTGGTAATTAGGTTGAGGGTGGCTATTAGCGATAATATGGTATATCCTTTTTGCATCAAGGCTTGCAGATCATATTTGGAAAATTAAGGGAAATTGATAGCTAGCAAGGGGTGCATAAATTGATATGCCTGTTTAAAAGGATTTCTACTTAAACCTGGGACAATTTCAGAGTAAATATCCACAGAAATACGAAAAGTATTAGAGGAACTGTAATTGGCATGCAGTAATTTTATTTGAATACAGGAAACATCTACTTTCCAGAGATTGGACAAAATATTTGTCAACTGAAGTATTCCAAATTATTTTTTATATTTTTTTCAATAATATGCGATTCTGATCTATCAGAAATATTTATTTATAATGACTGCAGTACACAGCCCATTATGTCTTAAAGGGTTGGCTGTCTAAAAGATGATCCAGAACAATATCAACAGCTTGTGCTCCAAACACACACACAAACACACACACACACACACACACACACACACACACACACACACACACACACACACACACACACACACACACACACACACACACACACACACACACACACACACACACACACACACACACACACACACACACACACACACACACACACACACACACACACACACACACACACACACACACACACACACACACACACACACACACACACACACACACACACACACACACACACACACACACACACACACACACACACACACACACACACACACACACACACACACACACACATACATACATACAATTCAGTGCTTTTATATCAGTCATTTTTCTTTCAAAGTTATTACTCTCTCTATATATATATAAATATATATATATATTTTATTGGGGTTTTTTTGTTTAGTTTTTAAAATAATCTTCCTACAAATTTTTCTTCCCTCTTAATCATATATTCCTCAGTCTTTGTGTTATATATGTAGATTTCCATACTTAATCTAGATGATATTTCTCTTTTTCTATAGTAAATAATGAGGATTTAATTATATTTCCAGGTACTTAATGAAACATTCCCCGACCAGACATTTTTGATGAATGGACTTATTCAAGGAGTTAAGGTAAATAGCCCCAAGGAATTTTTTGTTTATTTTGTGAAAGGCATAACATCTGTAAATATTTTAAAATATATAAAGAATTATATATTTCCCAGAATAATGTTTCTTACAGCATTTTCTTGTTATATCACAAGACGGCAAGCAAAGATCAAGTGACACTTCAAAAGTGAATGTTTTCTTTGGCCAAAATAATGTTGGTATTTTTTTGCACTTACATGCACTTACAAAATATATAGGGAATGTAGGCTGATTTTGAGTTTGGGTAGGTGGGGAAAGTGTAAACAAATTATTTTTTTGGCCTTATAATCAATATGCTCAGTGCAAAGGTGTATGTTTTGAGATGAAATTGAATGTTGTTACTGTTGTGTTGCAGGGTATTTTGTCCTTCCTGAGCGCTCCTCTCATTGGAGCTTTGTCTGATGTGTGGGGACGCAAGCCATTCATGCTGTTGACAGTCACATTTACATGTGCGCCCATACCTCTCATGAAGTTTAGTCCATGGTAAGCATTTCAGATAGCATTTTCTCTGCCCCAATACAAACTCCATATCCCTACCCTCTTCACATAAACGTCAAATTCATTGTAAATCTATGTAAAATACCTGTCTTATTCAAGTTGCTCATCATATTGGAATCCTGTGTAATCAATTTGCTCAAGTTAAATGTCCATTTGGATGTCATTTAACAGACAAGACAAAAGTCCACATATCTTCCATTCTGCTCATAAATGAAGTTACCCTTCAAAACTTCACCAATAAAGGAATTTGTCCAGATTGACTTGGCCTTCAGTTTTCCACGAATAATTCTTGTTTTCACATTGTCTGCATTGTTTACCCAATTGGAGATAAATTAAATGGTAGCATGGATTATTTGAGAATGAATTCAATTGTGACTGTACCTCATTAAAAATCAATCATGTCCTTTATGATGATTTCAGGTGGTACTTCACAATATTATCCATATCTGGTGTATTTGCGGTGACATTTAGTGTGATATTTGCATATGTGGCTGATATAACTTCTACCGAAGACAGAAGTGCTGCTTATGGACTGGTTAGTATAAATGTTTTGCATTTGCATCATTAAACTAATGATACACATGTTGCCACCTTTTCAGCATTTTTATTTATCTGAAATTCAGTTTTGGCCCTTACACATTATCTTAAATGGCATTGGATATTATTTTGTTGTGTAGCATCTATCTGTCTTGCCATAATATTCCATATATTAGACATGATTTTGATCACATAACATTTGACAAAGTGAATAATATTCTTTTATATTGGGCACATACATTATCAATTTTTTACACCTCAGAATTTATTGCCGAAAGGGTATTGTCGGAACCTGTGGCAAAGCCTGTGGCCTTTGATTTGAGAACAAAAAAATGTTCAAATTTAAGCCATAGATTCGTCTTAAGAGATCTTGAAACGTTTGTGACCTTGACCTACATTTAAAAGTCATGACCCAATCTCTCAATTTCTTGTGAATGCGAGAAGTTAGCAAAACAACCAAAAATGTTCAGTTTTTCAAGCTTCTCAAGTTTTTAAACTCAAAGGTCATTTGACCTGATTGCTGAAAATATCAAAACACACTAAATTGTCAACAAATTGATGCATAACATCCCAAAATGTGTACTCCTTCCACTTTTGTTATGAGCCAAGGGGTCTGCAGTCTATGACCAGTATTTTTAACATGGCTGACTTGTGTATATAACCAAGCTTTTGCCTACTAACTCATCTGAATTATTTCTCCAGTGTTCACAGTCATCAGCCATCATTGAAATTTATATCTTCCCTTATTTGAGAGAAAGACTTAAGTTATCCCTAAACATGCAGATGAAAATTGCTATTTAATACAAGGAGGCAGTTTGATTTATTTACTTAAACAGTTCTTGAATGTTTGTTTTCACTCACCACTGGAAAGCAAACATAATTTCCAGTAGGTGGCACCACTACATGTACTTGGTTCTGTACTAACAAGTGATAAGATCCCCTTCTGTCCTGCAGGTGTCAGCAACGTTTGCAGCCAGCTTGGTGACGAGTCCAGCTATTGGAGCCTACTTGGGTAGCATGTATAGTGACAACCTTGTCATTGCGTTAGCATCAGCAGTCGCTCTGTTAGATATTTTATTTATATTAGTGGCAGTGCCAGAATCACTACCAGAAAAAGTTAGGCCGTCCTCATGGGGCTCACAAATCTCATGGGAAAAGGCTGATCCATTTGGGGTAAGTTTTTAAATCGTATTTTTATATTTTTACTTATCATCACCATCATTAGCCAATTCACCAAGTTCATCATATCATATAGGCCTAAAGAAGAAGTTTGTTTATGATTTCCTGCCTACCCTAGATCAAAACCAGCAGACTTAAATTTGTTTTAACTTTCAAGGCAAAAAGTCATGCTCTCAGTAATAATTTTACGTTAATTTTATGTGTATGTCCGACATACATTGTCGCTATTCTGAGTATATTAGATCCTGTTGAAAAATTCAAATACAAGAAAATCTAACCCCTATTGTATTTTTTGGGGGGTGGGGGGCATATTATCAGAAACAAGGTTATTTTTTTGTTTTGCCTAAATATTTCACAATAAGATATGGTATAGGTATGATAACACATTTTGGATATGGATATTTTGGGGAAGTACTATATTTGATTTTGAATAGAAATATGAATATTGTTGAAGAATTGTATTTATTTTTAATCACAGTGTAAACAAATTGACAAACGATATTGGTAGCAACGATAAATTGGCCTTTCTTGCCTCAATGAACACTTTATAAAAAGTTTTCAAATGAACATTTAGTGACTATGATTGTTGGAACAGACATTATTGGTTGGACTATGAATCTTGAGGAATAGTTTGTTAAAATATTCATTTTGATGAAGAGTATAAGCATCAGGGACAAACTTCTCATTTCAGTGAAAAATCATGCCTAAATAAAAAAAAGGACTTGTTCCAGAGTTTGTGTTTCTGATAAGTGTTAGTTGTGGAAGAAATGCTTCTCAGAATATTGATCATTACTCTGCAGAATATGGGGAGTGGTCAAAATGAGGAGACAGGCAAGACCTTACTGTGTGTCTGGTGATGAATAACAATAATATCATATTTGATGGATGAATGGCTTGTCATTTCAGGCATTACGCAGGATAGGACAGGACCAGTTGATTCTGATGCTGTGCGTGACAGTGTTCCTGTCATACCTGCCTGAGGCAGGGGAGTACTCCTGCTTCTTTGTCTATCTCAAACTTGTAAGTTTCCCACAAATACTTTTTTTTGAGGATTTAGTGGAATAGTACTTGTCAGTATGACCATGCTGGTCTTGCTTAACAGTAGTTTGGGTATTATCAGTAAAAAGAAAAGAGGAAAACTGTTGTGAAAAATTTACTCTGCAGTCAATATTAACATGTGTACTTGTAAATTGATATACTTTTTATATTCAGAACAATATTTTGGTCCATATTCGGACAAGCCAAAATGATTTAAGTGTAGTCGTTTTTAGTCTTGAAATGTCATTTAAATAGTACATTTATATCAGTCACATTCTAAATGTTAGTGACATGAATTTGTCACAATGACCTATTCCTTTTGATATCCAGTGACAGGTGACAGTGATCTTGAGACTGACTGTTAATTTAAACCATATTGATAGAAAAATAAAGTCATTCATCTAAATGTTTCAAAGGTTTTAAAGAAAAGACTTTAATTTCAGGTAATGCAATTTTCTGCAGAAAAAGTAGCATCTTTTATAGCTGTTATAGGTGTTTTATCAGTTTTGGCACAGGTAAGAATTTAGATTTGGTTTTAAGTTTGAAAATAGCCAATTGTCATTAAAGAAGTTGTAATATTTAATTATTTATTCAATGCAGAATAAATTTGCAATGAACGATAAATACAATTGCTTATGATTTATAATGTTATGCAGATAAATTTATTGCATATAAAATTTAATTGTGATATGTGTATGAGATACAGATATACCGGTATATGTTTATTATTATTTTCAGACTGCCATATTGGCCTTACTTATGAAGTATTTAGGTTGTAAGCATACTATAATGGTAGGCCTTGCCTTTGAAATGGTGCAGCTTGCCCTCTATGGCTTTGGATCACATGCTTGGTGAGAATAAACTCAAATTGTTATGATAATGTGATAAAAAAAATTCAAAACAAAATACGGGTACCTGAAAATGCTTATGTTTCTTAATCTTAATCCTTGTACAATATTTAAAAAATGATTGTTTAGTAGTTAAGTTAGACTTCACTCAAGCTCTCTTTTTAGCTCTGCTGAGACTTTAGCTCGCAGAGCTTTAGGAGGGGGAAAAATGTCTGTCCGTCCATCTGTCCGTCCGTCTGTCAACATTTCTTTAAAAATCTTCTCCTCCAAAACTACCAGTACTATATCTTTCATATTTTATATAGAGGTAGATATATAGGTGAAGATTCAGATTCCTTCAAATCTTAGTGATGTCACCATTGACCTTAGTGCAGTGACCTTGAGGTCACAAATTTTTTACTGAGCATATCTCAGTAACCACTTATTAGAGGAAATTAAAACTTGGTATGCAGAAATGTCTTATGTTAAAGCTGTACCTTGTCATACAGTTTTAGTCATGTGACCTTTGACCTTGACATACTGACCTTGAATTCAAAATTTGTGAACATGCCACATCACAACCATCAGAAGTGAATAAAAAACACTTCATATCTGTTATATACTAACACTATGTTTAAAATTCTTCTCCTCCAAAACTACCAGTAATATTTGTTTCATATTTAATACAGAGGTAGATAGAGCGTTGAAGATTCAGATTCCTTCAAATCTTAGTGATGTCACCATTGACCTTAGTGCAGTGGCCTTGATGTCACAAATTTTGTGAGGAATATATCTCAGCAACCACTTATAAGAAGAAACTAAAACTTGGAATACAAAAATGTCTTAGGTCATAGCCGTGCCTCGTCATACTTTCTTAGTCATGTGACCTTTGACCTTGACATATTGACCTTGATTTGTGAACTTGCCACATCACAACCATTAGAAGTGATTTAAATGCACTTCATATCTGTTATATACCAACACTATGTTTTTAAATCTTCTTCTCCAAAACGGCCATTAATTCATGTTTCATATTTTATACAGAGCTAGATAGAGAGTTGAAGATTCAGATTCCTTAAATTCTCAGTGCAGTGACCTTGATGTCACAAATTTTGTAAGGAGCATATCTCAGCAACCACTTATAAGAAGAAATTAAAACTTGGTATACAGAAATGTCTTAGGTCATAGCCCTGCCTTGTAATACTTTCTTAGTCATGTGACCTTTGTCCTTGACACATTGACCTTGAATTCAAAATGTGTGTGCATGCAAAATCTCACAACCATTAAAAGTGGAGTCGACCCTCACTTTCCGACATTTCAATAATCCGTCATTTCACTTATTGACCAAATTTAATTTGCGGCCAATTGTTTTTCTCTTTATTTGTACTCAGTAATCTGACAATTTCAGTTTCAGACACTGACATTACTTTTTGTATACAAATACTGCATAATTTATTGTTATTGGACCCATGTATCCAACATTAAAGAAAGGTAAACATTTGCTGACTGTTGAGCCAGCAAGGGCAGTCTCACTTAATTGTTCAGAAACACTGGCCTATAAGCTGATAGTCAATAAGTCAATTATCTGTCACCTGCCAAAAGGAAACAGGTCCAAAGATGTAAGTGTTGATTGCACTTGGTCTTTCAAGGGCTATCCCAACCCCTCCTCTCATAAGAAATTTTCATAACAGGCAAGCTGCTGTTAAAAGCCAAAGGATTAACTCATCTTCCCTATTCGCCACTTCAAAGATGAGGTCTTGTAACATGTAAAATAATAGAAAAGTATCAAAAGGGTGGGCTCTTGTAAATGCTAGGTTTACTCATGTCACCTCTGCTATGATTCTTTATGGGCATAAACTTGATAAAGGAAGGTGTAGCCCTTTGAAAAATCAGTCTTTAATTTGAATTCCACATAGTGCAGAAACATCTCCATTAATGAGAGATTTAAGAGGCTTTCTTCTTAAGTCTTTTTGTTGATAATGTAAACAAAAGTTGAACAGATATTGATTAATTCTGCATCATTTTAATTGATATATAGTATGACATGTGCTACACATTAAATATACCATAGTTCTACCACTGCCTAGTCTCTCAGATGTCTGTCCATCTGTATGTATCAGTTTAACCAGTTTCAAAATACCGACAATCCCATTAATCCGACATAATTTTGTGCGACGGAGAGTGTCGGATAAACGAGGGTTGACTGTATCTTGATTCTCATTGGCTATGTTATTCAAAATGGCAGCCTCCTTGACAACTTAGTGATAGCTATTAGATTTTTGAAAAAATCACAAATTTTGTGCATAGATATTGCATTGGTAACAAGATAATGATTTACCAAATATTTATGAATATCTCATCAAAACTGAATTAGGATCTTGTATGGAAAATCACAACCTGGTTGCTTGTTGCACTTTTTCTCATTTCATGTGTTTTCATTCAAGTCAGCAGAGCTATCAACCCATGGGGTTATGTTTTGGTTACTAGGCTGAGTTTTCAAATATTCCAACTGTGTATGATTAATGCTTGTTTTATCACTGTAGGGTGATGTGGTTGGCTGGAGCCATAGCTTCTATGGGCAGCATCACATATCCATCCATCAGCGCCTTTGCCTCATCCCATGCCGAACCAGACCAACAAGGTAAACCAACTCATTTCTTATTATGAAAGTTTCCACTGTGGCACATTATTCATATGATTTATACAATATAAACAATGTACACTCAAGTTAGAATAGGGGTACTGATAACTATGTGATATTTTATAAAAGGTTTTGATGTTATACATTATGTAACATAATCATCAAAATCTTACTAAAGAACACTGTACAAGGATATCTAGCAAATTTATATGAATTAAAGTAATGACTGCGCAAGATCTGCATATTTTTGGAAAATGTGGCATCTCATCAAGGGGTTTCGCTGTTTTAGAAATACTCATTGGCTTGAAATAGTTGATGATGAAGTTTGTTGTATTTGCAGGTGTGGCACAGGGAGTACTGACTGGTATCCGAGGGCTGTGTAATGGCCTGGGACCGGCTTTATATGGATTCATATTCTATTTGTTCCACGTAGATCTCAAAGAGGGGGAGGGCCAGCTTGAAAACAAAAATGTACACACAAACTTCTCACATCCTGCTACAGCCATGCTGCACCACATACACGAGGTCAGTTTAAAAAATCATCATCTGTATTTGTGTATAAGAACAAAAGATAATGAAGGCAAAATACTGTTGCTGTAGAGTCCAAAATACTCTATAGCTTTTTTTTTATAAAAAAAGTCCTTCATTGAGCTACAGGAAGGTCACTTCCAGTACCTCTTAGTAATCACTATTTTAGACCATATGAATTTGACCTTTATATAATAGAAGACAATTTTTGGCCAATTTGAGTTTTTTAATGACTTAGTTTGACATTTTGGAAAACCTCTTTGTGAACAAATTGAACTATTTAATTATATATTTTGACAAACATAAGAATATCAAAAGTAAGATAGACTTAATGTCCACCAAGATGTAAATTTATCCCTGATAGGAATTTTTTACTGTGCAGTGCCTAAAAACAGCCTGAAATGGAAGTTATCTGTTTACCCCAAAAACTGATAGCCTCATCTATGATCTTGCAGACAATAATGCCTGGTCCACCGTTCGCATTTGGGGCCATCCTGGTGATACTGGCTCTAATGGTGGCTATCTTCATTCCTGAGGTGTCAAATAACAGCAGTGCCAAGTCTCCTACTCGCCGGTCTGCACCCATAGCAGCTGACAAATACCCCAAAGAACTAGGTTTGTTCGTTATCTCTCTCTCGCTCTCGCTCTCTGTGAAATGATAAAGTGAAATAATATTACTCGCCAGTCTGCACCCATAGCAGCTGACAAATACCCCAAAGAACTAGGTTTGTTCGTTATCTCTCTCTCTCTCTCTCTCTCGCTCTCTGTGAAATGATAAAGTGAAATACTATTATTTTGATAATATTTCCAGAAAATTGATATTTTTTTTTTCTTTGAAATATTGGCATCATTTTATTATTGATAATACAAATCTTGCAATATCTGAAGATAAATGTCTTGGGGATTGACAAAGAATGTATAAAAATACCCTGTGTGTTTTAATCTTGATAATTTTTCTTTTTCAGCAAAGAGATGCATAGAAAAAGAGCCATTGATGGACATGCAAGAAACATCTGCATAATCTACTGACTCAATATTAAATTAACCTTTGTAAAACAAACATTCACAAGTTGCATAACAAAGCTAGTACTAAAGACAGAGACTTTATTTGTACATAGATAATTTATTTTGAGCTCAGGGTCTTCAGAGACCATGAATTATATGTGGAACTAGTATGACATTTAAGTGTAAGAATGTTTTAATGTGAGTAAATTATGAAAATGGCAACATTTGACTTAAGCATCAGTTGGACCTTAGACGAGGTAGTAAATATCTTGTACAATATGCAATGTTGCATTGTACTTATTATTGTATTGTCCTTGATAACTGTCAGTCTAAGGTATGTTTTATATTCATATTATGTTGCATTAGATTCCTGAAAAACCCAATGATTTAAAATTTTCTAGGTGCTGTTAAATTTGCACTCATTCTTTCTGTTTCATGTCTTAGAAGATTGTACTGTAAAGCCGCAATCAATACTTAATGTGTTTATGGTCATTAGATTGAGCATTTACCAGGGATAATACAATGATAAGGTATAAACATGGCATTCACAATAATCATGACAGGATTGATCACATCATTTAAACATCGTACAGAAATACATGTGTATAAGATACATTGTACAAAACATTAACCTAGGATTTGATTAAATTGATTCACTGAATGAAACCTGGAACAGGTTAAATATTATACCAAAATGTATGTGTTAATTTCAACACTGCTACCTGTATGTGCATCGTAAGACAATATTTGTTCTATTTTAATTGGTGCTGAGAAGTTTCTCTGTGTTTTGGGTAATATTATTCTCGGATAAAAGTGAGCTGGGTGGTTGGTACTAGTTCAAAATGTAGAAAGAAGTTATCTTTGATGGGACTTGGATGGGACTTTTTAGAAAAATGTTGTGCAAATAACATTAATTTCATTTTCTTAATAGCAATTGGCTTACAGAGTGTGAATAGAATATATTTTCAGCTTTCATAAATTATACCAAAATTGTGTGTTGATTTTAAGGTGATATAAACAGCAGACTTTGAATTCGCAGGGTGCTGCTAAAGGATTCAACAGGGCTTGGGAGGGAAGGGAATGGGTCGGGACAGGTGCCTTCTGTATAATGTCATCTTGAATGTTAACAAATGTCTTGCTTCCTTATTTAAATCAATACCCTGAACACATGTTTTTATCATGTACATATATATTCACCAATTCATAAACATTTCAAGATCTCTCATTCACTACCTTGGAAATCTCTTTGTGGAAACATTGTTTTTTTCCTGGCTACCTCAATCTGGAATAGACAAAATTTCATGAAAACATTTTGTAGTCACTGAAAATTGCATCAAACTTCAAAATCGGCATAAAATTCCATTCATTGTTCAATTTTAGATTTAAAAAAAACCAAATTACTGTGTGTGCTATGTTGCACAAGGTAAAACATTTTGAAAGGAATTAAGCAACTAATATGATTAAAACAGAACAATGCATGTCACCAATGAAAGAATTGCTGTGAATCAAAATTGTTTAAGATCAAATTGTTTTAATATGTTCTAATTTAATGCAGGAGCCTGATATTTTATGGTTTTTTTAATTGGATACTTTAAAAAGATTATATCATTGTGTCCGATTAATGAAAATATCACCGAAGTATTTGCCACTATAGGTAAGTATTCGGACAGAAGCAAGCTGGATGCCATAAATGGTTATAGAGACTTTAACTATAACTATATATCTTTGTTCACAATTAAATCTGCAAGATAAACAAATGTATGTCATATTCAATGTTAAATCGAGCTTGAGGAGAATAGAGTGCAGCAAGTGCTAAAAACAGCACAGCCACCACATTAAAAATGGTTTCTGCTTTAGTTTTCACATAATCACAGAAATGAAAGTTGCTTTAAGTAAACACAAATTGTATTAGTTCTGAGATATGGCATTATTGTTATGTTTTGCTCCTTCAAGATGAGAGTACAGTAGTAGAATTAGTGTCCACAACTGTACTCTATATTGCAGAGTAAAGTATCCTGTTCTTAGTGGGACTAATATATTATTGAGATATTTTTGTGCCAAAAAAAAGAATCAATGCATATTGGAAAATGATATGCTTGAAATAGAAGATTTATAACATGTAGCAGTTATAGATAGATTTATACAAATCTGCCTGTACGAATAATAATGTAAGATTTATATTTTATACAAATGGTAGAAATATTTCTGTGCAGTGCTGTTTGAAAACAAAAAAATGAAGTAATTCTTAATGATAGTCTAGATATTGCATGCATGATATACTCAAGAAAAGTGATTCAAGATTCTATGTTGATGTCACCTTAGATAAAATGTAATAAATGCTTTTATATCTTATGGGAACTTGGCATTGTTATAGAAAAAAAGAGGATTTTAGGACACTTTTTGCAGTATACTGGCAATGAAATGAACTCGCTGGATAAGTCAAAATTGGAATGGACATTTGTCTGCACTACTGTAGAACTGGTAATATTAGCATGCTGTAAACATAGCATAATTACTGATCAATGTGATGTATGTTATGTGGCCACTTACACAGATAGCACTAACAACTGATCTACACATCCTTGCTGAATATAGAATTTGATTATGGTGCACTTTAAGTTATTATTCCACAAATTTACAAACTAATTTGGTGTATTTTATACCATCAATTATTCAAGATTTAAAGGTGTAGCACAATATATGTGTATGCTTGTATCTGGATCCATATAAGCAGATGTAGATCTCTGTCTATTTAATTGGTGGAATTTACATATTGTTAAGGAAAATTATAAAAGATTATGAAGAAATGGAACTACAGACTGGTCGATTCTCAGAAGATTTGCCACCCTTCTCCATCTGGTGATGACATCCAGGCAAACAGCTTAACCGTTACTATTGCAGGACATAAAACATTATTCACCAAGGTATCTGAAAGTAAAAATCGTCAATATAACTTAATAAGAAAATTGCACTTTTAGTTTGCTGTATGTTAATGCAAGGTTGAGAATTTTAAAGTTCTAACACTAACACCAGCATTCACAATGAATGTCTCAGGTAAATGTGAAGCAGGATACTGCATATCATATTGTGTGTAAATGATATCTTGATTTAATCAAATTTATGTTCACCAGCTATAACTTGGTGTATGATGAAACTAGTTTCTAAGTTGATTAGTGATAAGGCTATTTCCAAAGCATTCTAATTTCGATATTTGGAAACATTTTGAGAAGTAATAAAAACATTCATTTAGATACAAGAATTATTTTGATGGTGATAACCTTTGGGACAAATTAAGCAAGCTGGTTAGATGTAATACATATGTTTTATAATGCAGATATCTCTGGACTAAGAAGATATTGCAAGGCTTATTAGAAAGTATATCTGATCACATGCCAAATGTAATATTTATTTTTTATAGTAATGCAGATACCAGGTCATATTGACAGCCTTTGATAAATAAAAGACTTGTATTGTATTGAAATAAATGGTAAACTCTTCAGTAACCACCTCAAGAAGGGCCAGCTGCATAAACTTTGTTGACTACACGATATTAGTTGGAGAATGCCTGCGAGAAATAATTGAATATATGGGTATTTGCTTTTAATATGTACAGCTTGAAAATTAAGAGTGCTTTGTACAGATGGTTCATCCTGATTGTGATAGTTATTCTAAATGTACATCATTGTCATATATGCAATATGAAAATGGTGAATAAATGTACTATGTAAAGATTCATTGTTACGGAAGATTTGTTATTGGTATATCAATCAATACTTCGGCTACTTAATCATTTGATATGTTTTCCTTTGCCATCTTAATTTCGAAAGAAAAAAAATTCATACAAGAATGAGCCCACATTTCATAAATTTATAAATTGAATAAACTGTCGAAACGTGTATAAAATATCACATCCAAAAGCATTTCACATCCTCTGACTTTGTAAGCAAAGGGATAATGTTCTGTCATTCTGTCCATCAAACTGTCTTCTATTCTCTTCAATCACTTCCCTATTCAAAGGTGATATGCAGTTTTGTCAGGAAATGAATTTGTTCTATTTTCAATGAATTAAAATAAATTGAGCCCAGAGCTGCACATGTACAACTAAATTGACAGAAAAGGCAGCAGCCTCTCTGCTTCCTTCTGTCCAATGTGGAGCAAAGTGGCCTTGCTACAAATTCCAATCTGCATTTAACCAATTCCAGAATGCAGACACTGCTTAGATCAGAGTGCACAGTATTATCCTGTGATCAACAAGTTAGTAGTAGTACTAAACTTTCAGCAGCATCTAAACTATTGATCATCAAATACAGTCCAGACTGAAAAATAAACGTAGAATGACTGGTCAATCTCTCAGGTAATTAAGAATTATACCTGAAGGACAATTTGTTAAAGTAGGAACACATTGGGGTTCCATGAAATGCATTACTAAAAGAGTACCACAATGAACAGTCCGTGGACTAATTCTGTCCACATCTTATGTTTTACCATTTGCTGACATAGTTGCAAATTAATGACATATCTGCTTTTGATAGACAATTTTGATGATTAGACAAAATCTTGCTCTTCTCCCAGAAGCTCAGAAATCTGCCATGCGAATCCCAGGAAATTAGAGGAACTGGTGCTAATAAGCTGGCGCTCTAACCAAGTACGCCACGGCCCGAATGAATGAATGAATGAATGAAATCTATGCAATATTAAATTGCAAGAGGGCCGTAGCCTGGAGAGGCGGCCCTGCAGTGTGATTGCTGTGAATTGCAATCATGTATTGTTAAATTTGGTCATTGATTATTGCTATTGACAAATGGACTATTGTTGTTGTGAGTTGGTTAACTGAAAGGTTTTTTTTCAGAGACCATTCGCACCGGGTTCCCCCTACTCTTTTCGATAAGTGCTACTGGGTTCTTTAACGTGCTCTGGGATAGGGTCAGATACACGGGACCACGACGTTTTACGCCCAATCCGAGCGGGCGAGCAATAACCTTGCTGGGGGACAATTTAACCAGGCATTGTCAAAGGGGGACCTACCCATAGTGAGTTTAGAGGTGGTTTTATGTTGTGTTCAGACTTTGTGTGTGGGTTGCATATATGAGAAGTTATGTAGAAATTTTGATTAAAAAGTAGTGAGAATTGCATTTTACCCAGTGGGGTGTCCATAGGCAAAAGTGAACCTTTTTTGTTTATGCTTGTTTTGTTTGCTTTTGGATGACAGAATAATTCAGAAGATTTATATTATTATGTGTTCCATCTTATTATGTGTATAAATGCCTAATTATAGTTTATTTGAAATTGCTATGGGGTGGGTGGTGTGTGATTATCGGTGCAAATGGCCCGATTTGGGGCACTGAAAGCCGACTATGGGCAGGATATACACTGAATATCTCTGCAACCGCTGTTGGTCATTCTTGTGAAACCAAAGCCGGCAATCTGTGACCCAGGCCAGGCATTTTCACTATTATGGGTGGCATGTGTTAGTAATGTGTTAGGTTTATCTACCCTGGCTGTCAATGTAGGGATGTAGGACATACATTCCATCATTGCAGCCAGTGGTAGGATCAGGTTCGTTTCCGTTTTAATTAGTCAATGTGTCCTCGGGGAATCAGCCAGTGGCCACTGTGACCCGATCTCTTAAGTGACCATTGATTGACCATCCGCAGTCAGTCAGTCATGCGGGCTGCCTACTTCATGGGTTCTAGTGGGATCTTTTCCAGTTCCTATCTGGGCACAGGATACTGAGTCAGGATATAATGCAGATCCACAAAGTTTAAGGCATTATAGACCACCTCAGCTGCAGCCTGGGTGTGGTCAGCGCCATCTTCCACATCATATACTCTATTGTCATATTGTCTAAGAGGCATTGTGTAAAAGCATTCTAGCAGGTAGTGCCACAGTGGTTTACTGGTGGGCCTACTACAATGCTCGCAGGCTCTATCCATATCTCCTAACAATTCCCAAGTGCACTTGTAGCCTAGTCTAAGTCTATGCATGGTGACCTGTAGGGATCTGTGGTTCTCAGCTAGTCTGGGGAGTGGCATGTATCTAGTGGCTATGGCATACCATCTGGCAGTTCCTGAACCGGGTACACTGTATTTGTGCCTGAGATAGTGCCTTTCCTTTGAGTCAGAGACAAAAAGTCGTCTGGTCTGACTAAGAGATGGGAGGACATGGGCTGATATCTTGGATAGCTTGGAGCCTGCATTCGCAGCCTCGTCTGCCATATCATTACCCTCAAGTCCAATGTGACTGGGGATCCAGTGTAGCACAACAGCCCTATTGTCTGATTGTAACTTATACAGGGTAACATAAACTCCCGTGATGAGCTTAACATTGTCTAAGGGGTGACCTTTCTCTAGTGCTTTGAGGGATGACTGTGAGTCTGTGATTACTAGTACTGGACCTGTCTTGTTGTGAAGGGCATCTAGGAGGGAAAATGAAATGGCAATGAGCTCAGTCTGCAGGGTTGAGCAATTGTCACTATTTCTCCATAATTCCTGTCTACCTTCCTGACAATAACCAGAGCCTGACCTGCCATCTTCCTGAACTGAGCCATCAGTGTAGTACACTGTTGCTCCCGGGGGCCGAACAATATCTATGGATGCATGAGCCTGTCTGAGCATGTCTGCCCTATCTAGGTCTGATTTCTTGCTGGCCATAGGCATGTATGTAATGCTATACGGGAGTGGCTTCCAGGGTGGAGGGATGACATAGTTGGAGGCTGGAGTGTCTGCACCTTTGTGTAATACTAGTCCATCTCTAAACCCTAGCACTAGGGAAGCAGCCCTGGTGGCCCAGTGATTTCTCCTGGAGGGCATTTTGCCACCATCACCGAGGGCTATCTTGGTACTTTTCCTAAGAGGTGTTACTACATGGGAGTGCATAACCTTGGCTAAGAAGCATGCTGTGGTCTGAGCTATTCTAACTCGGACAGCTGGGATGCCTGACTCAAGTTGTAAATTCTCAGTTTTAGTCCATAACGGGGCACCTAATATGAGCCTGAGGGCTTTGTTTTGTATGACCTCAACCTGCTGTACTGCACTATCTGAGGCAAATGCTAACAGTGGTGTGGCATAGTCTATTAGGCTACGTGTAGTGGCTAAATAGTAGAGTCTGAGAATCTCACTTTTGGGGCCTATCTTGATGGAAGAAAGGGCTCTCATGACATCTATTCTCTTTTGGCATCTTTCCTTGAGGTAATTGACCTGACAGTGCATGTTAAAGGCGCTATCTATCCACACCCCCAGATACTGATACACAGGGACCCAATCCAGGGCATGGCCCTGTATTTGGAGCTGTGAGCTGGGTGTGTTCATTTTGATGCACATTGCTTTTGTTTTGGAGGCAGATATCTTGAGCCCTAAGTTTGTGCATTCTCTAGATAGGATGTCTAGCGAGTTCTGAGCTTTGAGGGTCAATCCCTTACCTGTGACTGTCAATACCAAGTCGTCAGCATAGCAAAGCAGCTGTACACCTGGGGGGAATTTGAGGGAGACTAATCTGCTCATGAGGATGTTGAATAAAGTGGGGGACAGGACACCACCTTGGGGCGTGCCGTTCTCGTGAGCATGATAAGCACTATAAGTTCCCTGATAGCGCACCCTACTTTTCCTGCCTGTGAGATAGGAAGCAACCCAGGCAAGTAGCTTGCCTTTGATGCCCTTGCTGGCTAAAGTGGCTAAAATTGCTTTTGGGCTGGCTAACTCAAAGGCTTTCTCAAGGTCTAAAAAGATGGCAATGCTTTGACCTGTCGTGATGATGGAAAGCAGTGTGGCTATACTGTGGGTGGTGCTGACTGCCTTAATGTACCCGAAGATGTTGTGGTGAAAGGGCCCTAGTTCATACAGCAGCCGGTTTAGTACTAATCTCTCCATTGTTTTGCATATGCAACTCGTGAGCGAGATCGGCCTAGGCTTGGTGGGTTCTTTGGGCTTGGGGATGGGCTGTATGTCAACAAGCTTCCACTTCGACGGGAGCTGGCCAGCTTGATATGAGGCATTTATGAGATCTAATATCATCATTTGCCCAGCTGTGCCTGCGTTGCTGATCATACTGTATGTGATCTTATCTGAACCTGTGGCAGTGTCTCTACCTTTCTTCCTAGCATTGAAAAGTTCTTGTATTGTGAAGGGAATGTCTGCTCTGTGTGTTGCCTGGCAAGCCTCACTAATGATTTTGTCCCTGCCACTAAGCAATTCGTTTTGTTTGAGCCTAATGCTTCGTGACAGATTATCTGACGAGGCCCTGCTGGCAAACATGGCTGCAAGTCTTTCTGATTCCATGCTGGGATTGGGATGGTCTGGAATGGGCGAGATTTTCTTGCCACTAGAAATTTTCAATTTCTTCCAGAGCTCAGTGAGAGATGTGTGCTCATTGAAAGATTCGCACCACTCTTCCCATTTACTACGCATGGCACCCCTGCAGATCTCCTGCAGGTGTTTGCTAACCTCCCTTAGCATTTGCCTATTGTGTGGGGTGGGATATTTTCTATATATCTTCCTGGTCCTATTTAGCCTATTCCTATACTCAGCTATTGTGGGATTATAGTACCAGTAGTTTGTATGATGGGTACCTGTTGCTTTCTTTAAAGGGATGGCTTCATTAGCCGCTAATGTAAGAGCCTGCGTGACTGCCTCTGAGTGTTCGTCTATGTCCTGTGGTAGGACAAATTGGTCATACCAGTCAGATATTGTCTTTTGAAACTTGTCCCAGTCAGCTTTCCTAACGTTCCACTTGGGTGGGGGTGGAGGAGGGGGTGGGATGTGTGGAATGTCAAGCAAGAGAGTGGTACCATAGTGATCACTGGTTAGGGTGGGGTGTACTCCCCATTTAGCAAGTTGGGTAAGGGCTGAGGACACAAAGGTAAGGTCTAAACAGTGTCCTCTAATGTGAGTGGGCGTACCATCATTTAGCAGGGACAATTCATCAGTGTCATTGAGGAGGGCATTGATGTGATGGCCATTATGATTGTAATATTTGGAATACAAAATGGGGTGATGGGCATTGAAATCACCTAACACAGCAATGGATTGTGAGCTTGCAACTCTTGCCAGATTGGTGAGATCTATTTTGCCCTGGTGGAATGGGTTGGGATTGGAGTATATATTATATATAAGGACAGGACCTGTGGAGAGGGTGATCTCTATGGCTAGCACTTCTATGCCTGTCCCACAGTTAAGAGGATCAATTATCTTTTTGGATGGAATTTTATTTCTAACGTATATTGCGAGACCTTTCCTATTATTTTCACTTTTTTCAGTGTAGGGTGTGTATCCATTGATTTTGGGGGGAGAATCTTTCTTGTCTAAAGTTTCCTGGAGGGTAATGATGTCTGGATCATCTGTCCCAATGCAGGCTTTGAGGGTGGCAATTTTGGATTTTAGTGAGAAGCAGTTCCAGTTAATGATTTTCAGATTCTGACTTACTTCTATGAATTTAACTTGGCCGAAATTTCTATGAGGAGATTTACTATTGATCTAGATATGTCTCTGACCTCTTGAGTAACTGTGGCTAAATGTGACAGGGCCTGAACAAGGGAGGCATTCACAGTATTAACAGGAACCGCACACAGCGGTAAAGGATTGTGTGCGGCTGATGATGTGGGAGGGATGCTTTGAGTCAGTGGAACGTCAGTTCTATCATTTTCTGGTAAGGGAGAGTCAGATGTCGGGAGGGAAACTGTCATTTTGCTGGGCCCTGGGGTGGGTTCAGGGGTGGGGGTCGGGTTCACACGAGAGTTCACGGTTGGGGGGTTCTTGATTTTGGGTGGGGGTGGGGGTGGGAGTGGGTGTAGGGGGCGTGTGGGGGTAGTGTTTTTTGTGGACTTCTTGGCAGGGTTTTTGACCTGCTGGCCTGGCTTGGCCTTTTTGGTTGGCCATTGGGCAGGCTGGGGGGCAGGCAGGGGGGCAGGCTGGGGGGCAGGCTGGGGGGCAGGGGGTGAGGTCCTAGAAGGAGGATGGGTGGGAATGGTCATCAGGGGGCGCACTTGTTGAAGTTTTGGCTTGTTTTGCGCATAAATTCTGTTTAGCCTCTCAGGACATCTTTTGTTCCAAGCATGATGCTTTTTGTGACAGTTTGGACAACAAGGAGCAACCTGTTCTTTATTTCTGAGTTTGACAAGGCACTGTTCGGTGTCGTGTTTTTTGCTACAGATGCCACAGACTGCTGAGTTTCTGCAGAAGGTAGCTATGTGTCCAAAAGATTGACAATTTCTGCACCTACGTGGCTCAGTCCTAAACTGCTCGAGGTTAAAGGTACCAAGATGATTGAGAGTGACAGAGGCAGGGGGAGGACCTTCGAAAGTGATCTCAACTTTTGAAGTGGGTTTGTCATTGAAAGTGTATCTTTTTGCGTGAAGTACGTGGGGAAGGTCAAGGAAAGCATCAGTGGATATATATATGGGAACTCTCAGTGCTACTGCCTTAGTGGGCTTTGTGTTGGGATTCAATTCACTTAAATTGACAGCTTTGCCTTTGAGATGAGTGATGCCTCCCAGCATAGTTACTGTACTGGGGGATTTTGGGCAGATTATGAATTCACCTTTTGCGTTGGGGTGGGCAGTGAACTGTAGGCCAGGCCTAACGTCATCCAAGGCTTTGGTCAATTGATATGTGTCAGAGATATTACTAGTGTTCAGCTTGAACTTGGGAAGGGAGCTGGTAGAGGGATTCTTTGTTGTTTTGTGAGTAGGGGTAGGTTTTGGCACAGTTCGTGTGGCTGGGCGGGGGGTGGAGGTTGTGGGCTTGGCAGGGGTCTTGGAAGGAGTCTTTTTTCCTGTATCAATAACAAGTTCTGGATGGGCAATGACAAGAGGGGTGGAGGACTTGGTGTATGGGGATTTGCTAGCAGTAATGTGGGGAAACTCTATTTCAGAAAGGTCATCTGTGGTAACTGTTGTTCCTGGGGTGAGTGAGAGTGATTTGGACCTCTCTGTTCTGACTGAGGAAACCTCATTATCAAAATCGTAGTCCTCTACCTCATCAAAAGCAGCTACTGCATTGCAATTAGGGGTCATTCTTTCAAAATGTAGGGCCTTTTTGGGCTGCTTGGCTTTTTTACGTGTTTTTGGCAACTGCCAAAAACCAGACACTTCCTCTTCTGAAGAGGACGAGAAGTCTGCTATCCTTTTCAGTGGTGTCTGAGTGGGAGGAGCAAGCTGAACTAATTTCATCTTTGGGGGGGAGATAGTGAGTGAATGGTATGGGCTTTTCTTAGCCTGTGGCGGGGTTGTTTCTACTGCAGGCAGTTCAGCGGGTTTGTCCTGAGAAGGACTAGCCCTCAGAACTGTCATCATGGCCTTCTCTGGGATAGAGGAGGACTTCTGCAGTAGAGTGAACTTCTGCAGTAAAGTGAGGTTAGGTGAAGTGGGTGAGGGGGGAATGCTAGCTATTTTCATGTTTGGTCTGTCTGTTGGTGTGAAAAACTTTCAAGTTTGATGAAATTGGGTCAATTGCCTAGTGTAACATATTCACTGAGTGGGTGTGAAAAACTTCTAAGTTTGATTGAATGGGGTCAATTGCCTAGTGTTGCATGTTCACTGAGCCGTGACTAATGGCTTGAAATAATCAAGCCACCAGTTCCAGCCATTCTGCCTATATACCTATATGAACTGCCTATTTCTATGTGAATATGTGAAAATCTGCCTAATTCTATCCTAAAATAAGTGTGTATAGATCATGATACGGCCCCTTGGCTATTAATTCAACAATCCCGCTAATAGAAAAGGCACGGTCAGGATACAGCCTTTTCTACCTTCGGGAAAGTAACCGTAAGCTTCAGGGGTTCGTTTGTTGGTGTGGTGTGTTTGTTAGTGCATACTTATACGTGAAAACCAAAAAATATTGAACAAAGTTCAATTATTGAATGATAGTGAATATACCTCAAGCAGGGGTTAAGGCACTGCCTCCCACGCTCAAGGCGTGTGCAGGGAAGGCGAGTGCTCTGCCGTAGAGGTGGTCAAAAGATTTCCTAAAAAATTAATAGCTGTACTGCCATTAAAGTCAAAAAGTTTCCAAGAAATTTTTCAACTGAAGTCGGGAGATGTTGCCACGAGAGTGAACACCGCCAGACGTATATTTGCGCCACGGCCCGAGGCCATTAGCCTATGTAAAGTAGCCAAAGAGTGACAAGTGCGCGCACACACACATACACACACACTGATTCCCTGCAATATTTGTTATTTTCAGCTAAAATCTTGTAGCCTTGTGTACGTAGCTATAGGCGTATGTTGTTTGGTAGCAAATGAAATAATATTTACTACAACAAGCATAATTTTCGCTGGCATTTTCAATGCGTGAAAACTTAAATGGTAAAGATGTATTCCAGTTTACACTACATCGGCAGCTGACACACACTGTCCACCAGAGGCACACGCAAACTATTACCTCTGGCCAACCCAGATTAGTATTCCTCCGGTACTACTTTCACTGGCCATTTGCTCCAGAACTGTCAGTCTGGACTTATGTGAAAAACATGATACCATGCTTTAATGTTGAATGCAAAGTTGCCCTGAGTTGTATTAGACTTCATGTATTTACTTTCAAACATTATTTCTTGGTTTGTTCCATCAAAAGTTTGAAAGGTTAAAAGAATTCAAAATTTAAACAAAGCAGCCATCTTTGTTGTAGTTCCGCCTGATTACTACCCCAGAAAATGGCTACTCCACTGGAGGAAGTAGTTCCGTATTTCATTCCTCTTAAATTCTATTTATATTTGAAATAAACTTTATCTAAAGGGTCAAATATATCATATTATATCAATCTGAATACATCTGAAGAAAAAGAATTAAGAAAGATAGTCAGTGACATGAAATTAGGTGGATGTGCTGAACCAGCACCAAAAGGCACCTTGTACAGAGGTGATAGGTTCACCACATCGCCCTCTGGTGGAGTTTGCAGCAGACAAACAGAACCTCTGATAAATATCTACTGCATTGCGTCGGTAGAAATCGTTCACATCCTTTTTCCATTGCTCACACATTTGTATTCTTGCAGTGCCGTAGCTAGGATTGGGTTAGGGGGGGGGGGGGTTTCCAAAATTGAAAACCATATGAAATAGTTGAAATCATTGTGTTGAAACTATTAACTACTAAAGGGGGGGGGTTTCCGGGCAACCCGGAAACCCCCCTAGCTACGGCACTGTTCTTGTATCCACACATGCCCTGCGAAAAAGGAATAGGGTGAAATGTGCGCCACTGTGGAGTGGTTACTCTCCACAGCAGATCCAGGATTTATAACTCTACCTCGCCATGCAGAGTAGGGAGTGGTTAGCATGTATCAGAATGGAAAGAGATAAGACTTGATGTAGAAAAGTTAGTGTTTGAATTTTACTGGCAATCTTAAAAACAGTTGCTATTCTTTGTCAGATCTGAATCGAATATTTGGTGTGGAGTAGTTCAATGAGCATGACTTGTATTACATTACAATTTCAGTTACACTGGTAGCGATCTGAATCGAATATTTGGTGTGGAGTAGTTCAATGAGCATGACTTGTATTACATTACAATTTCAGTTACACTGGTAGCGTGACACATACATTCATTAAATGTTATCTGAAGGGGAGATTAACAGAGTCTTCTTCGTCTGAAAATCATAAAGCTGTTTGCGTAATACACCCTATCTTAACCAAAATATAAAGAGTGACATTGCACAGACTGGAAACTTCGCTTAAGGACCTTTTGAGCCTTCACAGACTAATGCAATCACATAAATACACTCTACCTGCACCAATGACGTATGTACCATGGACAAATGACAAATCTGTCTGATATTTGATCTTTAATATTACAAATCACTAAATAGCAGTCATGACGGATAATTGACTGTAAATTACTTGTGATGATGTACCAATTTTAATTAACACATATCATGTTTTCCAGTGCTCTGTGACAATATGTCTTAACGCACGTACATACATTAATTATCATTGATGTCACTCACCTAACTTATTTGTCATCCAAATTGGCAAACTGTCTACGATTCAAATGTTCATGCCATTTTTCATAAACATTTGATGTTTTCAATGTTTGAACTTATTATATTTTTTGTTTCCATTAAAATCGCAAACAAAATATTATATGTTTTGAGTGTGAGAATGTGCATGTTTGGAACTATAGGAACTAGTCAGCTGCCAATCGTGGTGATATGTTTCTTAATCGGCACGGTGACGTTTAAAATATTTTACAGATGCCAGGCGCTGGGATTTGATTGTTAACAATACAAATTTCTACTATTACCTAAAGAAATGTGAAAGTAAGCAGAACCATGTCTTATCCCCTGACACAATGCTTGATACAGCAGCTGATACAACAGGAGCAATATAATAAACCTGACGTGTTAACATGCCCGCCTTGTGAATCCTGGTTCACCGTGTTATTGCAGTTTGTTCTGCAAAGGGCATTGCAACAGAAATAGATACACCAAGTATCATGCACATAACCCCAGTCATAAATTAGCCTGCAGACACTTTATACATTCTAGGCTAATTGAAGAGGGGACATGCATTGAACTTTCGTGCCCCAGTTCCCAAACCATGGTTATCTTAACCGGCATTTCCTGGTCAAGGCTGCCGTGTCGAGACTGGGGTCTTCAACAATTGTGTCACTTCGTGAGTTGCCAAGGTTTCAATTTCAGACATATTTTAATAACCCTGGTCTCTTTTAAAGTAACTGTTCATGATTTTGTTAAGTAAACATTCTATTTGCCAATTGCCCTTGATGTCCCATTTCCCCCTTTCTGTTATTTCCAGGCCTTGTTTGTATGGTTTGAGTACACGTGTACCCGAGCAGCCAGGCGTTTGGCCCATCAGTAAGTGAATGGCATTTAGCAAAGCGAGCATCTATTAGCAACAAGTCGATAAATAAGTGTGTAATAAGACAATCTTACTGTAATTGATGCTTAATTTGAAACTTTCCAATCATGTTATTGAATATATTTTTATGATTAGGGCTTGTTTAATACCCATTGTTTATTTTCATTTAAGTTATTCACGCGTAACATGATGTCCGTCACGATTTATATAAGTATGATATGTCATATGTCAATGGTTTCATTGTGATTTTGGTGCTTCTATTTTCGTGAAAAATCGTTTACATCCACACACGCTAAATGACATGTTGCCCTACTTTTCAATTATATGTTTCCTTAAAACCCCCAGAGGAAATATTCAATAAATATATTTCTGTATGTGTAAGTAATTTATTCATAGCAAAAAAAAAAAGAAAGTTAAACAAATATTTGGACTTGTTCTAAGTTTGTGAAATATGCCACAAGGACTCGTGCACTAAGATTTTGAGAGTGACATTGTCCTTCCCCTTTGCCCTCATGAACATATTGATCTACCCCGTCTGTGACACCTGCCTCCTGCCATTCAGGGCCCTCGGCGGGGCTGCCCTCCACCCCACGCGATGCCAAAACTGAATTCCAACTCACAACATATCATAGTCACTTAGCTTTCATTATTGTCGATATCATTCACACTATTTCTCCTCTGCATTCCTGACTTGGTATTTGTCTCCGTTTGCTTTGGTTTAATATAAGTTGTAAATACTTGTTGCCATATATCTGTTCTAAATCTACAGATTAAATAAAACTGCTGATAGCACAGCTACAAGCAACTTTTGCTGTAAATATATATATAAAATGTAGCTATTTTAGATAAATATCATATCAACATCTACAAATATTATTTTATTTATATATATGTGGTTTATTAAAGTAATATATGAGAGGAATTAGAAGAAACGTGATTAACATTCCTAAGACTCTTCCAATCTCAAGAGATGAGGTAAGATCTCTTTCAAGAGGTTTACAAGAAGTTGGAATTCAATGCATGTTGGGTGAACCTTTTTATATATTGGTTAAGTGATATATCAGCCTAACTGTGGATTCTTAGAAGATGCGTTTTGGTATGACAATTAAGAACACATTTGAAATATTAGCCCTTGTAGAACAACTGACTACATTTCTGGAAAGTTGTTGTTTTTTGTTTTTTACTTTATTTTGACTTTTTTTTATCATGGCATTCTGTTCAAATATCTAAGAGCTGTAAAATACTGCAAAATATTCTGGGTTTTTTTTTCAGTTCCTCTTGTACCGCCGAAATATTTAAATGGTCTTATGCGTAGGAATAGAAACTTTAGGAACCAGATTATTGAAAACGAACTTAATTAATAAAGGTGATTTGTTTAATAAAATATTTGCTTTTTCAGAAGAATCTGTTCAGCCATCAGATTGGTTGAGAAACAACTCCTCAGCCACCTTTCTCAATTCTGCAGCATGACCAAAGTAATTGTCACAGCCGAAAACAAATACCAGCATGGAACACAGATGTCTTAAAATAGACATGGACTTGTTATCTTGATGAGACATGTCCCATCCGGGAAGCCTTCCCGATGAGAAAGCTCCTGTCTCTAGCGCTGGGGGCGGGGAGCCTGAGATCCAGAATGTAGGATTCATTTGGAGTGAAGCCACGTAAACTTATAGGTCAAGAGATCCGTGAACTCAAGAGAAGACAAGTGAAGTCAAGTGAAATGAAGTCAAGTGAAGTCAAGTGAGCTCAAGTGAAGTCAAGTGAACTTAAGTCAAGGGATGTCAAATCAAATAGGTCAAGGGATGTCAAATCAGATAGGCCACGGGAAGTCAAATCAAATAAGTCAAGGGATGTCAAATCAAATAGGTCAAGGGAAGTCAAATCAAAAGAAGTCAAGTGAAGGCAACTTAGATCAAAGCGTGCGAAGCCAAGTGAAATCAAGTGAAATGAAGTGCAGTCAAATCAAGTGACATGAAGTGAAGTCAAATCAAGTCAGTTGCCATGTTAATCACAGTCTGTGATTGGTTTGTCCCATCATGTCCATATGCTCTTGGAGAAGATTAGGGCACTGTTGTTATGCAACAGGCCTCATTTAGCCGACAAAACAAACTTGTGCTCAAATGATCGATTAATTAATATCTAGATCATCAATTTAAAAAAACAACAACATTTAACCTAAACCATAGAATTGGAAGTCGGTTTAATAGGTAAACTTCATGTGTATGTCCTTGTCCTAATTATGCAGAAACTAACTTTATTTCAAACGGGAGAGAACAGCATCTTATTACGGTTTTCGGCTATTTAGACCTGTCCGTTCTTGATATTATGGCGGCGATGTAATGGAAGTTATTTTCACATATAATTAAATGTGTTTATTTAAGTCTGTGAGCATATATTAACAACGCATTTTTTAATGATAATTTTCAAGTCCAACACGCTTGTGACAACTGATCTTAACCTCCAATGACTTTTTCTTCCGATTTAGTAGCGGCTTGTCCATCGTCTTGAGATGGCTTCATCCATCGCTTGTAAGGTCTCATCAGCGTTTCATTTGATCTGTTTATATCTCTGCTCTTCCATTGTCAGTGTTCTACCATCAATGTCACAAATCTTGTGTAATCTTTGGAAATTGGCTGGTATATTATATTATCGCTTCACACGCCTGCCATCAACTTCCTGTAGTTCGTTTCTGTTCCATGTTTTATGGTTTCTTAATCTAACATTTTCGCCACAACTCCGGATAAGAAGGTTTATATTGGGACTTGGGGTGCTGCTGACAGAAAACCAAAATCTCAACCATTCCAAACTAAGTAAGCGATGCTTGGCAGATAATAAAAGTTGCACTTTCTCTTCGTGTTGTCAGTTAGGGGCGATCCATTTGATTTTTGTGGGGTGGGGTGGGAGATTTTGGAAAAAAAATTTATTCACCCACCCCATCCCAGAAAAAAAATTTATTCATTCACCCTACCAAAGAAAAAAAATTTATTCATCCACCCTACCAAAGAAAAAAAAATTATTCATCCACCTCCTTCCAGTTTTTCTATCTTCTGTATTTTTGTAGTTTTGTCCTGCCCCGCCCAGTAATTAATGACAGATTGTTAACAAGAAAAAAAATTTATTCACCCACCCCACACCAGAAAAAAAATTTATTCACCCACCCCACACCAGAAAAAAAATTTATTCATCCACCCTACCAAAGAAAAAAAATTTATTCATCCAGTACTGCTGTCCCACCCCACCCCACAAAAATCAAATGGATCGCCCCTTACACAGGGACCAAAGGAAATTATAATGGTTATTTCCTGGCACCAATAAAAAATCCCTCGCATGGAGGAACGAGATTGTCCTCGGAGTTAAACATAAGAATAAAAAACAGAAGCTAATATTGCAGATAATGATGCAATGTTGACTGTCCAGGGACATATATTTACAGAATTTACTATGAGATTAAGGTTATGTGCTAAGAGGTTTATTTGTCTTCCAAGCCAGGTACACCTGTACTGAAAAATGCCATCGACTGGATATATGCAGTGAAAGGTACTGGTAAAAGGTCATTATATGTATCTGCAATAACGGCCCATTGAAATGAATGTTGGAGTGGGAGGGGCCAACCAATTATTTTGTTGTTATTGAAATAATATGACCGGTATCTGAAGAAAAAAGTCGGGTTGTCCCCCCTCCCTGACCCTCTTCCTTCAAAGGTCCTGGATATCTTGTATATCCTATGGAGCTGGGTTTTTCAGAGATACTGATTTATGTTGAGTAATTTGTTTAACTATAGGATGACGTAATGTTAAGTATTGCTGTGTGTCTAAGTTGTAAGGGGGCTAAAGTCAAGATAAGATCAAATAAACTTTATTTTGCATCGGTTTCGAATACCAAAAAAAACATATCATACCTGCTATTTTTATATTATTTATAGACAGAAACTATAAGAAGATGAATGCTAAAAAAATGTGCTTGTGCAAGTCGGTATGCCTGATGAAGAAGCAGAATAATGCTTGCACCAAGTGACCGTCCGGCCATCTCACATCCTGGTACAGTGACCGCATCAATCTCTCACTGATCAAGCAAAAAAAACCACAAGGCCAAAAAGTCATACCAAGATGGTAGGTTTTGGCCTGATCAGGCTGCCGGGGGTAGGATATCATGCCCCATGCACGTGCAAACTGGTGCACGGACTTATATATCCCAATAGTGATGATGCAAGACAGAGTCAACCAGGGCAAGCGACATACCTGCACCCCTATAAAAGATACTTGGTCAAACCCTTGAGAAGGCCCGATCACAATTTAGTTTCCATGTCATCTCTTCTTATTGTGTTCATTTCCATGAAATAGATCAAAACACGTTATAATTCATTATAATTGTCATCTCCTTAAAATGTTTGTCTGAGATCGCTGTGATGTAATTATCATATGATAAGTGTCTTCGGTGGGCTGGTCATTTAAAAGTTGTGAATTGTGGTATAATGGGTAAGCGCAGTAACCACGTGGGGGAGGCCAAGTCTGGCAGCAGGGGAGGTAGGTAACTGCCAACTATTTATAAAGACACCGGCCGGTGTCCAGGCCCACCAAAGACAAGCATTCTGTCACCAGAAAAAGGTAGGTGAACTCTCTTCTTATTTTATACTCATGCATAAAACTAAATAGGATGAAAGATAAAGCATGATACATATTAATATGTTGTGCATGTGTGTTTTGTTGACACGCTTAATCATTTTTTTTAAGAAAAAAAAAGAAGAGAAAAAGATAGAAAAGGGAAGTAATGCAATGACAATAGATAAAGTAGAAGGTTAATCGAACAATATTAAATGCAGTCATTGATATAACTAAAGATCTTTGCTTTAGGTGATCTGATGAAACAAAATGTACCAATTATTTGTACGGCAAATATTGAATTTTGTCAGTGTATACATCTTATAATGTTATTTCACCATTACTTCCTAAACATGTACAATGTATGATGTGCATCTTATAACGCCAAATATTGCATCATTACTTCTTCAACATGTACAATGCGTGGTGTGCATCTTATAGTGTAGATATTGCATCATTACTTCTCCAAAATGTACACTGCATGGTGTGCAACTTATAACGCTAAGTATTGCATCATTACTTCTCCAAAATGTACATCTTATAATGCTAAGTATTGCATCATTACTTCTCCAAAATGTACAATGCGTGGTGTGCATCTTACAACGCTAAGTATTGCATCATTACTTCTCCAAAATGTACATCTTATAATGCTGAGTATTGCATCATTACTTCTCCAAAATGTACAATGCGTGGTGTGCATCTTATAACGCTAAGTATTGCATCATTACTTCTCCAAAATGTACATCTTATAATGCTGAGTATTGCATCATTACTTCTCCAAAATGTACAATGCGTGGTGTGCATCTTATAATGCTGAGTATTGCATCATTACTTCTCCAAAATGTACATCTTATAATGCTGAGTATTGCATCATTACTTCTCCAAAATGTACAATGCATGGTGTGCATCTTACAACGCTAAGTATTGCATCATTACTTCTCCAAAATATACATCTTATAACGCTAAGTATTGCATCATTACTTCAAAATGTACAATGCGTGGTGTGCATCTTATAACGCTAAGTATTGCATCATTACTTCAACATGTACAATGCGTGGTGTGCATCTTACAACGCTAAGTATTGCATCATTACTTCAACATGTACAATGCGTGGTGTGCATCTTACAACCCTAAGTATTGCATCATTACTTCAACATGTACAATGCGTGGTGTGCATCTTACAACGCTAAGTATTGCATCATTACTTCAACATGTACAATGCGTGGTGTGCATCTTACAACGCTAAGTATTGCATCATTACTTCAACATGTACAATGCGTGGTGTGCATCTTACAACGCTAAGTATTGCATCATTACTTCAACATGTACAATGCATGGTGTGCATCTTACAATGCTGAGTATTGCATCATTACTTCAACATGTACAATGCGTGGTGTGCATCTTACAATGTTAAGTATTGGATCATTACTTCACCAACATGTATGATATATTGAGTCAAAAGGCATCCTATAATATCATGCGAACCATTACTCCCCCAACATGTATAAGGTATTGTATGCATCTCATAACATTTTGGCATCATCATTTCCCTGCATGTATATTGTATGCTGTGCATCTTAAGGCGGTTTTGGTAGAGAATAACCTTTAGTCGCAGATTTTCTTAAGGGACTACTTTCTTTTTAGTCCAAAATAGAAAATATGGAAAAAGTGCTGCAATAGACCCCTTTCGACGTATGCTTTTCAGTCATGCAGGTATATTTGTAATGAAAATAATTTATTACACCATAACAAGATGGGAATTATATCGATATACATTTTTTCATTTCACTATCAAAATATTTGTTTATCAAGTCAGAATGCAAGAAAAAGGTTCTGCAGATAGTAGCACCGAAGTGTTCCTAATATTATTTGTTATGATTCAAGTGAGAAACATTATGTATTTTTCTTTAAACAAATAGAAGTAATGAACACATTTGAGACTTTTGAGAAATCTGTTTTGTTACCATATTCCTGGTTGTCAGGGTTTCATTTTATTTCCAAGTTTTACAATATAAAAAGACCCATTATTACCCAATTATTACCCAATCATTTGATTCAGTGCTGAAGTTTGTACTGGAACTCCAAAAAATGCTATTTCTTGGCTATACTTGCAGAGCCTGGTATAATCACAGGATTTGCTAAGGAGAGTACAAATTTGGTTGCATTATCATTTCTTGAACCTACATTTTTTGGTTACCCATTTGTCTCTAATACGGGATTTAAACAATTAGTAATTTTATTTCTATTTTCGTTTGCTGAGATCATTGGGAATGGGTTACCTGCCGCGAAAATCACATAAAAATTATATATTTTCTCTTAAAAGATACAACATTGTCTGACAATATAATGTTACGCCATTGTTTAAATATGAATGGTGTCTTTCTGTATTTTGTCCTGTAGTCTAAATGTAATTTAAGTAGGTAGAAAACATAAGACAGCATTGCCTACAGTGATTAGCCAATCAGATTGCAGTATGATAACATGAAGAAAAGAATGTGTTTTTGAAATGTGTTTCTTCAAGTTGAATGTCGATACCGGATTTGCAAAAGATCACTTATCTCAATACTGTTATTGTGGGTGAGAAAGTTCCAAAGAGCAGTGTCTGATCCCAGTGGAGGAAGTGATAAGGTCCCATTCTCACAATGCCACCCCTCCAGACAATTTGGACCTTGAGATCTATGTCATATAACGTAGAATAAATTTGTAAGGTCACAAAACAAGTAATTTATATTTTGAGTGTGGCTCTCAGTGCATATGCACCAGAGATTTGAGAAAAACCAAATCCACATATTCTTCCCATTTTTATGCTTTGATCCTCGTCAATAAATTAAACGTGCGCAAGTATTATGAAATCGCGTGCTCATATATTCTTTGTCTGGCAACACTGTCATTGACACAACTGATTTCGAATCCTTAACCTCATGAAGGATTTGATTTTTGGTCATCATAATGCCAGTTAACTCCACAAAAGTGCAGAGTAATTTTTCAATGCTACTTCCGGAATACAAAAGAGGCAAGCTATTATTGTTGCAAATAAACTGTGGTTATCTTGCTATTATTGTTGCAAATAAACTATGGTTATTTTGCTATTATTGTTGCAAATAAACTGTGGTTATTTTGCTATTATTGTTGCAAATAAACTGTGGTTATTTTTCTATTATTGTTGCAAATAAACTGTGGTTATTTTGCTATTATTGTTGCAAATAAACTGTGGTTATTTTGCTATTATTGTTGCAAATAAACTGTGGTTATTTTGCTATTATTGTTGCAAATAAACTGTGGTTATTTTGCTATTATTGTTGCAAATAAACTGTGGTTATTTTGCTATTATTGTTGCAAATAAACTGTGGTTATTTTGCTATTATTGTTGCAAATAAACTGTGGTTATTTTGCTATTATTGTTGCAAATAAACTGTGGTTATTTTGCTATTATTGTTGCAAATAAACTGTGGTTATTTTTCTATTATTGTTGCAAATAAACTGTGGTTATTTTGCTATTATTGTTGCAAATAAACTGTGGTTATTTTGCTATTATTGTTGCAAATAAACTGTGGTTATTTTGCTATTATTGTTGCAAATAAACTATGGTTATTTTGCTATTATTGTTGCAAATAAACTGTGGTTATTTTGCTATTATTGTTGCAAATAAACTGTGGTTATTTTGCTATTATTGTTGCAAATAAACTGTGGTTATTTTGCTATTATTGTTGCAAATAAACTGTGGTTATTTTTCACCAGATTTATATCAGCAGTTGTATACACTGCTGCGTTCGTGCTCCAACCGCCATGAGTTGAAAGGAATACATCATGTGATGTGATAACTTGCATGCACTGATCGGTATTCATCTTTTCTTTGCTGGCAAGTCACGGCAAGGTCAACGATGACGAGCCAATGAACTGAACATGCTCACAGCTTTGTGGATGACAGTTTTTGTAAAATTGCACAATTGGGTCACAGCAAATAATCGGTCTATCACTTGGTGGAATTACTTACTAATTTCCATATCATAATGGTGCCAAACCATAATTACAAATGACGTCAATGGTTTCAATAAGAAATGCGATGAGAACATATGCCGGTCATTGCCATTCTTGTCAGTCTGAGTTGACTGGTCTCTTTGACACCCGGATGTCCAGTGCAAAACCCCGAACCTCTCTTTCTTCAGTAATTTCTGTGCTATGAGCGTTCCACATATAACTTCCTATCATGTTTTCCAATGTTTATCCAAGGTGTAATAGTTCAGTTTTCTGCCACTCACACTTTCAAATTGTGTCAGAGTATATGGTTGTAGTTGTTCACCGCGCCATAACGGCCAAGCTATTCATGTTCTCTTTGAAAATTCATTTTCAGGTATTTTGAAGGAGAAGTTGTGCCGAATACATCCTGATATGGAGCTATTTGCGTGGAAGGGATTTTTTATTCTGGCCGTGTTAGCAGTGGTCGCAAGAGCTGCATCACTTAAAAAGTCCAGAAAAACCAGAGGTGCGATATTTTGGGTATTATTTGTCGCTATTTTTTTTTAAATTTCTATATTATGTTGATATAAAACTGCAATTGAAAGTTACAAATAATCAGTTAACTTGAAAATTGTAATTAATCTTTATTAGATTATTTTTTTACAAAACAGGTTTCGGTCTTGTTATAGAATTATAATTCAACACAGTTCTTCATTTTGATTTGCATTTTATGCAGACAAATAAATATTGTGATATATTTGCATATTTTTAGAAGCCAGTTATGGCAACATGTACCTATCGAGCAGCCGATCCCGCCCGTACCACATCCAGCTGGGGTGTGAGCGCACGGAGATGGAGCTCTCGTGCAAGGAAGACGAGCGGATAGATGGTTCTGACCGAGTTATCTACATCGTGCGCGCCTCGTACGGCAGACAGCACCAGGACCCGTGCCGCATGCCCGCCTACACCAACTCCCTGTTCCGGCCGTGCGTCGCGCCCACCAAGAGGTCCACTAGGACAGTCAGCAGGAGGTCGGTATCACCTTGTTTATTTGACTTTATTATTTTAAGCGCTTGATTTTTTTGTGTGTAAATTATTTTTCATTTGAGGAAAAACCCTTTATGGAACATACTTTTAAACAATACCTCAAAATATTGTTTTAAACCATACTTTACTTTTAAATTAAGTACGTATTGTATTCTATCTAATTAAGTTACTGTAAATTCTAATTTCAGATGCAACGGAAAGTCCAAGTGCCGGTTACCTGTTGTGAACGAGTTATTTGGGGACCCATGCCCGGACACCTACAAATACTTAGAGGTCTACTTTGTATGCATACCAAGTAAGTTATCTGATATAATATCAGCTATCAATAAAATAAAATGATAAAATAGAAATGCAATAAATGAGTGTGTTTTGCCACATTTCACAAAAAGTAAGCTAATTTTGACGCAATCATTGATTAGATCTTAGAGTAATTATGAATCATAATTATTACAAGGTTAGATGGAGTGTTCCAAGGCACCAAACGAGCAGACTGTGGTATCTGGGCTTGCTATCACGGAGTGATCACAGAACACTAGTTTAGATATGGATTAAAGTCTCGGCACCGGGCTAAGCAGTCATTTTGCCAGCCCTTTTTTCTTTATCAACACCTGTACACAATACATTAGAACTGTGGACATTATCAAAATATTTCTGGGGAAAAAACCACTCAACAAGAGCTGAAATCTAATTATAAAAATGTCCCTCTGACCTAATCAAGAGCTATGTGTCTCTATTGTCGTGATAACATTTCAAAAATTGTTTTACAGATTAAAGATGCCGAGAAAAGACAATGGAGAAGACAAATGGACGGTGATTAAAGCCATCAATGCAAACATTTCACCCAGATGTACATTTTTACTTTTGTGGGGTCAACCCAGTCGTCAAGTTAATTTAATATGGGGCTTTGTAAGGGGGGTTATTTATATTAATTTATTTATTTGTGAATATGAATTAATCGGTTATTGTACGAATTTGTATTTATATCTTGTATTTGTATCACTATTACGAAGTCGGAGTTTATGTCAAGTCCTCTTTTTATGTGGAGACATAACAACAGGAAGTGGTCAGAAAATTCATATTTTTTACCAATTTTGATTGGTGTGTTTTTGATGAACTCCCAAATTTTGACCAAAACATTTTGTGCTTAAATTAACTGAATCAATGCAATTCGACTGTGATGACAAATTCAAGACATTCTCAGAGAAAAAACACGGCTACATTAGTATCTATAACCCAAATAAGTGGGCACTGCCACAACTCGAAGGTCAGGTTTTTTTTTAATCTGAGAAGAGTGATCTGCATTTCCAAAAAAAAATCTAAAATTGAATATTTGATTGTTTTATTTGATAAAACAATCGAATTTTACGAATGCATATAATAAATAGGTAAAAAAACATCTTCTAGACTGAAAGACATTTGAGTACTAAGTGTGCGTATTTCATAGATACATTTTACAAAGAGGATTCTCTTGCTACTTCAGTCTTACGATGACAAATGTTGTGAAGTAAAAAATCTCAAATAAAATATTTTCTTACAGATGGTATTGTTTTAGTCTTCTTTTTAGTGCTTCAGACATACACAGGCTGGTTAACGTGCTGTAGAAGTTTAATTTTTTTAGTGACTTGTAAACAATTTTTTTATCGGAATTATCGGCTCCTGTTCAAATTCTAGAATCCCCATACAATTCACAACTCTACCTCAACAATGGGACCTGCCTCACAATTCTACCTTCATAATGAGACCTGTATCAAAACTCAACCTCCACAATAACTGCCCCACAACTCAACCTCCATAATGAGACTGCCTCACAACTCAACCTCCATAATGAGAACTGCCTCATAACTCAACCTCCATAATGAGACCTGCCTCATAACTCAACCTCCATAATGGGACCTGTGGACCTGTCTCATAAGTCAACCTTCATAATGAGAACTGCCTCATAACTCAACCTCCATAATGAGACCTGCCTCACAACTCAACCTCCATAATGAGACCTGCCTCATAACTCAACCTCCATAATGAGACCTGCCTCACAACTCGACCTTCATAATGAGACCTGCCTCACAACTCGACCTCCAAAATGAGACTTGCCTCACAACTCTTCCTTCACAATGAGACCTGCCTCACAACTCTACCTTCATAATGAGACCTGCCTCACAACTCGACCTCCAAAATGAGACTTGCCTCACAACTCTTCCTTCACAATGAGACCTTACTCACAACTCTACCTCCAAAATGAGACCTGCCTCACAACTCTTCCTTCACAATGAGACCCTACTCACAACTCTACCTTAAAAAATAAGACTTGCCTCACAACTCAACCTCCACAATGAGACTTGCCCCACAACTCTACCTCCAAAATGAGACCTGCCTCACAACTCTTCCTTCACAATGAGACCCTACTCACAACTCTACCTTAAAAAATGAGACCTGCCTCACAACTCTACTTCAATAATGAGACTTGCCTCACAACTCAACCTCCACAATGAGACTTGCCCCACAACTCTACCTCCAAAATGAGACCTGCCTCACAACTCTTCCTTCACAATGAGACCCTACTCACAACTCTACCTTAAAAAATGAGACCTGCCTCACAACTCTACTTCAATAATGAGACTTGCCTCACAACTCAACCTCCACAATGAGACTTGCCCCACAAATCTACCTCCAAAATGAGACCTGCCTCACAACTCTTCCTTCACAATGAGACCTTACTCACAACTCTACTTTCAAAATGATACCTGCCTCACAACTCAACCTCCACAATGAGACTTGCTCCACAAATCTATCTTCTATAATGAGACTTGCCTTATGAGGCCTGTTTCAAACTTTATCTCCCTCATAAAACCATTCCCTCACAGCTCTCATTTCCATCAGTTCTTCACTATACACCTTTTTCATAGTACCACTGTGACACCAGAAATATGTCAGCCCGGAGTCAGTTGTGTGTTGAATTCGAGACAAAGTGTAGTGGTATTACATGATGTCTGAATGAAAATCATTTATAAAAGTGCAAAGTTGGTTTAATGCATGCACGGCCCTCCCCCAGCATTCTCACTACATGCAGTGTTCCTTTAGTGCCCATGTTGAAACTGTCCAGCTGATACATAGTGCTGCCAATGAGTTCTCACTGCATGGTATGGGCTGGCAGATCAACCTTACAGAGTGTGTAAAATGCTCACAAACAAAATGGATGTAGTGGCTGAATACTGACTCCGGTGGACAAGATAGTTGGTTCCCTGTGATAATATAAAGAAAAATTAATATTGATACAATGTATTTTTATTACGATAATAAAGCAATATAAATTGTTTAAACACTGTACAAATTGATCCCACTGGCTGATTTTATTGTGAATTGCCCCGAACGTCAACGCTGGTAATTAACATATAAAACATCAGCCATTTGGTCTGCATGATTATTGTAACAGATACAGCATAGTTTTCCACAAACAACTGAAAATAACACAACATTAAAGCTCTGTTAAAGAACTTAACAAGTTAAGACAGATTTTTAAACAGGTTCACTTAAATAGCAATTTTGATTTGAAGGTTAAATAACAGTAAATTTACCAACAGCACATAGTCACAGTAGATTCAAATATTCATCTGTATTTTGTATGTACAACAAACAAATTATAAAGACAACATAATTCAAACTTCTAACTACCGGTAGGTAAAGCCCTTGACATTAAAATATCTGGCATTTTCATTTGATGAAGAAATCCAATTTAATATATCATGATTTGCTTTTGCCTGTTTGTACTTCTATCCCTTTGATTGACAAAGGAAATGTATATTTAGGAAGGCTTCTCTCACGAGATAAAATAATTTATTAAATTTCACAGAATAATAAAAGAACGTCCTTTAAAGGAATGATATAGCAATTTTGAAAAAGATGTTTAAAACTCATAAATTTATGATAAAGGTAATCTGCCTTTTATCCTTATTTAATGTTAGGGTTGATACACTCCAGTAATTCTCTGTATAATTCATTTGAATAAAGAACCTAGTTTTTAGCCCCCCTTTTGAAAGCACACTCATTGCTTGGCATCATTTTTAGGTGGAGTGACATCATAGAGGCACTGAAAGGTAAAATGATGTCAAGCAAGTGTGCCGATATGCTTATAATGTCATTTTATTTTGTCATAATTTATAATATTGGTAATAATATCTTTTACAGATTTTGTATAAAAATACAAATATTGCTGTTTATCAGTTTTCATTGTATAAATTATTCAATCTGTCATTTTATTATAGTACACTGCTTTAAAATATTGGTCATGGAAAAATACATTAGCTTTCTGAAGAAAAGTTCTTATCGAGAAAGATTATTTGTATATGTTGGGGTAACAAAAAGCTTCCCAAGTCCAAATAAGCAACAGCTATGGACACTATATCAGATTAATCTCCTTATTTGGTACAATTTAAGGCTAAATGTAAAGCATTTAAACACCCCTGAATTTGTATTTTTGGCAAAAGAATGAGTATTGTACAACAAACATCAAAGTTCAAGACTAGTGCATTCATTGCTGATATAGCTTTTGCATATTGGTGTAAAATGTGAATGGGAAACGAGACCAATGTTGATAATGAAACCTCTGTCTCATCTCATTAGTGCTGTCTCTCTTGTTACTCACATAATATACGTCTCATGGAAACTCTGGGGAGAATAGATAGAAAAGAATATATCCTAATGACGTTACATATTCAATGGCTTATTACCTTTGTAGAGTGAGGTGCAAACAATGATGGCCCATTACATTCTGTGTAAAGCATCAACAATAAATAGGACCAAATACATTTATGATTTAAGTCTTTTTTGTGCGGCATCTTCCATACTTGACAAGAAAACAATCACACATTTTATGCTCATACAAAATATATATATCAGAAGTACCTGCGAGAAGTACCTGCGATGGCATCTTGAATGTTTGTATCTCATCACATCCAGTCTTAGTACAATGTCACAATATCTGAACAGGCCAAAGTTTCCACTTGTAATCAGGCAATGATGAGTTCACTACCTGCTCACTATTTTTTTTTACCAAATTTGGTTCATTCTTTCCCAACTTTCAAAAGCTGTTACTATATTTTACTGAGAATATCTTTGGCAGTTATAATCTTGTTACTAAAATTTCATTTGACCATTCCCAGAAGACAATATATTGCATAATGGTGGAAGGAATGGACAGTGGACAAAGCTTCCACTCGGCAGGATTGGGTGTATCTGTCACAACATTTCCTGGGATATCAAGATTTCTATTGCTTTATACCTTAATATTTTAATACACACTACTTGGCAAAATCATTCTGTAAATTTTATATAAATCTATCCTGGGTGAAGGAGAAATACCAACATTCAGATCACAATGAAGAGAGTATAAATATATACAAGTAGGCATATATTAAGTTAATTCTGTTGTACTAGTAGCAATGTGCTGCCTTTTATACACTCAATCATGTACCACAGGATATACACAAACAGGATCTATCTAATTTTACAAAGTAAATATTCTAGATACAATGGTGTGCAATGGTATGCACATCATTATAACAGAATTAATCTAATGCTGTTTGTGTTTTTATAAAAGCTTTTTTAAATGTTGTCTTCTAAAAATATGTGTACATCTCTTTGTATATTAATGTGCATAGAGTTTGGCATAGTATTTGTAACTCAGACATTTAATATTTGCAGTCAGCATTGTTAAGGCAGAATATTTGATCATACAAAATTATTTTCATCAACCATATCAACCACCATCAAAAATCTCTAAATGAGGGGAATTTGGTCCAAAGTACCTTAAAATTCCATGCATGTTTGGTATTGTCTCCAAAAGATATCCCATGTTTAAATTTTGGTTTATATAGTATTTTTCCTATTTTTTTTAAGGATTCCTCATGTGTCTTTGCCTCTGTCATCAGCATTTCTTCATTTTAGTCACAACTGTTTTAATCAATGCATTAACCATAACTCGCAGCATTCTTCTCAAACTATAAGCACATGCAACAGTCTGTCAGGAGACCCAGCTCCACTCAGATGCAGAATATAGCACATGCTGGTGTATATTAACTTTCCAACATCACGGTTTACTCCTCAGCACCCACCAGATGTCACCACTGGTAGTCAAATCTATCAATGCTCACCAGAGGTCACCACTGGTAGTCAAAACCTATCAATGCTCACTTTATGTCACTAATGATGGGTTGCACACTCAGCAATCACTAGATGTTAGCCTCATCCTATGGGCATTTAATGCTAATTGTGTGTCAGAGCTGAGTCTTTTCAGATCTTTTTTTCCGTGATATATTGAAATAAGTCCCTGGTCATATTTGAGGGCTTTATTAAGTTTTTCTATGGCCACATCCTCAGTGGCGGGCGTGCCATCACTTAGTAAGTTGGGCATGCTTCTTTGACACACTGAGTCTTTCTTTAGTGGTGTGCTCGTCCCTGGCTCTGGTGGGTTATTCTGGCTCTTTAGTGTCCCAGCCTTAAACTTGATGTTTGGTGTGCTCAGATTGAGTGACTCTTTAGAATTGTCAGTTTCTGAGGATTTATTCAAGTCATTGAGAGAGGGAGAGTCCTTACTGCTACTCCCGCTACTGAATCTCTTCTTGAGCTTGAGTGTTGAATCAGACAAACTGTTTACCAGATTCTGCTCCGATTCAGTTCTTGGCACCAGAGGGCACTGCTCATATTCACTCAACATTTTCTCCTTTTCTGTTAATCGAAATAACTCGCCATCACTGTACTCGCTGTACTCGGAGAAATCTCCTTTTTCACATGATATGGCTGAGAGTCGCTTCTGCTCTGGTTTTATCTTGTACTTGTCGATGTTGATTGGCAGAGCCATACCATTCTGACAATACTCTGTCAGAGCTTCACTATCCACCACGGAGGCATCAATGACAGAGAGGTCTCCGTGCACGCCTCCGTTCTGCAGCCAGGAATCATCCAGACGTATGCGGATAGGCTCCAGATATCCATTGGCATCTTCGGTGGGTTCAGTGCCAGAGTTTAGCAGAGCCTCATTAGCCATTGGGGAGTCGCCACTCAAACCAGAATATTCCACTTTCATGTTCTGGAACTGCCCTGCTGACAATTAGAAATTCAAAAATTAGTCTTTTCCAATACTAATTTACATGTTAAACTCTTTTTGAGGATAAAAGCAAAAATATTACAGTTGGATTTAACATGGAGTAATAGTTTGATGAAGGTTTGTAAACATTCTTACATTTGGAGGATGGAGTGGAGGACCTCTGTAGGGTGGTGGTGGAGGAGCGCTTCCTGCGCCGACCACTCCATAACTTCTGGAAGTACTGTAACAATCAAATATATATATATATATAACATACAGTGTATTAACTCTATTTGTCTCATCATTGCTTTAAGCACATTGTAGGAAATAGATGACAGGTAAATATATATTGATGTAACAACACAATAAATATAAGATATTTTCATTCCTTACACTACAGTTGTAAATGATAACGAAAACTAATAATTAATGACCAAGATAAATAATTTACTCTCAATAACTAAAATAAGACAACAGATATATATTTCCTGAAATAAACAAGCAACATACTCCATCAAACTGAAACCTAGTCTAACACAATATCTCTCTCGTACAATAAATAACCATGAAAAATGCTATTTCTTTTTCATGAATTTGAACCCTTTCCAAATGTTTAATGAGTCAATATTTTTATTTGATTCAGTACATTCATGCTAAACTTACTGATCTTATGGCAATTTCAGTGTCAGTTTGCAGACAAATAAAACATGCAACTGTACGCAAGCCAACAATATCATTGAGACCATGCTGACGTCTACACAATACTTCACTTATTTTATTATCAAATAATAAGACTGGATCCAAAATACACATTTCATATGTAACAAATGATAAATGCCAACTAAAACACTGCCTCTGATATCCATATGAATAATATTGTATGTTTTTTACTTTTACTGATTGAAGCATATTATAACAGAATGCAACAAAAAATCCTTCTCAATCTAGTATATTACCATTTTTTTACATGCATTTCCTGTTGTTATGCTAGAATATCTAGACTATAATGCAATTATCTCAATCCAAATAAGCAGTCTAAAGTTCTCCTACTGAGGTCACATTCTGGGAAACTAAGGGTTATAAAGACATAATATACCATATATGCATGTTCTCAAGATAAACTGTGACACTCAATGAAAGAACTTCACATGTTTAGACATTCAGGGAATAACATATTGCACACTATATTTGAGTCCTCTTGCAAAAATACAAACCTCATGGACAGACATTTTCTGTTTGAAACAAACCACAAAAAATAAAAATAAAATTAAGTGTTAGTTAAACCTTAACCCGGTGGTAATCTTTTGACAAGGTCTGTTAAAATAAACTTGAGCTCATGCATTTGTTGTGTGCTTGAACAACCTTAGGGGATTCAAATCATCACATATTAATATAACCATAAGCTATAAAATGATTAAATTTCAAAATTTGTCATTCAAAATAAATATCATTATTCTTACCAAACATGCATTTAACAATACATATATAGTATTGTTTTAAGCACAAACCTAAACCACAAATTAGCTATTATGCCACCACCATTTGTCAAATGACTGGGTTTGTTGATACTTACATTGGCCCCTGAGGAGCTGGAGTGGGGAGATGAGCTGAAGGACTTGGCACCGCCGTAACTGACACGGATACACTCTGGTAACCAACTGGCCTTCCTTACCCACCGCTTGTATTCCTTCTGCACCTAAAGACATTAATAACGGTGATATTTATAATCTCGAGTTATGAAAACCTTATCTAATTTCTTTTGGCCAATACCTCTTTTGAAATATAAGGTTCAATACAATAATATTTTGTCAATGCTCTCTCACAAAATGATTTAATATACTGTCAATAAATTGTGTTCACCTTTTCATTCATGAGGCAATGGAAGATAAAGATGAAAAGTCCCTGGAGTGAGTTGAGAGCAGTGAAGATGTAAGCCATGAGAACTGTGTGGTCATTGAGGTAGAGCAGTCCAAATGTCCACGTCAGTCCCAGCAACACCACCAATACAAATGCCCCCTTCAACCAAGACCTGTATAACCAAATATAATCACACCATCAACATACAAGGCATTGTAGTCCATGTTATCAATGTTAGTTCATGTATGAAGATATGATATTATCTAGAGAACATCTTTTTCATTGTTTGCTGTGGTTTTGAGCATTTTGTTGCATTTATGATTTTAATGGTATACCCATATAATTCTGTATACATTTGATTAAAGTGATTAAAATGTGTGCCATTTGTAATAACAATGTGCAGATTTTAGTGCTTTAGTTAGTGCTTTAAACTGTGTCACAAAACAGTAATCAAGCAATCTGGGCTCAGCTGGACATATTAACCCAACAAAATAAATATAACTTGATGGTGAAAGTAAGTTTGGATGTTTTAAAACTCAACAAAATCACTGTGTAATTACGGTAACCTCTTACAAAGCATTGTTGTTTTGGCCTTGGGTCATAGAATTTGCATCAAGACAATACAAAATGGCCTTGCTGCATTTGAAAACAGAAGTGCAAACATTTAATAAAACTGCACCAGACGGGACTATGGAAAGCAGCACTGTGATGGAGGGATACAACACAACACTGGTGTAGGCAATGATTTAATTCTGATTTTGGTCATTTCGGGAGACAACAGCCACACGTTTGGCCTTAGCAAAGTCTCTTCCCCAAAATGATACAAAATCTAAAGCTGGAATACTGATATACAATTACGACAAGTGTTGACAATTGTTCACAAAGACACAAAACAGTGGACCACTGTTAAGGTAACAACAAGGCAGGTGGTAGGATGACATCCATTTAATATAAACCATGAGGTTGACTGATAAAGCCTTACAGCTGTGGTAGTTCAGCTCTGCTCACTTGTGGTAAATTAGCGTAGGTGTTGGTAAGAGAGTAGTCGCTACTCTGAGACTGTCCCACATAACTACTCATCCCAAACATTGCAGCACAGAGAGAGAGAGAACATAGCCATCCAAGATTACCACTACGTCCCTTATCATCTCTTTATTGGTTAAATTAATATAGCTTAATTATTAAGAATCATATTGTACACTGGATGACATTTTGTTAATCTTACACAAATGCCCACTAGAGTTCATGGTCATCCAAACATAAGGAAGAACATCAAACATTTCATTATTACAGTTGTTACATAAAAAAAATACATTTAATTTTAACTATATCAGTTTATAAAAAATCTCTTATTGGCATACCTTATCTTTTCCAGGCGAGATTTTTCCTGCATTTTCAGCTCAGCAGCAATAGAGGCGTGCTTGCACATCATATAAATAGCTATGCTTAACATCACAACATTTACCTGAAATGTAAAGGATATTTAAGCATATATTCCTTGTCAAAGACATTTGTATTCTATGAGCATTTATTACAAAAGTTATAATAAGGAAACCTTGGAAGAGCTGAGCTCACACCTACCACAAGAACTGCAATCACTGGACCAACAAATGCCCAGATGAAGCCAGATTCAACATCCAACCAGCAGCTGAAAGTGCAACGCAAGCTTGTTTAGTTCTACTGCTACATACCTTAACGCAATACGTCATCCCTGATATGGACAACTTCTTTCCTTTTAGAACTGAATAAAAGTAAGATTCTCTTATATATAAAGTCTGTATGCCAAAATAACTACTGGTAGTATTCGGGAATATTTTTTTCGATAGTGAATGAGATATTCAATATGAATATTATAAACGTACTAGTCCCTGGTGCCATAACCCCTGTAGTTGACAGCACATGAGATGGCTACGATGATAGCGGGGATGCCATAGGCTGCGATGTAGTAATACTTCCTGCGGGACCTCTCAGACTCAAAGACTTCAATGAGCATGACATAGAGCTGCACGCCCTCCAGACACATCCAGGAGAAGGCTGCCAGGAACAAGTAGTGCAGCAGCCCAGCCACAAACGAACACAGCACCTAAACATAAACAGTCAATATCTCACCTCAAATAGTTCATGTTAATAGCTGACAAAGCACTAGCACTGGTCCAGGATATCTAATTGACTTTTAAAGTAAACATGTATACCTACGTTGACTTGTTATTATCAAGATCAATATCAAATTCATTAATGAATTTCAAAATAGTTCTTTTTATTACTTACTGGTTTATCTGCTTGTTGTATCCCTGCCAGAAAGATCAGCTCAGCCAGGAAGAGACACAAAACTAGATTTTTGTGAATTGTATTTCGATCGCACTGTAGATTTCTGTAAATTAAAGTTTATTCTGTTTAATATTTATTTAAAAATACGACATTGCATGTCTCTTTTTTATGATAAAACACCATTTTAATGGATTTGGTGTCACTTACTTGCAGAACTGGAATGTGATCCAGCAGACGAGGAGGCAGACGAGGGATATAATACAGCCCAGGTAGGTGATGAGGGACAAGGCCATCGAGTGGGAATCTGTCAGCTAAAAACCACACACTTCATTACTCTCAAATACTTCCAAACACTCCTCTATATCATGTAATGTAATCTTTAAATATCAAGATTTTTCAATTCATTCTTTAAAGATAGCATATTTTAGTATGAAGTTAAGTCATTGATGAAATTATTCATAATATTATAATATTTCCAGAACTCCAGTACATCCGCTCAGGTGCTTTGAAGCTTTCTTTAAGATGCCTGTTTTCAGGTAAATCAGGGAGTTATTGAGGTATTATTTTACCCGACGATGTGTTTACCTTTGTGCCCATGACATCCATGAGTACAGCAAAGTTGGTGAGATGGTTGCAGGCACACACAGTGTGTGTCACATTGGTTTCAAACACATCACACCCAAATGACGACCACTCTCCATTCATTGTTCTGCCAAAGTAAAATGTGTGCTATATACATACTCCACACCTGATATCCAAGAAACAATATCTAATGGATATTTGTTCCTGATGAAAATTCCATCCTAATTCAGTCTTTATATCTTATAAATCAGACAAGTTTATAAAATGCATCTATGCTTAAAAAATTATATTTTTGAAGAATATTTCACTTGCGATATTATTCTAAAAGACAGATAACATTTCCACCATGATATATTTACCTGGTCGAGTAATCCCAGAATGAACATGTTGGGTTGTAAACATTATCAGTCTGAAATTGGGAGAAACAATATCAATAACACACATATATAAATTTAACTCCATATACATATTTTACTCCAGTGAACTATATTTTGCAATTAATTTGTTAGTCATCAATCAATTCATGCACATCTGCTCTCCAAGACCTGCTATATTTTGGTGGCACTGCAACAATATTTGTCCCAATTTTACCTTGCAACTTTCTCAGGAAGCAGGATAGCATCTTAACCCCTAATGGACTAGCCTATCTAAATTTTGTTGATTGGAAAGACTCACAATTTTTTTCTGGACTAATGTATCTACATACTAAACTGATAAAATGTATAACCATGGCTATTCAATATGCTCAATGAAGTGCTGGGGTTAAAAGTTCTCGGTTTACCTCATTAATTCTCTCCACCTTGTCATGAATGGATGTTTTCAGTACAGATATCCTTATATTAGCTTATATTAGCAGTACAGATATCCTTATATTAACAGGTGGGGTATTTAGGCACAATTTGATAAAAGAGAGCCTCATAAAAAAAGTTGAATCTCTGAAGAACAATGCATATTACCTATGAATAACTACAAAATCAACCCAGTAGTTTAAGAGGAGAAGATCAAGTTACAGATGGAATAAAAGAAAACTCTGGAGTGTAGGTGCCCTGAACTGATACTAAACTGCTTTTATAAATTATTTGTGATATTTTGTTAAAAGAACTTACAGTCTTATGTTCCAGGGTGTAGTAAACAGGCTCCACTAGTTGCACCCTGTCCTCGCGGCCATTGATGGAGGCAGAGATGATGTTGGAATTAACCACCTTATCTTTCAGTTTCTTCTTCATCTCCTCCTCCGCCGACAGTATTTTCTCTGTCTCTTCTTCTTCGGATGGGGCCGGCTTTTTATAAAATTCATCTTTTTCTGCATCCTCAGTGTTGCCCTTGACACTATGACCGTTGTCACTGACCTTGGATGATTGGTCTGTGTCCTGGTCATGGTGTATGCCGGGGATGGGTTTCTCCACGACCGGCTTCTCCTTCACCTCCTGGGTGATGTCCTGCTGAGGCTGCAAGAACCGGTCCAGGTTGTTGTAAGTCAGGAATACCAACTTAGCCAAACCTTAAATAAAATGAAACAAATCTCTTCTTTACATAATATCTTTTACGGGATATTCCCCCCAAAATTACAAAACAAGGAAGATTCTCTATTATATAACATTCTTAATCTATAATAAGAACTGACCATTAATGGAGCATTGCTTAATAGCATCTCCAGACAACTTAATGGAATCTCCAGAGCTCCATGATATTGGTTTGACCAACTCCTTGTCTGGAAACATCACATCTGGTACCTTCCCAGCACTGGCATCCACAATGCTGATGGACATCACTGAAAATAACATATAGGTTTAATCTGATACAATGATTGGTAATTAACCTACGAATGAATTGTAAATGTCTTGATTTTCACAGTAAAGGCAAGAATCCTCAGGAATTCTAAATGCCTCTCTGGGGCAGATCCAGGATTTTTTTTTACCCTGAGGGCTCAAATGTGCTCTGAAAAAAGTGGGGGGGGGGGGGGATATAAAAAGTCCCCCTAGCCACAGATCCCCGGGAGGCTTCAGCCCCCAAAGCCCCCTTTGGATCCGCCACTGCCTCTGGCCAAAACCAAACAGATTTCAATATCTTCTATCTCTACAGTTGAATGCAGAGCTGTTACAAAGTAAATTTTGCAAAATGATTATGTACATACCTATATTGACTTCTACATTGACAACAGTCTGTGGGGTGTCCTCTATAGAGTTTGCTAACTGGAAGGCACTTTTTTCCATAGAGTTGACGAGCTTGGTGGCTGATGCAGCCTGAGTTCCCTGGGGCAGGTCCAACCAAGACTCTGCCTGCTGGTTGGACAGCAAGTTACTTCCTGCCTTCATCATTCCCTGCAAATATAACTTACACTATCACACAGCTGTCACTTATGATCATTTAGGTAGGAGGACTGACTATGGTATTCATGCCAAAAAATTTGAGGTTAAACATGACAGATGCTGCATAATAATTAGGAGAATAGGCAGCAAAAAATGCTCCCCATTCCAAAGTGGTTTATCTTGCAGAGATAGATTGTTAACTCTGAGTTACCTTGTTGACATTCTTGACAATCTCCTGCACAGGTTCTTCTTCCCTTGAGTGTGACCCTGGTGCTATGATATCAGTTTCTACCTGCTGTACCAGTGTTTCCATGATGTCTGTCAGTTCAGCTATGTCCCCGCCATATAATTCTACCTCCTCCGTCACCCCCACCACCTCCTCTACTACTTCCACCATCTCCTCTCGGTTCCCACCCTTCTTGACCTGGCAACAAAAATGCTCAAGTAAACTCCACAATGATAAAACATAAATATATTTTAGGTGAAATACATTTTAGGTGACCAGGTGGTCAAATTAAAAGCCATCTTTTTTTTTATAATAATAGTTGCATCTCAGTATTTGGGACAAATACAGGTAGCCATAACACAAGGACAGAAATCACACACAAAAATTCCTAGATATTTTCTGATATAAAAATTATCATGACAAAAATCTATGATCTCCACTTGCAGCGTAAGGAGACATATTTTCTTGTAAGGCATGCAGCTTTATAAAAAAAATAGATTCTAGCTCATCAATGAATGTTTGTCAGATAGGATTCTAAGTTAGTTTACCCTGTCTCTGATATGCAGCGTTTGTGTGGAAACACAATCTTTCATGCTGGGAGCATCCCACGAGGCATCAAATCTGCAACGCCTTGTGGCATAGCCTGTTAATGCACATACAAGATCATTTTATTTTTGTTAAAACCAAGAGCGATCATAGCATATCTTAATATCAAATCTGAGATAATCTAATATGTCCTAATATTTAATTTCACCGAAATAAGTCAAGAAGACCAATTAATGGAAACCAAAGTGATATTGACCTGCTTTGTTATTTGGGCAGGGTTGAGAAGCATCGGTGTTGATGGGTGTGGTCGGCCAGGTAACATTCCTCGCTCTGTGAGACCCACAAAATAGCACTGGAGGGGCTGTAGTGCTGGTAGGCCCTCTGGTGGTAGACTTGGTGGTGCTAGGACGAGGAGTTGTAGTTGTGCTGCTGCTGGACGGTATTGTCGGTGAGGTGCTGCCCTCTGTGGTCGAAGTGGTGGAGGCAGTGGTGGTCGTAATTGTAGTGCTTTTGGTTGTCGTGGATGGAGTTGTTGAGGTCGTTGTGCTAGTTGTTGTCGGTCGAGGTGGATGGGTTGTTGGTTTATCTGGTACTATAAACATAATATTAACAATAAACACAGATTCTGGCACCACCTCCTCAATACTCAGTTTACATTAATGATCTCTACCCACTTTATCTGCACTGTATATAGGTCAAAATATAACTTCTTTTTATAACCAAAATGGGCCATATCTATTCAAAATTATTGCTTACTGACATCAATATAACTTTATGGTATCATGATAAAAAGTTCAAATGGTCATCAATACATGTTAGTATGTTTTAGTTATTTTTTATAATGATTTGTTAGTGATTCACACACAGGTTAGTTATTTTCAAACATGGCATGCAATGCACATTACTTCAGCCATGACAGTCTGTTATATTCACTCATGTCTACCTTATGTTTGTTCAATATATTTTTCAATTGTTTCCTAAATTTATCTCATTCCAGTCCATGTTCGGGCATTTTTTTTCCAAATAATATCATATTCTGCATACATAGTAAAATATAAAAAGAAACTTCCTACTTGCCAAAATCTAGAGACAAACCTCTTTGCCAAATACTAAATTGATATTTTTTCAACATAACACAATCAGAACTCACTAAGATCTAGTTTTGACCAGTATCCCATATTTATTTTGCATCAGCAAATTTTAAAATTTGCCGATGATCTGTATTAAAGTTGTTTAAAAACTTATTGAATATATCTGTTTTCAAATGATATAAATTCTTCTATCCTCCTTTCTCAAAATATTAGATGATTGAGAAATATTTTTTGTGTGATGATCAAAAATGGCTTGGCCATAATAGTCATCACAATAGGTCTGTCTACATGATAATGAGTATAGTCTTCGGCATCAAGTATCTTGTGTCAGGGGCTTGGTACCCTGTATCAGGGGCTTGTTGTGAGGAATATGGGCATTGATTGATAGAAGCATTTATACACTCCACCATTCATGCAACCTATTCTGACACCCATTATTTCATGTCTTTGCTGCTTGTTCCCTGACAGAGACAGCATCCCTGACCCATTCTTAAGCCCACACACAGCATCATCAACCCCAGTCTATATAAATACTCTCGCTGGCCTATAAAATACAATCAAGCAAAATGGTACCATTTTTCTCAAGCATGTTGAATTTGTCCTTCACCCACGACAAAACCCCCATCATTCTGTATAGTTAATGCAACGTGTTCATATAATGTCTTTATACCTCATGTCTATACCTGACCTTAAAGTTCATACTTACTATTAACCATTGCAGTGTCATTTACAACCAAACCAGTCATCTGCCATATCTCTTTATTTTGTAGATTTTTAACTTTCTCAGTCTCATTATGATAATCATTTCTTGGATCAGAATTATTATGGGCGGTCATGGTCACATTTTGGTGACCTTCACTCTTGTCTTTTTCTTCACATTCTATTTCAGAGGCCAATTTTGATCCCACTTGGAACAATTTACCAAGAACTTTCCAGGTTGAAGTTGGACCCAGATGTTTTTGTTCTCTGTCAAGTGAAGATTTCACACAAATAGGTTTCTTTTGCTTGGAATCTTTGATGACTGGTTTGGTTGTTGGTGTAGCTATAGGTCTTATTTTATGGGGTGTTGGTGTATTTTCTGAAAGTCATTATGTTTGTTAATAATGTATAAATTAGCAAAAAAATATTCTAAAGTTTGCATAACCTGTATATTGTTTTTTTTTTTTAGTATTAAATTCACATCTTAACTGCATAGTTATTTTGTGTGTAAGATTTCATTTGTTGAAAATATTAGTGTCTTATGCTCTCTTCTACATAAGATGAGACCCCATATTGCCAAAAATGTCTAAGTCTCCCATATCAGTTTCTGAAATGATACATATCTTATATATGTGATGCAATATTATTGATTATCTCGATTCAACTTTTATCATACAGAAGTATCACACTAAGGTTTGATTTATAATATGCCTGTGGTAAAATTGGCCTTTTTTACTTCCTTACCTTTGAAAGAGAATAAAATATTCACTGACCACAAGACGATAGTTTGACCTTACCTGTTCTACATCTGTATTTGACCTCCAGGTATTTAGGAGTGTTGGAGCAGGGGTCCCCAAACATTCGGTTAGTGGTGGCTATCCAGCAATTCTGCTTACCAGTACATCTATAGTAACGCATGCAAATCAACAAATGCAACATGGGTTAATAGGGAGAAAATAGATTGCATTTTATTTTCTCCACATTTTAAAAGAGATATTTAAACATGTTTAAATGTCTCTGATTTTAATAAGACGAACAAGTGGGTCTCTACAATGAAGTATTTTGAAAGCAACAAATTTATATACAACAAAACTCAGGGTGTGTTCTTTACTCTTCAAGCCACCCTGAACAATCTTTTGGCACAATCTTGTTTTTTTTGGAAAGGGTTCAATATTTTCAACCTTCCGACTAGAGATCCACTTGTATTTTAAGGTCATCATATTTCCTGTCACTCAAACCAACAATAAGGGTCATTTGTTAGTGCAAAAACATTTATTATCTATTATTCCTGTTAAATGGCATTTACATATGATAAGCCCATGCTAAAATTTTGCCCACTTTATCATTGATTAAATGATAGAATGGGAATTAAATTGCTCCAGATAGTCTTTATTCTACAAATGGTACTAGTTATTGACAGGAAATATGTTAAACATGCAATAATCATATCTAATTATACAAATAAGCCTTTTATTACAAATCAGCAATGCTCTCAATGCAATCATTTTTCGTGTCATCCTTAGATTGAACATATCATATCTTGTGTTTCTTGCTTTTTTTACACTAACATGGAACCCTTTTTTACTCTGTTTTGACTTTGAAAAAGAATTTGATAGTTTCAAGTAAAAATGGTGTAAAATTTTAATAAAAGACAAAATGAGACTTGAAGTTGGAAACTTTTAAAGGGGAAATTTGGTCACCAAGGTCTCAACTCATTTTACTTATGCTATAAATCTGCAGCCCATGCAATGATAGTATATTCATGCAAGGTGAAGGATAATCAGTGACTCACATTCATCCATGCTCATTATCATGCATAGAAACAATACAATGCATCACCATAGCAACCATTGTCAGGCAGTGTTGCCATGCAGCACCGCTTACCCAGATGAATGCAGTGGTATGTGATTTCCAGATACTTAAAAGTATCTGAGCAGGGATCAATAAAGAGATGATTGGAAGCAGGCACGGAGCACGTTTTCTTTCCATTACACCTGTACAGTCATACCATATAATATAAAGATCATAGCATATAAAGAAAGTACAGAGCACAACATTTACTTTCATACTTAATAGAGTGCACCACCAAAGCACCATACTTGCACAGCACCACCTACCACCAAAGACTGTAACCACCACCATATATAGTGCCCGAGTGAGAGCAAGCGCTCAATTATTAACATAAAATCAAATAAAAAAATGATAAATCAGGGTAAATACAATTCAATTATGCTAAAAAAAAGAATGTGTACACAAACACATAAACAAAGAAATAATCCAAGAGCTAAATCATTTTTTAAATTTAAGAAAGCTTGTTAAACATAGATATAAAATGTGAATAAAGAGAATGTAACTTAAAAGGTGAGTAAAAAAAATCACGAGGACCCTAGACAGGAAAGAGATAAGATAAGGTTTAAAGGGAATACGTACAGGTCATCTACCACTCTGGCAGCTCTGGTAGACATGCACTGTAGGTTCCAGCTGTCCGTCTCACTGCGACCATCATTGCACACTTCTCGGTTGAATCTTCCGTAGTTGGCCCTCACCACTTCTATCCTTGTTCCTTCCTGACATTCTATGGTTAGTGTGCTGCCCTCACATGCATACCCGGTTGTCAAAGCCGGTTCTGTGAATATCAAACAATTGTTACAATATTCTGTATTATGAAATATCATTGCCTATCATTGAAAAAATAATTGGATTAGAGCAAAATTGTGAATTATGAGAAGCTCTACTGGGTGTTAGGTGTGCACATGAATTTTGTAAATGTTCTCAAAAAAAAAAAAAATAGTTTTATTTTTTAATATCAACTTAAAAATTCTACTCTGATTTCTTTTTTTGTTGTTAAAAATATAAAATATACATTACATTTGACCAAGTTCATTAACATTTTAAGTAAAAATAATGAGATAGGATATGCATCGTGAGGTCAAGCATGCCACTCTCATTATCTGTATAAGTACCACAGATCAAGTGTTGCAAACTATTTATGCAAACATTCATATCTTTCAAGTATTACTTTTACTTTCTATTGTTTACAATGTTGGTTATTATAGACATCAATCAACCTTGTACAATTAATCATTTGGCCCTGGTTTTTGAAGCCACATTTAAATAATGGGAGTTAAAATTTGAGCACTTTCACTTTAACTAATAACACCAATTAATAACTGATTTCAATAATGTTGCTATTATGTTAATAAAAAATGGCCCTTTCACTTAATCAGATAAGCTAAAAACAAATATATACAAGCATTCCTGATTCCAATAATGTTGCTATCATGTAATTAACTTTAACTAACATATGTATCTCCTTAAAAAAAAGCCAAAGCAATTAGAAGTCAAGACAAACTTTGAATGTGAGGATCCCTGTTTGGATCAGGAGGATATAAATGAGGTAATCCAAACATCTCATTTACCATCTTGTGCTGTTGTATAACACCATATTTGATATCATTCATAAATTTGAACTAGACTTTCTTTTAAATTTTGTTCAGTTCTTCACCTTCAACCATATATTAGTAATTCCTTCAAAGCAGGGGTTGGGTAAGCCACCATTTCAGCCACACTTCTACTGAATCTTATCATATTGTTACTTACTGCGCTTACCATTAGACTTGGTAGATGCGGATATTGAATCTGCAATCATCTGTTGGCAGGAAAATACCAACAGGAAAAAACGGGAAACCACTTTCATATTCTCTCTCATCTTGAAATTATCACTTCTTGGTGTCGCCCAAACATCAGTTCAGTTTTCTGAAATACATAAACAACAGTTCTGTGTGAAACATTGATTGGTGTGTCTATACTTTTTTTTTTATTATCATCAAGAGTAATGAAAAAATAATTTTATTATAGAAATGTTTTCCTTTCTTAAAAAGGTCAAAGCCTTTTACTATTTCAGAGTTTTTGGAGATTTGGAAGATGAAACATTTTTATATATCCAGCTCTTTTTTAACATAGTTGTGATCCAGACTGGATGTTCAAAAATTCTCAGAAAGCTTAAAAGCTTCAAATTATCAAGCAAAAATATTTGGAATAAAACTGTTAATCAGTTTGGTGCAATTTGATATAATATCTCCAAGTATTAAAACCCTGAATCACCAATGTAATCATGTATCATTTTTCAAATGATTGATAAATGAGTTGATATATTGTACAATCCAGGATGTAGTTGTAGGATTGCCACATATATATATCTCTTGATGATCTAACCTAGTGCATGGTCTCTCAAGTAAACTGATACTTTTATATTGGACTTTGGCCAAATAGAGTATATACCATTATCACCCACAAAAAAAATGATCAACTTTTTCTCTTCTTTTTTTTTTTTTTGTCTCATAAATTTGTTTTGGTGAGAATTTTGTTGGTATAAATATGGTATAATGTTTCGACCAAGTTTGATAAAAGCATTACACCAGACAAGATGTATAACATGATACTCTGACCTGCTATCTTGTCTGTGGCGATGCATACTTTCACATCATACCACATAAAAGATGGAATCATTGTGATACATTTATAGTGGTATGAAGTGGCATTGTCACAGACTCTGATGCTCTTAGCTTCAAAGTACATTATTCCCAGTTCATTATTTATGAAAATCATATCATTGATCATTTCTAATATAGGTTCATAATATATTCTACATGTTGTCAAGAGATTTCAACTGATTCGGTTATATATAACCATACAGAGCACAGATCACGAGTGTTGATCCTCACAGCATACCCCCAGACAGACATTATGTCATCGACATATGGAGACCTAGAAATGATCCTCCATAGGCAGGTCAGCAGGTTAGACACCACCAGAGATGAGAGAAAGACAAGCAGCAGGAAATTCCCAGTGTCATCCTCCTACGCAAATATGCATTCTCCACAATCAGTTACCATGGTGATTAACATAATGAGAGGTACTGTGACATCTGAGTGAAATCAAAGTTGCATTATTATTTACATTAAATCTGTTAATTGCTATGCAGTCATATGGAGGAATATACTTAAACATGCTGAAATGTTTGTGTATGTAATCAGTTAAGCTGTAAGTTAATGACGTTTAACAGATTCAGAAATTTGATACTTCCTGCCATTATCAGTATTTGACAAAATGCACATTCTGATCATAGTGATCATTGATCAGAACAATTTCTCCATCCTTTATAACCAATCTAACAGGCAATCTAATAGATATACTCTTTATACATGTCAATAAGTCATTATCTATGGGGACGAGTGATTATCAATATTACCAGTTCCAGTATGAGGCATATGTTTCTGTTCATGCGGTGATGAGTGTGAGGTTTTTGGGGGGCAGACTCTATGTCTCCCTTGCTGCCACACAACAATACACAGCCAGCTGGTGGCAGCACTGATTCCCATCTGTGTGCAATATAGGGAGGGATAGTGGTCAACCAGCAGGAAAGCCACTCCAGCACTCTGGTCTACCTGCACCTCCCTCAGGGGCAAACATTAACACTTCTCTCACCACAACAAGGAGAGAACTATCTCCAAGTGCTAATGATTACTTATCTTGTTGTCTTTTACCTCTATAAATTTGGTCTGGCTAGAGCTTTTTAAGGGGTATTAGATAGTGTTTTCACTAAAGCTGCCAACACAATATGAAGACAATATTTAACAAGTAATTTAGAAAGGTCCAAGTACCAAAGGTATGCTGGATAAAAATTGATATATGTATAAATTTAGTGCATATATTGCAGTAATTCTTAAAACGTATACAATTTGACTTTCATATCAAACTAGGCCTATTGCTTATATAAGTGTGGGGCTCCCACTTGCATGGGCCTTATGACTGCACTGTGCATGCATAAATATTCACCACACTTTAGGGTATTTTCATCCTCAAGTAAAGATTGTAGAGTCATGACTTAAAGATGTCCTATTATTTCTCTATATTGAACAAACCTTATTTCTGTTCCATATTCAGAGATATCTGAGATCAGATCATGTTTGTAACCATGATTAGCTTAGAAGTCTACAACATTAGGCACAACTTCTGTTTAATGTTAACTTTCACCATCACGTACATATTTTCTTTTTTTAAGAGTTTGTCCATTGTTTTTTACTGCACATTAGAATTCAAAATTTATAAAATTACATAAAAGAATGTCATTACATAAGACATGTGTGACAGAGGACAGACTAACTGTCAATGTTCTCTGCAGGGATTCACCTGAAATTGACTTTTTTCTTTTTGTGACAAGGTATCCAATATACATTTTTTTGAGTTCTTGTGTTGCAATTTACATTTTCTCTCTGTGAAATGGAGCTGCTTCCATGCAGGAGGTACAAGGTACAGCATGGCCTGATGTGACCTGGCCTGGAGTATGCCAGGTCTTGTTTTATAAACTCCACAAGACTGGAGGCCCTGCAGTGACACATGTTTACACCCAGAATACCTGCACACTCTGTGGCTGTGTCACATAAAGAAAGCACTGGAAACTTTAACGACAGGGTAAAGCTAGCCACCCACAGTGTGATGGCAAAATTTCTCATCATATAATATAAAAGATAATATAAGTTATTGTAATCTTTTTGAGACTTGCCTCTTGATTCTTAATGTAAATCCTTTGCTTTAAAAAATCATATCTGTAACAATTATATATTAAACTTCTGTGCAGCCAATAGGAGCATATGGATAATTATTGTGGCATACATGTCAGCTCCCAGGTGAGAGTAATCCATGTCACATTGTGATTCACACCTATAGTAAACTACTTGAGTACATCTGAAAATTACACCATTCACCCTATTGGAGGCAAATCTCTTTGTTTGCTGTCATGAGAGTTTTTCACACTACAAGAAGGGGATATGCTGTGAATCACACCTCTGGCTTTGAGTACAATCAGCTAGCACTTTGTTCACACCCACTACAGCTGTATCTCTCTCCAATGGAGATGTCAACATCTTCCCATCATACCACTGGTGCCTAAACAAACCGTGTTGAGAACTTGCATGAAGATGTGGTAAACTTGTGTTGGGTAACTGGTGTATCTTTATTATTTCAGTCATGAGTCAGACCCAGAAGTGTAATATTATCACAGGCCTTGCCTTGACAATGCTTGATTGGTCATATTATAAGCTCAGGTTCTGTTGGTCAGCTACTGCTTGTATTCCTGGTATATGACTCAAGAATAAACATTGTCCAGCCTACTGTTTCCCATTATAAATTGACTATTGAGAACTACTGCTGATCTGTCATTAATAATTATCAACCTTTTTCATCCCTCATCGCATGCATGGAATACCAAATCAGTCAACACTGTTGGATACCAAAAGATGCATCCTGGTTCTCAAATTTTGATTTAATGACACTGTGAATGCTTGACATCTCAACTGATTACAAAAAAACTCATACACAAGTGTATGCAATGTGTAATCTATAGATGTCCTCTCCATGCCTAATCTGTGACCACCATGCCTAATCTGTGACTGCCATGCCTAATCTGTGACCGCCATGCCTAATCTGTGACCGCCATGCCTAATCTGTGACCACCATGCCTAATCTGTGACCGCCATGCCTAATCTGTGACCGCCATGCCTAATCTGTGACCACCATCCCTAATCTGTGACCACCATGCCTAATCTGTGACCACCATCCCTAATCTGTGACTGCCATCCCTAATCTGTGACCACCATGCCTAATCTGTGACCGTCATCCCTAATCAATGTCCTTTCCCATCCCTAATCTGTGACCGCCATCCCTAATCTGTGACCGCCATCCCTAATCAATGTCCTTTCCCCTCACCAATCTGTGACGGCCATCACCAATCTGTGACAGCCATCACCAATCTGTGACAGCCATCACCAATCTGTGACAGCCTGACAGCCATCACTAATCTGTGACGGCCATCACTAATCTTTGGCTTGTTAAATATTTATGACTTGTAAAACTTGCCTATGACAACCATTGCCATGATAATCAAGACATTATGAATTCATCCCTTAACTCATGATGAATGCATCTTTGAAGTCATTTCAGTTTGTTAGTGTTCAAAGTCTTTGTTGAATTCATAATTATGTTTAACCAACTGTTGGGCAACATGATAATATAAAAGAGTCCCAGACCAGGATGGAGAGGACATAGACATATATGTGCACGGCTAAATACATGGAGTCAAATATCTATTTGGTCTTGCAAAAATGTGACCATATTATGTCACGCTTGGCCACCGACTTCAGTCAATATCTGACCATGCACAACACAATGCATGGGAAAGGTCATGCAATGACCTTGTGCAACCTTTTTTGGTCAAGTTCAAGTTAAACCTAACCAATTTGCCAATACTTGCAAAATATAACTGCATACACTGGAGATAAAACCCAGGCTTCCTTTAAACTGTTTCTAATGTACGGGTATTACACAACTTAAGCACTTTGCAGCAGACAGCTTTTTCCTTCTATAATTGAGAGTAAACTTTTTCATGTCTGGTGGGCATGTCTGAAGAATACATCTTCAGGGCAAAATAGGTAGGATAATAGGTAAATTTACAATATATATATCAATATTGTGATGACCTTTTGGATCTATTTACAGACAGCAAGTCACATAATTACACCTTTTAATTTGTGGTTTGGGGATTTTTCTTTACAATATTGTTTTTTATCTTTTTTCCTCCTCTATCACTGTAGTACTCGTGTGATGACTCACTATGATGTGACCCTGGTCTGGTGACCTTTCATCACTCCCCACAATTACAATAATTACCAACTGCACTGCAACTGTGAAGTCAGTGCTCAGCATGTCAGAATGCGGATCATTATATGTATGGCATTATATGATAATATGTATATCATCGCGTGAAGTCATATTGCGATAAATGCTCGCGAATGTGACATCGAACGTGACACAGAGCAGGATGAGCGTGAATGATGAGCAAACCCTGCTTGTTTCCACACCAAATAAACATCATAAACTTTCACATCTTGGCATTTTACTGTTTCAAACCAACAGCACACACAGGTAGCGGAATGTCTGCCTTCAATGTGGTTGTAAAACAATTTCTCTGCTTGCAGACCAGCAAATTGGCACAGCCAGCCTATTACTATAAGAGTAATGTCTGCTGTTTGAGCACAGTGGGCTGACTGACAGAGCAGAACTGTGCAGGTCTGTTACCCACCTCCCAGGGCCCACCTTGATATTCCATCACAATCCTGCTCCCCCCAACTTCTCCTGAGATCGAAGGCAAATGAGAACTGCACACTTGCTTCTTTACTTGTTCCTCCCATCCCCAGAATGATGGACTCACTGTTATACTCCCGATTCCATACAATTTTCTTGAGTTCCACCTTTTTTTCCCAGGCTGCAGTAAATAAGGATTTTCATCATCGAGTGCGGTGATAATATGTTGAGAAGTAGATAAGATTACAGTGAGAAACTCTAAAATGACGTATTGAGTTGTGTTTCGTGCAGGGTTTGAGGTCTCAGGCTTGACTTAGATCTTTTAAACAAAAAATGGTTTTCACAGGCCAAATTCTTTTCAACATCTGCCAACATAGCCTAATTGTGTCACTGATGATAATATAGGACTATCTAGAATGTCATATGATTGTATCTGTTATCTTGCTGTGCCACATGTCTTCCACCTGCCCTTTGTATACCACTCCTACCCCACAGTCCATGTTGAGGAGCCATCATTTGCCTCATCATCACCCATTTCCTTTGTATACCACTCCTACCCCACAGTCCATGTTGAGGAGCCATCATTTGCCTCATCATCACCCAGCCCAAGCATGCTTTAGTAGTTTGTGCTGAAATACTACTTGACCTTTTTTTTCTGATTTTTGCTGCTTTTTTACACTCTACATTTCCAGACTTAGTCTATATTTCACTTTATTCATGTTTACTACTAAAAATATGGATTTCATTTGGGCAGTCGACACAGCTTTCAGTCTTAGAAAAATATTTGAGACAAACACAAAAACATTTAGATAAACCATTGACTTACTACTACTTACAGTCTGCTGTAAAACAAACATTTGATATTTTTTGCTCTGATAAAAAACATATTGAAAATCTCTGTTTCCATGGTGACAGGATCAAAATCAGTTCAGACACAAAGTCTGTTTCATTTCTGGGTGCAAAAAAACTAAGACAGTCGTTTATATAATCCTGATAACCCATATCAGTGACCCTTGACGGTGCATCAAAATATGTCCTTCATCTCTGAAATCTGCAGTCTGGACCTGTACACAAACCGACATCAGAAAATATACAGCACTAAGTGTTACCGGAGAAAGTTACTTCAGATGCTTGACTGAGAATAACAGGAGAAACACCAGAATTCCATGATATAAGATGAAGGTGACATCTCTAGGCGCTATCTGCCCATGCAAAGAGAGAGAGAGAGAGAGATCCAAGTATATATGATATGATCATGATGAGACAACTATCTCCTTTGTGCTTCTTTTCACATCAGGATCCTTTGTCTGCTGTGTCATATCTGGGTTTTTCCCATCTCAATCTAGTTTTCTCCTCGGCATGACAGTCTCTAGTTCCCAGCAAACTTCTCATTTAGCTGCCGACCAGCTGAGACTTGCACACAAAATCAATGTTTGTTTTGGTAAAATATCATCTGATATGGAGTAGATTCAAGGAAAGACCAGCATGTTCTAAGCCCATTCCACTAGCCCTGCCCATCTCTGTGTACTTACACTGGACATTCACATAAACAGTTGACTGGATCATTTCCAAACAAACATGTACCCCGAATCCCCACGTGTGTCAATGTCACAAAGAAATCTTTAAGACAAAGTAGAGTAGTTCACATATATGTTCCTTAAAAACAGTGTCATTGTGAATTTACTTGGTTGATACACTTTCAAGCAGTTTTTCAAAGTTTTTAAGCTTTAACATCTATATTTTAGTGTTTTAAAATGATCCAAAAATTATCCACAATACCAAAGATCAAAGTATAAAATTAATAAATTAGGATAATATAATGGGAAACATGGCCCTGAATATATTAGAGTGGAGACTGTGAGTATACAATGAAATTGTCTTTGCTATTTTTGACTGTTTTGCACACCACCCGAGTGACATTGCTAAATGGGGTCAAATGTATAATTTATGTGGCAGTAAAATACATAGGGCCACATCGAATTAGGGCTAAAACCTGCAAATTGCCTCCAGTATCAGATGTCCCTGTTGCTGTGGGACAGGGCCCATAATCACCTACACAGCAGCTGTTTTAAAATAATATAATTTGCTATAAATTCAGACATGCCGTTTGGTTTAACATAGCCAGTGAAGATTTAACTTTGATCAGGCGTAATAGTTTGCGGGTATGCGACAGTTCTGAGCATGATGAGTGGTATCCTGAGGGCGATAGAGACACCAACCCTCTGCACGTAATAACTAGCAATTATCAAACAAATTCTCAAAATACTCGACAAAAACTCATTATGAACTACAAACAGTTCCTTTTCTTGAAGTTCGTTTCACACCACACATGACTGAACTGTTAAATTCTACATCAATCAAAACTAAACCAACCAAAACATTATCATAAAAAGTTATCATGTGTACGTATCACAAACTTTCATGACTTTCCCATCATTTACATCAGCACAAATTCACTGTGAAATTTTCATTCTAACAAAAAAACAAACAAACAGATTTAGTGTACTTAGAAAGTGGTCAACTGTTGACACTGGGAAGTTGGACCCACCTGGCTTGTACACAAAGTGTGTCAAAGTTGTTTGACCAGCCTGTATACTACATCCACAGCAAAGCTGACCACCTGGTTAGCGTAGTATATTCCTACTCCACTAACGTACTCCAGTATAGGTCAGTATATGGTACTCCGGTGGTATATTCCAAAGTGCTACTGTATAACTGTTATGTCAAGATGATTCCTTGTGATTACGGGCAGGTTAGATATTTTCTCGGCTGGACAATGGTTTGATCTGTGGTGTAGCCGAGTTCCTGCTCTGGTCCCATTTACAAACTGAATTGAAGGCCAGGCTTATGATTCACAGCTGTGGGCGATGTATTCAGACTCGGCCACCCCTACCATATGTGCAGAGAGCAGGACCTACACAGATCCCACTGGGTGCTCCAGACTACCGCCAGCAGACAGCAGCCATGGCCCTACAATAACACTTTACAATCCTCTAATATTGTCAGCTATTTTCATATGGGTGCACATTTTGCAGCCTATTTAGAATGGGATCTTCTCCCACTAGAAATATAAGATCTCTTCTATCACAACAAATGCCAACAATTCATAATCTCAACTGCGCCATCTGTGTTGAACTTTGAGCATGACATTGTGAACATTCCATGCTGTACTCATTTTCAGACATATATTCTCAGAAATCTGCAGTCACAAAATATCATTTTCAAGTCATGAGGGATCAAATTGAGAACAGGAAATGAAGTATCAGATGATATTTTCACTATTCTCTGTCTATTGAGAATATAAATAGAATTTAATGTTTATATGATTCAAACTTAATACAGACAATTTCAAAAGTTAAAAAAATTAATTGCCAAATTTGTGTTCATACCTGTGCAGTGGAGTCAGTTAAAAGTCATTCTTGCTCGAACAATTCTTGCTGATTTCAAATTGCAAATCCCCAAAAGCTGATCAACACATAAGATGAGTGAAAAGAACTTTCATTTCTATGCTTTGTTGTTTGCCTGACAAAGTTGTCTATTTCACTTTGGGATACAATTGACACAACTATGCATATGGAATTTCAGATATTTGACATATCTTGAAATCAGCAACAATGACCTATGATGACTTGTAACATTGCTCTTGTTTGTTTTTAGTGTGCCATCTTGCTCTTTCAGAATAACCTGTTTTTAAAGGCTTTTTGTATTCGGCACGTTGATGCGCGTTGATGCGCGTTGTGTCAGTCAGAGAAATGTCTGACACCTCGATTTTATTTTGTTCATCCAATGCATATTATGAACAAAAATGTTAGCATTTCCATATTTTAAAACATTCCACTTTGTTTTTAGCCAAAAAAAAATGTTACTTACAAAATGTGAGTTGTGACGCTTCACTGGCGGGAAAAGCTTCATTGGCGGGAATTTCAGGGCGGGAAAAGGCGCATGAATACATAGGTTCTAGATATCTTTACCTTTTGTTGTTATCTTGAGGCATTGCAAAGATATCAATGAAAACGTAATTTTCGGAAGATTAACTCCTGCTTTCTGGTGCTTTGCTTTTGGCGATGTCAGTGGGCGATAATTTGACACTGGGAAGTGCCTTGCAACACGAGTGAATCATGAGTGAAGCATGTGCCAACAAAAATGCAACCTGCTCACCACCTCATTCAAATCTGAGTGAGACCAAATCAAATAGTGCATTCCTTGTGTGACGTCACAATCAAACAGGCCACGCGCCAAGAACGCGCCAAGTCCCAAACGCGCAACGTGCCGAATACAATAAGCCGTTTTTAAAAGATTGAGATTTAAAGGCACTAAATGTCACTGCATTTCCCCACATCTATATAACTAATTTTAATAATTTCATTGTACTTTTGATACCTTTATGAAAAAAATACTGTATAAGTGTGTAAATAAAATAAATAATTTCATCATTTCTGTATTATTTCTTTTTCACAGAAATCTTTCTTGTTAATTGCTATTTCACAACTGCTGTTGATCCTGGAATACTATGAAAAATAAACAAGATCTCTGTGTAGCAGTATCTTCCACGCCATAGCAGATCCCCCAACATTTTTGTATCCGGCCTCTTATGTATATCTTATAAAGAGTAAATGGCACACTTACCTGACAGAACCTGTTTATTTACACCTTCCCTGTCATGTTGTGGTGATTTTGAATATGTACATTTCTGAAAACAAAAATAAAAATATTGACATGAACGTCATATGAATAATAACAATATAGGAACCAGGTACAGTTAAATAAGCGTTGTAAAATGGATTTTCCCTTGTATATCAACAGAACAAATATGTATCATTTACAATGAGTGGGAGCCAAGTAGAAAACAATACTACACCATCAATCACTACCTGTTAAGCCCAGCAGGACTTTCAGTTAATGAGTCCGTAAGGTCAGCTAGCAGAACTAATCAGCTTGGACAACAAACCCCTGTAACCTCAGCTGGCACATCAAAGTAGCTGGTCAAACAGATCCAGCGGGACCCACACCTTACCCACTGGAGGATTAGAATCCTATACCGCATTGCATCACACACAGCACAACACTTCATCATACAGGCATTTCAGGCCAGAAATGTGTAAATTAGATAATGATAGGATATTGCAATAATTTTGTTTTACATCTTTCTATGTTATCCTGTTTAGAGATCAACTATTTAAATTTAAATATAGCCAAGGCTCTATAAATATGTGTGTGTTCATATTGGTACTCTTATTAAATTTCACAAACAACACTAACTATTCAGATTTATGTCATTATCACCGCTGATCACTGCCTTTGAGTATCCTTGAACTTAGTTGATACCATCGTGATTATTGTGATAATTCTATTATGTAAAGATAATCATAACATTTAATCAAATTTCCACTGTGGACGTGAATCATGTTCCCTGGTGAGTTTTAATCCTTCCTGTGAGAGCTCAGGGAGACACTGGCTTCCTTAAAACAGGTCCACCTCCTCATCCGAGCAACAAGTCACCACATGATTAATAGACTACAGGGTCACAAGAAGTCCAGCAAATGAATGTTAGCAAGTAATGATCCTACCTATATAAATATATCATAGATAAGTTCCTTTGATGTGCAAGGTCAAAACTACAGTCAGTTGTGGAATAGGACCTTGTTGAGGGTTGGGCAGGACCCAGACCATGACCAGATGGGAAGTACAGGTTGTCAAGATGGCCAAAAGACATAAACCACATACATGCTCAATATAAAGGGCTGCTGCCCTATATATCTAATGTTGCCCCATCACACCCACCCAAACATCAAAGTGTACCACTTGCAGTTGCTGCAACATATCCTCTCCTACCTGGAGAACCCCTTGCCAGTGCCCACCATACCCACACTGTGTGCACATCTGGATCACCAACCACCATGACAAAGTTCCCCACACCATACAGGACATCTCTATGCCCTTGTTGCATCTAACATCACATCCTTCCATTTTGACTTTTTATACTTCTACTCTCTTGACAAACTCATTACCACTGCAAAATATCCCTTGTTTTCAGCATGACAGGACTTCTGTATATCCTTGCAATATTATGACAGGATAGTATCACAGGATCTATACCCTTGCTATCAGCATTATGACAGGGTCACTCTAAAGTCTATACCCTTGCTATCAGCATCATAACAGGATCACTCTATAGTCTATACCCTTGCTATCAGCATCATAACAGGATCACTCTATAGTCTATACCCTTGCTATCAGCATCATAACAGGATCACTCTATAGTCTATACCCTTGCTATCAGCATCATAACAGGATCACTCTATAGTCTATACCCTTGCTATCAGCATCATAACAGGATCATTCTATAGTCTATACCCTTGCTATCAGCATCATGGCAGGGTCACTCTAAAGTATATACCCTTGCTATCAGCATCATGGCAGGATCACTCTATAGTCTATACCCTTGCTATCAGCATCATAACAGGATCACTCTATAGTCTATACCCTTGCTATCAGCATCATAACAGGATCACTCTATAGTCTATACCCTTGCTATCAGCATCATAACAGGATCACTCTATAGTCTATACCCTTGCTATCAGCATCATAACAGGATCACTCTATAGTCTATACCCTTGCTATAAGCATCATAACAGGATCACTCTATAGTCTATACCCTTGCTATCAGCATCATGGCAGGGTCACTCTAAAGTATATACCCTTGCTATCAGCATCATGGCAGGGTCACTCTATAGTCTATACCCTTGCTATCAGCATCATAACAGGATCACTCTATAGTCTATACCCTTGCTATCAGCACTACAGGACCTATTTATACCCTTGCAATATGCATTACAGGCCCTTCCTATATCCTTGTTGCAGATTCATAGACCCATCAGGACCTTAGGACCTCTTCTCCCATGACAGGATACAGCACTGCCACCTGCCATGAACAGTCAAGTTCTGCAATTTACCCTTTTACACTCAACAACAAAGCATACCTATTAACTCTGCATTTCATGTGTTATTAATTATTTCTTTCCTTCAGAGCACCTACTTAATGCTGATATCAATATCCAGTTGCCCATCCTCAAGCCAAAGCATCATTTATTTAGAAGCTTTTCTTGTATTCATATATTGCCTATTTTGCCTGTAGCAAGAATCATAAATATCTTTCACATCCCCCCACCCATAACCATGACAACCAAATGCTAGATATTTTCAGCTTTCTCTCTTTCCTTTCCATGATTTATTTCAGGCTGTCCGTTCTCATATGTAATATTTCTCCAGCACTTGAGACTCAAAATTCTTTTATAGATTTTCTGCAAAACATTACCAGTACAACACTTTCAAAGCCGCAAAACTGAGAGGTCTAGCTGGGCTAAACGTAAGGTCAAAATGGGGTGGGTACACTGGCACTACGATTTCAGGGTGTGTACAGGTGAGATGTTATTGGCACTGTCAGCTCATGTGCTTCTCACCTGTAACAGATAATCCAGAATGGGAGAGAGGGGAAGGAGGGAACTGCCACTTCCAAATACTCGGGACCTTTATTTATTTTCATAAACCACAATCATGGTGAACTACTCAACAGGAATTATTTTTAATGAGTTAACATGGTGGGGTCAAGGGGGTTGGAACTATGATTTCAGAAAAACCAATAAGATCACTTTCCATTCCACCAAAAAATCTCTTTGTTATATTGTTGTCTGTCATACGAGATGCATCTTGCTCTGAACTCTTCCTGCTTCTACTTCAACCATAACTGACATTTATATCTGTCATAATTTGTCTAAATCTGCCGCTGAATGTTTCTAATCTTCTTGTCTCAAAATACCCCATGGTACAGACCTTGATTGATAAACCCCATAAATCACTTGTACAAAATAATACAGCATGCTACTAAAATAATGTAAATATTGGCGCTGTGAAAAATGTTTCTGGCATAAGAAACCTCCTGAGGTTTTTGATGATAAATAAATTTTTTATCTCATTCATTTTTTGGATAACTTACTGACATAGAAAGTTTTTATTAATTTTTATCTACAGTGTTCCATATTTGCCATAAGTCCCCAGCCTATCAGGACAATGCCGCTGTATTTTATTATTTTTTTAAAAATGTATAGCATTATCAAGTTGTCTGCCAGTCAGGTTGACAGGCCATCATTTAAAGTATGTGAAAAAAATATTAAAGTTACAGAAATCTATTGTGGTTTCTTGCCAGATTTTCATATTAATTACTGTCACAAAATTGAATATTTTATTAAGAATGGACATACTTTAAGCTGATCAGAGAATAATCAACCAATAAAAATAAAATAAAAAACATAACCCCATGGGTTGATAGCTCTGCTGACTTGAATGAAAACACATGAACTGAGATAAAGTGCAATAAGCAACCAGGTTATGGTTTTCCATACAAGATCCCAATTCAGTTTTGATGAGATATTCATTAATATTTTGTAAATCATTATCATGTTACCAATGCAATATTTCATGCACAAAATTTGTGATTTTTTCAAAAATCTAATAGCTATCAGTAAGTTGTCAAGGAGGCTGCCATTTTGAATAACATAGCCAATGAGAATCAAGATAACAAGTTGGGGCCAAATGTGATTTGTTTGTTTGGGGTTTTACATCACTTTCAACATTATTTCAGTCATTTCGTGATGAGACCTACTTGTAGCAGATATAGTGCTGCCTCACTGAATTGTCATGTCGCAGGTCCTTGACTTGACAACCCACCCAGTCACAGATTTACAAGGACAACGGGTTAACCCTTAAGGCACGGGCCTCAGCTCATAAGGGAAATTGTATCATGAGTTCAATGCCGGCATGGCCGGGGTTCGAACCCACGACCTTTGGATCACCACAGAGGAACTGGTGCTAATAAGCTGGCACTCTAACCAACTGCGCCACGGCCCGTGGCGCCAAATGTGATATGTAACATGCATTTTGATTGGTCAAAATCACTATCTGCTCAATTCTGCTCTTGAAAAGGATTTAAATGATCATTTAGGAAGAAATGTTCAAAAACATTACAAAAAAGCAATGATATGCATAGCTCAAAAGCCATTAATATATGTTTATTCACTTTTGATGGTTGTGAGATTTTGCATGTATACAAATTTTGAATTGAAGGTCAATGTGTCAAGGTCAAAGGTCACATGACTAAGAAAGTGTGATGAGGCACGGCTATGACCCAAGACATTTCTGTATACCAATATTTAATTTCTTCTTATAAGTGGTTGCTGAGATATGCTCCTTACAAATTTTGTGACATCAAGGTCACTGCACTAAGGTCAATGGTGACATCACTGAGAATTGAAGGAATCTAAATCTTCAACTCTCTATCTAGCTCTGTATAAATTAGTGTTGGTATATAACAGGTATGAAGTGCATTTAATTCACTTCTAATGGTTATGATGTGGCATGTTCACAAATTTTGAATTTAAGGTCAATGTGTCAAGGTCAAAGGTCACATGACTATGAAAGTATGATGAGGCATGGTTATGACCTAAGACATTTCTGTATACCAAGATTTAATTTTTTCTTATAAGTAGTTGCTGAGATATACTCCTTACAAAATTTGTGACATCAAGGTCACTGCATTAAGGTCAATCGTGACATCACTAAGATTTGAAGGAATCTGAATCTTCAATTCTCTATCTACCTCTGTATTAAATATGAAACAAATATTACTGGTAGTTTTGGAGGAGAAGATTTTTAAACATAATGTTAGTATATAACAGATATGAAGTGTTTTTTATTCACTTCTGATGGTTGTGATGTGGCATGTTTACAAATTTTGAATTCATGGTCAATGTGTCAAGGTCAAAGGTCACATGACTAAAATTGTATGACAAGGTACAACTTTAACATAAGACATTTCTGCATACCAAGTTTTAATATCCCCTGTAATAAGTGGTTGCTGAGATATGCTCAGTACAAAATTTGTGACCTCAAGGTCACTGCACTAAGGTCAATGGTGACATCACTAAGATTTGAAGGAATCTGAATCTTCACCTATATATCTACCTCTATATAAGATATGAAAGATGTAGTACTGGTAGTTTTGGAGAAGAAGATTTTTAAAGAAATGTTGACAGACGGACGGACAGACAGACATTTTTCCCCCTCCTAAAGCTCTGCGAGCTAAAGTCTCAGCAGAGCTAAAAACTAGAATATTTTACAACAATATTTTACAAGTGCTTTATAGCATGTGCTATTAAACGCAAACACACATATATATATATTTGTATTTAATATTTTATATCAGAATCTTGCTCATTTTATCAACCATTTGTTCCCCAAATTAAAAAATGACAACAAAAGTGCCTAAAAGATGGATGAAAAATAAATAAGAAATTTTTGTTTTGTTTTGTTTTTTACAACAAAAGTTTTTTTTGGTATTTGACTTTGAAAAACCTGTCATCATGCTGGCCAGTCATTGGTTATAATACTACAAACAAAAACAGTAGTTTTAAAAAATAACAAGCGAAAATGCATTTTTTTGCATTGGCAGTAAAATGCTATGCATTTCAACAAAGTGTCCTGCATTTCGCACAAAAATTATTCACAATGCCCATCATTGCAGAGAAAATTTTAGCAAATACTATTTCGTGGAGCATTGTATTAATTGACTTTTGGAGAGGTCCTGACCCTGAATAAGGCTGAGCATTGCTAACCTCATGCAAGGAATCTGTAGGGGCTACTCAGGCTGGGTGTCACCCTTGGAGCTCACATCTGTTGGGTCATGGTGGTGTGATGGAAGGGGAGAGACCTCCTTCAGATGCCAGTCAGTGTTAACTCCCCTCCACCAACACCTCTCTATCTCAAGTGCAATCTAACCATACTAACACCAGAGCCCAGACCAGAACTCTCAAGTTTTGACCACATTATCATAATTATATCATAAACATACATATCATAATATATGTTTAAAGAGACCATCAGAGACCATCAGTTCATTACTCCATCTCATTTTAGAACCAATCAAAACCATGTGAGGCATTTTCACTAAATGCAAGAGCATATACCTCTCAGGACCCAGCTGCTGTGAGTGTATTCTTGGTCAGTGTTGTTTACATAGTGACCAGGTGTGGTCCAGTTTTGTCATGATCCAGAAAACATTGAGAACTGGCCCAAACTTGCTGGTAAATAACGATGGCATGAAATGGAGCATCATGATGTCTGAAATCATGCAGACAAGACTGGGCCCACAAATGCATATCTTGGTGGTCAGTTTACACCTCAGAATGCCACCGATCTCTTGTGATCTGAAATGGAATCTGACAGAAATGCCTGTAATCTGCACGTTGGCATGATGAGACCACACCTCGGCCCTTCCCTTATCATTGTGGGCCTGTGCTGCTCTGTGCTGCTTGCTGAGGGTACTGCTGTGTTGCTGAAGCTGAGGAATATCCTGCACCTAGGATATCAATCACTGGCAAACTGTGATCGCAGCTGACAGGCCAGATGGACCTGATGATGCCTGGTCTCACCACATCATTATGCCCGAGAGTTATGGGCACCAACAAGTTCTCACTATACTTTTTAAAGCAGCTTAAACAATGGACCATTTTATATTCACTTGGTACCAATTCTAAAGGGGCAAAACCCTAATTCCTGATTTAATAATATTCATGTCATCAACTGACAAGTTCTATCAACTGACAACAACGGTCCTATCAACTGACCATCATTTCATGATTACTGTCCTTTTTATAATCATGATGGAACACAAAATTGACACTTAATGCACTTTTATCTATCTCATGTAAGCATTCCATACTGCAAGACAAATCAAAATTTCGATTTTTGATCAAAGCAAACCATGTTATCAATGCCCCAATAAATATATTTTCAAATACTATTTCCAGTCTTGAAAAGTTTTGTGGTATGCAAGCCATTTCCTGATGACCTAGATGAGCCTGACCCTGGATCCTGGCGGTCTGACATCTCATCACCCATCCCCATGTAGCATCCTACAGCTCGGTGTCTCTACTTCACCGCTGTGTCGTGATCTAACCATTGTCTCAAGTATCAGCCCTCGCTGCCATCCTAGCCTGTCACGACTTCTCCTCTCTCACCCACCAAGTGAGATCTAGGTCTCCTGGATTAATGAGATCTAGGTCTCCTGGATTAATGAAATCTAGGTCTCCAGGATTAAGGAGATCTAGGTCTCCTGGATAAATGAGATCTAGGTCTCCTAGATTAAGCATTAAGGGCACAAAATCACACAAAATTTAAAACGATGATTATTTTTTCCTTGTGTCCTATATCATTTTCAAACAGAGTCATTTACTTTTTGTCTGTTGGCTTAGTATTCAGCATTTAAATCTCAATTTGCCACTTTTATGTGCTTTTGAATAAACAAATGACAATCATCATCATTCATTTAATTCCTATTATGTCAATTTAAATAAAATTTCCCAAATGCAAACCAATGTTTTGTTGATCACCCAGTTTGAGATGACATTTTGATCAACAATACAATTTGCACTCACTGGAGCCTGAGAAATTTACATAATCTAAACCAGTTTAATACACACGATAAAAACAGGTCAATTTTCAACAAAAACCTGTCCTCCGCCTCCTCGGCACCAGATTGATTTCTAAATTTGTGCCTGAGCATAAAAACCCTGTCAATGATAAGGCATAACCCTGGTGTTATATCACTGCAGGGTGGTTGAGGCAGTCTGGGTCAATAATCCCAAGGTGCCATCCACATGTGCTCATGCATCTACCATCACAGTGTAAAACCCTCTCATATTAATCCTTATCAGGCCTAATTCATTTAAACAGTCATGAAATATTCATATGTCTGGCCAATAATCATCACATTCTGCTTGATCTTGACTCACCCAGTTTGCCGAGGCCTGTTGGGCAGCAAATTGGATCAAGCCAATGTTAAAATTCCATTAACAATTGGCTCCCTTACAAGCAATGAATTTATGAATTCAAAAAATTACTCCTTTCTGATTTCTTCTAGGAATGGTTTATGATAATATCCAACACCTGCATGCAAAGCACGCCACATATCCCGATTATAGAATTTTTATATCATTCTTATGATGATTATGCCAGTATTCATTGGAATTTTTTTTATAAAATATTATTGAACCAAATTATTATACCATTGTTCATACCAACGAGACTAATTTTGTTGTCAAACTAAGAATTCAGAACTCCTTGGAGACTGTGCACCTGATAACCTGGCTGGTCCTTGCAACACATTTTTATGATTACAAACAGGTACAGAATTCTGAATAACCTGTCTTGGCACAAATATCACTGGTCAAAAATATCACTCCAGGATCCTGTACTAGAGTCATGTGAAATACCACAAGGATCTGAGTGGCAACTGCCATCCTGTATGTGTACTCATCTCACCATCACAGCCTGGTACAATGACATTAAATTATTCTTTCTCTTTCTAGTCCAGGCAAGTGATATCGAGCCAATCATGCAATGAAGCTTTGACATTCAAGTGCATGTAAACACCCATGTCAATGCTGCAAAACCCAACTCAATCATGCAGGAAATGGATCGCTGAGAAGTGTAATTCACAGCATGAGTAGACTTATCTCACAACTTATTTATGGTCAGACTGTCATCATCACCAAGTGATGCCAGAAGTTTCCATTTTTTTCATTCAAAATATTCCTTGAGACATCGTTTTTTAGGGTGGGTACAACAAGGAGGTCATGTCTGACTATGACTTTCTGGGAATTGCTTTCAATCAAGCCACCCACCTGGCTTGGCAGGATCTTTATACCACACATTCCTGACCTCTGCCAACCCAGCCTTCCTTCCTCTAATTGGGTCATGATATGTGCAAGCTCACCACCCTGCCTCATACCAGATGTCTAATCTCACCCTCCCCAAATGCCAGCCCGCTTATCATCAACCCATTCTGGTTTAAAACATATTTTGATTTTTGGACAAACAATTTGGTGTAGAGACATTGAAAAAATTGCATAACCTTGATTCTAGTTTTATATATCAACATGACCATTATCATGATTATGTACATTACAAACAATAAGTATGATAAGAGACAGGATTAAGGTCGCATCATATCAATTGTTATATGTGAGGTTATTTCAGGATACAATTTTCAACATGTTGTAAACAGATCCACACAAAACCTCTATTACACTTCAATTATATGATGAATTGTTTCCTGATCATCATGAATATCAGAATGAAAAACATGATACATATGGGGTAATTTTGTTGATTTTCATGTCAATGCAAAACACAAAACCTAAATACATGAAAAAATGAAAGATATTTGTAATTCGGCCCTTGGGGTATATAATCATAGAAACTTCAGTGATATTCATGAATATCTAAGGGATTGACAGCTGCATAGGGTGGAATGAAAAACATGATAAATTCTTCCAATTCAAATTGTCAAAATTAAGCATGAATGTTAACAAATCATAACAATTAAAATGCCATGATAAAATAATGGTCCATGTGAGAGGGGCAATATGTGGGCTTTTTGGTTTTTCACTTGATGCCCTCACATTATAGAAGAATGTTTATTACCCTGTTATGCCCTGCCCTGAATACAAACACACATGACCACAACAGACCATGCAATCTATACCCAACTGTGCACTATGGGCCAAAATGCTGCCGGGTGTGGTCGATCTAGCAGACCAAAATGTGCTCCATCATCACTCAAACTTATCACAACCCTGCTGCCATTGCCAAACAAAATCACTTGGGAATTCAAAATCAGGGGTATACTAGTAACTGTATATCAAATATTAATTTTCACCACTCATATGTGGAGGAAAATTGTGACATTAACGTCCCCTGTGGCTTTTTCAGATATGATCATGACAATTCACATGAGAAAACCTTGGGAGTGTAGGTCCACAAGTCCAGCTACCCAATCATGCTAATCATGACAAAAATGAATTATTTAATTATGTGCCAAACTGGCGCTTAATTAATCACACAAAAAAAGTTCTTCTCTAATTCTTTTTATTCCAAACAATTTTCATATGATTATTGAAATGCATTCTGGGTTGTAATTATTAAATACAACCCATATTTTTCATATTATGAAACTGTGATAAAAAAATCATTAACCCTTCCCAAAAAACAATCTATCTTTTTATTGGCGTTTTACATCCATCATTACATTACCACAATGCTAAGTGGCCCTTTGAGTACAATGTGCTCCCATGACTAACAATTAGCAAAATTAGTGTGAAATTGAAACACTATCTTTCACAAAAAAACATAGCCCCAATGACTGCTCAGCTAATAATTTATATTATTCACCTCTCATCATATTAATGAAACAGTTAATGGACTTCTGTCAGGACAATGTGTTTGAGGCAAACCTCAGAGGAGTGCTTTTATTTCCACAAGACCTCATACTCTGTGTGTCTACCAGAGATAAGCAAAGTACATACCACCCCTCCAAGACCCATAAAAACCCTTAATTAATATTCTAATCAAAAGGGAAAGGACATTCTAACCGGGCAATGGTGTTATCTGAGGTAGATGATAATCATGATAATCAATTTATCAGAATCATGGATATTAACCCAAATTGACATGGGAGGATTTTGACCATAGATTAGACTAATCACTTTCAGTACATCACAGAGAAAATGGACATTTTAGGTGCCTGTGGGGTTGTTATTAATCAATTATACTAATTATCTCTTTTCAACATAAACTCTTTTATAATCACTTTATTTTCATCTGTTTAATGTGAAGACCCTATTTGTCTGATCGTGTTAAAGTTTGCTGGACCTTATCTTATATGACCTGCTTAAAATGGGGAACTTGTCATTTATTATGAAATTACTTGTCTGGCTTCTGATCGCCCTGATAAACCACAATAAATCACACTCATAACTCACCCAAATAATTAACCAAATAAAATGTAATTCAACACACTTGATGAAAGTCAACTTTCTTAAATTTCTAGTGTAAAATACATATAAGTTTCTAATGATAGCATTGTTAAAAAAGCTTAACCTCTGAGGAGCAAATGAAAATATCTTTATTATTCTGCCATTTTACAGGCCAACTACATTTATGGTGGCAGTCTGATGACATATTACTGTGGAGCTGAGCATTTATATTTGGGGATTATAGCACTCACATCAACTCATAAATCTTGAAGACTAGTGCATGCCACAAGTAATGAAGAAAAACCAAGAACTATTTTTATCTCAGATTATACAATTTGTTCAGTAATGTATTGGTCTAAATAACAAACCATAAATGTAATATATATATTTATATATATGTATATGTATATGTATATGTATATGTATATGTATATGTATATGTATATGTATATGTATATGTATATGTATATGTATATGTATGTATATATATATATATATATATATATATATATATATATATATATATATATATATATATATATATATATATATATATATATATATATATATATATATATATACATATATATGTACATATAATGTATATATAAATATATATATATATATATATATATTTATATATTTATATATAAAGGTGTATAAAAATAAGCACAAAGTATCACCAAGTCCTCAAGAAATATATAGCATTCCTGTCTATCTTCCAATTTTATTGACTAATGTCCTAATCCAATAATTAATGTCTTCCCCACTTTCCCAGCAAAATAACACCTAAATTCCTTCAAAATTTCTACTGAAGATGTCAACTTTTCTCTGCACAACCTTGTTTTCTCTGCACAACCTTGTTATATCTCCCCACCCATATCCCCTGCAATACAAAAAATCCTATTGGTCTATTCACTTGACAAAATATTATTTCTCGACCATTATTTCAAATTTGTCCAATCAAAGCCATTCTTTTCATTTTCACTGGATTACCTCTCTATAGTGCTATTTCCTGCCACAACCATTTTGATCAAATGAGCTTGGGGACAAAAGCCAAATTGTCCTGGGCCATAGACCACACATAATTCTGGCATCAAGCCTAGCTTAAATTTACATTTCAACAAAAATGCTTCAACCAGTTGAGGCAAACATCTTTTGGCAGTAAACATAACAAATATAGCTCAGACAGGGAAATCAATTGTCATACTATGCGAAAACTTAGGTAACAGTAAACACAGGTATGTGTGACCAAAAATCACATATAGTTGTCATTTATAACTTATTTGATGATAAAATACTTAATAATCAGCTCCCAATATGATGCAGCTTTAGTTGCACGTGAATTAAATCCCTTGTGATGTCTTTGACAGTGACTGCAATAAATGGGGTTGAAAGATGATTTTAAAATGTTGGTTGTGTTTCCATGGCATAATACATATTTTTTTCGTCTATGAATTTCAATGTATTTACACATCTATGATCATTTAATCATGTAATTCATAGAAATTTCATATTTTTTCTGTTCTTTATGACGCACATAACCATTCTATGTTGTATCTTTTCTAAGACCAGAAATTGTAACATCGCTATTTCAACTGCATTCTTCTTTGGTTATTAATTAGTTTTGTAATTGCCCCATGACGACGTCAATGTTTTTCACCTGCATGTACAATAAAAATGCCATATTTCTATAAAAAAAATGTTTTCCTTGCACAGTTGTACTTTCTGACCTGACAGATCAATGTGTGTTATGATTCTCTTTCACATGACAAAAGTGTGACAGAAAAGTGAAAATTTCCCTTTAACAATATTGTAACATCATTATTTTGATTCCAGTCCATTTACAAATTAGTTTGGTAAGTAAATGGGTTATTGCCTCACTACAAATTTTATATTTTCAAATCACCATGTGCATTTAGAATACAATAGACAACACCCAGATCAATGAATATTTTGTAATTCTTCTCCATCCAATCAATTTTAATTTTTTATGCCAAAATTTGAGTATCCTCTATGTGATAAGTAAACAAGGCAATTTTCTAATTCATTGCCAATGTATTGTTATGAACGTGCAAATCCAATGAGCGTTAACCCTATCAAACGAATTGAGTAATTCTTGAGAAGATTGATTTTGGGCACTCTCCATTTAAAATAAAATGATTGGCATATCAATAAAAGGCTAATTCACATTTAACATGAGCACCTGTTTGACTGTGGCATATTTGATTGGCGTGGCAAATAATTCTGTCTCCCAGATTGACAATGGCCAGAATAAATAGATTGACAGTGGCTAGAATAAATAGATTGACAGTGGCTAGAAGAAATAGATTGACAGTGGCTAGAAGAAATAGATTGACAGTGGCTAGAAGAAATAGATTGCAGTGGCTAAAAGAAATAGATTGACAGTGGCTAGAAGAAATAGACCCAATGTGAAGTCAGCCCCAGTCTCAATCTAAAGGCCCAAAACGACAAAATTCTCCCTAAATAAGGCTATTTGACCCTGATGGCCAAACTAATGTTGCCAAGAGACAGTAGAAAGTAGATAATTCAGGGACTGTTTCCATCCATATGAATTTCAAGTGGAGGAATCTGACAACCTATTCTATCCGATTCTATCCATGTTAATGGAAGTATTTAATTATTCAACAATATCATAAAAACTTGGACTGAGATTAGTATAAAGGGCCATATGGCCTTCTACGAATTATGGTCAAAATAGCCGCGATTCCAAGTGGACCGCGGTATTGAACTGTCACATTGAACCGCGGTCAATCTGCTCAATCTGTGCAATTTATCAATGTACATTATCTACAATTGTAAATTAGAGAATATTTGAGCCTTAACTTTGCTTAGAAATGCATTTTATTTACGTTTTGGAAGATTAAATGGCCGCCAAACTTGAATGCGTGGTTCTAATTTTGGGCCTGGGTGAAAAGTGAGAATATTCACAGAATCATATGCCAGACAGTTGGTCTAATTATGGCGGAAAGTAGCTTATTAGTATTAAGATTAGCAGATGACCCTTTTAGATAATTTACATTGAAATATTATCCAAATTCAGCTGCTTGACCGCGGTCCAATGAGTCAGTTCAATACCACGGTCCACTTCGGATCGCGGTTATTTTGACCAGGTACCCCTTCTACTTGGCAATATCTTAATAATAATTCTATGATATCCGTAGGCGTAGGGACATCCGATTCTCAGCAGATTCTCATGAAGTTGGCCCTTGTCACTCCGGCCCAAAATATATACAGCCAACAACAACAGAGCTGTGGACGACAACAGAGCTGTGGTTCAGTTTATCAATTGATTACCGATGTTTATCACACCATTTGACTTTTTTGCATGTGCAAGTGTCAGAAAACAACTTGGTGGGAATATTTTCGAGAGTGCAGACGCACTTAAAAGGCTTTGAAAATGAAACCGCAGCTCTGTTGTCGTCCGCAGCTCTGTTGTCGTCGGCTGTATATTTTGGGTCTGAGTGACAAGGGCCGACTTCTTGAGAATCTGCTTCCTCTGCCTCTGGCCACAGTTGAACTGAGGGACAGAATTCTTTTCCATGGCCAAACATGCGAACGGCCAAAAATGCCTGCAACCAAAAGGAATTATGGTCGAAATAATCGTGATACAAATTACTTAATAAAATATCCAAATTCAGCAGCTTGACCACATGTGGCAGTTCAATAGCACGGTCCACTTCGTATCAGAGTTATTTTGACCAGGTGACACCGAAAGTATGTCTGTTTTGATGACATGAAAGATAAAATGGTTAAAACTATAGTTCTGCACACCATGACCACATTTCAAAATTCAAATGGAAAATAACCTTATCACGACACAAAAATACTGGGTGAAAAGGCAAAATAAATAAATAAATCTGCTGCAGAGTTTTGGATGCGGTTATTTTGACCATAATTCATCTGGGCACATTCAAATAAACAAATTTCAAACCACTACGGTAATTCACCACTAAACCCCTCTCCCCCCCCCCCCCCCCCAAAAAAAAAAACAAAAACAACTGACATTCCATCGAGAGTAATAAATGACAAAGTGACCAGGTGTTGACATTTTCAAGTGTGAAAACCTATCAAAAAGTAGAGATGAGCATAAGAGGTTCAAGCTGAGAGCAATATAATATTATTGCTCTCAGGTTCAAGTAAATCAAAATGAGCACATACCGTACCAAATTCTGACGAAGATGTCCAAGGCTGTGGCAAGTCGTGGGGAATTCCCATGTCTTAAAAATAAATCACGCGAAATCTTTTACAGTACTTCATCATTTTCTCATCAGTCAAATAAATCTTTATAAATACGTTTGAAGCACAGCTAACATATTAATAACTTTGTACATATCAAAATAAAATTTGTTCTGTGCAAGCACGTTTGTTTTCTTTCTCCGCCCTCTAGTGGAAATTGTGACAAATTCGTTCCGTCATTTGCTTACTTTAAAATACGAAATTACCGGGAGCATCCAGTCATTAAAGCATTCATGAAATAAGATTTTCAAGCACTTTTTAGTCACATGATATAAATGTTTTTATCCCAAACTTTGTGATCAAATATTATTACTTATCATATTTCCCCTACAGAAATTGTTGTGTAGGAGTCTTCTGCTAAAATCCAAATCATCAAATGGACATTTTTCCAACAAACTTTATTTAGCTGACCAGTGATCTAGCGCAAACACCTGCTTCGTTAAATTTTGCTAACTATGGGGAACCTTCAGATTGGGACAATGGAGCGGGAAAGAAGCAGATGAAAAGTTGAAAATTTAATTTCTTCAATTGTTGTGTTAAAAAAAATCAAATTGGAATATTTGCATCACTATCTTTGGGGATATACATAGATACAGCTAATGTATGTTATATATGTATAAAAATGGATGTGTAGGATTTTTGAGAGGAAATGGATCAATTTGTTTGTTTGGGGCTTTACATCACTTTCGACATTATTTCAGTCATTTCGTGATGAGACCTACTTGTAGCAGATATAGTGCTGCCTCACTGAATTGTCATGTCGCAGGTCCTTGACATGACAACCCGCCCGGTCACAGATTTACAAGGACAACGGGTTAACCCTTTAGGCACGGGCCTCAGCTCATGTGGGAAATTGAATTATGAGTTCAATCTCGGCATGGCCGGGGATCGAACCCACGACCTTTGGATCACCACAGAGGAACTGGTGCTAATAAGCTGGCGCTCTAACCAACTGCGCCACGGCCCGTGGCCGAAATGGATCAAGGAGACAAAAGTGTGGGAAATAGCAGACAACATTTTCGCACCTCTGTTTGACTGATATTTGGGTATTCTTAGGGTTTGGTCATAAGGAAGGAATTTAAAGCTGAGTGGGATGTTGAAATCTTTTTTCTTGCTTTTCAGGAGATGAAGATAGTAATATTTTTTCCAGCTATTAGCAGCCACTAATTGTTATTGTGATTTGTAGTATTTGCCGGTCTGGAATAAGATGATGAAGGGGGAAAAATGTTAGTCATATTTAATGGGGGACGTTGGTTGTTTAGGTTTTGCTTCAACGGGCATAGAAAAGTTGGCAATGAGGCAGTAGGGTAGTTATGAAGGCTTGAAAGCACACTAGGTACAGGGGCCCACCACTATATGATATGCAAAAAGAGCCATGAATCAGCTGGCTCAAAATATATTTGACATTTAAATATGTTCTAGCTGACAGACTGATGAATTTAATTGGCTGGCTGGTAAAGTATTGAAATTCTAACACCAACTGGCAATTTCGCCATTGAAAACTGCAAAATAAAAAAGAAATTATATTGTATGAACACTATTTGACAAAGATTGTTCAAGCCTAATGATATTTCTACTGTAATTATAAGTTTTTAACATTTAATTATTTATTAAAGAAATTGGCTCATTACCAGCTGTTAAAAAAGTTTGACATTGACAAACATCCACGAACAAAGTTAACAGCTGTTAATTCCATACAAATTCTGAGCTGGTAACTTTCCCAGCTGGTAAAAAATAACAGCTGACAGCCAAAATCCCAAAGTGTAGCTGGCTGGTATTTTAAAAAATATTTCCTCCTAGAAAATACTAAAAATGCATATTGGAAAAAAATTATTTTAGCTGATCGATATGTTGTTCACGACATTCTACAACATACTCTGCCAAAGTTTCACATCTCTATCTCAATTTTTAACGAAGTTGGTAGTGTTATGTCTTTATGTTGATATATTTGAGGGATTTCATGAAGAAACAACTCGGAGACCGGCGGCCATTGTAATGCGTATATTGTTCTCTTTCAGTACAGATGCGACGGCGTAGCCGCGCTGTGATTGGTTCATTTAGTATCATGAAGATCCGACATCTCTCTTTGTTTAAAATAAAAACTTATTATACATCTCTCTTTGTTTAAAAAAAATTAAATATTCTAATAAAAAATCTATGTATCATACATGTCATATCTTATATAAAAATAAAATATTTAAGCATTCCAGTTGGCATATATTATCAATAAACATTAACATTATTAAACAACAAACATTCTGATCTTTGGTATATGGCACATATCAATGCAAAATCAGGAGTCTCTTGTTATGGCTTTTTCCTTGTGTGTATTCACATCAGATCTACATATCCAGTATGCAATCTGTATATCCTTCAAAACCACACAAAACCATTTTGCAGTAATCCTCAGTCTCTGTCTGCAAATAATGGTATTCAGTCTCTATCTGTGAAGTATGAGTATTCAGTATATCTGGTATACTTATTATGAATATAATAAACATTATCAAAACTCAAAATATGGAATTGAACATTCTGCTGTCATTTGAACATAAAAAATTATCTCAAGTTTAGGAAACTTGTCCCTTAACATTTGTGTAAGCATCATTTAAATGCTTTTATTTGACATAATCATCAAATCTAGCAGGGGGTTTGGACATTCTGCCTGTTCTAGTTTGCATAGGCATTCTAACAGGTGTACTTGGTTTTGTCACTCTAGGTGGAGCAACAACTTTCTGTGCAGGGGGTGATTTTGCTGGTATAGGGGGTGATTTTGCTGGTATAGGGGGTGATTTCGATGGTATAGGGGGTGATTTTGCTGGTATAGGGGGTGATTTTGCTGGTCTAGGGGGTGTAACTGGAACCTGGGGTATCTCTCCAGTCTGAGCCTCTCCTACTAACAAATCATCTCTAAGTCTCCTCCTAATATGTGCTTGTCTTGCGTCATCATATGTATCTTTCTCTGGTGTTTGCAACAAGTGTCTCCTATTCCTGCATATTGTCCTACCTGTGGGGGTTTGTAACAGATATGATCTGGGTCTGTCAGCGGGTCCAACCAGTTTAGCTGGCACCCACTTTTTATCAACTCTGTACCTAATAGTCTTTTCCGGGTCAATCTCTGGCAACGGTTTTGCTTGTCTGTCCTAGACTTTCTTGCTCTCCTCTCTATGTTTCTGCAGTGTCCTTGTCACCTGCTCGGGTTCTAGTACCTTGGGAACCAATAACTTTGCTGTTGTTGGCAGTCTCGTTCTGGTTCTTCTGTTCATACTCCTTTGTACAGGGGAACCAAAGCTGGCCTCTCTCGGTGTGTTTCTTAAATATTCTAATAATCCTAGTTGAATGTCTGTGCCATCCTGTTTCGTTTTCTTGATTAACCTTTTTGCGGTTTGGACAGCCTTCTCAGCATGTCCATTAGCTAGCGGGTATGTTGCACTCACAGTCACATGTGTGAATCCCCAGGCTGCACTGAATTCCTTGAATTCATGAGAGTCGTATTGAGGCCCATTGTCGGAATAGACTTTCTGTGGAATACCATGTGTTGCAAATGTTTTCTTTAGGAATGTTATGACTGTTTCAGATGTTGTGTCTTTTTCTAGGTGTTCTAGATCTATGTATCCTGAGTAATGGTCTACTACTGATAGGTATTGCTTTCCATCTTCCTCAAACAGATCTGTTGACACTATTTGCCATGGTAAGGTTGGTACTTCTAAGTTTAGCATTGGCTCTTTCTGATTAGAAGCTCTAAGCTCTATGCAAGTTGGGCATCTTGATACCAAGTCTTCTATCTGTTTATTCATACCACTCCAAAACAAGATATCCCTTGCCAACTGTTGGAATCTGACTATTCCTTGGTGGCTGGAGTGTACCAAGTCTAGTATGTGTGACCTCATACTTTTTGGTATCATCACTCTTTCTCCTTTAAACAATATTCCATCATATTGAGTCATTTCTTCCCTATAATCCCAATGTGGAACTTGAGATCTTGTCTCTGGCCAACCTGACACTATTTGTTCTTTCAGAACCTGAAATTCTCTATCTTCCTCAGTAGCCTCTCTAAGTTCCTTCTGCTTTTCTTCTGTGAAAGCCATTAGGCTTGTTATTTCTGTTGCACAAACCTGACACTCCTTCATGTCATCAACTAGACCAGGATGTGTAGATTTACTAGGGAACCTACTTAGAGCATCTGCTATTGGGACTTCCTTGCTGGCTTTTCCTACCAATCTGATATCATATGGCTGAAGCTTTAACCACATCTTTTGCAATCTCAATGGAACTTGTGCAAGTGGTTTGTCCTGTATTCTAACAAGGGGAAGGTGATCTGTCTCTACAGTCACGTCTTTTCTACCATATAATAAATGGTGAAATTTTCTACACCCAAAGACTACTGCAAGTAGTTCTTTTTCTATCTGGGCATATGCTTTCTCAGTATCTGTCAAACTCTTTGATGCATATGCTATGGGTCTACCACCTTGAAGTAGTACAGAACCTAGTCCACCCTGTGATGCATCATTTGACAATGTCAATGGCTCTGTCAATGAGTAGTATCTCAGTACTGGTGCATTTGTCAAAGCACTCTTCAGTTTTTCTATGGCTTCTCTCTGTGGTTCTCCAAAGATTTCATCTGAATCTTTCTTTATCACTGCTCTCAGTGGCTCAGTGATGTTTGAGAAGTTGGGTATGTACTTGGACAAGTATGTAGCCATTCCTAGGATGGTTCTAACCTCCTCTTTGCTCTGTGGTTCTGGCATTTCTATGATTGCTCTAATCTTGTCATCTGATGTTTTGACACCATCTCCAGTCATGATGTGACCTGTATATTCTACTTCAGGTTGAGCAAACCTGCACTTGGACAATCTGAAAGTCACGTCATTCTCTCTGGCAGTCTGTAGTGTCTGTCTCAGTACTTCACACATCTGTGTGACTGTCACTGTGTCTAGGAGAACATCATCAAAGATGTTGTTTAGTCTCTCCTGACCCTGGAAGATTTCTTCCATTGCTCTCTGATAGATCTCAGGACTTGACTTGATCCCCATTGGGAGTCTGGCATACATATATCTTCCCCAGCTTGTATTGAAACAAGTGAGTAACTGACTAGCCTCATCTAGTTGTAGCTGGAAGTAACCCATGTTTGCGTCTAGCACCGTGAAAAACTTGCTACCATCTGTCTTTGTCAGTACATCTTCTAAAGTGTTGATTGGATGGTACTCTCTGAGTAGGGCTCTATTGAGAAATTTTGGGTCAATGCAAATTCTAACTGAATTGCCATCCTTTTTATGTACAACATGCAACTGGCTGCACCATGGGGTAGGGGTACCTTTTGGAACTTTCTTGATTATACCCTGGGACTCTAAATAGTCCAATTGTTCCTTAGTTTTCTCTCTCATGGCTGCGGGAACAGGTCTTGAGGGTAGCGATATGGGACCATCCTTGTAGTCCGGGTCTAGGGATAAGGACCATTTGTCAGGTATCTTACCTATTCTATCTGATGGGAACCTGTCCCTGTACTCTAGCAACACTTCTTTGATGCTCTGTGGAGTGTCTCCTACTATTCTGTCTAGGAATTCTTGCTCCTCTTGTTCCTTGTCCCTGTTTTTCTTGACCTTTGTCTCTTTAGACTTGTCTACACTAGTCTTGACACTGTGCACTCTGCTCACCAATCCTAATCTGATGCTGTCCTGTCCTCCTAGTAGATTTGGGACATCTCCTTCTACTACCTCACACTCTAGCACATAAGATTTATCTTTGTGTATTGCTGTGAACCTTGTTCTGCCTACAGGTTTGATCTGTGAGTTACCAAAAGCATTGATTGTGACCTGAGTTGGCTCTAACTTCAGACCTGCATGTGGTTGCATTCTCGTGAATGTATGCATACACATTGTGTTACACTCTGCCTGTGTGTCTATTTTCATTTGGACTGCACCTTTGCCATTTTCATATGGGGTTTTCAACAAGACGGACCAATAGTTTGTCTTGGACGGACCAGAATTGTTCACTCCAACAGCATAAATGCTAAGGGAGTTAAAGTCATACATGTAGTCATCATCAACATTTTCATACATATCATCATACATTTCATTGCTATACATAGGTTGTTCATACATCTGTTCATTTACTTGTACAGTATTTACATGTTTCTTTTTCCTACACATTATTTCAAAATGACCTTGATTTTGACAATAATTGCAATATCTGTCTTTTGCTGGGCAATTGAATTTACTATGTGGTTCTCTTCCACATCTACTACACTGGGAGCCACCATGGTGTGCTCCTCTAGAGGAACCTCTGTAGGACCCTCGGAATCTTCCTCTGGATGATGATCTGCCACGACCTCGTCCTGTACGCGGGTAGCTTCCTCTTGATGTACCTCTGAAAGGTCTTGCTGTACCTCTGGAAGGTCTTGATGTACCTCTGGAAGGTCTTGATGAACTAGTAAAGTTCACCTGTTTTGGGTCAATTATTCCCAAAGATTCTTTCTTTTGCTCATGTAGATGACATTTGGTTACTATTTGATCCAGTGTGAGCTCTTCTGACCATAACTTGTCTCTCAGTTGTGTATCTCGTACTCCAACGCTGACCTGCTTGCATAGCTGTCTCTGTATAGTTTCACCAAATTCGCAATATTTTGCTATTTCTTTTAATGCACTAATATATTGTGCTATTGACTCTCCGGGCATCTGGTGCCTGTCCTCGAATTTTTTCATATATAATTTTGTGACCTTGGTTGGTTGGAAATATCCATCAAACTTGGGTATCACGGTCTCTAATTTCTTGGCGTCATCATCAGACAGACCAAAGTTATCGAACGTTGATTGGTATTTAGATCCCATGGAATAAAGTAACATTGCTACTTTCCTCTTGTCATCAGCTTTCTCTAAATCAGCTGCTAAGAAAAATGTTGCCATTTCTCTTTTATGAATTATCCAGTCCCCAGCTTCATTCTGTGTGGGCTTGAACACAGGGCACTTAAACCCTCCTGATGCCATTTTGGTTTTGCAAAGTTAATATTTGGAGTTTGGAATCTGTAGTACACAACCTGTGTGTATTCACTGTCACTCAATGTGGGGCAAAACACATGGTCTGGAAAAGTTCTCTGTTTGGGCACTCATTTACCATACACAACTTGTGTGCAGTTCTCCCAAAACTGTCTCATTGCGTGGACATGACTTCTCTTCAGGTAAGTACCACTTTCTGACACCATGTTATGTCTTTATGTTGATATATTTGAGGGATTTCATGAAGAAACAACTCGGAGACCGGTGGCCATTGTAATGCGTATATTGTTCTCTTTCAGTACAGATGCGGCGGCGAAGCCGCGCTGTGATTGGTTCATTTAGTATCATGAAGATCCGACAGGTAGTGGTGGACCCCTGTAGGTAGGTCCTAGTATGATTCTTTAATAGAACAACACCAAGAAAGACGTATATATCTCATCAATTTTAAACATTATTATGTTAATATTTCAAAAAGAGGAAATTAAGCAACATATATATCTACATATAGTCTTTGGATATAATCCACTCTCGGTCTTCTCGACTGATGCATGATAAAAAAGGGAACACTTCCAATACGAAATACAATCTAGACTTAGAAGAAATGTATTATAAATACTACTACCCCTACCTCACGGGAGAAACAAAACTAATATTCACACAGCATAGACATTAATAACTGTCCATATATGAACAGTAAACCACGTCGCAGGTGCCCGTATGCCATGCCCGTAATTCCGGTCATACGTCACTGGAAATATGTGGCCATTGTTTGGGGTTTCCCTCTCCTATATTTTCGTGACCCAATCAGAGCAGTCCTCCAATAATTAGTGACATTATTCGCCCACTGCACAAACCCATTTCAACGAGTGGTCCTTGATAGTCCTAATATATTTGGAGTAGGATAGTCTACACACAGCAAGATAACCACCTAGTGGAAACACGCTCAAACTTTCATATCATTTACTTCCTTTGGTCTGGAGAACAAAATGGCAAAGGGAAATCTCGCATGAGTTAAAGTATTCATGAAACGTGACTTTCAGGCACATTTTATTTACATAACATGAATGTTTATACCCTAAACAGTGCTTTTATGTAGTATTACCCAAAATATTCCCTGTTAATAATTTTCTGTGACACATAAAAGTTGATCAGTCGTCTGCTGAAACCTACACCAGCAATTGAACACTTTGTCAACCAGCTTTGTTTAGCTGGTCTGGGATCTTGTGTAAACACCTAGTGAGTTACCAGTAGGGCACCAGTCCAGCTTGGGAAACAGGATGTTTTGTACAATTTATCAATTTATTGCCAGGAGTATACTTCAGAACAACATAAGATTATTTTAATATTAATTGAATAAAAAAACTCATGGTTGTGACAAATATTTTATGGCTGTGACAAATATCTTTTGGTTGTGAAAGATATATCATTTATGGGAAAAGTATACTATTTATTTGAAAAAGTATCTTATGCATGTGAAAACCTTTCTGTCAAAAATGGAAGACATGACTCAAAGGCTGCATGGAATCCCCCTTAACTTAAAGTCCGTGATATTGAAAAAGTGACATTAAACCCTTTGATCACTGGTTTGGCCTAAAATCACACGGACTTTGAATGGCAAAACTGTGAATGCTGATAATTGGTATCAGTAAAATTTATGATTTGACCCTCTTTGATGAAATTTGGGGTTTTTCACAACACTGAATGGGAAGACATCAAAGGCTGCATGGATTCCACCTTAAAGGCTGGGCTGTATAGAATTTTTTTTTAACTTTTTTTGCAGACATATATAATATAAAAATAATGATTTTTCTTCATTTATAACTTCATAAATATTTATCCGTTTTTAATGATTTTACCACCAAAAGAGAGCCAAGAAAAGGCACTATCATCATGATAAGTGTTATCTTCCAATTCATTCTATAAATAGTGGAAAAAAATGGCCGTAAATGTGTTGCTCCAATTTTGACAATTGGACAATTGGTAAACAACACCTTCTGTGACTTACAGAGCCGCCTGACAGTTCAAAGGTCAAGGTCACACAACACACTTCCTGTTTAGTACTGGCAGATGTTCTTTTGTGGATTTCAGACAGATAGCCTGTATGTATGTCAATTTTAAGATCATATATTGTTTTCAGATGCCTTAAACCACTGTAAAATCGCCTGGAACCTTCCAGGTTTCATGAATGCTTTAAGTGAACTAAACTGATAAAACAAAATAGAGAACAAAACAAAACAAGTCGCCTGGCACAGATTCTATTTCAAATGAGATGATTATGGCAGGTAGAGTGCAGCTCACATCTATTTTTGACAGAATCTTTAACCTTATACTCCTGAGCAGATGCTTCCCAGATCCCTAGAAGGTCCTAAGAGAAATCTCAGTTGAGCTTGTCAGCAGCATTGTCAGCAGCATTGCGAGCTTGTGAGCAGCATTGGTTTGAGAGCACAGCCCATCATTCTTGTCTTCTCTGTGAAGTCAATCAAATGATGGGTGACTTCATACAGTACCATCACTAGAAATGGCAGACATAGGGAGATAACTTTTTTACAACTCAATATACATCTACAAATTATATGTGATCGAATGTCAACCTTCTTAGGCTATTTTGATCAAATATTGCCAGTGACCTTGAAGTGACCTTTCAATGACCTTGAAAATAGAAAGCCTATTTCCACGAAATTATCTACATGTTTTATTATCCTATCATCTACATCTTTCAAATACAAGCTCGTAGAGTCCTTATTTATCAAAATCTGTTCATAATTTACAATTTGAGAGCAATTTATAGTTTTGTGGTCAATCTATAAGGGAAAACAGAGGAAAATACTATAATACTGAGTTTTTTTTAAATAATATAAAAATGCCAGCTTATTGGGGGTTAGTTTATGAAAATATATAGAATACTGCACAGAAAAACACATTAATACTAAAAAGAAATTGAAAAAAAAGTCTGTCAATTTCAAGATTTATTATGAAGCTAAAATTATTAAAAATAGCTTAAATCGGTAGGTTTACAAAAGTGACAAAATAACAGACTTTGATTTGACCTCACATTTATTTTTGAGGTATTAGATAAATTAAATATTGATCTAATTTCAGAAAATAATCAGCAATAAGTTGCTCTTATCATAATAATACCTAAAAAAGAAGAAATATTCCCTGAAAAATATGAGAAAATTAGTATGCCATTGAAAAGAAATTATTGAAAAAAATATAATACAAAATATATTGAATGTAGAGTCAATCTGGTTATAACATTTAGTAGCTGATGTATTTCTAAAAAATTTATACTAAATTATTCCCTTGCATTAAACACTGGATATTTCTATATTTGGATTACATTATTATATACCCGGATATATTCATCGCTACCCTAGAGTCACATCGTCACCTTCAAGTCAATGTTCACGGTATGTTGATAATTAAGTATGTTTATGTCAGATGTATGACCATTTGATGATTGTGAAATGCCTTACAATGTCTTTGTTATGAGTTTGCTCAAGCAGCAACATGTTTATAATAGATGTACATTATACTTAGTTAAGCACTCAATGTTGTATATCATCCATTGTTGATAATATTCCTTGTAAATGTAATAAGGAATGTCTATTATGTAAGTATGTATTGGTGTATGTTGGCTTTGTTAGTCGGCCATCTTGGAATATTTGAATTCAACTGTCACATGTGTAGTACAGGGCATCGGAAATGCTATTGGAAATGGTTAAACTAAGCTTTATTTGGCATTATATGTTAAGAGATATCTATAAATATGTGAGAATTATATGATTTTATCTATGCATTTTGCCTTCATTTAGTGAAAATAGTTTATTTACCTAAGCAATTATCGGCCAATGAGCTGCCAGTACAGGCTGAGCTCCAACATGGAATCACCCAGAGGGGTGTAGGGTTATCAACCCATATCATTGCTAGAGTATTAAACCTAGCTTACTATATATTATTATATAAATGCAGAATATAAAGTTATTCTGTGTAATCATTTATATCTAAATGTCTTTTTATTATAATGTAAGTATTCAGGGTATGAGTAATAGTGTATACCTGTTACCCCTGATCAGTCAAGCGTATAGACTGAACCAAGCTGTGCCAGGTATAAATACTGCTGCACAGCATAGCATCAGGCTGGCAATATGCCCCCTTTGATACATTTCATAACCGTCTGGCAACATGCCCTTTTATATATTATATAAGTTACTTGTTATTATTCACGCCTTGACACAGTGTAAGCTCATACTGTGTCACTTTTTTTACCGAGCTGGGCAGCTCAGACATGATCGGTGTATGTACTCTGTTGCATATTCTGTTATTCTTTTTTCTTTTTTTTTTCTTTTTTTTTACCACTTTTTCACGGTCAAGTGCTTCGGCACACCAGTGCTTCGGCACAACTTATAAACGCTTGTGCTCCAGTAGCACCACTTTGGAGGGCCGCCAGATCTGGATACGGCCCTCGTGGGTTCTAAATTATCCCCACAAATCTACATCATCATCATCATTATTGCACCTGAGCACCGGCTGCTCATTACATAGCCCAACCCTGAAGTGTCTGTGGACCTTGTCAGTGTCCACCACACTCTTATTTTGGAACATAGCATTTAGGGCCGTGCCGTAAGGGCTATGTATATTCTTGGAGTAATAATGAATGGAGGGGTGATGGGGAAAGATCAAAGGGGATATCATAGATGCCGCCATGGGCATTGTTATAATGACGCCATATAGGTGCAAGATATGAAAGTTTTGACGTAATATTTTTTCAGAACTATTTTAAGTTATCAAAACCACAATTTAGAGCTACACATATCGCGAATGATCACATTATCAGGAAATCATGTACTTTATTGTTATTTTTATCTTTCCAGTTTATTTTTAATTATTGGCGCATATATTGGCAGCTTAGAAAATTATACCACGTTGTTCAGTGAAAAAAATACTATCAGAAAATGTAATTTATAGCCCTGCCAATATATGCGCCGTTATAAATAAATTGACCTAATACATATAATGTCATCATTTAAAATCAACAAAAAATAACAATTTAAAAATGCAACAAAAATTTTATAAATGCTATATCATTAAGAATATTTTGTTTTAAAAGTTTAGAAAAAGCAATATGAATATGAATTATGATTTTTTTATAAACATGTATAAAAAATAAAAGATTTGGAAAATGCATTTTTCTTTTTTTCATAATATCTAATATTGAAGAACTCAGAACAGAAATGAACAGATTTATTTGAAGTAATTTTGAGTGAATGGTATTATAAGCTTCACAAGAGGAACTATTCTGAATTTTTCTTTAAAAAAAAATAAACCAAAATGTGGTATAATACTTCAATAAAACTTTGGCCAATTTATTTTTTTTAAATATGAATCTTCAATTTTTCACTGTTCTGAAGTCGGCAACTATGATAGGATCAAAGGATTTTGAATCCATTGTGTGAAACAATGCGTTGCTATGATGCCATAACTCAAATAACAGCCGTTGCGCCTCCATTCATAATTACTCCAAGGTATATTTAAGCTGGTAGTGTACAGGGTGCTCTGTGTTTTTATGGCAGTGGCTAGACAGAGTCTAGCACCTGCTGACTTGGTCATTTATTTGTGGTGACCTTGTGTGAAATTGTAGCGTATCATGATTATATATTGTATTGTGTATTATTGAGGGCAAATAAACATTCTGTACTAAATCGTTAAAATCAGTGTTTGTGAGGATTTAAGATTAGTTACAAGTTTGTTCACACTACCAAGATAATTTATAGAAAACGTTTAGCCCCCATCCCCGCTCGTAACACAATCATTAAAATGGCCTATAACCCCTTTTACTATTTGGATAATTTCATGCCCATTTCCTTTAAATACTATTTTTTTTTTAATTTTTGAAAAAATGGCATTCTGTGTGGTTGATTTGGAGAATGGAAGTCGAACATGGCCAATATTACATGTCACTGAAAGTGCTCTGCAGGGTGCTTTCTGGACGTCCGTTCCTCCCACTGCTATAAACCCGTTACATGCACTATGTCACTTATTCTCGCTGATGCAGTTCTCTAGTGCACACATCACTGGAAAATCATTGCTCCGCTTCAAAGCCTTGCCAACGACTTGATGTCCACTTCTGGTCTTAAACTAAACACCTTTCTGTATGTACGGTCACAGGCATCAGAGTATGACAATGACCCATCAAACGTGCTGGCTATCCAGTTGGGGTCACCAACCACCACAGAGCTGACATCTTTTTGAATGTCGGAACAACTAGTATCTTGATCCACAAATCTTGTATTTCCTGCAGCTAATTTCTGACCTGCAAACATCAAATCAGCCAAATCCTCACCACTGGACTAGTCTGTTGTGGTTTCAGCCCATTTTTCATCTTTACACATGTCCAGACACATGTGTGGTTGCTCCAAGAAGGACAAGAACCAAAGTGCCTTGCAGTCCATCGTGTCAAGTTCATGCCACTCTGTTTCCAACAACTTCATACTTAGATTTATGTTGTCACTGGTTTGGTGCCACGCAAGCTCCTCTAGGTTAGTCCTTTGATATATTGGTGTCATGGGACTCAAAAGTTCATCATTCCTGACATTGAAGATGTTTGTGTCACAATTGTAGCCACAAGTTTACCCCTTTTAAGTGCCTGCATGGCCCTTTTAGATATCTTCAATTTTTCCTTTGTGGGCTTGAACAAAGATGTTGTTTGGGGAATAATGCAAGAGTGTCCAATATTCGTAGGTTCTGTGCTTTGCTCTGTGGCATTCACTGCAGTACTTGATGGAGTTGTCACACAAGATTTAGGAGTGTGTGTTGTTGGTTGCAGACAAGCAATGTTTGAATCCAAAGAAGCACTCAATCCATTGAAGTCATCAGTGCCAGAGGCACTGCATGACGGTTCCCCCTGGGTATCTGCCTGCTGTTCCATATAAATCCTTTTGGTGGGCAACTTGGTCTTATCAGGTGTCTCCTCTAGTGCTCTATTAAAATGCTTTGAAGTATTTTCTTTAGTCTTGCGAGCATTTCTCTTCCTTACCCTCTGAACTGTCTGCTCTCCGGTTTTGGTTAATTGTCACAAAGTGTTTGTGTTGGTAATGATAATACATCTTTTCTTGGAATGATGAGTTCGAAGTTGTCTGGAGGCTTTATACTTTTCACATGAGTGACCATGTAGTGAATCACCCAATCAAATTCTAGGATGACTAGCCAATCCAATTCTAGGATGACCAACCAATCACATTCTAGGATGATTAACCAATCAAATTCTAGGATGACTAATTATGTATTCATTTCTTGATCACTAATCAATCAAGTTCTAGGAAGACTAATTATGTATTCATTTCTTGATCACTAACCAATCAAATTCTAGGAAGACTAATTGTGTATACATTTTTTGATCATTAATCAATCACGTTCTAGGAAGACTAATTATGTATTCATTTCTTGACCACTAACCAATCAAAAGTGAGTAAGATTAATTATCTATATACAACCTACAGAATTCTAATTCAAGAAAAGTATTTGGTTTATCAGTCATGATGATGTCTTGGGGGAAGGTGTATTCCTTATATGTAATCAATGGGGAATTACTTTAGTTGAACAAAGGGGGCAAAGTGAAATAAGCCTCAATCATCTCTTGTGGCACGACTTGTGTTTGATTGTGTGTGTTGTAAATTGAAAGCTCATCAGATTATCAAAAAAGGAATGGTGACCACAAAAGTGAAAAATTCTTCTCTGACACTTCATGCAGTGAAAAGTAAAAGGAACACTGGCTGTACACGATTGGGTCCGGCAAGTTAGCCCGGGTTATCCCGTTTCTCCACGATTGAGCCGGCGGTGGAAGGCGGCGGACGCCGACCTCCGCCCTGTGAATACCCTCAGCGAATTCAGCGGGACAAAATGGAGGATCCGGCGATCTGCCACTCTCGCCGCCGGCTAGATGGCGGGTGCCAATCGTGTACAGCCTTTTGCTTTGATAGGTTCATTTGCCTCCATTTATTTGGGTCAACAGGCATGGAAAAATGTAGCAGCCATTTCATGTTGACACCTCACTTAACAGAGAAAAAAAAACACTAGAAAAATGGATATTCTAACTTACTTTGCTAACATGACTATTAAATGATTTCTATCTTGTGTACACCTGGGACCATCCTAATAAAAAATGACCTCCTTGATCAACATTGGTAATGAAAAACACATACTGGTCTTGTCCAAGCAAGATGCATGGAAATTTCTGTCCTCCATCAGGAGCTTTGAGCTAGGTAATTTTTCATGGTTATCCCTCATCCCAATTGGTGAAGCAATGCTAGGGGGTCAATGTTCCCAATTTGTGTGGAGTCACTTCTCTAGTAACAGTCTACTAAAAGCTGTTACAATACCGCAGACATGGTCAAGAAAACCTGGCTAGCAGACTATTGTGGTAAGCTGTCTGGCAGGACTGCATAGAGCTCCAGTAGTAGTGGCATGTTTTTTGGCCATGCAAAATAAGTCAATTACATTTGACCAAGCATTTGCAAGAGTAAAAGAATCACGGCCAGGGGCTGTTTTGTTGGTTTGTTTGTTTGTTTGGGATTTTACATCACTTTCAACATTATTTCAGTTATTTCGTGATGAGACCTACTTGTAGCAGATATAGTGCTGCCTCACTGAATTGTCATGTCGCAGGTCCTTGACATGACAACCCACCCAGTCACAGATTTACAAGGACAACGGGTTGACCCTTTGGCACAGGCCTCAGCTCATGTGGGAAATTATATTATGAGTTCAATCCCGGCACAACCGGGGTTCGAACCCATGACCTTTGGATCACCACAGAGGAACTGGTGCTAATAAGCTGGCGCCCTAACCAACTGCGCCACGGCCCGTGGCAGCTGCATAAGTGAGAGAGAGCTGTATATGTGAGAAATAGCTTTATATGTGAGATATAGCTGTGCAAGCAACCCCTCTCAGCTGAATGCACTTGTGTGGAGTAAAGATATGCACAAAATATTTCATAGAACACCGGTTTCATGATTTTTTTGATACATGTGTTTTGTGGGGCATATATCCATGCAACGTTTGTGGGGCATATATCTCTTCACCTTTTGTGGAGCATATATTCATGACACCTTTGTGTTAGAGCGCCAGCTTATTAGCACCAGTTCCTCTGTGGTGATCCAAAGGTCATGGGTTCGAACCCCGGCCGTGCCAAGATTGAACTCATGATACAATTTCCCATATGAGCTGAGGCCCGTGCCTAAAGGGTTAACCCGTTGTCCTTGTAAATCTGTGACCGGGTGGGTTGTCATGTCAAGGACCTGCGACATGACAATTCAGTGAGGCAGCACTATATCTGCTACAAGTAGGTCTCATCACGAAATGACTGGAATAATGTTGAAAGTGATGTAAAACCACAAACAGACAAAACAGAGACACCAAAAAGGGAAGACACAACTCAACGCAACACGTGGTCGCAATTTTGAAAGGCAGAAGTGACTGGAAGAGGCTCTTGTTTTTAGCGCGAAAATGATTGTTATTAACTTGCATGGAAATATTAATATATTGCGCAATAATGGATGGTTTTGTTCTGTTCTCGACCTGCAAAGTGTAGTTTGTGATAATATTATGTACTAGAAATCCAAAATTCGTGAAAATAAAACGGCGCGAACCTGTCGAAAACGACGATGGCGCGAAAATAACTAGGCGCGAATTTTTCTCTGTATACAGTAGTTAGATGAGAATTGTGACAACTTTATTTTTTTACCAGCTGGCAGATACTAACCAGTTTGTCATGGCATTTTGCAAAGTCCAATACCTGGTGATCCCATGGTTTTTTGGTTTATGTTATTTCTAGACATTTTTGGGACATAATATTGGAAATTTAAAAGAATTTACTAAAAATGAATTTGAATGAACAACAGCCTTCTGTCTAAAATTCAATGTAAAGATCCAAGACAAGGGAGTTATTAAGAATTTTATAGAGTTTTGGCATGGACTTGTTGATGTATTAATATACATCTATTCTATTCAGCACAAGGGAAGATGCTAACAATAAAAAATATGCAGTCCATCTGGTGCTGTTACATGGGCCCCATATTAAGACTACAGTGTAGTACATTCAGTGATGCAGTGTAATATTGACACTTGGGGGCTACTCAAGATGTGTAAATAGTGTGTGTTATCTGTAGCATCTTTCCCTCAGCTGACATCATATGACATATGGTGTGATATGCATGGCATGAGTCCAAGTGATGACATCATGTACACAAAAATGGGGGAAATGTTATGTGACATCAGAAGCACCACTGTGTTGTGGAGCTTCTGATTGTTGTCACTCCTATGATTAGACTGACCCATTTTCACTTCATTGCACAAACTCAGAAACAATGACGAAACGATGCTGAGATCAAGAAAAAACATTTTTTTCTTACAAGCCATGTGTTTGATGATAAAATGAAAAGAATGAGTCGTCTCTGAAACATGATGGACAGTGCTTGTGTTACGTACAAATTATGCCTACGGGGACATATGTGGGGATATATGAATCTACTTGCTGGCTAAGTGAGCTGGCGCCTTGCCTAGCTACCTAACTATACCTATCTGCTGGGGAGGTAAGAAGGACTGCAGACTAAGCGTATACTGTGTACAATAGTCGTCTTTATTCGGTGCTCATATACACTACAGTCTGGCTAGGGAAGGCATGGCAAGAGCGTGCAATATATGAAATATCCAAATGCTGATAACTATCCAGAGCCCTCAGGCTTGATAATGCACCCAAAGTCTATACAAGTGGCAGTCACGAGACTGAGTGTCGTGGATCTTCTAGGCAAGTGGTTTCTGCTCCCCCAGTAGCGATTTCAGGGCCCTTATAACAGGATCTATGTGCATGCTAATGAGCCTTGGCCTGCTGGCCTCTCTGCAACCTTCTCTGCAGTTCCGACTTGGATCATCACGTCATCTTCCTGTCAGATCAGCAATGCATCTCATTAGCCTGCACTTGTTGGCCTCCACGTTTGCACTCGGTAACCTCTCTGATCTCTGCCAGATATCGTGATTGTCTATACTTGTATATAAGTGTCTATAGATGGGCAATCCGTATCCTACACTTGGTGTTCTTGGAAACAAGGGATTTTAAGTGTTTTCATGATGAATATGGGGAGAGTGTTCAATTAGCCTTTATTGTGAGGCCTTCATTTATCCTTTTTCATGCATTTAACAGGCAAACATTATACAATATTATGTGCAGATTTTCTGTGAAAAAAAATTGATTAAGCAATATTTTAATGAAATTCAGGAGTATTACATCTGTTACATTGATCTGAGATTTTACCAGCTAGAAATGTCCATCTATTTATCACTATGAACATATTTTACAGGCAGATAAAGGAAATATTTAAACTGCCAGCTGGCAAAATTTCCCAGCTAGCTGCTGAGCAGTAATTTTACTTGCCAGCTAAGGCATATATGGTTGAATATCAGATATTTTGCATATAAGATAGATGGTGGGCCCTGACAAAGTGTAAGTGCATGTAACAGCCTGCAGCACAGTGAAGAAGATCTACCTCATTGGGTCAGATATCAATTAGTGCAATGTATTTAGTATTCAGGATTATGGCTTTAGCCATGTATAAAATCATTGGCATCGCAGATTATTACAGTACCGATTGTGGAATTTGTCACAAGGTATCTAGTTTTGAAGAAAAAAATCGTTATTTGGGCTGGGTACAAGACCTGAGAGCAATATAATAAATCTAGTTTCGTTGTTTTTATTTTACTAGGTGAGGATATAAGACAGACAAAAACCAAGAGGACACACAAGAGGGGCATTCTCAGACACATTTGTCATGTTGTCATGTTATATGGTTTACAAATACTGACCCTTGAACTGACATTTGCCCCTTAAACACCACCAGGGGTGCCCGCATGGTCTGGCCACCAGGGTGGGCTGCATAAATTAATTTAGTATTTTATTATAAATGTATGTTGTAATTTAGATGCTTAGATACTGTTCCTCTTGTGTATGTTAAATATCTTAATTATTTGTTTGTATTGTTCTGTGGTGTATTGAGCTAGATGCTTCACTATTGTACTAGAAGTTAGCCAATAAAAATTTCTGAGTTCTGAGTTCCAGGTATTCTTCCACATGAAAAAATCATGATGTTGTGTGAAATTGTGTATGAAATGAAAATTTTGCTCTAAAAAAGGTGAATCTGAGAATAAATTAATTTTGGGTCTTATATCCTGACATGTATCATACTGAAGGATAGCGCGCATTTGAAATAAAGATTGCTCCCTTGTTAGGTAAGAACTACCGGCATCTTCGCTGTGGAGCCTTCTTTTCCCACCAACCTTGACTGAAAAGCGCAAGGCGCACACTAGCAGTGAGACAATTTTCGACGGAAAGCAGTAAGTAATATTAAATAACAATAGTAAAAACATGAATTTACAACAGATATGTCGTGGATGTGAAATGGAATATTTGAGATTCATTTGGTACATGTGCTGAAATTTGTCAACCAAATTTCCCAAATTGCGTCCCCGGTCATGTAACAACTTGTGTGACAGGACATTTTTGCATGCTTCAAGTTGAATCTCAGTAGCCTCACCTTACTTCATACAGGAGTGAAACAAAATAATTATGTCATTAGGAATTTGTTAGATAATGTTAGAATATATCAATTGCACTTTCAAATTAAGCGCTTAGACACTTTATTGTTTAATATTGAAAAATGCTATTTAACAAATTATATAAGCTTAAAATTCACCAATGAAAGTAGGGCTAACAACCATCAATTTCGCGCATTTTGGTCTTTGTCAATAAATAAATAATCTGACATAACATGACCAGTTACTTATATGTGTGCTATAGTGGGGTATATCAATAAGTAACAATTGACATTACTTTATCGTGCAAAGTGATCATCGTATGAAAAATTCTTACAAGATTTCAAGTAAAGGTCACGTATTTGCGCAAACGATCATAGCCTTTGCGCACTGACTCTTCTATGCCGAAAGATTAAAATTAATATATCGATCATTTGACTTTCGTAATTGAAGAGAGGGGCTCAATAGCTCAATTTTGAGTTGTCAATGATGTAAATCGGACAAGAACTCGCAGAGTAAGGCCAAATTGTAATATTTTTGTAACAAGCTGGTAGTTGCGCACGTGCACATTGTGACAAAATCGAGGTCAATGGGTGTAATTTTCATAACAATTTATTCATGTCATTCAAATAAGGCTTGTTGCATTCGGCGCATAGTGCGCGTTTATGCGCATTTTGTCGTTTATGCGCATTTTGTCAGTTATGCGCGTTGTGTCAGTTCTGGTATTTTTGGGGGCTTTTGGGATCAAAATTTTTTAATAGAAATGTTTGTATGTACATAATAGATAACATCAAACTTGGATTTAAATCATAAAACCCAACCATTTGCAAGTTTTAAAAATGACACTTTACTGAATTTGGCGGGAATCAGCTTTTGTATATTGGCGTGTCCAGAAATGGATATTGAAGGGGGTGTTCAATTTAACATATTTCACAATTTATATCATTTGGCATTTCTTCTTCTTATAGGACTTTGTATGATATTTGTGAACACGAATATGCCAAAAAAATAATAAATATTTGTACAGAAAAGATACTGTAGTGTACCCCATTTTAACAAATGTAAAACCCTGGACCTGCCACTGATGCCTTTCACACACTGTCCTTCTGTGACGTCACACTGATACAAGTCACTCTGTGTTGAACGCGCCATTTATCAAACGCGCAACGTGCCGAATGCAATAAGCCTTCAAATAAACTTTCCTATGCCAAAAAAAAATCAATGTTCTATTTCTTTTACGTATACAAGACATTTCTCTAATTATGAGCCAATTCTATGGTTGCGCGAATCCTATGGTTGATAGCTCTAGATGTTACCATCTGACTTTTCTCAAGAATAGTCTTTTAGGGGATCCACAATTCCATATTTTTTCAAGGCAAGATGCTATGGCAACCTGCAATCGGCCTACAGATGGACCTGTACATGTCCAATGGCTGCATGTATCATTGTATGCTGTGTTGTGCAGTGTTGTTAAAGCATTGGTGAAACCTGACTTTCAGACACATTTTCTTTACATAACATGAATGTTTATACCCTAAACAGTACTTTTATGTAGTATTACCCAAAACATTCCCTGTTAACAACTTTCTGTGGCATTTGAAAGTTGATCAGTTGTCTGCTGAAACCTACAACAGCAATTGAACACTCTGTCAACAAGCTTTGTTTAGCTGGTCTGTGTACTCGTGTAAACACCTAATGAGTTACCAGTTGGGCACCTGTCCAGCTTGGGAAACAGGGTGGAGATGTTTTGTACAAATTTATTGCCAGGAGTATACATCAGAACAACAAAAGATTATTTTAAAATTATTTGAATCAATGAAATAACTATCATGGTTGTGACAAATATTTTATGGTTGTGACAAATATCTTATGGTTGTGAAAGATATAAAATCATTTGTGGGAAAAGTATACTATTTATTTCAAAATATCTTATGCATGTGAAAACCTTTCTGTCAAAAAGGGAAGACAGGCCAAGGTTTGGAAAAGTGACATTAAACCCTTTGATCACTGGTTTGGCCTTAAATCACAAGGATTTGAATGGCAAAACTGTGAATGCTGATAATTGGTATCAGTTAAATTTATGATTTGACCCTCTTTGATGAAATTTGGGGTTTTTCACACCACTGAATGGGAAGACATCAAAGGCTGCATGGATCCCATCTTAAAGGCTGGGCTGTATAGAATTGATTTTTTAAAACTCTTTTTTTGCAAACATATATAATATAAAAAATAATGATTTTGTATAGAAAACAAAGATGAAATCTTCATAATGGGTTCTATTTGAGAGAAATGCACATTTCGGCAAAATCTTCTCGGACGTTTGGACTCATAACTTCAAAAATATTCATCCGTTTTTAATAATTCTACCACCAAAAGAAAGCCAAGACTTCATTCTATTAGCATGTGAAGTGTCAACGTTCAATATTATGATCAAATATTTTTAAAAAATGGCCGAAAATGTGTTGTTCCGATTTTGTCAATGTACAATATGAACACAGAATTGTCAATTTCGGCAAAATCTTCTCGGACATTTGGACTCATAACTTCAAAAATATTCATCCGTTTTTAATAATTCTACCACCAAAAGAAGGCCAAGACTTCATTCTATTAGCATGTGAAGTGTCAACGTTCAATATTATGTTTAAATATTTTAAAAAAATGGCCGAAAATGTGTTGTTCCGATTTTGTCAATGAACAATATGAACACAGAATTGTCAATTTCGGCAAAATCTTCTCGGACGTTTGGACTCATAACTTCAAATAAATTCATCCGTTTTTAATAATTCTACCACCAAAAGAAGGCCAAGACTTCATTCTATTAGCATGTGAAGTGTCAACGTTCGATATTATGCTTAAATATTTTTAAAAAATGGCCGAAAATGTGTTGTTCCGATTTTGTCAATGAACAATATGAACACAGAATTGTCAATTTCGGCAAAATCTTCTCGGACGTTTGGACTCATAACTTCAAAAATATTCATCCGTTTTTAATAATTCTACCACCTCCATCTTCACTGGACTCACTGCTTGAGCTAACCTACTCTGGTCTTGACATCTTTATTTTCTTGTTCAAATAATAATTTGTAACACTTGGTAAACAACCCCTCCTGTGACTTACGGAGCCCTCTGACAGTTCAAAGGTCAAGGTCACACAACACATTTCCGGTTTAGTACTGGCAGTACCCGGTGGTCACAAGAAATCATAATTCTCAGAGCAGATGTTATTTTGTGGATTTCAGACAGATAGCCTGTATGTATGTCAATTTTAAGATCATATATTGTTTTTAGATACTATAAACCACTGTAAAATTGCCTGCAACTTTCCAGGTTTCACCAATGCTTTAAAGGGGAACTTTCACTCCTCTCGTACACTTTTGTGGTATGAAGGAGAATTATAATGCACATTGATCTGTGGGCTCTGTTAGTATGACCGCTCAAGGGTAACATGTTTTTTGTAACACGGATGGTTCCTTTTTTGACAATGATTGCCGACAGGCAATCATTGTCAAAAATAGGAACTATCTGTGTTATTCTGTAATCGGTACGATCATGGGAAATGCGTAGTCTTATCCTGTGGGTTGTAATTCGTTTTTTTCTGTGGTCATTATTGTTAAAGCAATTGACGCCACTGTGGAGTGTTCGTCGTGTGCATGCGATTGATTAGACTGGTGCTGCCCTTTGTTCTGGACACTCGGTAGGGGACCAGTCTAGTATTCGGCATATGAATACATGTGTGATGTCCTGTGGACAAAGCAGAACATTAAAAACTATGTCATCGTGTTCGCCCATCGTTTCATAAAATTATCTTTTTAAATTGCTTGGAAATGTTTCCCAATTGATAGAACAAGGAATTATCAGTAAGTTTAGTTCAAATTTGGTGTAAATCGGACAATTAGAAGTCAGATGACAATGCAAAAGTCTGATCGATGATTTGCGGTTAGCGCCTGAGCGATATTAGGGCAACTTACGTAATCAAGCTTGAAAAGACACATCTTTGAATAAAGTTGTGCTAAAAAAATCGTTCATATACCAAATTAAATGATTTAAAAGATGAAGATGATATTTCATTTTGTGTTTTTTTTGGTTTATCTTAATTTTTGTTTTGTTTGTTATAATTTTTGTTTTGTTTATTTTAATTTTTGTTCTGTTTGTTGACAGTTTTGGTTACTTTGTTAATTTTTTTTCTCATCCGTGTTACATGTGGATCACCACTTTTTCTTGTTTGGGAAAAGTAGCTCTTTTAAATGCAAGTGCTAGAAAAAGATGAATGATGTCATCGTGGGGGAAATTACCTACTTACATAGCTAATTAGTAAACAAAGAAGAATACATCCGAAATATCGATGTTACGATTTTCGGTCTTCAAATAGACCCACTACAGAATGTGTGTCTGAAAGTACATGAAGAATGTGATATTTTGGTGTAAAAAGCATGTCAATCGGACTGGCATTAAGAAAGTTATGACTTATTTTATGAATATTGAAGATCATTGCAGCTTGAGTTGCAGGTGCATTAAATCCCCCATGATGATGTCATTGCCACTATAATTGCAAGAAATGATCATATTTTATGGGGGTTGCAAGATAAGTTTTACATGTTTGTGTTTCCATGGTTACTGATTTATTTTTTTGATCTTTGAATTTCTATGTATTTATGCATCTATGATCATGTGTTTTCTAGAATTTATTTTACTATACCCAAAGACATCGTCAAAAAGGCTTGAAATCCACTGTTTCCAGAAACACTACGCACTGCCCATCCAATTTAGCTCACGACTCCAGTAGAACTCAACTTCCAGCAACTAACAATCAAACAATTATGTTCCCTTTAATTAAACATAACACAGGGTTGGGTTTCCGCCGGCGGAAACCTATTTCCGCCGAGACGCCTGGCGGAAACTGTCAGAAACTAGGTTTCTGACAGTTTCCGCCAGTTTCCGCCGGCGCAAACTGTCAGAAACCTCGGTTCCCATGTCATAAATCCATAACTTCTATTACTACCCCCAGCAGATTGTCACATATTTATGTTAGTCATGTGTTTACTTTAAGAAGTAGTGACAAAGATCATATAAAATGTAAAAATAAATTCAAATTAAGCACGCAACTGTTTTGGACACCCACACAATTAAGAGGCATAAACTGGCAGAAACCTTTTAGGCCTGTTGAACCCATAAGGCCTGTCTAGAACCACAGAATCAGGTGGCAGAAACCTCTGGCACAAAATCCATACCCATAAGGACTGTTAGAACCTGGTGTTAGGCTATTTATATCCTGGGAAACTGATTATAAATAAATTATTTTTTAAATTTATGACAGTTTATGCCACTGCCATCAGTTCACTGGTACAAAATCAGACAAGAGATGCCCTCTCCCCCTTGAATGCAATATCTACATGTCAGAAATACATGAATCTTACTTCAAATGTAAAACCTGGTGTTATGCTCATCATATCTGGAGAAAAGGACTGAAAATAAATGACTTTTGGAGTTTATGACAGTTTACGCCGCCATGGTCAGTTCATTTTAGTGCCACATCAGACAAGAGATGCTCCCACCCCACCCCCAATACAGAACATATATATGTCTAAAGTAAGTGTATATTGCTTCAAATGTTTAAACTAATGTTATGCTCATCATATCTGGAGAAACAGACTGAAAATAAATGACTTTTGGAGTTTATGACAGTTTACGCCGCCATGGTCAAGTTATTTTTGTGACACCTCAGACAAGAGATGCTCCCACCCCACCCCCAATACAGTACATATATAGGTCTAAAGTATGTGTATATTGCTTCAAATGTTTAAACTAATGTTATGCTCATCATATCTGGAGAAACAGACTGAAAATAAATGACTTTTGGAGTTTATGACAGTTTACGCCGCCATGGTCAAGTTATTTTTGTGACACCTCAGACAAGAGATGCTCCCACCCCACCCCCAATACAGTACATATATAGGTCTAAAGTATGTGTATATTGCTTCAAATGTTTAAACTAATGTTATGCTCATCATATCTGGAGAAACAGACTGAAAATAAATGACTTTTGGAGTTTATGACAGTTTACGCCGCCATGGTCAAGTTATTTTTGTGACACCTCAGACAAGAGATGCTCCCACCCCACCCCCAATACAGTACATATATAGGTCTAAAGTATGTGTATATTGCTTCAAATGTTTAAACTAATGTTATGCTCATCATATCTGGAGAAAAAGACTGAAAATAAATGACTTTTGGAGTTTATGACAGTTTACGCCGCCATGGTCAGTTCATTTTAGTGCCACATCAGACAAGAGATGCTCCCACCCCACCCCCAATACAGTACATATATAGGTCTAAAGTATGTGTATATTGCTTCAAAGGTTTAAACTAATGTTATGCTCATCATATCTGGAGAAACAGACTGAAAATTAATGACTTTTGGAGTTTATGACAGTTTCCGCCACTTTGGGTGGCAGAAACCTATTTCCGCCGAGACGGTATATACCGCGGTATATACAGGTATATACCGCCATGCGGCGGAAACCATGCAACCCTGACATAACATGTCAGTCCTGTTTGAAAATATTTCTTTGTTTTTTCTTGATCTCAGCATCGTTTTGCCATTGTTTATGAGTTTGCGCAATCAGGTGAAGGTGGGTCAGTCTAAATATAGGAGTGACAGCAACGATCAGGAGCTCCACAACGTTGTGGTGCGTCTGACGTCATATGACATTTCTCCCTTTATGTTTTCATGACGTCATCACTTGGACTCTTCTATTTGCCATTTCTCGTTGTTAAGTTTAATATTGGGTAAAAAACTGGAGAAAAAACACTACAGAAAGCGTAAGGATTTGCAATTATAGATATTATGACTGGGAAAGACGATGACATGGATCAGAACTGCAACAGTCAATCGCCGGAGGTCGAGTTTATTTACTGGGGAAACTTCAATATGATGGTCAGTGCGTAGTGTTTCTAGAAACAGTGGATTTCAAGTCTATTTTGCCGATGTCTTTGGGTATAAAAAGTATCTCTTTAAGTACTGTTTAGAATGTTGTTCACCCAAACTATTCTTGTTTTGATGAGCCAGAAATATTCAATGCAATATTTAATAAATATCTTTGGAGTCGCTAACCAAAAGTTATTAGCACAAGCTCAGTTTTGAATCAATGATGACAGTGGTGTTGTCAGGGTGCTCAAGTTGTGATGAAAATGCCCAGTCCATGGGACATGTGATTTTGAAATGTACTTGTCCAGATAACATTTACTGTTGGCAATCTTACACTTCTTATTTTCTTTGAAACTGGCCATACTGTGGGGTATATAAATCTCTGATACATTGACAAATAATTGTGTATACCTAGTCACTAAAACATAAATCAGTGAGAAATTGATATTGAAGAAATACAGAACCATTTTAAGATTTTGTCATTGTCATTTCCCCCCTTTTTTATAATTTGCTGAATTCTGTACTCACTCTCCACCACCACCAACCCCCTCCCCCCCCCTCAAAAAAAATCAGATGGCCCTGTTGTGGATCTTGCCAAATGTCATCTGCTGAAGCTGCGTTTGATTTTGAAAGGAAATGTGCACCTCCACCAAATGAGCACCTCCACAAGTGATCTTACAAAGCTCAGCAAGGTTTGTTTCGAGTCAATGTTTTATGCATTTTTTGGTATATTTCAGCAGATTTAACCTGGCATTCCTTTCTAATATCATTAACATATCCATTTGTCCTGGATGTTTGGATGCCCTTATCATCACACCCTTGTTGTTTTATTTCTGGTCCCCTTCGCAGTACTTTAAGGTCCCAGTGCTCAATGTCAAGGGAAAATGAGAAAGAGAAATGTGTGGTCATTTTGATGCATATTTTCAAAAGCGGTATGAATCTTAAGGATTTTTTTGTGGTGTAATCTTTAATTAGCCAAACCAACAAGAGTGCCAGTGAACTTAACAGGCAGCTGCACAAATTACAGAAAATAAGTTAGATACCAACATTTAATTATAGTCATTGCCCTAGACTGAATCAGACCTGATCATATCATAAGATCATAACTCTGTACGCCTATAAAATATATCCAACATTTCTGGCCCTACTTACAGATACATAGGATCGTGTGAAGTGGCATTTCAACTTCAGTTCACCATGAAAATTCATGCATCATAAACCGTAACAGCACCATGCCAATTATGTAAAATGTGGGCAGTTAGGTACTTAGCCATTTAGAAGATCACGTTATGACATGATATGTTTTAGAATATATATAAAACACCAATTTTAGTCAAGTGAGCATGAAAATTGGGGGAAAAAATGGAAAAAAGCCACAGTTACAAATATAATTTCTGAAAGTAAGCCTTTCACAGTGCGAAATAACAAGAAAAAAACTATACATGGTCTCAGGAGTTATAAGGTCAGCTCTGGTAGTATGTCTGAAATAGTTCCTAGAGCTCTTTAAAAAACATATCTGCAAAAAGGTTGACATGGCAACCCTTGTTAGATTATGCAATGGGGAAAAAATTGCTTTTTAGAATAAAAAGCCTTTCATGGCATATTTCACCTGACTTGTACCTGACTTGTACCTTTAAATGAAGAAAATGGAAAGCGTATTTTTTAATTTTGTCCAAAAAAATGTGAATTCTCCCTATCTGCTCTACCATATACACTGCATTTTTAGAGCGCTGCGATCGTATTTGACCCAATTCTTTGCACACGGCACATCCGGGAACAGCGGTGACAGCTTGTTTAAGGCATTGTCGCCTCTGCCTTTCATTTTTCCATCGTAGTTTTTCTCAGTTTTGCCTTCATAATGTTGACATAAATTACGTAGATTGCAATATACTTAAATAAAGATTACACAACAAACACGCTTTAGCGCTGACATTGGCTTGTCAATGTACGATGTCAGTCTGAAATTTCCCTCCCATCTTGAAGAAAGGCGGGCGGAAGTTTACGCAACATCTTTCCCGTCATGCACTGCTCTCTCGCACCAATTTCGTCATTTTTTCACGGACCAGCTAAAAATCCGGGAGAGCAGATAGCAAAAATTACACCAGAAATATTTAAACAGAGATTGGAAGGAGCAGGTCTGCCACTAGGTGTCAGCGTGGTGCACCATCCAACTACGACATGCAACTGTTGCGGATCAGCGATCAATAGTTTTGCATTTACTACACAAATTATTCCATTCTTGATGTCATTGATGTGTGATAAACACAGATATGTGATAAGTAAGTAGTTCTCATAATAATTTCTTGCAAAAAAGACATATTTATACAAGTCTGTGAATCCGGATCCAGGCCTGTGTTATAGGTCTACACGTAGTATTTACCATGGCGATGGTTGTGCCGCCACGAGATCGGTTCACCTGAGCGATAATGCAGAACTTCAGCTTGTTTTCAATCTCTGTGTTAAATGTCTCTGATTACATCCTAAATAGGGGCATATTTAGGAGGCTCAAAGTGGAAATGTATTTTTTCAGTGCTAAAAGACAGTCTTTGTAACTCCTGTGAGACCAAATGTATGAATACTTGGCAATAGTGGCATATGGGAATGTTTTATCACCTCATGATTTTATTTAACACCATAGTGCGGTTTTCTTTTTTTACCCTTTTTTGTCACTTCCAAGAAAATGATCATGAGAATTATTCAGCACTAAATTGTGTAAATAATCATTTGTGTAAATAATCTGAGGGGCCATGTTTCATGTGTAAATTCACTTTTCCTTTGCATATTGTGATTGTCAAGAACAGTAAATAGAATACATTTTTAATCAATGTTCAGTATAAAAGACTTTATAAATGAGCTTATCCTAAACTAGCACAGACCAACTGCTTTAATCACAATCCACTGTTCACAAAGAATCCCAAATGTTACATAAACTTAATTTCTCAATGTTAATAACTGGACCTGGCACAAGGCAAATCAATACTGAAAGCATAAACAGGACATGGCACTACATGTCCAGAAATTGTTAAGAAAGAAACTTTCACAAAATATATATATAAGTACACAGATATAAGACATTCATGACAAAATGTTCTGAATTTATGATCCTATTTTGCTGATGGCAGCCATCTTAGCAATGTGATTTTAATAGTACCAGCCAACCAGAAAGATGGTATATGGTATATCAATTGCAAATTACCACAAAATTGTTATTAAATAAATCCAAGAATATATGTGTCAGTATCTTTGTTTACCACAAAGTACATATTTTATCTTAGCCGCATGGCCATTTCATACTGTGCCTCAGAAATATGTTGATGCTCTCTCACTTGTGACAAATGCAGGCTATTTTAGCAGGTACAGGCCTTGACATTAACATTTGTGATCCACTTGCCCACCGGGCAAGTAAATTTTAAAATCTACTTGCCCTGAAATACAATTCACTTGCCCGGATAGTAAAATAAAAGCTATTTTTGAATAAAATAAGGATTTGTATTTTATACCTTATTTTATCAAAATTATCAAGTTATTTTATCAAAATCTGTTCAACCTGTTCTTTTCACCAAAATTCGCACTAAAATACACTGAAGAGATGTTCCAAACGTCTCAGCATCATGATGTTGTTCATGGAAAATTCCAAGACTTTTTGACTGGTACCCGATCATTATTTATATAAAATCTAAGTAGACATTATGATAGGGGACCAGATTAAGAAACGCATTCGATTTATGTGTAAAGTCGTGCACGGTTGCAAAATGAGTCTATGTTAAATGCAGTACGAATCCCGAAAATGTGCTCGACTTTTGAACAAGAGTGCACCCGGCCAAGATAATCAATCGCAGACAAAATGGCGGCAATCGCATTCGAGGCTCTGTGCACAGTGATGAAAATTAATTTTTAATGGCTCTGGGGTATATTATTTCAAGATTACAGCACTTGCCCACCGGGCAAGTGGAAGAGAAACATCCAGTTGCCCGGACTTGCCCGACACATGTTAAATATAGCTCCGGGCAACCGGGCCACCGGTTAATGTCGAGGCCTGAGGTAGAATCTTAATCCCACCTGTACCTGTACAGGATTTAAATTAATGTTGAATATCCAATTATGTGAATATGTCTTAAGTGTGCAAAAGGAGTAGTTATAAGGTGTAATGACTTGGGTTTGAAATTGGGGTTTATTGGTTTTAAACATTGTGGAGACATATGCTAGATCAGTAATGTGGGAGTCAACCATTGTCCATATAAAATTCAACATATTTCACACATTCCCTCAAAGTCCCTGTATTCTGTGCAGTCCAATGATGTGTTTAGTATTACTTGCATTAATGTACATCATTAAAAATGAAGATATTCCACCCCACCCCCCACCCCCCCTCCCCATTGATGAAATGAGACTGTTCTTAACACAAGGGAGAATATTAGCATAATTTACTACTGTGACATTTTGGTCTCCAATTGCCATTTAATTTATAAATATTTGATACTGGAAAGGTTATTTCTGAAATACAATGATATGAATTACTGACATCTCCAGTTTATTGAGGTACTGCAAGGTAAATGTTCGAATGATTCTTTTGGCTTGCAGCCAACTGTGATTATGTAGGGCAATCAAATCCTAACAGGATGTGTGATACAATAAAAAGCATTGTTTTTTAGGCTGTATCGTGACTAGTGTTTTAGTAGGGATTACTTGTCCTAATCAAAATTTCAGTCTTTTTGATCATGATTTGAGGCAAATATTTATCAAGGATTAAATTTAGAATAAAATCAAGATATGGGCTACCAAGAGACCAAAAATATGGTTGCCCAACTGGGCCACTACAACAGAGCACTCACTCTGTCTATTGCTGCTATTGACCTTCATTTGAACCAGTGCCACAACTAACCCCTGACTTAGCTGCTGCTGGTATTGAGAGTTGTATAAGTAACAGTATAGGCCAAAGGCATTTAAGCAGCAGCTCACTTAGTGTGTCCCCCTCCATGAAAACTTAATGTACAATGAGGCCAATAATAATCTAGAATGAAATGACAATATTTGTGGTGTTATACAAGGCACAGATTATGTTGTCATGTGTATTTAGGCCACTGGCATGGGGTATGGGGCAGGGGTCTTGATATTTAACAGAGTATATACTATTATTGCGGAGACCACAGATTATTACAGTACCAATTGTCACAAGGTATCTAGTTTAGTTGGAAAGTGAAGCTGGGTACATCTGCTATACAAACGTCTGGTTAGCAGTATTTTCATATGCCAAGTAAGAACATATTGATTAAGTTTGTGAACACACATTCATTCTGATGAGTTTTTATAAAGACGATATTTGCAGTCTTTGTCATGCAATAAGATATTATTTATCAAAATTACAAATTGTTTACAAGATAGGCTGCAGTGTAGAGTGAAGAAGGTGGAAAGTCCAGTTAGGGCACCCTCTCTTTTGTTGCCATGGTAACTTGGTATGGGAGGAAGTGGCCAGGTAGAACATGAAGCATCAAAGTGAAGACTAGCTCTTCCCTTTAAGGATGCTGCTCTGAGGTTATATATATTAAAAGGTGAATGGAGGCCTACTAATAAGCAAACCTTACAGATATATATATAGAGAGATATATCTGGGCTTTATAAAGAGTAACACTGGGTGGAACGTGTAGTGTGACATCTTCAGCATTGGTGGTCAAGTCTGTACAGGGTTTACCACCTGCTGCAGACAATGGACCCACCAACCACAGGCCAATGCAGGAATACAAGAAAACAGATACTCCCTCGGAGAAATCTGCACCAAATTCCAGCAAAATCAGCACGCCACTCAAATCACTGGTGGGAGACACAACTGATGCCAGTAGAGTGTCGCTGAATGGGTCTGTTATTAGTGGAATAGGTGAGAAAGAAGAGGGGACATCGGAATCGGGAGTGAGTGTGGACATGAGCAGCATATCACATCAGGACCTGCATATTACACCCTTGAACTGCAGGCAGGAGGAGGGTGGCCAGCAGGTAAACACAGCCTCGCACCACAGAGACAGGTGCACTCTCCATTGATTCTTTTGCTGGTGAAATACAAGGAGGAATGCACTGCTTTGTTGTCTTGACTTTTGATGCTATCATAGATGATGTAATGATTATTACTTTTTGTCTATTTGTGGTCTTTGTGGTTATTGGTTGATTGATAGTTGGGATAACTAGTAAGCTGAGGTTGTGTTGAAATTAGATGGTTTATGTTCTAGTTTGCAAGTTTCTCCTTTTATGAAAAGAATTGTACAACTGTGCGAGTCAGCTCCAAACACAGATCTGGTCATAAGATTACCATTTTTGTGCCAAATATATGTAAGGTAATGTCAGTATATAAATTATGATATACTGGTAGGCTGATTGCTGTTTTTTTCCCTCATTTAAAAATACATACCGAAACTGAACCACTTTGCTGGAACAAGAACTGAATAACTGCTCTAAATTTAATCATTGATAATGGCAACTGGCAGGGGTCCTGTGCATGAAAAAATATTTGCAGTGATCATGTTGACTTTGGAATCAGGCTAATGATATCTCACCTGAGGTTGGTAATAAGGTGTTATGTTTGCAATGCTGCATTGACTTGCAGCTTTTGTCAAATAACACGCATTAATCAGAGGAAAAATGGTTGCTCATTTTATTCATTTATGTAACTAATTAGGTATTTTGACATGGTGATCAACATCAATACCTCACAAAGTTGGTGATATGCGTTCCTTGTGCCCTCTTCATGCACATTTCTTGTGGGAGAACTAGATGAAGAGCAAAATAATACAAGCCTAGCTCCTTCTGCTTTAGCAGTTAAAAGACTAAGTATAGTGTACATGTACATCCCTTTTTCCAGTTCTCTCTTTAAAAGGTAACTGAACAAAGATCAAAGCGAAGTAGACCATATGAGATGATTTGTGATCTTTACATCAACCCTATGCTGAAGTAATAAAATGTTGTTATTGCTGTCCCTTTCTATTGTACTTTTGAGTTTTATGCATCTTCCTGGTGGCCAAATGTAAGTTGATGTGAAATTAGTAGGTATAGATGCATACATATATCTTTTATGGTACATTAATGGCTGGAAACATTTTAAATGTGATCATAGTAGATCTCAGACAGGGTCAGAAAAAAATACATTGATGGTACATTGACATTTCTTTCCTGAGAATTGGTTAAAGATATGTGATTTAGATATGCATGAAGGACAAGCAAATAAATCTTTGTGGATAGAAGCATATTGATTGCAGGAAATAATGGATTATATCACTTCTTCATTTGCATTATTGATGATTATAATCCAGAAATCTGAGGGACAAATGAATTAAAACATGGGTGATGTTGGTAGAAGCATATGCCTGAGGCTTGTTTGGTGTGAATCCAGTGCAGCAGGTGTGGTATTTTATGTAGTGTAACATTTGGCCATGTTGGGGATGGTCACAGTTGGGGAAAAGTGACCTTCATTTTGTTTGTGTTTGGCCGAGTTGCTATAGATCTAGCAATTAAAGCATTGCTTGCTGTGAGATTACAGTGCTGTGAAGTTGGTATTGTGGACATCATCTTTGGTAGTAGAGAGAGAGGCTGCTGATAACGACCTACAGCTTACCTGTCACCTGTGTGATAGATTAGTCAATATAGTGTAACCTTGGCTGTGATTAGGGACCACTGCATTACACAGTCACAGATACATACAAGTATATAAAGGAGTGCTTGATTAGGGAATCTGCAGGACGAGAGGTAGAGTACTCATATGTTGTGGATATAGAAGGAGGGAAGTCCTGAGCAGCTCACTTTGATGGTGGCTTGTTCTGATTGGATGCTGGCAGATGGTAGCAAAGCTTTGATCAGATCAAAGTGATAAGCAGCTAATCACAAGGAGGCTGAGTTGCTAGCCTGAATGTGCATAGTATATCGCCTGACTCTGAATCAATACCCGCATGTATAAAAGATATAAATGTGTTGTGGACAAGTGGCCAGATCAGGCGTGGGGACCACACAGACATTTCTTACTTGCTCAGGCAGCAGATTCCATCCTTAAGATACTTCCAGATTCAGACTTCCCTCAGGAACCTGCCATGGTAGCCACCGAAGAGGTGTGTTTTAACTTTTTAATTACATGAAGTTTGTTTTTTTTAGTTCAGCAGTACGATTATAAAAATATAATACCATATTTATCACCATTGATTAGAAAAATGGGGCAATTAATTGTGATGAGAAAGTCATAACATTTTTTTCCTAAATGTGGTTCGTCATAAATTGATTCAGAAATAGGTTATATATAAGTTTTTGTATGGGTCATTTTTTCATCATGTTAAATTGAGATGGCGATCATGTATTCTCAAGTAAGGAAATTGTAGTTTGATATATTTACTATCAGTGATGCAGGTATGAATATTTGGGATGTGAATTTCAACAACTCATTAGCTTTTAGTTGATATTAAAACTTTTTATTGAATATTTTAAGGCAGAAATGTATATTTTCATTAATTAAATGGATTATTTCATGGCATGATTATACCAACTAGTCTTTGGGATTGCAAAATACGCAAATTTCACAGAGGTATTTTTTGTGAGGTCTGTAAATATCCACACACAAGCATGTGTCTGTTCAAACACTGCAATATTCTCTACCCACAAGACAAACAAGACAATTCTTTGTCATCTTAAATGTTAAATTGACATTTGAGCTTCTTTGTTTTATTTGCCTGATCCTGTACCCCAGAAGAGAAAAGGAAGGTTATGGCCTAGGGTACAATATTAAAAAGATTGTATTTAAACAACCACTCTACCAGTCATTGAACAACCAGCCACAAGTCATGTCGCAATGTACATGTCTGCATGACGACAACCAAGGTTGGCATATCTACATGAGTTGACCTTTTCACAGATTGCCTGCTTAACTAGTGAATATAACAAAATTGTCACTTCCACCATGCCATAGTTGACCTTTTTGTATTTCACAAGCACACAATATAATCATACAAGTCTGTCTTCTATGGACATGTTGTAATATATATTTTACATATATACTTTCATTCAGATATTCCAGAAATATTCAGAGATTTTTAATCTTCCCATAACATATCTTTTCTTAGTCTAATAAATAGAATTGCATATGGCACTCCAAGGCAGCCACTATTGATATGATATCACCCAACACGGAAGTGATATAATTACAAGATGGGTGTCCAGTAATGAAAGCCTGGTTTATATAAGGATCACCAGTATTTTAGAAATAACGAATATCGGACACAGCAGATCGATTTTAATTGTGTTTTAAGTGATAAATAAAGGTATTTACCCAATATTATCACAAATTATGCTACACAGGTCGAGATTTTCTCCACGTCCTCATCAAAACAAAGCGTTTTCATTACGGACTTTTATATTTTCGAAATAACGAATATCGGACATAGCGGATCGATTTTAATTGCATTTCAAATGATAAATAAAGGTATTTACCCAATATTATCACAAATTATGCTTCGCAGGTCGAGAATTTCTCCACATTTTCGCACCAAAAACAAGAGCCTCTCCCGCCATGGCAATCTTGTATTGCGTAAATCATGTATGCATGTCGTAATTCTATTTCTATTAATATTAAATTTATTATTTAATTATATCGCACAATTCAATTCTGCCTTTGATGTCTTCCCTTTCAGTGGTGCGAAAATTAGTAAAATTTCACTCATACCAATTATCAGAATTCGCAGTTTTTGCAGCATTTGTTTCCACTGCTTTGAGTTGTGTCTTCCCTTTTTGACAGAAATGCTTTCACACGTGGATCAATTTTAATTGCATTTTAAATGATAAATAATGAAAACGCTTTGTTTTGACGCTAAGATCAAGGACGTGGAGAAATTCAATTAAAATTGATCCGCTACGTCCAATGTCTGTTATTTCGAGGACGTCCTGTTGGCTGCTCCACTTATGTCTCCTGGCTTCTCTGCTACGTCCGATGTTTTGTTATTTCGAGGACGTCACGTACATCCTGTTTACGTTTTAGTTCGTGGAGAAATTCTCGACCTGTGAAGCATAATTTGTGATAATATTGGGTAAATACCTTTATTTATCATTTAAAACGCAATTAAAATCGATTCGCTACGTCCGATGTCTATTATTTCGAAACGCTTTGTTTTGACTTTGTATTCACTGATTCCAATTATCAGCATTCACAGTTTTGCATCTCGTCATTGTTTCCACTGCTTTGAGTTGTGTCTTCTCTTTATGACAGAAATGCCGGATCGATTTTAATTGCCTTTTAAATGATAAATAAAGGTATTTACCCAATATTATCATGATGATTTACAGCCGATTGAGTGCTATAAACGAAAATAATTAAAAGCGATATAATGAATATCACTGGCTTTATAATACACAAAGAAATATTCTACCACGTGTAGTGACAGTAGTCCATATATCCGATATTTGCTTTCATGCTTTCAATAACGGATGGTTTTGTTCTGTTCTTGACCTGCGAAGCATAATTTGTGATAATATTGGTTAAATACCTTTATTTATCATTTAAAACACAATTAAAATTGATCCCCTACGTCCGATGTCTATTATTTCAAAACACTTTGTTTTGACTTTGTTTTCACTGATTCAAATCATCAGCGTTCACAGTTTTGCATCTCGTCATTGTTTCTACTGCTTTGAGTCGTGTCTTTCCTTTTTGACAGAAATGTTTTCACACGTGGATCGATTTTTTGCGTTTTAAATGGATTGATGGTTTTGTTCTGTTCTCGAACAATTTGTACTAATATTGGGTAAATACATTTATTTATCATTTAAAACGCAATTAAAATCAATCCGCTGCGTCCGATATTTATGTTTTACCGTAAATACTCGCATAAAAGACCGTTAAGATCTTGTATTGTAAGCCTATTTACATTTCACTTTTAAAATGGCCGCCAAGCTTCAGCTGAAGCTTGAATGGTAGCAGAGCCGATATCTCAAGAAAAACCAACTCGTGTTATATTCGGAAATTGTTTTTTTTTTTCAAGCAAAATAACCTCAATTTTGGGGGGTCGTCTTATACGCGAGTCGTCCTATACACGAGTAAATATGGTAGTATTGATTTCAGTGCAGTGCCATGTCAGTATGGGACAAATTTGTTTTTATTATGACAAAGAATTACATAATTAACAAGAAAGATTTCTTTTAAACAGAAAATGGTATTGTATTGTGTAAAATCATGATAGGTGTAATTGTGATATAGGATGAGACTTTATATGAGAATTTACATAAAGTAGTTTGACTTCAGGCATTCATGTCTGTGTTTGTGTGTACAAAATTTTAGGAATCAAAAGCTAATAAATATTCCAATGGACATGGTTTAACAATATTGATACTTCATTATATTACTGTCTGAGCATAAAACTAAATAATGAAATAACTACAGAAATTGAAAAAAAAATACATATAAAATATATATAGAATAATGAGCTAATATGATGAAATAATTTGAGAACTCTCACTAATCATGACAGTGCAATGTATATGTACTTGTTACCATTTCAAAGTTGGTTGGTAGAATCACATATGAGGCAGGTCAGAAAGTGGCAGGGATCATTTGTCCTGTTCTGCTGGAAATTAGCTATAGTTGAAAAACATGAGGACACACCAGGATAACCTGACTACAGTAGGGTATACGTGAGGATTACATGTTCTCCGGCTGCTGTATTTACACATACCCCTTGCACGACACACAGGTCTCTTACACAGCAGCATAACTCACAGCATATCTTATTTAGATAGTTGAAGTCATTTCATAACAGGGATGCATAAAGAGTTTAAGTTATTGAATCTGGGTCAGCGTATAATAAATAGTCCGAGATTGAGGTGTTGGTAGTATAAATGTATGATGTTAATAAGAGATGTTTTCTGTTTTCAGTACACAGTGATCGGCATGTCTAAGCTCCAGTTACAGAAGCCTGCACCCGAGTGGTCTGGTACTGCAGTAGTCGGTGGCGAATTCAAGGAAATCAAATTATCAGATTACAAGGGCAAATATTTGGTGTTCTTCTTCTACCCGCTGGACTTTACATTTGTGTGCCCCACAGAGATCATTGCATTTGGCGACCGCGTGGAGGAGTTCCGTGCCATCAACTGCGAGGTGGTGGCTTGCTCCACAGACAGTCACTTCAGCCATCTTGCTTGGTAAATGGCAAAATCTCATTATATTAGTTTGCTTATGTTTTGTTTAAACGCACAATTGAAAATTTGAGAAGTAAGAAATTGGGAACTTTTTTTTTAATTTTTATTTTTTTAGACTTGAAATTGTTTAACCATAGACACTAGCTCTAAATGATTCTCTAATGCTTGTTTAAATATATACGTTTAGGGTAAATACACCACGCAAACAGGGAGGTCTCGGTGACATGAAGATTCCACTCTTGGCAGACAAAACTTGTGAAATTGCACGTAACTATGGTGTACTCAAGGAAGATGAAGGAATCGCATTCAGGTAACCAAAAAAAAAAAAAAAAATATGTAAACAAATAAACAAATTTAGTACTTCTGCAGAATTGAAGTATAAATATGCAAGTATAAATATGCAAGTATATATGTCTGTGTGTATATATATGAAGGAATCTTATATATATATATATATATATATATATATATATATATATATATATATATATATATATATATATATATATATATATATATATATATATATATATATATATATATATATATATATATATATATATATATATATATATATATATATATATATATATATATATATATATATATATATATATATATATATATATATATATATATATATATATATATATATATATATATATATATATATATATATGTGTGCATACTAATGATAAATATTTTGACATATTTTCAGGGGTTTATTTATCGTAGATGACAAAGGCAACCTTCGACAAATCACCATCAATGACCTACCAGTAGGACGCTCAGTGGATGAGACACTAAGACTCGTCCAGGCCTTCCAGTTCACAGACAAACATGGAGAAGGTCAGTTATCTATACTATTTATCAACTATATATTGTATACAATTACAAATGTATTTCATATTCATGCATTTCTTTAATAGGAAGTACCAGTAAGTAAAATATATATTTGTGTGACCTATATCTATCAGTTCAGTTCAAGTAGATAAAAAATGTTTCCTAATTTTTCAAGCATATTGAGAATGGGGTTCTCAAACTGATAATTCAGTAGTTAACATAAATAAGTTCACATACCTAGGCTTATGAAGACAACAAAGAAAGACAATAGAGAGCAATTTTGCAAAATTGAAAATACTTTCAACACCTACCGTACATACTCGTATATTAGCCGAGGTTTGTGTAACCAAACCCTCAGTTAAAGCATTCATGAAACGTGGAAGGTTCCAGGTGATTTTACAGTGGTTTAAGGTGTCTGAAAACAATATATGATATTAAAATTGACATACATAAAGACTATCTGTCTGAAATCCACAAAAGAACATCTGCTCTGAGAATTATGATTTTTTGTGACCACCAAGTACTGCCAGTACTGGACAGGAAGTGTGTTGTGTGACCTTGACCTTTGAACTATTAGGGGGCTCTGTAAGTCACAGGAGGTGTTGTTTACCAATTGTCAAAATTGGAGCAACACATTTTCAGCCATTTTTTTTTCACTATTTAGAGAATGAATTTAGAGAAAGATAACACCTATCATGATGATAGTGCATTTTCTTGGCTTTCTTTTGATGGTAATATTATTAAAAACAGATCAATATTTATGAAATTATGAGTACAAACATCCAAGAAGTTTTTGCAGAAATTGACAATTTAGTTTCATATGTTGTGACGTGTATGTCGCTTAAATAGAATCCCAATATGAAGATTTCATCTTTGTCATTATTCTTAATATTTTCTACTTTTTCTTTCGTCATTGTTTCCACTGCTTTGAGTCGTGTCTTCCCTGTTGACAGAAATGCTTTCACATGTGAATCGATTTTAATTGCGTTTTAAATGATAAATAAAGGTATTTACTTAATATTATCACAATTACGCTTCTCAGGTCGAGAATAACAAAGCGGTTGTAAAACGTAAATTTGATGTGCAGAACACGAAGAGAAGCCTGGGATCCGTCATTGCGCAATATATTAATATTTCAATGCGAGTTGATAACATTCCAATTGTTTTCACGCCAAAAATAAGAGCTTGTCCCTGTCACTCCCGCTTTATACAATGACTACCTCGTATTGCGTAATGCATGTTAAATGGATGGATTAACTTGTGATAATATTGGGTAAATACCTTTATTTATCATTTAAAACCCAATTAAAATCAATCCCCTACATCCGATATGCATTATTTCGAAAATACGAACATCGTATTTACGTTTTAACGTAAATACTCGTGTATAAGACCATTAAGGTCTTATACACGAGCAAGATTTTGTTATATCAGAATATTTACGTTTCACCCGTTAAAATGGCCGCCAAACATGAATGGTAGCAGTGCCAATGTCTCAAGAAAAAAATGACTCGTCTTATATTCGGAAATTGGTCTTTTCAAGCAAAATAACCTCAATTTTGGGGGGTCGTCTTATACACGAGTCGTCTTATATACGAGTAAATACGGTATATTAAGATACTCTCCTCTTTTAAAATATCATTGATGTGTATATTCATTGATGTATTTAATGGTATTGACCCTCATTAGGAATATATTATAACAATATCTTCACTCATTAGGAATATCTTTTTTTGGGTCAAAATTTTGCAAATATTCTTGAAATGTAAAACAGTATGCATTTCTAATTTGACTATAAAATTTACAGTGAAAATCAGTCTTTTTCTTCCTCAATTATATTTTCATTGCATAATGTATGATTGAGACATATCTACTAATTGTATTCTTAAATCAAAACAGTATCACTCTGAGAAACATACTACTGATCCAGCCCATATAACCATCTATTGCTTAATTAGGTGCAAATTTATGAACACCAAGTTAAAATCATATTGTGAGAATGGTACAGTGGTTAACAATTTTAAACAAAGCCCCTTGAATTTACCATAACCGAGATCAAGAGCTCAATTTTCAGATGCAGCACACACAGAAACTGTTAATTAGTTTGCAACACAGAAACTGTTCATTAGTTTGCTGTAAAATTTATTGTTTGCCATAATATTGTTCTCAAATTTTAAACTTGGTTTATCTAACATTTTTTCTCATCTTTCATTTTTTTAACCAATATTTTTTCCAAAATTATGAGTGTTTCTTGCGAACCAGTAATTTGAAGACCTGTTAATTTGATTCCCTTTCCACTGGAAATTAAATCGGCTTCACAGTCATTTATATAAATTTGATAGGTTACTGGAGATAATGTCTCCTTGTTTTTAGTTGAAAAACTGTTTGCTAGATTAACTTTAATATTTACTCATGTTGGAAAAAATAGTTTTATTCATATGCTTATATGTATTTCATATGCATGCAATTTCTCATATATGTCCCCAAGTTAATTCAGTCCTTCAATAATTTAGCAGATTTGGATGTAAGTAACAAAGACCCTTTCTTCCATAGTATTATCTGACTGTTTCAGTTTGTCCTGCTGGTTGGAGACCTGGAAAAGACACCATGAAGCCTGATGCCAAGAAAAGCAAGGAATACTTCAGCAAGAACCACTGAAATTACTAATGTCCAAGATGCAAACTAAAAAATATAAAAACGTCACCCAGAGCATGTATAAACTTGATGTCAACAATACTGTATCCAGTTTATGCATTGGTATATATTGCTCATTCAGATCAGATAATATATTTTGATAGCATGTTGTGCTAAGAAAATGGTTGGACAATTACGGAAAAGAATACTTGTTATTTCAGGAGTAGAATGCAAAGAACACTGTACCTAATTTTCAGAAGAGGAACACAGTTTTGTGATGATATAATCTCACTTTAAGATCTGTAGGATGAATCTTATGCATTATCCAACTAAGCTCTTTTAAGTTTTCCAGCTATGCTATTTAATGTTTCCATCTTTTTTAGACAGAGCTTAACTTAAAACAGTTGCAGATTTAGCTTCCATTATACTACTCAAAACTAGTATTTTTCATCCTTGGCATATGCCACATGTCCATTTTAGAATTTTTTATTCATTATTTTTTCTCATGCATTTACGTTCCATCAGCTTAGATATTTGATCTCTATTTTATCTGTGTCACAGTTGATTTTTTTTATATCCAGTTGTACAGCTGACATATAGAAGCAATTTTTAAAGTTCATTTACAAGATCATGATATTCATTTGTAGATGCTATCAAAATGTTTGATATGCAAATGTGAAAATCCAGATGTTATGTCTCAATAAAGATTGTATTGAATATTGTAACAGATTTTTTGCTTCTTTCTTATTTACCCAACCCAATGGTAAAGACTTTTTTTTGTGTTTCTATAAACAAGATTTTTATTAGTTAAAAAAAAAGTTAAACTCTCCAGATAAAAACGTGTCCCAAAAGTTATACAATAATACGCAGTAGAAAAAATACTGGCCAGCATAACTAGTTCTTTTTATGTGATCTGCACGGTGCGATGATGTAATTACAGTCTTTCAGTAGGACAGCACGTGCACGATACGATTACATAACTCCGTTCTATAGCTCATTAATATTCATGAGTGCCCAAATAGTACGACATTTGGTCGCGTCAGCGCTAGGCCTGTATTGAAGAGGCCTAGTAAAGCTGGGTAGGTAGGATGTAATGTTGGGATGAATTCCAGCTATTTTCCATGAGGGTCCATTTTTTCCCCCAAATCTTTAAATGGTGTTTTAAAAATACATTGGCATGCCATAAAATTATTCATCTGGAACACCCGATCCCTCATTCTGCTAAGTTCACTAGTCAACTCAAATTGAACCAATTAAATTTCAGGCCAAGTGTGAGGCAATTCATTAGAGATGGAAGGAGTGTTAATTAATAAATATATGATTTCTTTTTGTTTTTCTTGTAAGTTTGTAGGTCCTGAATAATAGTACAAAGAAAAAGAAAATTTAGTCCTGGTTTAGTGAGAGATGGAGGTTGTGTTGGAAATGGGGCAAAAAGTTGGTTGGTCGGCCGATAATAATAAAAAAAAATCTAGATCGACACTTGCCATATATCAATGTGGTTAAAAAGAATGTCAGAACCTACAAAAACTACACCTACAAAATAGGTCATCTAAGTCTTATGTTCAAAATATAGGAGATTTGTTGTGTACCTCAGAAAGTCAAGATGTTTTATGCATCTGGAAAGCATGTCACCATAAACTGTTAGGGCTATCAACTGTCATTTTCGCGCATTTTGTTCTTTGTCAGTCATTATATTATCCAACAAAACATGGACAGTTGATTATTTATGTGCTATAGTGGGGTATATCCATCCGTCACATAAAGTGATCATTGTATGTTTAATTTTTACAAGATTTACACGGAGTCAAATGTTTGCCCAAAAGCTAAATTTTGAGTTGTCAGTGATGTAAATCAGCCAAGAACTCGCAGAACAGTGTACCGGTATATTTGTACATTTTTGGAACAAGCTGCACCTTTAACACATGCACATTGTGACGTAGCAAGGTCACTGGATGCAATTTTTATGAAATTTTATTTATAATAATCAAATCAATTTTTTCTAAGCAAAAAAAAAATCTTGTATTCTATATGTAATGTGTACAAGCTAGTTTCAAAATTATCAACCAAAGCTACGATATATCTCTATCCCATTGCTATTTTTTCAGGGCTAGTACTAGAACCTTTAAACATTAAGATTATTATTCCTAGTCAATATTATATAATGATAAGTAAAGTGTATTGTTGTGAATAGTTTAGAGTCAATTGAAAATGAAACAATAAGCAAATCTTGATAATACATGTGACAAATGACACATTGATAATGTTGAAAGCAATGTGAGAATCAATAATCATGATTTTTTTTTAACTTCGCAAAGTTTTTCACTTAAACAAAATTTATTCCTCTAATACGTACATCTGGTTGCACTTTGAACAGTCATTAGAGAGTTAGTTTTTGGTAGTCATGGAGCTACGTAAGAAATGTGAAACAGTGAATTTGATTTTGAAATTCAGGGTCTGGAGATTATCAAGTTTGGAATTTGATAAAATATTGATAATCCATCAATATTTCGTACAAAACATAGTCACAGGGCTGAAAAATATGCAAATTGTGGATTTACACATCAGTCCTAAATCACATCATCACAGTATACACAGCCATCAAAATGCCTCTAAAATCTTTAATATTAGTTTTTTTTAAAGCATCCATAAAATCACAGAAATCAGACAAATTTACAGAGGTTTGGGGTATGCTTACATATGTGGCCACAAAACTGTGATACAAGCAAGCTATTTTACTAAAATCAACCACTGACCATGGTTATTGTATTTTGCCAAAAGTGCCCAGTACTGCCTGTACTCTTTTGACCACCGGGTGGCTCCATGTATACAATCATGTGACCTCTGTTGTGGTCTGTTAGGGTGTTTGGCCTGTCCCAATGTCCCAATGTGTGTCCATTGGCAATGGACACGCATTAATGGACAAGCAGGCCTCTGTAAGACAAATCACTCCATTGGCCCAATCTGAAGGTGTCGCATAGAAAGCAAAACTTTGCACTAGATCACTGGACAGCTAAACAAAGTTTGTTGACAAAGTGTCCACTGTATGATTTGGATTTTAAGAGAAAGCTAATTCACTTTCAAATGGAACAGAAATTTATGTGGGGGAAATATGGGTATTATCATTTGCTCAAAAAGTTTGGGGTATAAATATCTATATTATACAAGGGAAAAGTGCTTGAAAACCTCATTTCATGAATGGGTTAAACCAAGGAAATATTGATTTCCCACATCTGATAGTCTATGATTTTTTTTCTTAACTCTCAGAATTCAGGGTCAGCCGATAAACCAAAAAAAAGCATTTTTTTATTTTTTCTAATTTAGACATTTTAAGGGGTGGTCAGGAGACCAGAACCAAACAATCAACGAGCGCTGCCTTAAACAAACTTATGTATTTTTTTCATATTTCCTCTCAATCACACATAACAAAAATTGGGCGCTATCCACCATTGATATTTTTGTTCAAGAGGACGGAAAAAGTATGTCTATATTTAGCAAAAATCACTGATGTAAAGAAAATGACCATGGCAAGAAGCTTTAAGCTCTTGGTCATATAAAAAAAATATAAAACTGACAAACAAACTCTGTACATACTATGGAGGCCAAGGTTTGAGATCACACATACTGTGGTGTTCTCTCATCCTGGAGTTTCTGCTCCTTCAATCTATTGCTTTCACATTTATCCTTTTAGCTTTTTGGAGAATAATATATGCAACTTTCGAACCATGACCTACTTATAGCCCAACAGACAATGTTGCTATACCGTGTGCCACACATACTACCGGTATATTGTTTTATGTGAGGACAAAGAAACACTTTATAAAAAAAATGATAAAAAATAAATATCTGTTGTGTAAAGCAAAACACACTGTGAAGTAAATTAATATTTTATTTAGTAAAAATAAATATTTCACATGATTAAGTAACATTCTCTGTCACATAATATGATTTTTATGATGAGCAACATTAAAATACAACACCTGTATAGAGTTTTGTAGCTATGGTGTTTGTATATAAAAGAAACATATATTTCTTGTTGCCCTGTAAAAATAAATTTCTCATTGATCTTATTACATTGGTATTTTACATTTCTTACACTTGTATGGATTGTACTCTGATGCATATTCCTTAACCATTGGTCAAGACTACATATTGTCAGCTAGATATGTGCATTTGCTAAGGGAAACATGGACAGTGCCCGGCAGAAGACTGCTACTCACAGTGTTGGAAGCTCTTCAAATATTGTCAAAAATTACCTTCAATGCTAACCTTAACAAAGAAAATTATACACCAATATATTGCTTCTAAAAACACCCTGAATTATTTTTAATTTAATTTAAAATTCTATGAAGGAAATCCTTTTAAAGTAAAATGATTTTAATGCAGTTTTCTTTTTGTAATTAAAAAAAACCTTTTGGGCAATAAAGAGACTTGCTGTTGTATAAACAGTTACAAGTTCAAAATAAGGTACTGCTACAAGCTCTGCTACAAGAAATGCCAAATAAGGCATGAAGTTAGTGTAATTAAAATATCTATTTGATGGTTAATAAAAAAAATCGGCAAATCAGCAAATTTGTGCATCAACATCACCTGAGAATACCTAATAGATTTATTTTTATTATAATAATCTACTCTACAGATTAATCTTCAGCCCCCTCCCTCAAGGAAGGAGCTGACATAGTGAGCAATATTGTCCAAGCAGTCTGTGCACGTTAGTAATATTCATATATGCATGATAAGCATTTGAAAAAGAAACACAGTACTGTATACAAATGGCGAGACAGACGTCTGTTTAATTATGACACCTTTGCTGAGAATAGGTACTGGCTTTTATCAAGAAGCTTGCAACACTGACTTGTAGTCAATGGCAGGGACTTAAAAAAATAACCTTGGGAATAATAGGATTAGAAAATGTGTTAAAATGGTACGATTCTAAATGTTAATCCAGTCCCTGTATGCAGCACAAAAAGGTTCGCTAAAAAAATATTTAAACAAACTCAATCTTCAGATGGAAAAGTGTATTTCCACACCTATTATGGATGGTTTGAGCTACATCCAAAATTAAGGACAGAAGAAAAACTCATAAGAATATCAATAATTGATTGCATTTAGCCAGGATACCATATTAGGGTAGTTCTCAAAACCTTTCTTCATGGAATGAATTGATCTTGTTCATTTCTATAGTGAAATAGCGTTATGCCTAAGTTTACAAAAACTCTATAATAATGAGGCACTCATATTACAGGAAATGTTGGATTTCGATTTTGACAGGTCACAAATTATAAATTTATATGGTCACAATCATTTTACATCTAAACTATATTATTAATAATTACAAAAATATCTAAATTTCTATTCTGTTAAAACACCATTATGGTATAATCACATATACACTGACCAGCAGTTTCTTTGTCATAGATTAATGCCATTTAAAAAGGTGGAAACACTTTATGTAAAATGGCAAGAAATTTACATTAAAAAATAGCATTCACCTGTTGCATAAATATAAAACTCCAATACGTCATGTTAGAATTTTATGTTAAAGTCAATATCTTATCCAGCTAATATATATGACTTTGTAATAATAATAATAATCAATCTCTTATCAGGTTTACACCAGGATTCAATATAAAGCACCTTGCTTGTTCAAGACATCCATTATAAGGTTGCTATATTCTGTCATTCACTCACTATCTTAACTTTAATACAGAATAAAATGTAAACTATATCACCATGAATATCTTGCAATGTCAAATGTACATAAAATATAGAAATTTTCGGCAATATAAATTGATATGTACATGGGCACAATAAATGCAAATCCCTGGTCCCCTTTCAACATATGTACACATTGATCCTCAGCAGTTGTCCTCTATTCAATCATTCTTCAGGCTATTACCTATTTTTCCATAAGATGTCAATTCTATCTCATAAGTGTGTGATTCAAGCACTCTCACAAGATTATTCAGAACTTAACACTTGTGCGGGGAACTCATACATTTTCAAGCATGGCGATCGTTGACAATCGGACCTTTACAGCAGCAACAGACTGGAGTTGATGACAGGCTAATGTTTGGAGGTTGTCATGGTGAAGAGAGGATGTTTGAGAAGTTCTTTTGCTGGGGGTCTATCGTCACGGTTACACTCCAGACAGCGCAGAAGCAGATCTCGCACTGCTGGAGACATATTTTCTGGTATGGGTGGTGATTCTGTACATGACGCAATCTACAAAAGCAAATACCAAATTTTATGGAATTTTTTTGCATGTTGTAAAGCCAAATATCTAATTGTTTTTCCCTTTCAATATGATCAATATAAGAAGTGGTCAGTGCAATATATAGACAAGAAAGAGGCATCATTTCAATATTAGGATAATTACCTTGAATATTAGTGCGAGATGATTAGAGATATCATTGGCTCCCCAGGGTGGCCTCCTGGTGGACATCTCAATCATAACACAGCCAACACTCCATACATCACAGCTGCGGCCATAACTCTCACCTCTTAATACCTGCCAAAACAAACACAACTCTATAACAAAGACCAATGTCATTCCTCTTCTTGTGTACTTAATAACACCTTTTCCATCAAGCTTCTGCGGCTACACAATACTCTGTCACCCAATGTTGATTGGTGGGAGAAAGTTATGTTGTACACTGCTTTAATAAAACTAAATTGTGAAATAATCTCAAAATATTAATCAGGTTCAACAAGAGTATCACATCAACATCTTAAAGCAGTTCTATTTTATTTTTTTGGAAATGGTTTCATTTGAGTGCTTCAGTTGAAAGCACTGACCTCTGGAGCCATGAAAGCAATGGTGCCAAGCAGTTGTCCCTGAAACTCTCCATGCTGTGTCTGTCTGGAGGCAAGTCTAGCTGATGCTCCAAAGTCTCCTATCCGGATTTTCTGACCAGTACTGTCCACCAGTAAATTAGCACCTGCAGTGCAAAATATTTTTATTACAATGCTGCCAAATATATTTCCCTTAATCTCTTTATTCGGTCTTAAATCACAAGGAAAACAAGCCAGGAAAACAAGACTTTTGGGCCTGAGAAAAAAAAATACTTTACGCTTCAGAAGATATGAGTAGTAGGTAGCAGTATATAGACTTACCCTTGAGGTCTCTGTGCAGCATGTGACAGTCGTGGAGATAGGCGAGTCCCATCAGCACCTGTCTGATGTAGGACACGATAACAAGCTCTGTGAACGCTCCATATTGCTCCAGCAGATATGCCACTGAACCTCCTATAACATACCTCAAACCATTAACAATCCCTCCTACCGAACAATTCACATTAGTCAGAACACTGATCTTCTGGGTTACCAACAAATCATATTTGAAAAGATCAGCAGCCCATGAATCTTTCTGTCAACCACATTTATAGATGTGACAATACTAAATCCTTATTTTTACTTTTGAACCAGTCAACATGTAGTAATGTGAATGTACTTATGATTGTGATAGAATATCAAAAGCACAAAATGGTTGTAACATGACATTGTTCATCCATATTTATTTAAATTCTACATAAATTGGTGTTTAAGGAGTCCTTTCTTTGTAATGAAAAGAAAAATATATTATGGATTTTACTTTGGTGAGAAGGGCAACCAAAAATTGTATGATATCTGGCAAAGGTATGTGAATAGGTCAATACAATCTATACAGATAATGTACTCACCAGGCATCCACTCCACAAACATGAAGAAGTGGCAGCCCTGCTGTGTGGCCCCGAGGATGCGGATGATGTTGGGGTGGTTAAGTCTGGCCATCATCTCGATCTCCTCCTCCACGCACTCCACCACACGCTCCTGCTCCTCGAGCGAATTACGACAGAATGAGATCTGGCGACAAATATATAACCACGATTAAATTTAGACACAAACTTTGGTTGCTGTCTGTAGGATTCAGGCAGAGGAAATGATGCACCATACGTTACCTGCTTGACAGCCATGAGAGTTCCGGTCTTGACATCTCGGGCCTGGTAGCAGGTGGAGAACGCGCCTGTCCCCAGCATCATGCCCCGTTTCCAGTCTACATCCTCCAAGTACTTCTGCCCTGCATGGTTCTCCTCTTTGCCATCCTGAAAACAAGCCAATGTCAGATACTGAAATAATCTTTATCTGCTATGCTTTGACCAATTAAGATTATGTCAGAATTTTACCATTTTACAATTTAAAAAAAATCATGTTCCATTCTATTTAACATTAAAAAAAATTCAGCAGAAAATCTCCATAAAGTAAATATCTCAGTGATAGAGTTTTGGTGTACGAGATGCTAACTGACCTCAGGCTGTATGTGAATAGTGAGGGTGGCTTGGCTGTCCACCCTGGACAGTCCTGGTACGTAAGGCAGTGTGGCTTGATGCGTCTCTGATTGGTCCATGGCCAGCGCCAGAGCCTGTGCCTCCTCTCGCTCAACCTCCTCCTTACAGTGACACGATTCCTCATCGTTTGCTGTAACGGAAAAGACAACTTTCAGTTTACATATGATGTTGATATTTCCACAAGGATACTTTATAAGAAAAGCTTGAGTACAAAATTATATTTCTTTTCCTCTTTTCATTTCAATTTGGTTGAAGATATCATGCTTACATTTGTGTTTCTTGGCATTGTAATGCTGTGGTGAACCGGAGGCAACCTCAGTCTTGAAGGAGACCTTGACCTCAGCTGTTGAAGGTGAGAGGGTAAGGTCAGAGAGGTCTTCTGTCAGCTCTGAGCTGCTTGCTGCCGTAGCATTAGCTGAGGATACAGAGAGGTCATCAGGAGTACTGGGACTATTATAATCCTCCTCATCCTCAACCTGAATCTCATCCAGATCTGTGGTCGTCTCTAAATGACTAACATCAGCATCCTCAGCATCCTCATTTGTTGTCACTTCTGACCGGCTAATTTCCAGATCATTGGTTATCTCTGATTGAATATCTTCTGTGTCACGTGACAGATTGTCATCCTGTGACTCAAAATCGTCTGTAGATTGGTCCAGCACCAAGTGGTCAACATCTGAGCATCCACTTGGAATGCCTCGTATGGTAAGAGTTGGTGAGGTACCTATACACACATCCACCTTGGGAGGGAGGTCTGTCACGCACAGTGACTCTGTGTTGATCTCAGTGTGGTGGGTATCTGTGGAAGCTGGAGTACTGGGGTCGGATCTGCTGGTAGCTTCGGAGCTATGGCTACTGGTGGCAGGAGCAGACGGAGGCCCACTACTTACCACTGACTCAGCATCGTCCTGCCCTGAAACAGTCCGCCGTCGAGCAGTCCGCTTTCTAGTCGGACTGTTAGGTGGTGCTGTGGGCACAAAGTTTATGTTACCTGAGATGAAATTATTAACCGTGACAGATATCTGTGGTGATGGGGTGGGGCTGTCGCTGCGAGGTGTGGAACATGCTGAGAGGATGGGAGTGGCAAACGGTGGCAAGCCCTCGTCCTCCTCATTTTCCTCGTCCTGATTGTGTACAGAACTCATCACATGTTGTGCTATATTATACTCTGCTGCCATACGTAACAAGCGCCGCTTGAGGTGCACCTGGAGATTGAGATCCAGGTTTTCCAGGGAGTTCATAATGTGCTTCAGCACCACAGAGTTATGTGCTTGTAACTTGGATACCATATAAAACACTTTCCGTGCCATTCGTGCCACTTTCTGGTGTGCGTTAGCTAAAGCAGAACTGGTAAAATTTAAAACATTTGAAACTCTTTCATAATTTCTGAACCTTTCAACATTTATATTATCTCTTCCCGGAGCCTCCTTTTCTGTTTTGCTCTCACCTAGAGCGTACCCATCTTCTAAGGTATTGACAGGTTGCATAATGAAATCTGTGGGGTGGTCCTCAAGTAACTTTGATAACATATAGAAACGTCCAAGGAGCCACTGCCACTGGACTGTGGCTGCATCGGAGGCTTGAGAAATACATTCCAGCAGATATCCCAAACCACCAAGACCCTGGGACCCTGAATATAACACAAAACACATGAGATCACAAAGGAAACAACAACTATACTTTTGATAAAACTGATTCCACTTTTAACTTTAACAGATTAATTATATCCATTTTAACCCAGAGTGAATACTATAAAGATGATTTGTCATGTTTACCTGGATTGTGAATCTCCTTGCCGACAGCAAGCTCTCCTTCCTGACCTTTCACCAGTTCCTGGAGTGCAGATATTGACAACTGGCTTGTGCGTCTGACAAAAAATCAATAGTAAATTGAGAACTATCAAAACAATTTGCATTTTATTAAAAATTAAAGGGGTACAAAAATCTTGAATTATAGTTCTTTTTATTTTATTGATGCCCCCATACTTGTTTGAGTCTGCACATTTCCAGAGAATGGTCTCCACCAAAGGCTTCATCAGAGTTTGGACTCGGCTTTGCTGACCGATGTCACGGCAGGGAGTATAGGCCAACACTGTGCGCATTGTTCTCTGCAAAGGCACAAATAAAAACCATCAATTTACCAGCTGATATTCAACTGTGTCAAAGTTACTCTCCAAACATTAAGACACAGGTATGCAAATTATCATTTTGGTCTGAATTATAGGATATACTCACAAGACCAGCTACAAAGACTTTATAGACTGGGTCAGCACACATATGGGCCAGGACACTGCAGCAGCATTCCAGCATGGTGTGAGTGGTGGCTTGCCGTGTCGGGGACAGCATCACCCCGGACCTACCCTCACCCACTCCCAGCAGCAATGACCCAATAGCAACACGCCCCAACTGCTTCAGAGCTGTCTCACGCACCATCCAGTTCTTAGAGAACAAACACGAAACCAAATCCTCTCCCAAAACCTAAAAATCATAGAAAAAAAGCTATTATGTCCAAATAACTTAAATAGTCTGATGAGTTGTGACAAACTGTGTCACTTATATAGTTATTCCATCATTAGAAAGTGTTGTAATGATATATGATATTTTCATACCTGAATCCAGGGCCTGGCTATTTCCATGTGATCAGAGGTAAGTGGTTCTGCCCTGGGCAGCATGATATCACCCTCCTGGCTGTGGTCATTGGGAACATTCTGGGGAGAGGAGGCCCTCGTGTTGGGAGGAACCGGCAGATCCTCTCCTGCTGACGCCACATCAGAACTGCACACATCAAACATAAATATAAATCACCTTAATATAGGAGTCCAGTAATATATAATCTTATAAATGGAATCCTTAAACATTATCCTTTGATAAATAATATTTTGCCACAGCAGTATTAAATCACATAATACAATTTAAGATACTGGTAGATGTTATGTACATAGGAAAAGGCAATAGCCAGCAATACCTCTCATTCTCCACTTTCCACTGGGCTCTGCATAATGGACAGATCAAATGCTCCTTTTGCCGTCTGCATTCTCTAAACCCTGAATGTATATACTTTATTTGTGAGATTTAGACATTAAAACAACATTTCAAGCTATGAAGGAAACAATTTTATTTTTCAATATGTTTATAAAATGTGACAACATCCCCAAGATATCCAATACTATTGCTGGTCTTAATTTCAGAGGACAATAATACAAAACAAAATAGTGTTCCCTTTAATCCAATTAAAAGTTAGCATGCATACCACAGTTATAATAAATTTCGTGTAAACTGTACAGTTTATAGTTTACAGACATCTTATTAATTCTTATAATCAAATCATAAGATGATGTGCAACACAAGTTATCATGTATCTGATATAAGTGTATTAGTCGCTTACAGACGTCGATGCAGTGATGGTGGAGTTTGTTCTGACAGTTGGCACACTCTGTGAGACTCTCCCCTTCCACCATCTCCAGCAGGCAGATGGAGCATGTGTCCTCCTCTTCCTCCTTGCTCTCTGCCCCATCCTCTTCCACTGCATTCTCCTCGTGGATGTTGGATGTTTCATTTAAGACCTCTTCACTTGTCTCTGCTGCCACTTTTGTTGCCTCTGGTTGGGATTTCGGTCCTCGTCGCGAAAGATTTCTAATCAATGATGATCGTCTGAGGTGGAACTTTTGAAACAAAGTTTCAACCTGAAAAGTGGATTCTTCTATCTATAATCTGTTTTATATTGGGAGTGATTCAACCTGATGGCCATGTGGAACTTGTGGTGTTTGAAATGATTAGCATGATAATACTTTGAAGGATGAACAGTATTCAGTGTTCTCACTTCAAGATTTTTTTCCAAAAGTGTATACTTCGTAAAATCATGAGCTTGGAATAATCTTTCAGCTGGTAAGGCAGAATCAAAATCTATCAAGATCAAAGGAATGGATTGCTCAGGAATATCTGGTCAATAAATATGTTCAAAACAAAGGTTACCATATCAACTAAATACTTACAGAACTCAAAACCGCTCAACACACTTACCTCAAAGTTTTTAAGTGTTTTGCTCCAAAGACAAGGGTCACTTTCTCCAAGTTGAAATACTCGCAGCATCACAAAGAGAATGTGAACACAGTGGGGCGCTCGTCCACAGCTACATCTCTGTAACACACACCAGCAAACTTATCATCTCACCCTTCCCAGCTTTAGCCACACTGACTGCAGCTGTCTACCATAAAGTTTTACTTATATTCATTTTTTTTGTTCAAATGTAATCATTCTTAAGTGAAATTTAGTGAACTCTGGGGAGGTACAATTATCAAATGAAGAGTTATCATGAACAAACTTCTCAGCTGTTTAACAACAAGATCTGGGCAAGTTGTAGTTTTTGCAAACTACTCCAACAAAGTTCATGCTGTGTTCATTGTCTCATTATCTTGAAAGTAAGGTAGGTTACAAGCTGTGCTAATTGGTGGGATGTACGTGATGATGTGCACCCACCTGAGGCCCTATCATGACCCTGTACACCCACCTGAGGCCCTATGATGACCCTTTGTACCCACCTGAGGTCCTATGATGACCCTGTGCACCCACCTGAGGCCCTATGATGACCCTGTGCACACCTGAGGCCCTATGATGACCCTGTGCACCCACCTGAGGCCCTATGATGACCCTGTGTACCCACCTGAGGCCCTATGATGACCCTGTGCACCCACCTGAGGCCCTATGATGACCCTGTGTACCCACCTGAGGCCCTATGATGACCCTGTGCACCCACCTGAGGCCCTATGATGACCCTGTACACCCACCTGAGGCCCTATGATAACCCTGTGCACCTACCTGAGGCCCTATGATAACCCTGTGCACCCACCTGAGGCCCTATTATGACCCTGTGCACCCACCTGAGGCCCTAGCATAACCCTGTACACCCACCCGAGGGCCTATGATGACCCTGTACACCCACCTGAGGCTCTATGATGACCCTGTGTACCCACCTGAGGCCCTATGATGTGCACCCACCTGAGGTCCTATTATGACCCTGTGCACCCACCTGAGGCCCTAGCATAACCCTGTGCACCCACCTGAGGCCCTAGCATAACCCTGTACACCCACCCGAGGGCCTATGATGACCCTGTACACCCACCTGAGGCCCTATGATGACCCTGTACACCCACCTGAGGCCCTATGATGACCCTGTGTACCCACCTGAGGCCCTATGATGACCCTGTACACCCACCTGAGGCCCTATGATGACCCTGTGTACCAACCTGAGGCCCTATGATGACCCTGTACTTGTGGTCCGGAGAGTCGCCCCCTATGAGGAAGGAGTTGGGTCCATTCTGTTGTAGTAGGTACAGCCTGGCTTTCATCACCTTTTCTATCCTCCTCTTGCCATCGCCTGCTGAGTCTAGGGGCATGTTGGGGGATGGGGCCCGTCTGCCCGGGGCAACAAGCACCGAGGGCCTCTTCTCCTGGTAACATTTAATGTACATCCACTTCATACAGTGAATTCATACTGAACATTTTAACACTTGTTGTGTTACAAGAAATGATTGTGTTTGATTAACCTTTTGGTCTGAATTATCTTTTATTTATTTTTAAGGCCCATTTTGTTGCAAACTGTCATGTCATCTATTGCAAATAAAGATATATTCATTATATGTTTAGTAAGGAAAGACCATCTGGTTGAAGCATATTTTTTTAAATACACAAATCAGAATAAATATCTATCTTTTTTATATGGCCATATTTTTCTTTAAAGCAGGGCAGCATTGTGGCAGGTACATACCACAGCAGGAATGTGGAGTCTGCTATGTATGCTGTGTTTGCGCTTGAGGCCGGGTGAGGTGGGTCTGTTGACCACCTGCCTGGTGAAGGCAGACTCCGCATGGGAAGACGTGGAGTTAGACCGCCGCTTGGGGTGGCTCGACGACACACTGGTAGAGCTCTAAATATCATGAACAAAAATATTTTCATTCCCATATTTTATTTTCACAGTTATGTTTGCCTTTAAAATCTGATCAAATTACAGATACAGTAATGGTAAGAGATATGAATGTTTTTAAATGTAACATTGATCGGTTTTATACATCCTTAAGCTTTTCTAACTTCATATATCTTGGTGAATTTAGCAGGAATTATTTTCATTGCAATTACCAAGGAGATTATTTCAAAAGAACATGTTTCATTTGCTTATCCTTTGATCATTTACTTCATGAGCTTACCCAGGGACCTGACACACAGGAGTTTGTCTAATGCACTTAATACAGTAACTACCGGTAAATCAAAGAAATCTTGCATAGTGTATTTACCAAGCACACTGAGAAAAGGGTAGCTCAATGCACCTACTCCAAGAACTGACTCATATGAAGTTTGTTTAACATATTTATTCAGAGAAGAGAGGTGCATCTGGACGAATAACTTATATATTGTGAGTTTTAGTTTTCATAACTCCTTAAATCTTATCTGACCAATATGATGAACACAATATGAGGGATCTGTTCTTTGAACTTTACCCTCCCTGATATTCATGCGCACAACTCAAACACCCCCAACATTTGTGTAATAATCCAAACTGAAGACATGTCATTTGTCTTTGACTTAGGGAAAGGAAGTGCAGACAAAATAAAATATTAATAAATAAATAGTAGCATAAAAAATTCTCACCCGCAAATCTATACAGTCTATAAATTATTTAAAAATATGTTTTATAAGATATGATGATAATTTTGAATAATAGTAAAATGTTATAAAGCAGATATGCTGCACTCACCACATTTGAGGAATTAGAAGAAGGGCTCAGTGCAGTTGCCTTGGCAACCTGGTGTAAATTTTCAAGACAAAAACAAAAACATTAGCCCCTTGAATTGTGAAGATAACTATATTAACTTTCAGTGCATCTTATCTTACTTAGAGTAGTCATACTTCTTCAAATACTAAAAATAATGTTGGAAATATCTGAACTCTAGTTCCCCTTAATATATTTAGGCATAACTAGTTTTTTTTAAATAAGGGATGGATCTAAGTTGGTAATAAAAACATTTTTTTCCTTACCACAGGTCCTTTACTCTTCCCTGGAATCAAATCTTTTTTCCACACAGGCATTGCTTTCAATCTTTCTCTTATTCTGTTTTCTTCTATTCTTTCTTCTTTTGACATCCTATGGTCCTTAACTACTCTGCAAACCCAAACATGTCAAGCTTATCAGAAACATGTCCAACTTGGTGATATTATTTAAAAGAATCTTGTCCTTAAAGGCTAATATCAATAATGACCAAGAGGTATTAAGTGGCAATCTTGTAATTTGATAAATAATATTCAATATTGGAATGTGCTAAAATCAACAAAATGATATATTACATCTAACACAGAACAGGCTTGGCACGCCATTTTTTTCTTTGAAGGGTGTAAAGGTCTCTAAAAGTAGAGACTTTTTGAACACCACTTAAATTTATCATTAGCATTTTTTACAACATTTTAAATACATATAGCCCATATATAATATTGGTGATATTAGAAACACAATGTTTAATATTTGTGACCTAAAATTGAAATATCTAACCTTGTACTGGCAAAGGAGCCCTAAAAGTCCCCCAGTTTTGTTTCATTTTGAGACATTAGAAGAGCTATAATTAAAACTTGTCAACTCCACAAATCAGTGGAAAAATCAAAGGTTCTGATTATTGAAATAATGGCTATTATTCCGTTTTCAAGACAAATAAGGACTCAAGGGTTTCACAGGCTAATGGATAAGTCATGAAAGATCACTAAATGATGTTCCCATGTGTTTACATTGATCCCCTCTTAACAGAAATATGTTGCCTATTTAGTTGGCTTTGATATTTTATTAAGGTGCACTATTTCATGTAGTTCATGGAGCAATGACATCATAATGGTGCTGTGGCTATTTATCAATAAAATAGTGACTTCAAATTTTTGGTTTCTTAGCAACAGTCAACAACACACTTCATATGTCTGTGATCCTCTGTATAAAGTGTCCCCCCTAAAATTAATACCAAAAGGTCAGCATAGTTTTAGTATACTACTTGGGTGAAAGAGGTGAAAGGGTGTGCTGACCCTTGGTTGTGAACATTTTCTGATGAATGACTGCAAATCTTTAGATAAATGATAAATTTTAGAAATCACCTTCTACCATATAAATCATCTCATTGAAATAATCTTTGCCTATTGTCCAGAACCTTGTCAATCAGCTACATTAACAAGATATATCTAATAGGGCCCTCTCAACCATCTGATGGCAATAATGCATCATCAAAAATTATGTTTATTATATGATGATGCTCTTTCCAGGTGTTGACAAAGTAATAATCACAACTGCCATGACCTAAATTTATGGAATCATCTGTCATATATAATTTTCATACATGCTAAGTAACAAAGGTAATGCATTTGTTTAATCAGTTATGGCATGAAAAAAATGCAGTGAAGCTGTTTGTCACCCTCAATCTGACTGGTCCAATTTTATAGCAAGGAATATCAAAAATCATGACTTGATATACTTTATCTTATCTGGCTAACATCAGGAACAACCTTAAATCACTTGAACTATGTCATCTTGTGCTATCAACGGTTTCTTTTTAAATCACTGATAAGAACTTCTGAATAACAGCCAAATGCACTTGAATAGTGCTATTGTGGGTTTCTATCTTGTCTTTTTCAATGATTGGATTTTTGTGCAGTTCCAATTTTAATCATGCAGTTTCAGTGTGTTGTTTTCAATGAGGCAGTATGTCAAACCCACAATTGGCCTATTTCAGTTGATCATAAGTTGCGAAGATTGTGGTTTCAACATGGATTTAAATTCACAATCAAACGATTTAAAGAGTATCACTATTGAATAAATTACTGCGGAGATTCTATATATTTCTTAATTGCAATGACTGAACAAGGTTTGACTGCTCTAACCCAGGCAAAAGCCATGCAGTCAGCAACTTTTTGATTTGAAATTTAGCATGAATGGAAAATAGGTCACACACCTTGACAGTTAGAATGAATCATAAAAGTGACCTGGGAGTTGGGCAGTCATGCATGGAACATGCTTGTACTTCTCACAATATTCCTTCATATCATCACTTTATTTGTCAAAATAATATCTTTCTGAATCTCTACCATGCACAAGAAAATCATTTTGAAACTTTCTTGGAGATGACACTGATCCCTCCAACGTCAGAACTTTGTCTTTCGATGGGGAGGAAAAGTAAACAGACAGAAACAGTTCATTAACTTACTTTTCACACGGTTGGTCACCGCTTTCGGTTCCTTCTACTGGCGTTTTTACTGGTTTTAAAGATTTCCTCCAGTTATGTGGTCCTTGATAATCATTCTTGGTTGGTTCTGGCGGCTGCAGCTCTGTGCCCGTGGAGTTTGCAGCAGAAGCCGATGCCATCTTCAAGCAGTCCGCATCTGGGATGCTTTGACCTGAATACACATCGACAATAAAGATGGTTATACCGTCATATAACTCGCTAAACTCCGCACAAGTAACTCAAAGAAACACTAATTACGCTCTGGTCTGCAAATTGCACCCAATCGTTACCTTATTTCCATCAAATTTCAAGCGGATTCATTGTTTGTTGACAAAGTTCTCTTTACTTTTTGCACGTTTTAGGAATTTCATATCGGGTTTCCTGCCTCGTTTTCACTCTAAACAAAACGTCACGTTTCTAAATTTGGGATTCCCCAACAACTGAATGAAGGAGGCGTGGCCAAGTGACGCGCGGTCAATGTGCTCTTTCAAGTCTATTTCACAAAAGTGACCCACTCTACCATGAGCAAGAGCAGAAATTAATGACATACTCCACTGAGGCCAAAAATATATATCAATGACCCACAATGCCAAGGCCAATAACAGATATCAGTGACCCACTCTTACCAAGGCCAAGGGCAGATATCAGGGACCCATTCTACCATGGCCAATAACAGATATCAGTGACCCACTCTTACCATGGTCAAGGGCAGATATCAGTGACCCACTCTTACCATGGCCAAGGGCAGATATCAGTGACCCACTCTTACCATGGCCAAGGGCAGATATCAGGGACCCATTCTACCATGGTCAAGGGCAGATATCAGTGACCCACTCTTACCATGGCCAAGGGCAGATATAAGTGACCCACTCTTACCATGACCAAGAGCAGATATCAGTGACCCACTCTTACCATGGCCAAGGGCAGATATCAGGGACCCATTCTTACCATGGTCAAGGGCAGATATCAGTGACCCACTCTTACCATGGTCAAGGGCAGATATCAGTGACCCACTCTTACCATGGCCAAGGGCAGATATCAGTGACCTACTCTTACCATGGTCAAGGGCAGATATCAGTGACCCACTCCACCATGGCCAAGGGCAGATATCAGTGACCCACTCCACCATGGCCAAGGGCAGATATCAGTGACCCACTCCACCATGGCCAAGGGCAGATATCAGTGACCCACTCTTACCATGGCCAAGGGCAGATATCAGTGACCCACTCTTACCATGGTCAAGGGCAGATATCAGTGACCCACTCCACCATGGCCAAGGGCAGATACCAGTGACCCACTCTTACCATGGCCAAGGGCAGATATCAGTGACCCACTCCACCATGGCCAAGGGCAGATATCAATGACCCACTCTTACCATGGCCAAGGGCAGATATCAGTGACCCACTCCACCATGGCCAAGGGCAGATATCAATGACCCACTCTTACCATGGCCAAGGGCAGATATCAGTGACCCAGTCCACCATGGCCAAGGGCAGATATCAGTGACCCACTCTTAGTCTTACCATGGCCAAGGGCAGATATCAGTGACCCACTCCACCATAGCCAAGGGCAGATATCAGTGACCCACTCCACCATGGCCAAGGGCAGATATCAATGACCCACTCTTACCATGGCCAAGGGCAGATATCAGTGACCCACTCCACCATGGCCAAGGGCAGATATCAGTGACCCACTCTTAGTCTTACCATGGCCAAGGGCAGATATCAGTGACCCACTCCACCATGGCCAAGGGCAGATATCAGTGACCCACTCTTACCATGGCCAAGGGCAGATATCAGTGACCCACTCTTAGTCTTACCATGGCCAAGGGCAGATATCAGTGACCCACTCCACCATGGCCAAGGGCAGATATCAGGGACCCATTCTTACCATGGTCAAGGGCGGATATCAGTGACCCACTCTTACCATGGCCAAGGGCAGATATCAGTGACCCACTCTTACCATGGCCAAGGGCAGATATCAATGACCCACTCTTACCATGGCCAAGGGCAGATATCAGTGACCCACTCTTACCATGGCCAAGGGCAGATATCAGTGACCCACTCTTACCATGGCCAAGGGCAGATATCAGTGACCCACTCCACCATGGCCAAGGGCAGATATCAGTGACCCACTCCACCATGGCCAAGGGCAGATATCAGTGACCCACTCTTACCATGGCCAAGGGCAGATATCAATGACCCACTCTTACCATGGCCAAGGGCAGATATCAGTGACCCACTCCACCATGGCCAAGGGCAGATATCAATGACCCACTCTTACCATGGCCAAGGGCAGATATCAGTGACCCACTCTTAGTCTTACCATGGCCAAGGGCAGATATCAGTGACCCACTCCACCATAGCCAAGGGCAGATATCAGTGACCCACTCCACCATGGCCAAGGGCAGATATCAATGACCCACTCTTACCATGGCCAAGGGCAGATATCAGTGACCCACTCCACCATGGCCAAGGGCAGATATCAGTGACCCACTCTTAGTCTTACCATGGCCAAGGGCAGATATCAGTGACCCACTCCACCATGGCCAAGGGCAGATATCAGTGACCCACTCTTACCATGGCCAAGGGCAGATATCAGTGACCCACTCTTAGTCTTACCATGGCCAAGGGCAGATATCAGTGACCCACTCCACCATGGCCAAGGGCAGATATCAGTGACCCATTCTTACCATGGTCAAGGGCGGATATCAGTGACCCACTCTTACCATGGCCAAGGGCAGATATCAGTGACCCACTCTTACCATGGCCAAGGGCAGATATCAATGACCCACTCTTACCATGGCCAAGGGCAGATATCAGTGACCCACTCTTACCATGGCCAAGGGCAGATATCAGTGACCCACTCTTACCATGGCCAAGGGCAGATATCAGTGACCCACTCCACCATGGCCAAGGGCAGATATCAGTGACCCACTCCACCATGGCCAAGGGCAGATATCAGTGACCCACTCTTACCATGGCCAAGGGCAGATATCAGTGACCCACTCCACCATGGCCAAGGGCAGATATCAGTGACCCACTCCACCATGGCCAAGGGCAGATATCAGTGACCCACTCTTACCATGGCCAAGGGCAGATATCAGTGACCACTCCACCAATGCATCCCGGCAGACATAGAAAATACTTTATTGTTAATTTATAATAGATTTCACATTTTAAGGAATTTTGGTAATGTTGAGCATTCTCTTTCTTAATCAAAGTCAACTTGAGTATACCATTTGTGTGATTTAAAAGATCTTTCAAATAACCCATACTTTTAATGCCCAATACCTTAAATGCCCATAACTGAAACAAATAAAAATATATTGGAATGGCAGTTTACAAAGGTGAATAACTGATGTGGGGTGTTTAAATGTTGCCAGAGATGTTGGGAAACATATTAAAATATTGTGCATGATCAGTTAAAGAATTACAAACAAAGGCTTTCATTGGTGGTCAATATGATATAACTTAACCTTGACCAATATATAATTAAGTTGAGAGTTTGAATAGGGAGATTACTGTTATCGAGGAATAATATTCAAGCTTGTTTAAAGGAGTAATCAAAGGCAGATTTGCTACAGTTACACGTGTAACTGAATTGTTTTCCATATAAATATATGTGTATGTAGCGCAAAGTCAAATCTTGGCATGCCTGCCAACATTTATATTGACCGAGTACATAGCTTGAAGCATATTGGTTTATTAAAACTGGAGTGTTTTGTATTGGCTCAATAGAAAGGTATAGCATTCTCCTATTAAGCGAAAATCAGGTACCAATTACAGTGTCAAGGATTCTTTGAGGTTTTGTGTCAGGTTATAAAACTAATAGAATTCAGATTGGTTTGGCTTCGCAGAGGTATGTAGCCACCGGTTGATACCATCTCCAACTTCCATTGTTCTGGGTATGAACAACTATTATCTTAATTATGAAAAAAAACCAAGAGAAAGCAGAATAGCGAAAGTGTAAACATACCCGTCTTCCACGTTCCATCATCATAATAGTTTCCCATTGAGCGTAACAGAGTTTAAAGTAAAACAAGTATATGTTCTGTGCATTACATAATGATGAAGCACAAAGTCATAGATATTATCCACACCATTTATAAAAAGACATCTTATGCAACAAGTATCACGTTACATCGAGAAATATTAATGCATATTTATTCCCTCTCGTCTTCCTTTGGAAGTTTTACTTGTTGTTTTACAATTTAAAGTTAATTGTCATTATCATAGTTGCAAGAAATGTTATATTATTTTTTTCAAACTCTAGAGATCTTAAGACCTCCTGACGTAAAGACAGCTTCAATTATACATGAGAGCCTCATAAAGATTTCATTTATCAAAAGTGCGGATCGATGATATTGACTTGACATGTTTAGTTCCCAGAGAGGTAGTGTGCTGTGTTTACCTGGGCTGTTTTAGTGTGTCCACTTGAATTTGCTTCCACAACACACACCTGCCTAAACCTGGATCAGTACAGTCAGATTCACGATTACTTCAGCTCAGCGATCGTGTAAATGAAGCGTGGTTTAAGAGAGGAGTCAATTATAACTGAGCTAACCAGGATCTACTTCAAGGAAACACTTTTGATTTACGTTTCCGACTGGTCATTCTGGTAACTTGATCATTTATCATGAACACCTTTTAAAGGATATATTGACATCGATCAGGTATGTGTTATCTATTACTAAAATGCTATACATATATGTTCCAAGATTGTTTGAGTTATGAACTAAAAGTAAACATACCCTTAGGTATTCGGCAATAAGTATTTCGGCTGCTTTATCTTCGATAAACATGTTAAAGTTTACGTATATTTCTAAGACAAACTATTAAAAATCATTCATATAATTGTGATGTACATGTATCTCTAAAGAATACATCATTTTCAAGTCTATCATACACATCTGACACTATAATGTAATGCGAGACTCTAATGAATAATATCATATATTCAAATGATATATTAATTCATATGCATTTCACGTGATATATTAATGCACTTCATAAAAGTTTGAGATCTGAAGGCTTATGACTGGCGATAGAGCATGTAGAGCATATATCCTGGGAAAACCATCATAAAATATCGAATGTTATCAGTAAAACAAAACATGACATTACACACCTTTGTGTACTCCTGATTTAATAGATCATTCCATTCAAAGTAAGCCCAAACCTCAAGCGATTTTGAAAAGACTAGTCTGGTATCAGCACTATATAAATTTTATTATTATTATTATTACTATTATAATTATTAAGACTATCAAGAGGGCCTCAATAAATGATAATAAATATAAGGCAATCATGGCAAAGTGTATGTGATTTGCAAGGAATAGAGTACTGAAGGTGAGGAGGTTTTTCTCAAGACGAGATTGCCAATTTGGCAGAAGTCCAGGGTCAGTATTAAAGTTGTATTCACTTTGTTGGGACACGTATTTGAGTTAGTCTTTGAGTCTGGGGAGACTCCCGTACCGTGTGCACAGTTTGTTCTCGTCTCACACAATGATCAGATCTTTCAACTTATTTCCACTCCACTGAGCTTATTTGTCAACGATGCACACACGGATGTGATGGTGTCTCTTGGCGACATCCAAGTGGTTGACGGAATTAGCAGTATGTAGATATATTATTGGCTTACAAAAAGAAAGCTTTGGTAGCTTCTAATTTACTGTGTTTTTATATGTATCATATTAAGGAATGAGAGATATAACATGTACTTTCTACATGACATAAGAGATATACAGAAAATCCTGATGGCTATTATTAGGACTTTTGCATTTTGTTGTAGCTAGTTCCAAATCACCAAGACAAAATAATGTATGTACTATTTGTAAATCATTTTTTGTGACATTTTCTCAATATTTAAATAATACACCTTAAAAAAATACTTTTTTTTGTGATGTATTTTCAACATCAATAGTCATTTTGCTAATCTATCAACTATGTTTACCTTATGATCACATCTGAAGGGTCGATGATAATGTTCATGCTGATAATCCACGATAATCCCCGACATGGTAATCCCAAAGATCTTTGTGTGAACTATATACTTATGCACACTTCGTTCTTAAGAAATTAAGTTGATTTGTGAAATGTAGAGTGATACCAACCACATATTCACATATATATAACATTATACATGAAAGTACAAATTTTGGTCATAGTAAGAAGGATGTACTCTCCATATATATTTGTTGTGAGTCCCAGGTTTTTTAAAATTTATGTTCATGCAAATATCGCGTTTTTATCATGGTTTTGTAAATATGCAGCTTCAAAATATGGTCTTTTCATATGACCATGTGGTCTTGTATGACCAATGTGGGCTATGGTCTTCTTTTTTGTATTTGAATGACAAATTGTCCTCTGTAATATTCATATAAAATATATAATGGACCGTCTTTTAGTGTTTTCATATTTAGGTGACATGGGTATGGTTGAGTTGCATATATATTACAGGTTATGGTCTTCTGATTTGATTGTGTAAAGGTTAACTTATATTAATGGTTATGTATTGGTTAATCCTATGGTAGTGTAGATGGTAAGTTTTTATGGGTATGTTTTGGAATTTATGAGTGCCCCTGGTGGCAGATAAAGAAATTAAACCGTACATAGTATATTTACAGCACATTTCGAGCATTTAAATATATTCCCTGGTATAAGTTATATCATCAATGAATATGATCACTATATGAGCATTTTAATATTTGAATTACTTGATTTGACCACAAATTAATATATTTTAAAATGGTATTATTGTCTACATTTTCTTTGAAATAGTTTGGTATGAACTGAATATGACAAGCAAATTAGTTCTGCCGATACATGACAGGGAAAGCTTTGTTTTTAGCTGGCTTGATGTCATTTTGTAAGAGGGTAATTTACTGTGATCTCAGTGTAAAGGATTTTTTGGTTTACTTTTGTAAAATTTGGGGATAAATGGAGTTTTTGGCAATCCGATATATGATGAGAGGTAAAAATACCTATATTTTTCAAAATTTTTAAGGGTGTACTTTATCTACATTTGTCTGTTTTTCTGCCAATCATAGAGTTGTGATGTATTACTACGCCACCTTTTTTCAGTTAAAAAGGAACAAAGAAGTTTTGTGTATCATTTTTTGTATTATTTGTGTTTGATCAATCAAAAATTTCATTACAAATGCAAGTATTATAGTGTGATATGGTCACTAGAAAGTTAAAATGAAAACTCTTTTCGGCAGTCAAGCAATTTCCCTTTTTTAGTTGGTACCCGCGGGTAGTAGCATGAAATTGAATCTTATCTTGACAGTATCCCACAGCTCTTTTTGGTTTCCCCCCCATTCACTTGCCAGCGTAGCAATTATCTTGACCGCTACACTCTCTGGTCGAGAATCATGTAATAAGCATCCCCACAGCATGCACAGACTTTTGATATAGTGTGCTCACTATTTTGTTTGCCACCGTGGCATAGTATATCAGGATATTGTAATTCTATGATATTGGCTTTAAAACAATATGTCTTCATTTTAAACAATATAAGTTATGCTTTCATGTAGAACATTCTTCATACAGACATGAAGTTGTGTAGAAATCTTGTGATCCCTGAGAGAGGTCCACTCTGACACTAGATACCATCCACTCACTCTCCATGCAGTGTGTTAAAGCTCTCTTGCACCTAAAGATATCATACCTTTGAATACACCAAGAGGTGACAAGTTGTGAAAAGTACCACTATGCACTCCCAACAAAGAACAGAAAGAAGTGATGATCACATCATATGGATGGCACACAATTAGAGATAACCTTGTGTCCAAGCTTGATTGCCACCTTGGATTAACCTGCCTCCCAAACTCTGACCTAGATAAAATTATGAGGTGCAGCTAAACATATACATTCTTCAAGATGGTATTTCACACTATGCATTGTATTTTAATCAGGAAGTACATTGTGTGTTGATCATTCTGGTTCTTGATGCATTTCCATGCACCATACAGAAGTGAATTTAGAACAATTGCATCAAATCTAACAATTGTCTTGAGAACCCTTTTTAAATTCATAATTTAATACATAATGTGATCAATTCTGTCAATGAATATTATTATATCATAGATAATAATGGTGTTAGTGTACAATTTGGCACCTCATGGCACCAATGTGAAATTTTACTCTAAAATATTGTCATTTCATGCAGATATTATATCACAAGGTATTGATTTTATAAAATATCATTCTCAAGTATTATATAATCATGGGCATTTGCACTGCCTTGTGTGAAATGACCAGATATATCTGCAAGATCTCCAAGTCTGTAGTCAGGATTAATGAGAATGACAAATTATTTCATAAGGCCTTTTAAAATTGAAAATTAAGGTAAAGTCTCATACTAAATTCTGGAAATTCTTTGAAGAGAGATAAGTGATACAATTCCACATGATCACTCATCTTACACATGTACAACAGTTTGGAAGTGGGATAAAAAGTACTGATCATTCCATGATAATGGACCTCTTGTTTTGCAAATGTACTATTTTGGCGTTAAAAGAATGTTCCTAAAATTAAAATCTTTCACCAGAGGACACTCACATCAACACCCATAAACCGCCTGAATTCCATGATCTTCAGTTATGGTCGTTTTACTTTAATGCTCGCCCCTTGTTTGAATTGAATGAAGCTGGGATTATCCTGTAGCCAGTCACAAGAAACCTATTTTAGGTCTCGCCAAAATAAGCAGTAGTTAGATCTGATATTTATAGAAGTTGATGAGCATTATGATTGCGATTGTCAAGGGAGGACAAAGCATGACTTTAAAACTTTATGTATGAAGGGGAATGTTATGTCCAGCATGTGTCATGACTCAAAAAACATCTGACGGTCAGATGAAATAGGCTACGTGTAGTCAAAGGAGAAAAAAATGTAGCAAAGTTCCTAATTTAGATTTAATATATTAACTTGTTATGTGATACTAAAATGTTTTAATATATATGAATTATATTTTCTTATATTCAGATAGAATACAGTATTTCCCGAGGGCCATTTAAGGTGATAGGCTCCCCCTGGAAGAAGATGGCTCAGCCATACCTCATTGCGATGGAGCACGCCGAGTGGCAGGCCCGCAACACGCTACACAGACTAGCTCAGGTAAGCACTCCACAGAGCGAACATTTAAAGCATTCATGAAACCTGACTTTCAGACATTTTCTTTACATAACATGAATGTTTATACCCTAAACAGTGCTTTTATGTAGTAGTACCCAAAATACTCCCTGTTAACAACTTTCTGCGGCACTTGAAAGTTGATCAGTTGTCTGCTGAAACCTACACCAGCAATTGAACACTTTGTCAACAAGCTTTGTTTAGCTGGTCTGTGATCTCGTGTAAACACCTAATGAGTTACCTGTTGGTAACCTGTCCAGCTTCAGAAACAGGGTGGAGATTTTTTGTATTATTTTAATATTATTTGAATCAATGAAATAACTCATGGTTGTGACAAATATTTTATGGTTGTGACAAATATCTTATGGCTGTGAAAGATATATCTACAATCTATCTACTATCTATTTTGTTTAAAGTATCTTATGCATGTGAAAACATTTCTGTCAAAAAGGGAAGATATGACTCAAAGGCTGCATGGAATCCCCCTTAACTTGAAGGCCGAGATATTGAAAAAGTGACATTAAACCCTTTGATCACTGGTTTGGCCTTTGAATAGCAAAACTGTGAATTGGTGATAATTGGTGTCAGTGAAAGTTATGATTTGACCCTCTTTGATGAAATTTGGGGTTTTTCACACCACTGAATGGTAAGACATCAAAGGCTGCATGGATTCCACCTTAAAGGCTGGGCTGTATAGAATTTTTTTTTAAACTTTTTTTGCAGACATATATAATATAAAAATAATGATTTTTCTTCATTTATAACTTCATTAATATTCATCCGTTTTTAATAATTTAACCACCAAAAGAACGCCAAGAAAAGGCACTATCATCATGATAAGCGCTATCTTCCAATTCATGCTCTAAATAGTGAAAAAAAAATGGCCGAAAATGTGTTGCTCCAATTTTGACAATTGGTAAACAACACCTCCTGTGACTTACGGAGCCCCCTGACAGTTCAAAGGTCAAGGTCACACAGCACACTTCCTGTCCAGTATGGGCAGTACTTGGTGGTCACAAAAAATCATAATTCTCAGAGCAGATGTTCTTTTGTGGATTTCAGACAGATAGCCTGTATGTATGTCAATTTTAAGATCATATATTGTTTTCAGATACCTTAAACCACCTGGAATCGCCTGGAACCTTCCAGGTTTCATGAATGCTTTAAATTGAGAGTATTCAGTGGCAAACTGGTGTTTTCTCTCTGTCAATTTCCTAATTATCAACCAGGTGACAGCACTACTTCATGATCCTGTTTTCCGATGGTATTCACAACGTGCACAACCTGCAGAAACATGTGTATCTAAGTCATTGGTCCTTGAAGAACTCACCTTTCACAAAAAAATGACTAAAAGGCATCCATCTACACCACTCACCTTCTCTATATACCTTTAATGTCCCACATAATGGCTCTAGGGCATCCACCTGCACCACCCAACTATCCCTACACCTTGACACATAACTAGTGTAGGGCATCATTCATTATTTCCATATACCCTTCACATATTTGACTGTAGGCCAATCTACCTACAAGTAAGCCTGAGTCTAATAAGAGAGTCTGCCCTATTGCTAACGATGATTCTCTTTGAATATAAAGCAAGGCGTATATTTTGAGACAATCCTAGTCCTATTACAAGACAGCCTTTTGAGACCAACATAAGAAATTCAACAATTCTGTAAAGCAAGCCTCATGTCATTAATACTACAAAAATGTTTCAGAGAAGTGAAAGTTTCCCTTTAATGAACACATTGCCTCACAACAAGAACTTCAATATTGGATGTTGAATTTTGTATCTCTGAATTAAATATTAATTTGATTTTGAAATATAATCTTTTCTAATCTACTCTTAATCTATTCCAATCTATCCTATTTTAGTCTCGTCTAATATAATCTATTTTAATCTATACTGATCTAATCTGTTCTAATTTATTCTAATCAAATCTATTTTATTCTAATCAGATATATTTCCATCTGTTCTGATCTATTCTATTCTAAGTTAATCTATTCTTATTTATTCCTATCCTTTGTAATCTATTATACTTTGTTCATATCCATTCTTATCGAATATTTTAATCTGATCTTATTCATTCTAATCTGTTCTGGTCTGTTCTTATCTATTCTTGTCTAATCTATTCTATTCTAATATAATATATTCTACTTTATTCTATTCCAGTCAAATCTATGATATTCTACTCTGTATTGAATCCTGTTCTCACAAATACAGCTTTATTTATTTCTGTAAAGTGAATTCAAAGTTGAGATATGGGCAAACACATTTTTATGACTAATCTTCATCTTGTTAGTTTTCAATAGAGACAATGTTGAGAGTAGATAATGGTTTGATTAATTTAGCCAGGCTGTTTGAAGATTATCGGATCCATAGCATGACCCGAATCAAGATGACTACAGATATCCAATCAATCATCTCCCTGATGATCGGCCCGCGACTGTTAAGTTTTTCTGCGGGCGTGATCACTTTTAAGAAAGTACAATAATTCAGGAAACTGAATATGCCAGGCCTCACACCGGACTAAAATCAAGTTTGATCAGAAATGATATTGTAGATATCAATCTTATATACTGAAGCTGTATTGATTAGGATAAACGTAATTCCATAAATCTTGTAAATTGGTTCAGAGGCCTTACATTGAGTTGCATTAAACTCAGCCAGCAGTTTAAGACACGATATCTTACACAGTCACAATGTATTCCAATATTCCTTGGCCACGCAGACAGTGTGGCGATGTTTTGGTCACATATTTCCAGTCCATTGGTCCAGCTGAACAGACAGGTGAACAGTTTTGTGTTGGTAATCCTGGGTATAAATCTCTATAAAACAAACCTCGGTGTGTGGGCTTTATTTCATGTTTGACTAGCAGATTATAAGAAAATGTACTTGGTATATATCAACACAAATTTATATGCCATTTATCATGGTCCACTTTCACTTAAATCTTGTGTAATGGCTTTATGTTAATACTGATAATGAATTCGTTGATGTTCCTGTGTGATTTGCATATATGTTATTTCCACAGAAGCGCCCCCTGGGGAGCATTGAGGCCCAGCACCGCTTCACACCCAGGGCGCCGGTGCTCTCTTCCCGGACGGTGGACATTGATGTGAGCGGCACGCGGACATATAGGGCTAAGTCTACCGGGGATATTATCGAGGAACAGCACCGCATTATACATAATGTCTACAAGAGTGCCAGGTGAGCACATTCCCTTTATTTATTCATATAATCACTCTCAAAATAATGCTGCATTAAGATTTATATGAAAAGCACATCTAATCCATATGCATTCTGAGATTGTTTTGACTTACCTTCATTCAGCCCCCTCGTGGGTATGGAACCTCACAATATAAAAAAGGTTCATAAGAGACGATAAGCAGTCAAGAGATTGTGATAAAAAACGTGTTCTATAATTATAAAATCAAGATGATTATTTGCACATAAGAGGTAACTATAAAAGGTGATATTGCTATAGCACATAGTTATCTTGGATCATATGTTATATCTCACATTATAGTCCATGAGTACATAAATGAGCCCTTATGAAATGACTTAATGACAAGGGATTTTTATCATGAATTCCATTTCATGCAACATTAGCACTGTTCCAGCATTAGTGTTAAAGTGAGGCCATGCATACAATATTTTGATAGAATAAGCGAATCATCTAACTGATATGATCACTTCAGGATCAAACATTTTTAAAGGCTTAAAATACAAAACTTCAGAAGTTACAGAAGCCACACAAAAGGTAGATAAATATTCCAGCATGATCGATCTTTAAAAATAATTTCACTTAAGGTATGATGTGATTTTTGGCTACATCTAGGACGATCCTGTGAATGTTTGAGGTGTCCTTTGAAGTGTCTTCAAAGAGATTAGTTGCCAACAACAATATTTGATCATTTGTCATAAGTGGGTATGTCTAAGTATGTTTTGGATCCTTGATAAGAAGTCACAATTGCAGGTGCATTTTAACATTTTACGGTTCCTTGTCAGGGTAAGAATATAGATTCTATAATACAGGTTGGAACCGGGAAAGGCTATGGTAATCCATTGTTAGGATTTGATCTCAGCCCAAATCTGATTCTTAGGTTCACTGGTTCTCTGCGAATATCTCCCAGATATCTGGAACATACTATATACACTTACATTGATATCTAATGCAACTATTGGATATATTGAATTCAAAATATCCAGAATGCTAAAACATGCAAACATTTTAGAATATGCCAGACAAACTGCGATCAGGCGTTGAGAGGTTTGGCCAGGGCGGGGGGTTGCCATGAAGTGCTTTTCAATCACTTTGCCTTTATGTTTGACAGATTTAGAGTGGTCTTTTATCAAAAGTGGATACTCATTTACATTAGAGAAAGACATATTATCAAACACCTAGAAACCATTTCAGATAAGACTAACAGTGTCTAGCTGGGAAGTGTGATTTCTTCAATATGTTTGATTATTTGACCTGGACAGCAGGAATAGTACCATACTGTTTATGAAGTAAATTATTCAGCATATATGAATGTAATATTTTCTTCTCAGAAACACAGCATCAGCACCACCTAGGAAACAAAATCGCAATGTTGGTTCCGTTGAACAAGATGTCAAAGTTCTTAGCTTGAAATTTTTAACAGGTGAGTAAGGCAAAGATTATTTATGACTGTTCACTATACAATGATGATAATCAGAATAGAAAGGATCAAATCGAACCTTATCAGTATCATAACAAACTGTTAAATTGATATTTGATGAATTTGATATTTAGATGTTAAGTTTGATAGGTTTGTCTGATTTATGTTTCACTTTTGTGGGCGATATTTGCTGACGTTTGATATGTTGATTTGATAATTATTATTTCAGTTGATGGAATAAACCGTGGATCTAATCGTCCCGCTACAAGCCTTGGTTATCATCACAACAGAAAAGTCCACCACAAACGCAGACCCCATACAACAGGTCAGAACATGACATTCCTCCAAATGATTTCATTTCTAATCATAGCTAATATCTAAAAGGTTTTTTTTTTCTCTCAGAAACCAACATTTGATCTAAGCGAGAAGAGTTTTAATACCGAAGACTCATAACACATGATTGAAGTATAGAAATATGTAAAATGCTTACTTACCCTTTATGTGACATTTCCATTTTTGATGTTTAATAAAGGATCAATTCCTAGGGGTAAATTAATGTTTAAGGCGCGATGTATGATGCATTATGATGGCCCTGTTTCCAAGCCCCGGTTTGTGGTTTATGTGGTGAAGGTTGAAAATAACATGGATTGTGATTGTATTCCTACTATTTCCTGTGTTTTCAACTGCACATGTTTGTAAATTAGATAATGAAACCAGATGGAAGAAGCCCATGAAGGGGGCAAATGAGGACAGAAAAATAATGATTATAATATATAATAAATATAGAATAGTATGAGATTTATATCATAAAATAGAATAAAAATAATTCTGGCTTTATTATCAATCAACAATAGCGACTTTTGTGCCGCTTCAGAATGAATAATATTGCAATACATATTATAAATCTGTCAAAAACAGGGTAAGAAACAAAATTTTAGATAAACCCTTTCTTTAGTCAGTTTCTCTCAGAGTATTTTATAAACGACACAATTGCAGTTGCTTTGTGTGATGGAAAGGAAGTATGAATCTACAACCAATCAAATCCCGTCATGGGCTTAGTGTGGGATATGTGGTCTGGGCTGGTGCTATTGATTATGAACTCTGTAGTAGAACCTTGCATGCCAATAACTACACTAGGATGTGGACCTCATTAGTGCTCAGCCGAGGTTATGTCATGCTAACATTGGGTACAGCTTACTCCCCCAAAACTCTTTTAAAAATGTTTTACAGTTTCCTTTATCCTAAGAGTCTATGTATGAGTAGATTCTTAGTAAAATTGTTTTTACTGTTTGATGAAAAAAGGTCAATGATGTTTAAGTTTCAAAGAATATATTTATGATGGATGATGATTTGTGAAAATCTAGGACATTGACATACTTATTGTTTAAATGACTATAATCAACATTGCATTGATTGAATCGTGACATGGCAACCCTATTTAGAACATTATATGTAGACTAATAACGTATAACAATTTACTATAATCTACAGCACCAGTCACAGAAATGTTGATAATGAAATCAAGTAAATAAAGTTAAAGTTAACAATAATTGTTTAATATAATTTTAATGGTAACATATAGTTCATCATAAAATCTGAATCATGAATATGTTTTAACTTTATTTGATCATAGCACGACTTTCATGTATTATGAACCAATCTGTCAAATCTGAGTTATATATAATACAATTTTTTTATCATAATACAAGTGCACATGATATATAGTTAGCCAAGACTCCAATAGAACTCGATTCCTCTATGATAATATATGTAATTTTTTTCACGGTATTGGTTTTACCCAATTTGCTCAAACAACATGATATCAACGCTTATGTCATTTAAACGCTACATGAACATTGTTTAGCATAAGAATATTCCATTGTTCAGGGGCTTTATCAACGGAAACTATGATATGTCATAGACCACATCACAACATACCGAATACACTATGATATTTATAGGTTAAAAGATAATGGTTTCACCACATAGCTTTCGAGACATTAAATCATCTCTGGTTCAGATAAACAAGCAAGTGAAATGTTTAGGTGGAAAAGGAATGCAAATATTCACAAAAGAGAATAGAGATTTGCCTGGTCCAAGGCGTAAGATGAATTGTTTTTTGAAAAAGAAAATTAAAATCAAGGCAGAAAGAATGCCAAGGCATTAATGAGGAATATATTGAAGTATTGTTAACTCTATTTTTCTCACAATGCCATTTTATATGAAAAAAAAACTTTATTATTGCATTAGGTTATTTTCAAAAGTCATTTCCACGCTCCATAACACACATCATTCCGTCTGCGGGATTAATCAATACCGCATGCTTCAGATATGAGCGATCAATCTTTATTAATGATATGGCCGTGACTGAAATTGTTTTGTCTTGGTGCAGGATCAAGGCCAAAACACCCAACCACAAATACGCATCTTCATATAGAGGAGGACCCCGAGATCCAGGCTTCAACTGAGCTGGTTAACGAGGCTCATCGCCGGGTGAGAGAACAATGGCTCCCGGACAGGCATACCCTGGATGAGGGCAAATTTCAACGTGGCCGCAAAGATATCCCCATCACCAGCCTGGACCCCAAGACGGGCAACCAGTGGCTCAGCTTTGCCGGGACACAGACTGCGGACAGGGTGGGAGGATTAGTACAGGCTTTTGCAGGTAGGTCATTCCACATTCATAAGTATATTGATGACTTTTTTTGTCTGCCCCCCCCCCCAAAAAAAAAACAACAACAACAAAAACCCACCTTAAATCATAAATTCTCAAAGGTTTGACAATGTTAAATATGATGTCTTGATGTATTTTGTTATCAACTCGAAAACATTTAAGTGTATTTTGTCAGGGTTTCCTCGTAAACAGAAGCTGTCACATACTTAATGAATGGGAACTACTTGTTTTAGATCCACGGAATGAAGAAGACATGTACACCATAGATGGCAGCACTGGTGTCCAAGTTGCTAGGCAACTGAAAAAAGGGGACAAGATAAGAGTTGGGATCAATGGACGTATACAGTCACATGATCTTCGAATACGCAACAAAAATAGTGCCAGGCAAGTTTTGGTTAAACATTTAATACTCTGTCCCGCTTCAAGTTTTTTTCTGCATTCTTTGCACATGGGATCAGGAAGGACAATGTTTGTGATGCAAGTGCACAATCCTCCTGCCGTAGATGCCACGAGTGCGTTTAACTAGCCTTGCAATTGCAGAGGTGCACAAAGACTTTTCAGTAATTACTCACTGCAAACATCTTGTTGATATTTTGTTGAGATATATAAACCTGAACATGTTAACAACATTTTCTCATTGCCTATATAATTATAGCAACAAATTGTTGCTTCATTTCAAATAGACCAGAAAATAACTGTTGATGAATTCATATTGTCCTGGAAATCTTTCCAAAATTGTCTATATTTTAAGAAGCATTCATGATATGAGTGGGAAGCTTGCGAACGATGGGTTAAAATTGAGATTTAATGAAGCCTTTTTCTTTCCCGGTGGCAGGAGCGTAAGGAGTGAGCCGCCACCAAAATATCCTGTACCATTATGCTGGACAGATCAAGTCGGACGTCCAGATACTAAGGTCATCTCCGCAAGTGAACCAGTTGAAGAAAAACCCAAACCAGTATGTACATTTAACACTTGTTGGTTAAACACATTCCTTATACTTCGTAGACATCCAAATATGGGAATCCTGAAAATCATTTTGACCTCCACGTTTATGTTTCATTTTTTGACGAATGTACAAGTAGAATATTTATACATATATAATTTCAGAGTAGGCAAAGCACTTCAAATTTATACGTTATTTTTGTTTTCAAACACATGTATAAAAACACATAGTGGGTTAAATTTTGCCAAAGTCCTTTAAAGAGATATTTTTGAACATCCACATATTTTTTTATATTTGCAGATTTTTGAACATCCCCATAATTTTTGTATATTTGCAGATTTTTTTTGGAAAATATCCAAATTTATGGAACCCATTCCATTCTTACAATAGTTTCAATATATTTATTTTCAGAATCTGAATGAAACGCACCCAGTGGTTTATGATAAATTGCTTCAAGAGGAAGCATTCTGGGACTATAAGCCTAAATCTCCGCCAACAGGTGGCAGCTTGATCAAAGCTGATTCAGTCGGGTATAAGGTGAAGCTCCGGAACAAGAAGCGTACTGGCATTGATGGTCAAGAGAGCCCAGGCATGATCACAGCCTTGACTATAGATCCTAACAGTGATGTGGAAGACGACCCAGACCAAATGACCTTGGACGAGGTGCTGGAGACCAGGTTAATGCCCAGGTGTTCTCCAGACAGTGATCAAGGATTATCACTGAGGACAGATGCAAATATGACGGTGATAAATGACCACCCTCCGTCAGAGGCACCATCTTATGACAGTAGGAGTCCCTCGAAGAATAGGAACACAGATTCTATGAGTGTAGTTTCTGAACCTAGAGCCAGCATACCCAGTAAATCTCCACAAGGAAATTACACCCTCCAAACAGAGGCAGAGTGGCAGAGCTTCATGGTGACAAATGTGAGCTCTAATCCACCATCGGTGAAAGGAGAGAGCAGGGTAGGATCAGTGAAGGGGGACAGTAGCAGGGCCGGGAGCAGGGCCGGGAGCCGGGCGGCCTCAGCCAAGCGGCCCATCTCAAGGGGCGGCCTACACAAGACCAATGCAGCTCAGGGAGCGAGCATCTCATCGCACCATGGCAACAGAGGCGGTGATGCAGCCTATATCCAGATAGCTCAAGGGTTACAACCCAGCAAGGAGCCTATACCAAAAGTGATATCTCCAAGGGCTACCACGCCAGCTGTGGTTCATGCTTCTGCCATTCGCTCTGTCCACGATACCAACAAGCTGGAGTACTCCTCACATGATGGTGAAGCTAGCGATATGAAGCTCACCGGTAGGGGCGCTGCTACTGTGAACAAAGTACACAGTACGCCTGCGCCAGCAAATAGTCCCCCAACCTCACCAGAACCATCCCCTCAACCTGCCGACGTCAAGATAGCATTCAACATTCCCACAGCGGACAACCTAGATTTCTTTGAAGCTGAATCATTTATTGAACCCTCAGAACATTCCAATAATGCTATCAATTCACGCACGAGCAGTAGAGGAGCTGACAATAGAGACAATGCAATGAGTCCAGAGGTGCCCCCTAGTGGTGATCCTGCAGTAGGGCAATTGGCAGATGAGGACGATAATCCCTCAGTTAATGTTAGCACAGAAACGAAGGAGGTGGAGAGATTGAGAGAGGACTTACAATCAGGATTAAAAGCTTCTTGAGAGAACATTTTAAAGTTCCTTTACAATATATAGGAAACATGTATGTTATTTTCAATGAATAATAAATGTTGTTCAAATGAGAAAAATATTCAGAAATATTAAGGTTGACACAGACTATTGGAGTTATATAATAGGTAAAAAAGAAAGGAGAAATTATTTCGAATTTCTAATAATTTGTCGTTATTCTAAAAATGACAGTTACAAATTGCAAATAGTGACTATTTGCTCCAGAGACTGGCAAGCATATCACTCAGCAACTGACTCATTACTCATTCCTTCATCACGTATATCTGCACTTAGAATAAATGTATTATATTTGATTGATGAAACTGATTAAAATATCAGCATTTGATTTTAGTATTAATGTTTTGGGACATTCCAATGAGACATGAAGATGTGATTGAATTTTATGATATGAGCTACAGTAGTATTACAATGGTAGGATTGAGATCAAATGAGATGAAATTCATAAGAGCACATTATATCAAAAGAAACAATCGGGCAATATTGCTTCCTCATTGTGCTCACACTCTAGATGGAATAAATATCTAGCTTTTCAAAATGTTCAGGTGGTACAACCTGTTACGTCTTATTATTCGTATATTTGATTTTACAATATATATTTCGTTCTCATCTTGTTAAAAAAATAAAATCTAATTGTCATAAAATTGAGAGAATAACATCTACAGTCTCAATGTTTATATATATATATATATATATATATATATGTATATATATATATATATATATATATATATATATATATATATATATATATATAATTGACTCGCAATTGGAAGAGAGAAACGGGCACTGTAACAAAATACAAGAAGATTTAGAATGAAACACACTAGCCAAGAGAAAGAAAACCCAAAAGCTGCTTTTAATGTACAAGGTATTGGTTGATATAATAACTTTAACCACAAGAAAATGTCAAATTAAAATCTTAAGCCAAAAGAGAAAATCATGGAAATCACGAAATAGGGATAGTAACAAGCTGTAATCCATTTAAATACAACTATTTTCCTAATTTTGTTGCTGACTGGAATAATTTCCCGCTGATTTTACTACATTGGGAACTGGAAGATCGGCATTCGTCAAGAACAGCCTTGCGAGAGTGTTAAGGCTGTTGTCAGCAGCTTGAATGACTCAGCTGTACCACGAATGTGATCCTGTACTCTCAGCATCACTAATAGATTAAGAAATATATTATAGATATAAGCTAAAAGTGAGGTTACAGATACACAGGATTGATTTCATCTCTCCTGTAACTGGTGTATAATTATTCAAGATAATTATAAAGGTTCCCGACAACGATAAGGGACCGTGTTGTAATATATATTACTATATTACTATATATTATTATGTTACTTTCACAATTTGAAGAGAGAGCGTCGGACACTGGTTGGTTGGTTTGCATTTCAAGGGAATTCTTACTCTGCTGAGCAAGACAATTCTTATTCTAAATCTACATTGATTCGCAGAGTTTGTATACATACAATTTCAGCATCAGGTGATATAACAAATTCCTCACAAAATAAAAATATCACGGGAGATGAGGACCTGGCGTTGTTTAACACAGTGGATTCAAAATCCATAGTTGCTGACTTCAGAACAGTGTAAAATTGAATATTAATATCTTATTGATGTTTTTATTGAGGATTTCTTTTTGAAGATAGTCATTATAGTTGTATTTTGAAGCGTGCAAAAGCATGAACTCCTTAATTACTTAAAATAAATCTGCTAATTTATTTCTGTTATGATTACTTCAATCAAAATGCATATTCCAAACCTTTTATTTGTTGTTTCATTTTTATAAAGAGTATGTTACTATTTTATAAAGAGTATGTTACTATGAGTTGAATTATACTCTTTCAAATGCCATCTCCATTTTTATGACGAAAAAACACAAATTTTAAAGAAGACTACAAAATTAGGTTTATTTACACCATACACAGATGAATCTTTGGCCACCATTTACTTTCTGTTTGATTAGGTTGTCTTGTTATTGATATTTGGTCAATATCTATTTCTAATTTTCATTAAAATGATTATTCTCTGTCGAAAATAAGAACTAAAGTATAATTTGATAAAGAATAATTTGCTCTGGATAAAAAATAAATAGCAGTGGGACATGAATTTCATTTAAGTAAAGAGAAGAAGAATTTGATGAGTTTCATTTACCCATTTCCGGTATATGCTTAACTTCAAAGATGTTTTATCCAATATGTGGGAATTATAGGTTCATGGTATTTTCATATGGCTTGGTTTTTGTTGAATTCTGGTCATATCTCTAAGCTGAGACTGTTATTCAAACATATTTTCATAACGCTCTGCTCATAAATTCTGCAAGTAAAAAATTTATTCCTAACTGATGCACGGTACGGAACAATGAGACTGTTTTACACCAGAGGACGACACAAGTCATTTTAAAATCCAGCAAAACATTTTGTTCTTGCCATACTATTCTTACCATCACTGTTCTTACTGTCATCGTCCTTAACATTACTGTTTTTACCATCGCTGTCCTTACTACTACTGCTCTTACCTGTATTGCTCATACCTGTATTGTTCTTTCCATACTATTCTTACCATCACTGTTCTTACCATCACTGTTCTGACCATCATTGTTCTTACCATCATTGTCCTTACCCCCATTTTCCTTACCATCATCATTCTTACATGTATTGTTCTTACCATTATTCTTCTTATCTGTAATGTTCTTACCATACTATTCTTACCATCAATGTTCTTAACATCATTCCTAACATCATCTTATCTGTATTGTTCTTATCATTATTCTTACTATCATTGCCCTTACCCCATTGTCCTTGCCATCACCGTTCTTACCATCACTTACCAAAACTGTCCTTACCATCATTGTTCTTACCATCATTGTTCTTACCATCATTGTTCTTACCATCATTGTTCTTACCATCATTGTTCTTACCATCATTGTTCTTACCATCATTGTTCTTACCATCATTGTTCTTACCATCATTGTTCTTACCATCATTGTTCTTACCATCATTGTTCTTACCATCATTGTTCTTACCATCATTGTTGAAAGCTTTTATAGCAAAGTAATTTTAAGCCAATATAGCCGAATAGAAACTCCTTAGGGTGGAGAATTAAACGTGTATCTCTTGTTTAATCAGGATTTTAAAAGTTATCAATGTGATTGTTTCGAAGGACGATATCTATATCTCTAGCCGTGCTTAATAAAAGATGGATATTTTTGCAGAAATAATAAAGACACAAATTGTTGAGTTTTGACCGATCTCTTTTGTGGGTTGGCATAATGACATTAAAATATTAACACAGATAATATGTCCACAGTCTCTTCATCTGCTACATTATCATCATATTTCGGTGCATGTTATTAATCTATATAATAGATTCGTGGGAGGATTCAAAATGGAAATTTCCGGCCGAATCAGAAACCTGTTATGTAATTCAATCATATGGACTAATTACATTGAATGAATGATGACTTGAGGATTTACATGTGTCCCTTGGTGCTTTCTATCAATATTAATGTGTATGCACAAAGTACCTAGATAGATGGAGGTCAAAACATGAATTTTAATAATGTAACTTTGGCTGCAACTTAAATTGAACAAAAGGCGTAATGCGATTATAATGTAATACTAATTCATAAGCACTTACGATGGGAGATTGAAAAAAAACCAACAACACTAATTGCATCATTTTGCAACAGATTCTATGCTGTCCAAAAAATCGAATTTGGTGAATGCCTAGTCTCAAGAAAAGCTATTTTTCCACAGAAATATATACTTTTAAGTTTAAATTTGATCCTAGTTCAGGTTGAGAAGCATCTGTTGAAGCCCAGCCAACGCCTTACATTACGTTGGTTATTTATTTTTATTTTTTTCATTTAGGCCAGGGTTATCTAAACGATTTTATCAAATATCTAATCTTCATTAACATTTGGTGCTCTTTTCTGTCATAAGTTAACAATGATCTAAGAATATTTTTTTCTGAGTATCATCTCGTATAAAGAACAAGGTCAAATTACATGGGAAAAAATGTCCGTTTCCAGCACATTGTGGCTTGTGCACTATGTCCGGTTCCAACACATTGTGGCTTGTGCACTATGTCTGGCTCCAGCCCATTGTGGCTTGTGCACTATGTCTGGTTCCAGCCCATTGTGGCTTGTGCACTATGTCTGGCTCCAGCCCATTGTGGCTTGTGCACTATGTCTGGCTCCAGTGCATTGTGGCGTGTGCACTATGTCTGGCTCCAGTGCATTGTGGCTTGTGCACTATGTCTGGCGCCAGCCCATTGTGGCTTGTGCACTATGTCTGGCTCCAGTGCATTGTGGCTTGTGCACTATGTCTGGCTCCAGCCCATTGTGGCTTGTGCACTATGTCTGGTTCCAGCCCATTGTGGCTTGTGCACTATGTCTGGCTCCAGCCCATTGTGGCTTGTGCACTATGTCTGGCTCCAGTGCATTGTGGCGTGTGCACTATGTCTGGCTCCAGTGCATTGTGGCTTGTGCACTATGTCTGGCGCCAGCCCATTGTGGCTTGTGCACTATGTCTGGCTCCAGTGCATTGTGGCTTGTGCACTATGTCTGGCTCCAGCCCATTGTGGCTTGTGCACTATGTCTGGCTCCAGTGCATTGTGGCTTGTGCACTATGTCTGGCTCCAGTGCATTGTGGCTTGTGCACTATGTCTGGCGCCAGCCCATTGTGGCTTGTGCACTATGTCTGGCTCCAGTGCATTGTGGCTTGTGCACTATGTCTGGCTCCAGTACATTGTGGCTTGTGCACTATGTCTGGCTCCAGTGCATTGTGGCTTGTGCACTATGTCTGGCGCCAGCCCATTGTGGCTTGTGCACCATGTCTGGCTCCAGTGCATTGTGGCTTGTGCACTATGTCTGGCTCCAGCCCATTGTGGCTTGTGCACTATGTCTGGCTCCAGTGCATTGTGGCTTGTGCACTATGTCTGGCTCCAGCCCATTGTGGCTTGTGCACTATGTCTGGCTCCAGCCCATTGTGGCTTGTGCACTATGTCTGGCTCCAGCCCATTGTGGCTTGTGCACTATGTCTGGCTCCAGTGCATTGTGGCTTGTGCACTATGTCTGGCTCCAGTGCATTGTGGCTTGTGCACTATGTCCGGCTCCAGTGCATTGTGGCTTGTGCACTATGTCTTGCTCCAGTGCATTGTAGCTTGCGCACTATGTCCTGCTCCAGTGTATTGTGAACTATGTCTGGTTCCAGCGCAGTAATAAAAGTAAAGCCGACATTTATACACCGCTGATCCCAGACAATGTCTGCTCATAGCGGTTGATAGTAACTGGCCAGTACATGGCGGATTTTGCAATATTTCAAATTCCACTTTATTGTAGCTTGTGCAATATATGACCAGCAACTGCGTGGAGACTTCTGGTGTCTCATTGTCATGAGTCTGGTGGCAATAGGATAAGTCTTTACACATGGGCCTGATTAAACATTCAACGAAAGGTGATAAATAATGAAAGCCAGAACAGACTGTACTATGCAGGCTGCTCTATCAGACCCAGGCTTGCCCAATCAAATTAAAAGTGAATTACTTGAGTTCCCCATTCTGACCTTTTGGGGTATGATTCAACCCTTCTACACAATACCCCTGAAAAGGACCATATACAAAAAATCAATTATAGCGTTTTTCAATTAAAATAAGATTTTTTTTTCAAATAATATGTACACTGCCACAGTTCGTGTACTCTTCTAAACATAGGAAGTCGACCCTCTAAAACTAGCTCTCCCTCCATTGTCCTCGCATTTCACGAGAAATGATGTGAAAAGTTATTAATAAATATGTTAAAAACTCCATCACTTCTGCACATCATCAAACATACAGATATCATTAGATATTATTTATTAACAAGACAAAGCCAGTGTATGATTGCGAGAAAAACAATTTTCATTAAGCATTCACCTCAAATCTGTTTAGTTCAAGGCAGGTAAAACACCTGTGAGTATTGGGCGCTGATTATAGCATGAATATTCACTTTTTGATAACATAAATATTCATGATTTCATCAGTTTAGACTTTTGGAAGCTGAGGTAGGTAGAGGTAGATAATCGACTTCCTATGAGTACAATCCAAGATGAAATCATTCTTTCCTTTAAAAATTCCCCAAAAATCAACAAATCTAATTTAACCTGAAAGATTAATCTTATTTAAACTTTTCATAAAGAAATTGTTGTCCGTCATTATACCTATTGTGGAAAGAAAAAACACTAGATTTGTGACATTGATATTGTTTTATTGACTGCAGGACTTTATCAGCCATTAAAACACTTATTTTACGACATTAAACAATCTCATATGATGTGAGGTTTAACTCATTTTGATCAATTATATACAAAAAAGTACAGGAGTAAGACAAATGCCACTAAAAGGTGTCACTTTAACATTACAATATAGAAATTAAACAACTTCAATCAATCAATAATATTTATTATTTCATGATATTAAATGTTTTCATAATTTTGTAATCTGCCGCGTGAAAATATATTTAGCAGATTTAGATATTGTGATATATTCTGAAATGATTTCATAATATAATCCGCAAATTAAAATACCACCATCCAAGACAGGTATTCACCATTCTGCTCTATAGTTGGCAGCTGATGTTGAAGCGATTTAAATCAAACCTTTGTATATATATAATTATCTACAAACATATTGTGTTGAGTCCTCCTCCCCCAAGCAACCACCACCATATCTTTTATAGTTGTTTTGTGCTGGTTTGTTAGCTTGTCACTGTAACTTTATCAATCAACCAATACATATATTGGGTAAATAGATTTCCAGATCATTGTAAAGCAAAACAAATATGGTTTTCAAAACCATGTCTTCACATTAATTCTAGCGAGGTAGTTACAGTGATGCAGTGATAAACAAGTGCCTTTAGAGTAGATACGGCATCTTGTTATCTTGATACATATAAATCGGTTGATTTATAAACAGCTGTATGTGTTTATGACAGACTTTTTTCACATTTTTTAATATTACAAATGTTTATCTTCAATTTTGCAGGAAGTGCTATTTAAATTCAAGACTATAATGATGATGATGATTGGGTTCAAAATGGATCATTTAGTAAGGATTAATCTGCTTGTCGGCCAACTTAAGGGTTTTTGGTTTTAAATAAACCATTAATGGGAGTCTTGATGTACACTTGTTGTAACTCTATAAACTTTTAAAAAACACACGTTTGACTTGTGCCCCGGATTGTTTGGAACCAATATGGGGTTGCACACCACATCTATGTTACATATTTAAACATTTAAACATGTCTGCTCTGTATATAATTTCAAACATCAACATCTATATCTGACATCAAATATGCAAAAGGCCAGCACCATTTATTTATATACCAATAATTGATGTCCAACTTGGTAAAGGGGTCAGTGAAGCCTACATTAGTCAGTGAATGTCATCGCCAGAAATGAATAAAGGCTGACTTATGTCCTATTTCTTTAATTCTGTATTGTATGATAAGATTGGTTCTCGTTATAATTGTATGAATATTTCAATGACCTTATTTATCCTCTTCAATCCAATTTGATCGATTAGAGAAACGAAAAAGGCAAAAGCGTTGTTAGAGGGTGACATATATCCATTATCCATCATTTACAACGGTTGCGGTTGTTTTCTTTATAAAGATAACAAGATGTCATGTGTGGTCTGAAGGTTTACATATCAGTAGTGATTTCCCACCAGTCACATTCCACTGTCAATGCCGTGTATATATAAACGTCGGATTGATTTGAGTATTAGAGACCTCGGGTGACAACCTTTCCACTTTAAAAGAATTGTAATTTTGTATGTTTTATTCAGCTGTATGATAATTATAATACTTACGAGTTGAATATCACTAAGTTAAAATAAAAATCAGTTTCAAATGGAATATTTTTACCACGATGCCATAGATAATTGCAAACCTAGCATTTTTATCTCCCCAATCAGAGGAATATCTTGACTCTACAGTAAAGTTAGGCACATAGATTGTCACTATTCCGGTTCCGGTCTCAGCACTTGGACATCCTGGTGATTGGCCCGCGGGTGTTGTCTGTGTGGGCTAGAGTGTTGGTGTAACGGTACGAGTACCCCGTGGTGTTCCTATAGGCCGGGCGAGCCCTATCAGCGGGACCAAAACACCTACAGCATATGCACGCTTCTCGAAACTCCTTCCGGAACTTAACTGAAATCACAGCCAAGAAAGAGATTCAAAATGGCATTTTCATTATTACTTGTTACATAACATCTACAAGCCAATTAATTACACTCAACCGCTTACATTTGTCATGCTATGGACAGGCTTTGACTTTATATATATATTAATCAGCATGGATCCTGGTGACACCATCTGTCAAGACATTATGATTTGAGACAATTTACTATTATAATTGCGACCAGCTATCAGAAACAATAACATACATACCGCTCATGAAATTATAAATGACTGGGTTTATGGAGCTGTTGAAATAGCACATCCAATGAGAGATTAATGCCACATATGTGGCATATGATCCCATTTTCTGAATAACATTGGCATATCTGAAACAATAAACAGACCACCATCAGAAACAAAATATATATATTAAAACTCTTTTTTCATTTATTTTTCCAAACAAATTAATCATTCATAAAATGTAAATAAATAATATCTTCTCAACCTTTTCATAGTATGTTTTAAAAGAAATGTTGAGCGTCTTATTATATATATTCTCTATATTTTAAAGATAAGTCTGAACCACTACTGATTCTAAGTGATGCAGATGAGGTTTTTTTTTACCTGAGAATATTAAGGAGGTGCACTGGTAGATAACAGAATCCAAACATACACACAACCGAGATTAGCATTTTGGCAACTTTCCTCCTGGACTGCAGCTGTGACTCGGAGGCGGAGCTACCGGATGGATGCAGCTGGTCTCTACCTGCAAGAAGCACACAAAAAATGAAACGTTTTGCTAAATGGGAAGGCGCAAGCAGATAATGGCGTTTATCTTTTTATTCCAACACGCAATACAAAGCACGTCAAATTGCCATGACACTTAGCTTTTAAATGCTGGGTAGGACTGCATAGTATTCTATGCATCACACTTTATTCAATAAGTTATATTTATGAAATATTTAATTATTTTCATGGAGTTTGAACAGAATGTGTATATTAGATTTGAATTTTATTTGCAAAGTGAGCATAATTTGTGAAGTGTTGTGAAGTGACTATAGAAGTGACGTGCTATACACCAAATAGGTTTGACAACTCAGAGAAAAAGGTATAAACACAGGGGTGCAACCCGGGAGGAGTTCGACACATACATTTTAAAACCATTTCCAAACTAAATAGCATGAAAAAAAGACAATCGATAGAATTCACCCAATCTGGCAGCCATTTTAGAAAAGCAATAAACAACCTTGATAATATTTGCAAATGTTAAAGTATATAACATGCTGTTTCACTAATTATATTTTTCTGACGTCTTTGATTATCAAACAACAAAACTACTTTCACATATCTTTGTTCAAGGCACTGACGAAGATCGAGATATTCAGTTCTATATTTTGTGTATAGCATCTCTCTTGATAATGAGAAATTCTGTTCATCTGACCACAAGCCTTCTCGTTCCTTCCACACACTTAATTATACGATCAAATCGAGGACATGAGTATCAAGATAAAAGTAAATTACAAAATCCAATCTCACATAACTGGTATCTCATGAATCATTGCTAAATTATGGTTTATAAAACCATCATTTTTCGTCTGACTGGGATGGATATATTAATGAATATTTTCCCTCTTGACATGAAAATTATTGCTAAAATATCTATAATTTATTAATATCTTTAAAATATCTATAATGAATAATCATGCCCATATGAAGGATGTATGTTTGATTATACCCGTTTAATATATCAATTATTTTCCATGGTAGTTTCCTTGGAAGCTAGATATTATCTTGATATTTTCTGCACCCTGAGAGGGGTATAAGTCTATGAGGCAAAAAGGCCGAATGTCATCAAAGTAAAATGTAACATGGTGTTTATGAATAATCTATATAACTCAAATACATATTTTTATTAATGATAATTAAAGAATACGACCTATAATCTGGAATAATGTTTTCTTTAACGAAGGCCATGGCATTAGCATTATGTTACATTTATCAATTGGAAATACAAGGGCCTGATATATTAAAATGCTTAAATGCTTGGGATTTGATTCACAAAAATATTTAGACCTCGCATAATAAACCCTAACTGCAAGATATATATATATATATATATATATATATATATATATATATATATATATATATATATATATATATATATATATATATATATATATATATATATATATATATATATATATATATATATATATATATATATATATATATATATATATATATATATACAGTTACTTACATTTACCCTACTTTGTCGGGACATGTTGGTTCCACTTATGAAGGGAGCACAATCATGGATTTTGTAAGATAATTTAATTTGGCTTTGTTCAATCTACTTAACAGTCTATGCATAAAATGATTTAATCATGGTTTGTGTCGATGTCATAAGCTGTGATTGAGTGCATTTAAAAAGATAACATGTTTTATTCCATTTTTCAAATTACTTCGTTGGAACAAATGATAACACGAACCAGGATTCCAGCATTTCTTATGAACAACCAGCAATTTTCATAAGCAACCAGCAATTCTGATGACCCACCACCAATTTTCATAAGCAACCAGCAATTCTGATTAACAACCAGCAATTCCAATGAACAACAATCTTTGTCATAATACATTTCTTGACGGAATACCATATTTAGTTGTAAAGGGAATCACAAATTGATTTCCATAATTAATTTACGTGTTTTAATGTCACATCTGGTAATATCAGGACAATAACCTCTTAACTGGGATTCGCTTGAATTGGATATAATATGCCTCATTGTAGGGAATTCCCAAGACTGCTATCATCCCTTATGAAGCTGTTTACGTTCGGGGGTATGGGGTTCGGGAGCCTGAAACTCAGTCAAGGAATCCCACCCCTTATGCCTGTCCGACTTCCTACTGTGGACCTAATATATACATCGATCAATATCCTGAGTATTATTACTCTTACAATAGGAAAGAGGATCAGCTACCTGCAAATCCCACGATAGGAATAGGTTTGTGAATGACGTGTTTGGAATAAAAATAAAAATAGTTATGTTTAACTATTAACTTAAATTCATACAATGCTGACATAGCAGAGTAATTTTAGAATCTGTAAACCTTTAAGCAAAAATACTAATAGGTATAAGGTTTGGATGTGTTTTGAAACATTGAATTGAGGGATTAGATCAGATCTAATTAGATTAGATCCATACTTTTAGGACATGAAAGTAAATTTAACAACTTAATGCATGGATTTAACATTTCTAACCCTATGTTGCATTTAAGGTTTCATCCCTTTAATTGTTTTTGACAAAGAAATAATTCACGCTGCGTAGATCAAAAGCTCCTGCACTATCTTAGCATTTAGATTCCCTTTAGGAAAGTGTCAGTAACAGAGTTATTTGAGGGTGACAAGAAATACACTGGTATATGTTTGTCAGAGCCGGTCTGAATTGCTTAAAGTACCACGTTGAGATGTGCAAGAGGCAGATATATATTCAATGGTTGTGATGGTCTTCATGGAACACTCGTCTGAGTCATGAAGAATATTAACCTTCGACCTTTGCCACTCTTTGCCATCTTAAAGGGCAAATGTATATTTAGTAGCCCAATTCTATGACGATGATACCAATTTTTGTTGAAACCACCTCAAATATTTTTTGACTGACAATCTCCAGGAAATGTCCATTTAAATCCTTTCATGACTATGAAATTATACATGTCATTAATCATTTCACTACCATTACACACATGTCATGTTAGTTATACTGGAGGTGTAAATTTCATTTAATTAAATCACCTCTTTATGAAATCTCATAATGTGTCTTATTCAGCTTTTTAAATTATTCAAAATAATAACGTTCTTATTTTCTCTACCTTGAGCTGTTGAAATGTTAAGAGATAAACTACAAAAAGGGCCTACTTTGTCCTGAACACGAGCTGTGACACACTTTTTAAATGTGAATGCTTCCACAATAAGCACGTTAAATTATCTAACAGGGGGTATTTTCCATGCATGTAATTTGACTGAATTGAGCGGAAAGGATTTCAGTTAATGAATTCTTAAGCATGTAAATACACTTTCCTCCCGTATATTAATTGTCCTCATAAATATTGAAGCTTACTAAATTTTTCTAATCGAGAAAAAATCAATTGGGATATTCATTATTTCTACTCCTCTGTCAGATTAATTTGTTTTCTCCTCTTACATCTCACCTTTGAGAGCTCAAGCTGAAAAATCACCCACTTAACATGACATATCACTTAATTTTAACCGCATTATACATCACAGACCGACAATACCGTCTTTGTTTGTCTAATGGACTTTCAAAACATCAAATCTCAAGGAAATCGGTGCACTTTGTCAGCTAAATCAGTCACTCTAGGACTGCCAAGCATTTGTCATTGTCTGTTAAAGGTCCTTCTGGAACCCCAGAAAGGACCTCGGAGGCCATTCTAGTTGCCTGCAGTATACTCACATGTGTGTTGTGCTGGTGGCTCAATACAAACCGGAAGTGCATATAAGTGTTCCTGTTCTCTGTCCGATAGAGGGGTAGGAAAGGGAAGGAGTGAAATACTAAGTAGAAGAATGAAAATTCATACTCATAAAAAAAATGATTTGGTATACAATTTTGAAAGTTAGGTGCGTGCTCATCCCAACTGCATGTTTATAGAAAAAATAAAGGTTATTTTCAGTCTAACTTTCCGGCTCCTCAGGGTCGGTCAGAGGCGGGTTGAGTGCGATGTGAAGGGCAACAAACATCATCGAAATGAAGCAACTTGTCGATACTGACTTGAGGACTTACTTGTCTCCGTAGGAATAGCATTGCTCCATAAACACCTAGCGATCTGGAAGTACGTCACAAACATCAGTGTGAATGGAAGAAAATACAGAAATATGGAAAGTATCATCTGGTAGGCTGCTTGGCTGAAGTAGGACCACGTGGGCTTACACGCAGTAAGAAATATGGTGAAATCTCCTAAGCGATTGAAGGTATCCAAGACGACGAGTTCTGGTATGACGATGCACAGGGACACTGCCCAGATGAAGAAGATCATGAGCCGGGCTCTCTCCGGAGTCGCCTTGAACTTGAGCGGGTGACAGATGGCGTACCAACGCTCTATGGAGATACAGCTTAACGTCAACACCGACACCGACACAGACACCCCCTGCAACATCACACATCAAATACTACTGGTTAAAAACGTCATTTTTTTATTGACCTTTTTTATTTTATTGACCTGACATGTTTATATAAGATTGAGTGGCTGGTCCATACTATGCGTTACGTAGGTCAATGGGATTAAGCTTTGCACAAGGTTGTGTGCTTTGTCAGCTGCAATTTATTAGTAGCTATGTCAGTCTTATATCCGTTGGTCAAGACAGAGTTGGTCAGAATGATTGTTTAGATTCTGGACATGCCGAACTTTCTGGTGGACCCTGGGATATTGACTACAAAATACAATAATATCAAGTCTCTAGAATTCGAAAAAAAACCCCAACAACTTCGTGATTAATAATGGAAAAAAATCCCTCAAACCTAATACATATACTTCTGGATAAAATGTGACACACCGGCCTATATATAAACATTGACTCAATTCTAGAGCATTGACTGTGAGCTTGTGACAGCAGATATCTATTCAGAGATAAGGAATCGTATTGTCTTACAGAAATAGCACAGCTGTTGTCACCTGTTGACTCTTGTTACCTTCACGGCGTAATTCTCAGAGGATGGTCCGATGACTTGAAGATTTTCAGTTGTAATGGAAGATACGATATATTATTTATATCATTTTAGCGAGTTTATTATAAACGATCTGTTCTAAAGTAAGAAAGAACGTTCATTACATTGGGGAAAGGATATGGTAAATAAAGACATAAACGATGTGTATTAAACTGTATTGAATCCTCCATAAGATGTGGCCGGGCGAGTGAGTGTGTGTATTATCTTGGAGTAATTACTCCAAGGTATTATCAAGCTTCCTTAATTAAAAATGGGAATTGGCATGACTAATTCAAATGATGCCATACATTGAAGGCTTATTTGATATTATATTCGATAAAAAACGATTTTCCACAAAAATATATTTATGATGAATGTAATGCCAACCTGGTTAAAGGGTGAGACTCTTTATGTTCTATATTTTGTTAATGACATTTAGGACAAGATGCTAACGACAAATTGTTGGTGGTTTGTACAATACAAATTTGGTTCTAAATTTTGTAAATCGTTAAACTATCTTAGATATCAGGATCGATTCAGATATGTGACTATTATTATTAAGACATCAAGTAAACCAAAATTTATCTTGGTGACTGGAGGCCAAGAAAGACACTCGAGAAGTTTCCTTTAACTTGCTGAAAGCAGCCTTGCTTCTGATTTATCCCGGTGAATTTAATTTCGGGAGTTTTGATGTATGCTGAATGGAGACATCATGTTGAACGGAGGCTAGAGAGACAGTCATACATACAGCGGTTTTGTACCATGATGCTGAATGGAGGCTTGAGAGACAGTCATACATACAGCAGTTTTGTACCATGATGCTGAATGGAGGCTTGAGAGACTGCATACATGCAGCGGTTTTGTACCATCATGCTGTATGGAGGCTTGAGAGACAGTCATATATACAGCGGTTTTGTACCATCATGCTGAATGGAGACTTGAGAGACAGTCATACATACAGCAGTTTTGTACCATGATGCTGAATGGAGGCTTGAGAGACTGCATACATACAGCAGTTTTGTACCATCATGCTGTATGGAGGCTTGAGAGACAGTCATATATACAGCGGTTTTGTACCATCATGCTGAATGGAGACTTGAGAGACAGTCATACATACAGCGGTTTTGTACCATGATGCTGAATGGAGGCTTGAGAGACAGTCATACATACAGCAGTTTTGTACCATCATGCTGAATGGAGACTTGAGAGACAGTCATACATACAGCGGTTTTGTACCATCATGCTGAATGGAGGCTTGAGAGACAGTCATACATACAGCGGTTTTGTACCATCATGCTGAATGGAGGCTTGAGAGACAGTCATACATACAGCGGTTTTGTACCATCATGCTGAATGGAGGCTTGAGAGACAGTCATACATACAGCGGTTTTGTACCATCATGCTGAATGGAGGCTTGAGAGACAGTCATACATACAGCGGTTTTGTAACAGCATGAAGGCTTGGAACATAAACTTGACCAATAGAACATTTACTTTAAAAATGATCGATTTATCTTAAATGCAAACACACATGAGGAAAATCATAAAGTAGAGTAGTGCAACATCTCCCTATTAATGTGTACTTTTTCTGTAATGAACCAGTTATTATAGATATTGACAATCATTTTCTTTTCACCATTTTCTGGAAAGTGGCGTCATACCTCTAGCTACTACTTTGCACAGTTTATGCTAGGAAATAATACACATCTGGATGAGTGAAATGTAAGAGGTGTGTTCATCGTTGCAATTTGGCTGAAGATGGAAGTATTAGCAACGGACCCGCATAGAAGGTTCATTTACCGGAAATTAGATTCGTTTCACTTGTTCTGTAAACAGATGCAAAGTCAGCGCAGACAGGTAGGTCTGTCACGTGACACCCTAGAGGAGACCATGTCTGACATCTGTAAAAAATCGGGTATATTTATTTTTATTTCAACATTTTAATTTTCAGAGTTCTGTAGTTTGTTTTTTGTTGTTCAACAAAACCATTATGATAAGGACATATTTTTTCTTTGCCTCTTTGTGGAGAGATTTCTTTCTTTCTTTATTATTATTATTATTTTTTTTTTATAAAAATCACAAATCAAGAAAATTAAAAGTTTTAAATGACTCAAATTTACATGTCATTTCATGTAGCTATTCAAGAATACTATGCTAATATGTGTCATGTCTATCATATGATGTGGACATATTGTAACTATTAATTCATTAATAAGAACATGAAAAGTGACCACATAGTTCAGGTTCTGCTACAGCCAGCACGGATAAGGCTTGTCTCTAATACAATCAAAGACTTGTATCAAATGTTCCAATGAACAGATTCTACCTGTAAATTTAACCCTGAAGAACGCAGCGCTATTGATCTCAGTGATGGTAAAGTTATTGGCGTTTTTATGCATATGGGCGCTGCTTAAGTGAAAGGATGGTACAGGGCGATTGACAGCACTTGTTGAAGTTCACTGATCGTGTTATATTCCGCTCACACGTCATTGTCATATTATCTGTATCAACGTCAGTATGTCCATTCCATAGAAATCAATTCAATCCCAGCAATATGTACTTATTGCAATCTTGCGTTATCATCAAAATTGAATTTGCACACATATTCATACACACAGACGTTTGACATATTAATGCAAGATTTCAGAATGATCGACGGAACCTTGTCGGACATCAAATTTATGTTTACAGCCCTGGTGATTAACATAAACAAACGAAATACTATTGGTATCTATTCGTCTTTGCGGTAAACAGATATTCTATAAGACCTACTCTTTTTTTCACACCGAAATAGAACTCTTCGCTTTTCGTAACGTTTTGTCGTCTGTCATATACATTTCACTGATAATATTGTACTCAGCTATCAGCTATTTGCATCCAAAATAAAAATGATACTCATGCAAAACCTAACAGGATGTGAATCATATTGATATTTAAAAAATGCTGATATTTTTTCCAAGCTATTATTCTTCTATAACGATATAATGTCAAATTCTGAAGGTGCACAATGGATTATTTTTTCCTGAATGAGTCATTTTTTATGTTGGGGAAAGAATTATCTCATAACGCATTGAAGTTTTCTCTTTTCTTATATTACCGTATCAGGAATAAATATAGCAAGATGTAAAATAAATATAAATATAGCAAGATGTAAAATAACTATAAATATAGCAAGATGTAAGATAACTATAAATATAGCAAGGTATAAGACTGCTCTACTGGACCTTACGATACATCATTAGCTCAAGCATTGACAACGGAAACGAGACATTTATGGATTTCAATGTGACTTTCATTGTTGTCTTTACAAATTTATTTTATTGTTCTTAGACAATGAGCAATTTCCCATGGTCGTAATAATTAATATATTTGGCTTACATATCAAGAAATACCTCATTTCTTTCCAAATATTTGTCCCAAAAATTCTTCATTTTGAATTCCGTCATGTCTTTTTAAGATTTTGCAATATTTCAAGGCATTGAAATATCATGCAAATTGATTAATTTTTACATCGTGCTAGTCTTGATGGAGTTATGTTTTACCAATTCGGTGTGGAGTAACCACTACTAGAGTAAACCTATCAGTCTTGCCGCCTACTTTTAATATAACACGATAGTTATCCAGTTCATTTGACGATCTCTACAGATTACCAAAAAACAAAAACAACAGAAATTGCTGACATTCTCACAAAAGTTTGAATATGAAGGAATAATGTGTATATATACACCCATAATATATATAAAAGAAGTATATATATATATATATATATATATATATATATATATATATATATATATATATATATATATATATATATATATATATATATATATATTTATTATATATACACCTATTACTTCATATTTCAACTAATTGAATCAATATGTTGTCTGCACTTATAATGAAAGCTTATATGATTGTGAGAACCTTATAAATTTCTCCAAATGCCAAATTTTCATCTTGTTTGGCATCTGATCGCATAGCATCATTTTCTGACATATCATATCAATATAATTGACCCATCAGTTGTCACTTAAAAGGGTGATAAGTTTGACAAAAGCAATATTTCTTATTACACGCGTCTTTTATGACAAGATTGAATTCATTACCACGTGAATCAAGTGAGGTTATCATGTACCACAATTTGTTGTTGCAAAATGTGCACTCTACTCTGAACACCATTTCTATGTGTAATAATCATATTTAGTTCTATGCACACCAAGATATATTTAAAATTGGACCAGTTCCAGGGAAGTTGGCTGGAGTCGTTTGCCGTGAATACAGGGCGACCAGTGTGTCAAACTGAAGCAACGTCCCTTGAAGAGGCGTGGATATGAAAGCGCTTTTGTACCATAGATTAATGATATAACAATAGTGCATCAAAGTTTATTCAAATGTTTCTTTACATGAAACTGAAATAGCAATGAATGGGGAGATTGTCGTAAACCATGTTCACAGCTGTCCTTGCTTAGAAGGAGGCGTATGGCTGTGTTAAACATACTCCCTGAGTTATCATAAGACATTTAATGCTATACACTACAACAGATATTTCTAAAAGAAAGAGGGCTTTAGCAGCGAAAGAAATGTATTTTCACATCTTGCTCTTTTAAGAAAAATAATCCAGACAAATTGGCATCTCAATTTGACAAGACGGGCGGGCTTTGTTCTTGCCTCGATATGATTTTGACCATGTTTCAGAGAATGAATGACAAGCAAGGTAATCTATGGCTAGGGAATTACTCACAAAAGCCTTTGTCCTTAATTGTAACACATCAGGAGTTATCAGACGTAAGTAGTTCTCCTACCCTGCTGCAGAGATGATAGAGACGTGCCCACTGACTGTAAGGAAATCTGATGGCAAATCACGACGTGGATCTAGCTATTTGATACCATGATAATCAATAACAAAACCGAGGCTTTCAACCAACAACAGTCGGTATAGATTCTATGTATATTTTACTTGCACCATCTGGAGATATTAAAATTCAAATAGCTATTTTTCACAAAAATGGACCATTTCAAGGTTTGTTGTTTGGAGAAGTTGTCCATTGGAGCCTCTTTAGGAAGGCAGGACATGTTTGGCGAAAAGGGAACCGACCAGGCGTAAGGATCGAGAAACTAATTGACCGTCGTTAGGCACAGCTCCCAGTCAGGTCACAGCATTCTCAGTCCACGCCCTTGCCATCTGAAAACTCTACATACTGCTATTATTAACCATTTCAACTCGCTAAGGATCTAAACTGGTTTTAACTTTTTTGTCAACGGGAAAATGGTTATCAAATGGTAATTAAAAAGATATATATGGATTGTAATTTAACCGCAATAAAAGTCACTTCTACATTTCATTGATTCATCATGACCTTCACGTTTTGCACAATTATAGTAATATTTATAGACAATGAGATTAATCTTAATTCTATCACCATAAATCACCGACGAGAAACAAACATGTGGGTTGTGCCTGTAGTTTAATACCTGTGTCATGTGACCTCCGGGAAAGTTGTCTTCAAAGTTTGCGGCGCCAGTCTGTGGCACCATGAGGTCACACTCTGAGGGTCGTCCACAAACTCCCTTAATTAATTGGAACCATTATAAGATTTGCCCCTGCTCAGGCAGAGAGAGGTCACGGCGGAGTAGACATGACTGACATAAAATGCAGGCAGAGGACAGTAATCTCGTAATCCAACTTTCTTATGGGGGAGATTGATCTTATGACCCCTCACACGAACCAACTTTTCTTTTTCTAGCGGCCACCTGCATCCAACGTAATATCCATCAACATTAGAAAAATGCCCCTTCCACCATTCCTTTTAAACGATATTATTAAGTGTATAAGAAAAGTGCGGTGTATGTGAAATTATTGATACAAATTCAGGATTCTAAAAGAGTGATACTAATTCTTTCTGATAACCAGCATCCCAGTGCATGAGGACTCACTCTGCACAACAATTGATCTTTTAACACGTATAAGCCTATGGTTATGAGAAATGTAAATATATGGCGTGTCTTCATGTCAAGATACCATCTTGGTACATTTTTATCAAAGCACTATCACATTAACCGCAAATACCATTGCTCATGTCAAATTACACATTGATAACTGTACATAGCTCAGCCCCGTTTGAAGATGTCTTTTTATCTATAACTGCTCAAGGCTGATCCATATTTTATCTTGTCATGTCCAAAACTTATTCATTATCACTGACTCAAATGATTTCACAACAAGCTGGCAGCGGATAACAAGCAGACATCAACAATAAACCCACACCAATAGGAGATCAAGTATTAATCGAAATGCAAATTCTCAATATCTTTTGATATTTTACCTGCTTCTTGAGGTCAAATATAAAAATGTGGTTTACACTGCGCATTTATTGAAAGATTGGCGAGCTTGAAGGAAAAGACAATACATCTCCTACCAACACAATCCCTTTATCACAAATCTTTGCACTTACCGTCAATATTTACAGATAGGATAACACCGTGTGCAAATAGAGATATTTTCCTTGCAAAGCACAGTCGATTGGCTGAGATTAATTGAATCAAGCTGAAGATCTTGAAATCAATGATTCATAATCAGAACAAAAATTTGATTTATTTCCTTAAAGCTAACAAGTAAACCTTATGAAAACTTAATATTTTCCATGTTTCTACACATAAACAACACATACAAAAGTTAAAATCTCATTTGGAAGTTACGAATAAGGCACATATTGGTCTGAAGTTGTATAAAGTCCATGACAGATCTAAAGCAATGATTCAAGAAAGTAAACTGTAAATCATCATAATCTATCTATTCAGATTCAATATATGTGCGATTAAAGATAAATACAATAAATAGAGAATAGCCATTCGATAGGCCTTTGAAATTTAACTTTCTTCTCTCACCATGACTCCATAGCATGTATATGATATAAATCATAATGATATAGCTATTATTATCCAGAAAATAAAGCCTACCTAATTCATATCTGTAATCATCTTCTATCATTAACTGTTTTGTCAGATTAGAGTAATTATTCCAAGATGAAAGCAATAGTCAAGATAATGCATATTATGCGTATCATTTCTTTCAAATAATTATTCATAAGTAGATGAATTTACCTATATTGCTACCTGAATACCTAATATGGAGAAGTCTATCATATAGACGATGCTGTCACGTGGACTCTTGTTACAGTATGTCTTACACGTCGCAGTAAAAACAATATTGGACCAAGAACACGTGTCAAAGACTTATAATTTCAACTTTATACAAAGCAAATATATTTCAAGTCTAAATTCGACAATTTATTATATTCCAAGGGCTGGAGATGAAATGGGATACATATTGTTCCCCGCAGATTGTACTATCAAATGTAGTAATGTGCATGCCAATAAGAGACTCCTCATAGGGCACAAAGCGCCACCCCCGAATGCCAGCAGGCTGATACGGTCGATGCAATGGAGCCAACGGCCGATGGCGGAACATGTGCGGCAAAGACAGTGGATTTGGAGAGCATGTGTGTGAGGCAATATTGTATTAACTGTGTTTACCATCTGTTCGTATAATTCCACTGAATGTCTTGTAGGCTGAGCCACAATGAGACTAACAAAAGACGCTGGAAATAGGTGTAATTGAAACCGGCAATGAAAAGGTTTGCAAAAAGTCTGTAAATTGTTACAGTGCTTATGAAGGAAATGTATGCATGAGCCACGCAGAGCTGATATGAACAAATTATTCCAGCCATCCACTGTAAACTACTTTGACCCGTCAAAATTGACACGATGATATACTGCATGTCAGCGTACTTAAGCCTATAAAACATTGACAACCCATACCCTTCAGTGCTTAGCCAATGACATTCAATATGCCTAGTAATTAAGACAATGGGTAATAAAAACTGACCCCAATTTGCGCTTATCATAAAGTATAACTTGGCAAGAGGAGCTTTGGGCTATGTATCGCGTGTGTGAAACTCTTTTCTTGGTGAAAATGGCGGAGCAAAATGTGTCCAAAGTATACCAGTACCTTATTGTGTGACATGTAAATATGATATATTTGGAATGAACAATTTGTGTGAAAAGATAGTATTTGATTAGACGATTTATTAAAAAAATACACCCAATTCATAGATAAAGGCAACCGGTAAATATTTGGAGAGGTGATAGAGTTTCAGATTTCTATGCACTACGCTTCTTATATATTAATTTGATATCTTCAAGTTTGAATCTCGATCTTAAACCGCCCACAAAATCCCTGGCAACTTGACCAAACCAACGAGCGTTGCTACTTGTGGCAGTGATTTATTGAATGCAAATTAAGACCTTGCTCAATGAAGACATTGGCTTTGTTGAGTTAAGTATCACTGATGTGTGGGTGTTAGAAGTCTGCATACGACCACGATGTACGTCTATATTGACCATCAACATCATTAAATAATGGCTCAAATGCACACAGATTGCACTCATAATGTGAGGGATGTTATTTTGACACTAAGGTTGTTAACCGGAAAATCTCCAGTAACGAATTATGTCATATTCTATATGAAATGTTGGGCGTGGGTGTCTGATTGATGGCCGTGAGATGGCCATTGGCTTAGAGATGTTTAACCTCTTATTTGTCCAGCCACATTACAAGAAAATAAAGAGACAATTGGTTTCCACAAATGTTTTTATATACCACAATTGTCATGGGCAGACTATGGTCATCTAATGGTCGTGCTATTGATTTACGAGGGTGCAACAAATCCAACCGATCCACCCCTTTGTTTCCCTGAGCAGCAAGTTTGAATTTTCTCTCAAATCAGTTCTAAATATATATAGTATAAGTTTTTTTGTCTTTTATAATATTTAACACGCAAACAGGAGAAAAAACAATGGAATGATTTTCTCCTGAATGTGTGCGCCCGGAAATGAAAAGTCAAAACATCGTCGCTTCTGATAATCTTGAATCAATATTACAAAGGATATCCTGTCAACTTACCATTAGGCAAAATGAATGTGATGCTGATAAAAAGTAAAATAGTGTCAAATTGCCGGAGCCGAACCCATCAGTATACATTGCCAACAATTACATGACAATAATTACATATAAGCAGGTGGTGATGAAATGTCTCCTGCCTTGATTGCTTAATTCAGTTGTACTACTTTAATATAACATCGCATTTATAGTACAACACTGCATGTTGAACCCCGAGTTGGTTAGATACAAATTGCGATTAGATACAAATATTCGGCTTTGATAGTTAATAATCTTGATCAAGGATTTGTAAAAAAGAAAGTTAAATCACATACGATGTCTGGAAATATGTTTTTATTATTTCCAGATAATATATATTATTAAAACTGTACAAATGTCTGATTAGAAATGGTAGGACTACATTATATACTACAATTACTTTCACAACTTTCACGATTGACAGAGAAGATTTTCTAGACAACAGATGATAATATGTCAGAAGACCATGGTATCCACATCTAGACAACATATGATAATTCTATTCACATCTAGACAACATATGATAATTCTATTCACATCTAGACAACATATGATAATTGTATCCACATCTAGACAACATATGATAATGGTATCCACATCTAGACAACATATGATAATGGTATCCACATCTAGACAACATATGATAATGGTATCCACATCTAGACAATATATGATGATTGTATCCCCATCTAGACAACATATGATAATTGTATCCACATCTAGACAACATATGATAATGGTATCCACATCTAGACAACATATGATAATGGTATCCACATCTAGACAACATATGATAATGGTATCCACATCTAGACAATATATGATGATTGTATCCCCATCAAGACAACATATGATAATTGTATCCACATCTAGACAACATATGATAATGGTATCCACATCTAGACAACATATGATAATGGTATCCACATCTAGACAACATATGATGATTGTATCCCCATCTAGACAACATATGATAATTGTATCCACATCTAGACAACATATGATAATTGTATCCACATCTAGACAACATATGATAATTGTATCCACATCTAGACAACATATGATAATTGTATCCACATCTAGACAACATATGATAATGGTATCCACATCTAGACAACATATGATAATGGTATCCACATCTAGACAACATTTGATAATTGTATCCACATCTAGACAACATATGATAATGGTATCCACATCTAGACAACATATGATAATGGTATCCACATATAGACAACATATGATAATGGTATCCACATCTAGACAACATATTATGATTGTATCCCCATCTAGACAACATATGATAATTGTATCCACATCTAGACAACATATGATAATGGTATCCACATCTAGACAACATATGATAATGGTATCCACATCTAGACAACATATGATAATGGTATCCACATCTAGACAACATATGATAATGGTATCCACATCTAGACAACATATGATAATTGTATCCACATCTAGACAACATATGATAATTGTATCCACATCTAGACAACATATGATAATGGTATCCACATCTAGACAACATATGATAATTGTATCCACATCTAGACAACATATGATAATTCTATCCACATCTAGACAACATATGATAATTCTATCCACATCTAGACAACAGATGATAAAATGTCAGAAGACCCTGATATCTACGTCTAGACAAAAGATGATGCATTATCCCATTACCCGCAACCTCATTCCCTTGAATTAATGACCTTATATAAAGTAGGACTTTTGAGTTGGACTAAAGGAACAATACATTTAGAATCAAATGTAGAACTTTATTTAACTGCCAAAGATGAGTTTCGATGCGTTTGCGTAATGTAGATGATACTTTAGTGCTAGAAGACCTGTGAGACCATTGATCAGATGTTAAGCAGATAAAGATGGATTTGCTGTTATTCTGCATCAGGAACTTTAGAGAATGTCATTATGGCTTAAGGGAATGGATGATACCTTCATCCTAATACACATCAGCTTCTCGTATGAAGCAGACACCACCGAGAGAACCGTTATCACCAACACATTGATACTGCCAACGGAAAATGGAAATCTATTGAGAGTTTTGAAGCTTTTGAGTAGACGAACTAAACATGTCCCTTTGGGGCCTGTACCAGGGTGTCTAGCTAGATTAAAAGGTTGTCAGTTGGACAGCAGTGGAGGGAGGCTGTCACTAACAAACACGCCAGTTTCTGACCGGAATGTTAAACATGAAATGGTCTGAAAACCTGAAAGAAAGACAAATAGTGTTCAGAGAGTTCTATACCAAAAGTGACTGTCACTCGATCTTTTGAAGTCTCTTTTACAAGGCTGAAAGACACAATAGGATCAAATCACAAAGTTTTCTGAAAAAATGTTAGTTATTGTCTCATCTTTTCCAACATTTTCTTACAAAGTAAGTTATGCACGTTAAACACAAAGAAGAAATATTTTCTTTTGAAAAAATCCTTTTGTTAAGTATGAACAGAATTCTATGAAGACAGATTTCTTTATTGTAGATCGTTTGATTACAGGTTGATAGTGCGTACTAGAACGTAACATCCATCAGGTGTAACTCACCTACTTTACACACTTATTAAGTGCATATTCTAATGTTTAATAGAAAATCCTGTGTCTGTCATCTAAGGGTTTGCAAATAGTATGAAAATGAGATAATGGTCTCAGCTGGTGTTATGGCTTCCCCGGAGATGAGCCTGGAGTAACTCTCATATATCAGTCCGAACTTTAAATAGTACTTATAACCTTCAAACCTCTTCCAAACCAAATGATATAAGCTGTTTGCAGATTCTAGAATTAATTCATTTAAGCCTTTGGAAGTCTATTCTCATTCTTTAATTATATGCTTGTCATGCAACATTGCTGTACTTTTTATGGCTAAAACTAGTGGCTTTAAACATGTGAAAAAATGTAGTTATATTTGTATTGTAAAAAGAATGGCACTCCGGAAAATATGGAACATTCCAAGCAGAGCCAACACCAAGCTCGTGGCTATTTTATCTGGCTCTTTCCCATTAGAGATGGGCCTGGAAAAACGTTTCATGAAAATCAGGACACAGGTGCCATAAAGTCTCTTGCATCAATCTCTTTGGGCTACCGATGGTCTACATATAATAGAAATTCTAAACAAAGTTATGAGATAAGTTTAAATGTGAATAATGAGATAAAAATGATGAATGATAGTGTTAGCAATGAAGAGAGAGAGCTGGTGTGAGTGTTGCATGGTGGGAATCATGACGTGTTTTCCCCATGACGTGCATGACGTGCATTTGCAAGTATTGTGTTGGGTGCAAATTCATGTGTAGTTGTGGTTATATTGGAACCACATTGATGCGTTAAAGGTAAAGGTTATTACTATTCTGACCTTTTGTCTGAAGAAATTATATTAACTATTGAAACTATATGTACAAACTAACTGGTGTTGCAATATAACTGACTGCACTGATTTCTTATTTCAATAAAGATATTACTAATAATGATATTAATGTTATTAATTTTAGCATTCACAAGTTGCAATGGTATGACTTTTTTTTTACTTTTTTTTTCATTTTTATAACTTCCTCAAATTTTCGCCTGGCCCAGCGAATGGTTTCCTCATATAAAACATTCCATTTACATCCTAGCTTCTACTTTGTTCAGGGATTGATTGACTCTCCCTCTGATAAGCATACTCGTGATACCTCTTTGGGATGATGCTGGTACGGTGTCCAGCATATTAATGCTCCCTCTCCCTATGGTCAGCTGGACAATGACATGATAATTACCCCTCTCCTGGACATGAGAGAACAACCCTTTTCCAATAGAAATCGGCTTTTGAGACTATCACGTTATTAAATAGGTAGACTGTCTACTTTTTGAAACAATGACCTTACTCATTTTAATTGTTTATAACATATATTAGTTTGAAGATTCTGACTTTTTTTTAAACGCGTTGCTGGTGTTAACTGTTTAATTACCCATGAAAGAAAACGTCTTTCATCACATGATAATGTAAGTAGTATCATGTGTTGTCTGGGAGGTATAATTGCATGATTTTGTAAAGATTCATTTCTTAAATGAAGATATTTTATTGAGAAAACGTGATATATGTGTTCACAATACATTGGAGTTATTATATATCCATTCATAATTACTCCAAGATAATTCCATGTGGATCACATCATTGTCCTCTGGGTTAAAGTCTCATTTAGACATTGTTTTTAGATAGAGCACCAAGAGACAATTCCACAGTCAAAAAGTTACGATTACTTACCAGAACATTTTGGTTCCCCTTCATAGTTCTAAAAACATTGACGTGTACCTTAAAACATGGACACTGCCTGTGGGAATAATCTTTCTGCTTTGCTATGTTAGTTTTAAAAAAAAGAAGCAAAATATGGGGGTAAAATTGTTAAAACTATTCTGTGAGGTGAATTAACGAGTTGTCGCTTACACGGTCAGCCATTGTTACCAACTATAAGCTAATTTCTTTGTGAAATAGAACGCCAGTATTTATATTGATTTATCAATTAGCGTCGATATTGATCCTGTAAAATCATGTTGCTAGGTAGAGCATCAGTCAAAGGGTTCTCACTAGAGTGTCACAGAGCCAACTCCCGACACAAATTCCAATTTAGGCCGATTGCCTCCGCACACAATTCACGGCGTATAACCATCGGCGTGACAGTGGTAATAAAAGCGGGCCACTCCTCATAAAATAGGGTTCCTATCCACATGATCCTCTAACAAACACCAACATCTCCTCTGATATTTATTTGCTCTAAACACCATATTTACACACCCTTAATGTTTGTCTTATACATACTTTACTGGTGAAAAGAAGCTTACCAAGAGGAAGAAGAAGAATCCTATCTGACTGCCTCAGACAATCTTGGGTTAGCAGTATAAACAGAAGGAGAGTTAGTTAGTGTAAGGGGCAGGTTACTTACACAAACATATGAAATCGGGGAGTTGTTGTCCAAACACGGCACGTACAACACATTAATCTTGTTTGTAACCTTTTTTGTCTTGGACAAAGCCATTTGCTGCTAAAATGGAATATTGACTCCTGGGAAGCTCTACTAAAATGGCTCATTTCCGCCTGAAATAAATGAGCTGTGTCAATATAGATAAAACAGTTATGGACGTATTATGGTTAAACAATTACTTCTGATAATTCAATTCTTTCATCCATTTTTATGTTGCATATATATCATTAAGAATATCATTTAGCACAGACCATAATAATTACAGGCTGTGTATATTTTAAGATTTCAAAGCTATGATTAACATGATTATCAGACTTCATTACGTTCACATAAGATGGCTCTTGGGGAATTAAGACATTATGTGTTAGGCCCTTCCTATCTTGGGTCTAGTGTTTTCAAAGCTCAGCTGCCACAATCACAACCCAATTTGTCCCAAACACAGTACCTCTGAATGCACTCATGAATCACCACTATTCAACTTCTTGTTCCACATGCCTTTCAATACTCAGATATGGTCTCTTAAATGAAAATAGCTTCCAAAAACTTGGAATTAATACTTTTTGGTATGGCACACTAAAGAAGTTTTCAAAATGATGAAAGCTATTATTAAAACCTCATGACAACTTTATTTTCTATCAGCTTTTTGCCATCAACAATATATTCAAACGTGGAAAATGGAAATTAGAAATCCGAAATCTTATTTTGAAAGAAACAAGATTGAAAATTATTTATAATTACTGTAAATGAGGAATCAATTGCCGCTATGGTATTGAGCTTTGATATTTTACAGAACAAACGTATTATTTTCACATTAAAATTCCTGTGAGATGTAAAAATCATCATTTTATTCAACCACTATTGTGACAAAATTTAAGTGAAAAAGGGTGACAGTAAAAATCTTTATCATGAAAGCTTTACATTTGTCGCCATCGTTGTTGCGATATCCATTTTGGTGCACATAGAGTTACTGTGACAAATTACATGATTTAATGGGATTTAGTACTTAAATTCCCAAATAAATATAAAAGCTCATTAAATATTCATTTTCCTACTATTGCTAAATCCATCATAGCGCCAGACTCCGGAAAGGTATTAAGTACAGGTGAGGAATTTGGACAACACACATTTGTTGGAATGTACACGTGCATTAGCATCCGGCCATAGCTTATGCAGTAGCACAGCACATCCAACAGTAACACCTTAAAACACGTGTACTAGCATATCACAGTGTTGCCAAACAAAGCCAATGTCAAATTCAATCCCTGAAAATGGAAATAAGTGAAATATTTGAAATAAGTGAAATATTTGAAATAAGTGAAATATTTGAAATAGCACATGTTTTAGGTTAATTTTTGATGGAAAATAATGTCCAATAATTCCATTCAAATTGAGTTTATAAATGTTGGACAGCACAAAAGATATTTACAATGTGTACCTCACTAAATTATACAAGATAACATTTATATCCTCGATGGTTTAACTAATCATTAGTCATCACCAAAAACATTGCGTAAGTGAAAAAAATAATCCATAGATCGTATTAGAAAATATGTGAGAGATATGAAGTGTTTTAGCAGTATTTCTTTAGTCCATGTCTTGTTACTTAAAGGACAATGCCATATCAGACCTGTCACACTGCAGTATATCAATTCACACAATATAGTTGGCTTGATGCATCCCATAATCTTGAAGACTTGCGAAACCTTGATGAAGAAAATCAATGATTCCTACTTTACTGTCTCCGGATATTAGTGGCCTTTAAGACTATGGATTAATAGATGGAAATGGTATTACATCACAAACTAATCTGGAAGAGTTAACCCCCTGAATATGACTTCTTTTGTGAAAATCCATTAGCACGGAATAAAACATTCCTGACACTCTTATTTGAAAATGTATATTCTGACATTTTTCATTTGATAGAGTATATTTAGTAAAACACCTTTACAGTATATCCTTTCCCGGTGACAATGTCAGGATAAAAAGTCACAGCAAACATTATCTCCCTGGTGATCTCATAAGAAGGTCAATTTTGGTTTGCGATGTATTCAAATTGTGGTTTATAAAATATTCCTGAGATATATGAAGATTAATACCAGAGGATCAATACTTGACAACAGACACAAGAAAACAGAAACCCATTTCATCAAAATCAAAGTTAGTATGAAAGGCTGGCTTTGATACCCCACCTGATAAGAGTGTATTACGGGTCGGATTATACAGAGAGTGCACCGGGGTGGGAGTTCGGATTGGCAGGATTATTTGGCGTCCAGCGACGACACACATGATGTAACGTCATCCACAGACCATGTAGGGATAGAGACGTCTCCTAATAAATGGACCCCATGCCATATTCTTATGCAAGACTACATCCACAGATTCCAAGCTGCTATCATGAGATAAGAGGATTTGATGTTGCTGTTTGTTTTAGGATAGATGAGAAAAAGCTTGCATGGTCTGTGTCGTTTGAGAACTATATCACTGGTTATTAGTCATTTTAAAGCAAGTTTAGCTTTGTTGACCGTAAGATACAGTGTAAAACATTTGTTGAGACCGAGTGTCATGCAACTAATCGTCCGATCAAACTTTCATCCCTAAATCAGGTAAATTGTGTCCTTACACACCATTTTCTTAATATCTGGTGATTGAAAATAAAGCAAGAGAGAGAGAACTTTATTTATGACATTGGCATATTGAACGGGAAGTGCTTTGCAGCTTATGTTATCTCAGCAAATAGAGGATTGTTGCAGCCTATTGTCATATCTATCCTGCTCCTGGTACAATAATAAATGGCTCCCAAAGGTAAACAGTCTCATCATCTTGGGGAGAAGTCATTGCAATTTGGCATATATCCAGAAAGGACACCCCACAAGAGAATTACTTTGATTTTTCATTTGCCATACACATCTCTTGTGTTTTTATGTTTTCATGTTTGACGTGTCATATCATCAGATGCAAAGGAGTATATACACAGGATCATATTATGTGTAGTGTGGATATATAGGTCCTATATAACTTTCATCAGAAGGTAGATATCAATTTTAAGATAGAAAAGCCAATACATATAAATATTTTCATTTCATTAAAGAATTCATTTGACTAGGCGGTGTCAATTATCAGATGATGCAGACAGATCTTTTTCCCGTTGTCGGTGCCTGTCATGCTAAAACCTTTAAAGAAAAACATTATCTTAGAAAAGCGTTCTTTGAGCTAGCACTGAATGGAAATGCTACAAACAAAACTGGCAATGCGATTATAACTTGTACTATAGACCCTCTTTAAAGTGTGCTAATAATTGTCATTGCATTGTGTGCGACTGACATAATATACATTTATGAAAGTATACTTCTAATAATTCCATTTTACCTTACTGTAAACAATATGTTGACATAATCATTACGTGTCAGGCCTATAATAGATTTTGATGCAATCTTCGACCAACTTACGGCCATCTTTGTTTCAGTGCTTTCACAACTTGAGAATAGATATCACACGTTTTCACAGTAATATATAAAATACATGCGACGTTTTCACTGCTCTGTCATTTTCAACTTTTTAACCCGCCACGACTGTTTCTCCATTGTTTCACCTCCAAAGTCAAATATATGGAAAAAAAAACAATTCATGATATCGTCGGATTTCTGCATAACTATTCCAATACTCCCATTGTTTCTGACTGCTATTGGCATTCAAGATCTAATATCACTGGGTATGATTAATATAATACAATCCACCTTATCAAAAATACAATGGATTATTTATGTGATGAATATCGTTAAGTTATAAAATTGTGTCGTATTTGACTTCATAGTAACAAAACTATATTGCTTTATTTACCTCTATTAATGTAATAAAATAAATCATAGTTATTTTTGATGAAATAGATAATTGTAAAATAAAAGATTTTTTTCTGTACTTCTGAAGGAGAAATTCATCTGTTTTAAAGTCATCGTTTATCAACATTTAATTTTGATATAATAGAAATTAAAATAGAAAATAAAAATGAAACAGCGACATTGATAATTCCATAAAACATAGGTATTAATGAGTAATTACTCCAGCAATCATTTGTAATATTTCATAGTTTAATTTTGTCAATCAATTGTGTAAAAATAGGTATTTATTTCAAACTCAGTCTTCAGTGTATTACGCGAACTGATCCTAGTAATGTGGAATTGACAATTCCCTTAATGATGTTACAAAATAGTGGCATTCTGCAACGACATCATTGTATTTTTCCCTGTTCAAGTGTTGCTAATAGTTTTATCAAAGACTGCAAGTTGTAGGCTCACATCTGCAAAGTGTACAGCTGGCAACACAAAGACAGAGCTCTCCTAAATGCAGCTTACATTAACAATTATTTAGTCATTACAATCAAAAAGAGGAGTTAGTCATGAAAGGTAATTTTAAAACAAAGCGTTTTTAAATCAAGAGGGTTCCTGAATTGACAAACCAAACAATAATGGTAAAAGTAATCGCCTAATTTCTGCTTTGGAAAGTTATCACTGTTGATTAGAATTTTTTGTTTATAACCAACAAATATTCATTCATAATAATATCACTACGATACCACTTTAAATTAGTTATATTATTTTGAATAAAAAGAATTTTGAATACTGAAAAACGACATCAGATGCCAAGGACTATTTTTGATCATTTTAGTGAGCATTTCATACCAAAAAACAGTGACATCGACGTTCAACAGGTACGCAGAAGAAATACTCCTATAGGTCAAGAGGCTGAGGAAAGATCATTTCTCACACCTGGACAGGTAAAAGCAGATCAAAGAATGAGTGTTGGACACGAAGATAGGTGAGGAATATTATATATTACATGTACATAAGGCGACTATTTGATGTATGTAAGATGAAATGATATTGATGATAAGATTTCATGTGTTCTGAGGATGAAATGTAGTTGACTGTTTCCACCTCTTACGGGTGTTTTTATGCTGTGAGGGTCCCTGCTGTGATTAGAAGGAAGTGAAACACTGTCAAAGTAAGTAGACAACCATCCTTCATATTTTGTAATCTCAAATCTCAAAAGATGTGTCCGTGACATAATTGTGCATTGTCGCATACACTCCACCGTGGCTACAAGGTGGCAATTGAAACGTTTTATATACTTTTTTCTCGCTTCTTTAATTAGCCATGATTAATAATTTGAGGCTATGTTCTACACATATTAGTGTCTTAGAAAATCGGCTACAGGAGCTAAACATTGCTCACTCTATTTCTGGTTGGATAATATAAAATCCTGCTAATGGGTTATTACTTTATCCTGACCAGTGGCCCAAATGATGTTGTGAAAAACGAGGAAAACGAGGAAATATTTCAGGTTATGTACTTCTGATATACATAATATTATTAAACACAATGTATGATTTTAAACATATTAGCATAATATATTATTTTCAAATCTACATTTGATTAAATCTCAGTATCTCTTATAATGGTCTGAGATAAAAAAAAACCTTAAATATATACTTTATCATTATTCACTGTTTGCAGAATCAATAAGTGTTATTTTATGCGTAGAGCATAGGATATAATAAGCAAATCCAGATTCATCTCATATTTGCTTCCGCCTTCAGTATGTACTGAATATCATCCTGTTAAATTAATACGTTAAATCCCAAAGATTGGTGACTCAACCAGAAAAACTCGACGATTCCCACAGCAGGACAAGGTTCAGTCGGTTAAAGTAGGCCTACCAATGCCCGGATGAGGTAGGTCTGAACAACACTTGCTACCTCATTACGACTCCCAGGCTGATAAAAGAGACATGACTTCCGGTTGATCTCACAGTGCCGAGTGCAGTGATACTCAGGGCTTTTTCATCCTACAATGTTGAACTGCACCGTGGACACTGCTCTTACGGGTATCAATCTGAAGCTATTAATATTTGTTTTCTTTGTCATGTATCAACCAAACCAGTAATTCTTTCCATTTTGTAATCTGCTCATTTCGTGTAAAATGTCCATTTGTAATGGAAAAGTGAGTGTCGTGTTCTAAAGGAAAATATCTCTACTGTATTAAATTTACTAATCTACTTCCACATATTGACAGACTAATCACACATACGCATTAAAGTTTTCATGGAATCAGATTTTCAGATTTTCAGGCACTTTTCCTCTCATAATTCAAATTGTTTTATACCCTACACATTGTGATCAAATGTTATGACCCATCATATTGTCACTACATAAATGTCTGTGTCATTCAAAAATAGATGAGTCTTCTACTCAATTCCAAATCACTTATTGTACACTTTGTCAACAAATTCTGCTTGGCTGACCAGTGATGTAGTGAAAGCTCCTCCTAAGCAAAGGCTCAGATTGGGACACAAGAGTGATTTAGTTTCAAGAGGCATGTTTGTCTGTTCGTGTTTGTTTACTGGTACAAGTCTAACACCTGTACAGACCATAACAGTAAAAACAAGAAAGCAGCATAGTACATGGCAGTTTCATCAAAACACGATTATCATGGCGTGTGTATTTTGATTGATTTCACATTTTCATAATTAAATATCATTTAAGCATACCCCAAACCTCTGTAAAATTAATTGCCTGTGACCTCTGTAATTTTATAATAACTTTAACGTACATACTAGGCATATTGCAATACATGTTGGGCCCTTCAAAGATTTTGAAGCAATATTCTTCACCCCTCTCTCTTATTCAACTTTAAAATCCCCTCAAGACAATCATTTTTCTCAATGTTTTGTCTTATTTTCTTATTAAGGGAATAACATGTATTTTTTCAACACATTGATATTGACATATCATAATTATTTACATTCTCCTATTAATTAAACGTATCCTTCGGGAATGAAAACTAAACAATTCGCAAAAGTGTAAAATATGGATTTAAAAAGTAAATTTAATGATGTGATTGATGTCTATTATGTGTGGCCATAATTAAAATGTAGCTGATTGGCACTAAACTTAAAGTATCAAATTAATGTCATATGCTTCATTTCATATATTGGAAAAGTAAAACTGAAAAGAAACCAAAGATATTTGTAGTAAATAGGCCCTGTGTACTTGCTGTTGCCAGCTGAATCTGATTTTATTGTGATGGGGTCTTATCAAAGAACATCTAGCCTTTGACCAGGGCTGGTAGATATGGGAATCGAGATGTCGTTTTTAGGCAGAGCACAGCTGAGACCCAGGGTAGAAGTGAATGGTTTAATGTGTCCCCTAATGAAAATATTCCATTTTGGGCATGGAAACGCGTCATTAAATGGTCAGTAATCCTTTGGCATTTACTTTTACCAGAAAAAAATATTAATTGCTTTTAATTGGGCATGTGCCATAAGAAATAAGTAATATTGTATGCATGCAGGATGTGATAATGTTAGCTTTGGCAATGAATCTACAAGGATAAACATGCATGCTAAAACCAATCCATGGTACCATCTTTTGCTTTGTTCTAATTAATTAATTTATATATATCTATAGTCCAAAGTAAAAAGGTAGTTGTATACAGTGTAATGGTGATGACAGTAATCCAACAAATATGGCACATGCCCAAATATATATATATATATATATATATATATATATATATATATATATATATATATATATATATATATATATATATATATATATATATATATATATATATATATATATATATATATATACATATATTAGACGATAGAACGTTAACACCTCTGGGAAATCAGCGGAAATTAATTGTCATGATCAAAGGTCATATTTCATGTGACTTAACAATGATGATGATTTAAAATGGGACATAGCCTTTTGAAGCTATTTCTCAGATAGAAGTGCGCAGAATGTATGCGCATGGGTGTATGAGTATATGTGTGTTTGAAGGTGACGGTTTCTCCTATTGTAATCTCTGGGGTTTTTGGTGAGCAATAACTGTCATGCCTGGAAATGGAGATGAATAACAAGGGAATTAACTCAAAACCTTCAATGAAGTTTTCAAGTTTGGTCCCTCTTTCCGCCTCAGGATATATGCAGATATTTTAAAACTGAACTCTGTTTACTTATATTCTAAAAACCGATGTAAGCTGTACATGTGTAATTGCTTCAACCTTAAAGAATCTGTTTATGCATTTACATATGCATAAACTAACATGATATTTTGGGCACCTCGTTCTGTGCAGTTTTATCATTTCAGATGGAAATGCCTTTCGACTATTCAAATATCCACGCAACAATCCTTTTGCGATGTGGAAACTAAAATCCACTGAAAAGAATACAAGCTTTCGCTGCTGAAATCAGCCCGTGCACTACTGGAGAGCACTTTCGACAGAATTGTTTAATTATAACAATAGATCAATCCCGACCACACACCTGTAAACATAAATTCATATCTAGTCAGTCAGATGTTGATCAACTATTGTTATTAATAAAAAAAAATAATATTAACACTCAATAGTGTGCTATTTTTGAAGTCATGCGTCATGTGGGTAAAATGAATAGAATAACGGGTAAAATAAATAAAATAATATGTCATAAATCCATTGTATCCAGATTACTTACAGTATGTCATAATCCATTCTATCCAGACTACTTACAGTATGTCATAATCCATTCTATCCAGACTACTTACAGTATGTCATAAATCCATTCTATCCAGACTGCGTACAGTATGTCATAATCCATTCTATCCAGACTACTTACAGTATGTCATAATCCATTCTATCCAGACTACTTACAGTATGTCATAATCCATTCTATCCAGACTGCTTACAGTATGTCATAATCCATTCTATCCAGACTGCTTACAGTATGTCATAATCCATTCTATCCGGACTGCTTACAGTATGTCATAAATCCATTCTATCCAGACTGCTTACAGTATGTCATAAATCTATTCTATCCAGACTACTTACAGTATGTCATAATCCATTCTATCCAGACTGCTTACAGTATGTCATAATCCATTCTATCCAGACTGCTTACAGTATGTCATAATCCATTCTATCCAGACTGCTTACAGTATGTCATAAATCATTTCTATCCAGACTGCTTACAGTATGTCATAAATCTATTCTATCCAGACTGCTTACAGTATGTCATAAATCCATTCTATCCAGACTACTTACAGTATGTCATAATCCATTCTATCCAGACTACTTACAGTATGTCATAATCCATTCTATCCAGACTGCTTACAGTATGTCATAATCCATTCTATCCAGACTGCTTACAGTATGTCATAATCCATTCTATCCAGACTGCTTACAGTATGTCATAATCCATTCTATCCGGACTACTTACAGTATGTCATAATCCATTCTATCCAGACTGCTTACAGTATGTCATAAATCCATTCTATCCAGACTGCTTACAGTATGTCATAAATCCATTCTATCCAGACTAATTACAGTATGTCATAATCCATTCTATCCAGACTGCTTACAGTATGTCATAATCCATTCTATCCGGACTACTTACAGTATGTCATAAATCCATTCTATCCAGACTGCTTACAGTATGTCATAATCCATTCTATCCGGACTACTTACAGTATGTCATAATCCATTCTATCCGGACTACTTACAGTATGTCATAAATCCATTCTATCCAGACTGCTTACAGTATGCATGTAGTATATCAGTTCAAAATATGTTAATGCTGACATTTGGCAAAACTATTGAGAGTGTATTATTCCCACGAGTGAAGTTAAATGCTTTTTGACATAACATTTGAATATGTTGCATTTCACTGGATATTAATCATAAATCTTCTCACATAAATCTCACGTCAATTCAAGGTTATCCCTTTTCTCTCTGTGCTTTGTTTTGGCTTGAATGTATTTTTGTCATAAATGTATTTTTACCCTGATATAAATAATTGTCAACTGGCTTTGCCTGTGGTGAACTCGAAGAAAGATTTATTTTTATGGGGAAACCTAATTCTTAGCCCGAAAGCAAATTGCAATATAAAATAATCATATATAGTCTTAACTAACAAAAAATGCAGTCCTGTCAGAAAGAATCGTCCTAGATGACATATATAAAACACACAATGAGGCTTCATGTCCAGAAATCACATTATATCTGCAGCATCTTGACCTAGCTTTCTTTGTTCATTACCCATCTGTCTAACTTACAGCACCATCACAAACTAGCACTTTTAATAGCCGAATGTTCTTTGAGTTATGGCAAACATAATATTTGCAAATTGCCAGTAATCACATTGATATTGATTACAGTGAGGGGGCCGGGACTTACTGGGGGATGTTTTTGTTCGCTCAGAAGTTTTCCTCGGGATGTCTACCTCTAATTGGTGTTTCCTAATGCCCGCAGAGAGGTCCACTCAAAACCCGGCCAAATTGGAATTCTCTTCTTGTTAGGCCAAGCCTCTCTAACAGCCACATTCATTCAACCTGTCCCTGCCTTGAGACATTACATCATCATAATTTATGAAAGGACAACTCTCTCTTATGATTATTCCTATTTCGGGAGAAATTACCGTGAAGAAGAGGCTGAAGCTCAGAGTTGGTGTCGGAGGTGGTTATAAATGTAGCAAGTAGGAGGGCCTGTGGATGTCGGCAGATGCACACCTGAAGCAGCGGGGATGGCACCTTGACCTGTCATTTTGCACATGGCATCTGAAGGTTCAAGCTGTGTCAAAGCGGCCATTTAGGACCCTCTTATCCGCCTCTTTTGCTCGACCTTTATCGTCTCTCGCACAAAGTGCGAGGTCGCGCCACCCACGGGGAAGCCCGCCGGGCTCACACAGATAATAGCCAGCCAGGGAAGTTCAGCCCCTTCTCTGACCAACTTAGCCCCTTTTAAACTACTTACCATGAAGACTTTTCCCATTCTTTGATGGGATGTACATCCTTCGGTGACACCTTAAATGGGATATCAGTAAAAAGACAATTATCCATGTCGTTTCTTTGTACAAAGGCAAGGGGCACATGTGTTTGTTTGACCGGATTTGACTTCAGTATTGATGTATTACGGAGCATATCATTAAGAATATTTTCTGATGCAACCTCTATTTTTATACATAATACTGTGATTGTGACATAACCTTTTGGAACTACATAGTTTGTTAAATGCAGCGGATTGTTCATTCTATGAAGATCTGGTTTATCTCATTTCATAATGTAAAATATGTAAAAAATAAGCCTAACAATGAAGCAAAATATAAGTTCATATTTGTTAGTGTTTATCCCTATTCATATGCGCAATAGAGATGACATAATATCTCTATCTGGGATAAATTTTGATACATAAACACTGTGATATATATATTGAAAACAGAACTAAAATATGTGTCCTCATATATTGTGTGGAAAAGAGAACACTTTAGATTTTGAGTATGTTCAGGTCTTATCTAACTCATATCATATTGTTTGAATTTTCTTCCACAAACAGCAGCGTAATTCAAAATGATTGTTCCTAAGTGGTGGTAACAAACACTATGCCTTTGACCTTCTGGTATCAAAACTCCATTTATCACACTCCTTGGTCTAGCCTGCTGCACACAAAAATTTGTTGGCAACAAGAGCGGCGAAAGCATTCCCACCTATTGTATTACCGGTAATATTATTTGCGTAGCCAAGCTGTGAAAGCTTTAGAAATATATTGGATCTGAGTTGTCCGATCGTTCCGTCAAAATCTCTCAAGGGCCTAAAATCTCATCTTGCACGTATAGTTGCTGCATAGGATTAAGCAAACTGAGCAGTGAAAATCGGCGAGTGATTATTGCAAAATGTTATTATCTTGTCGATCTTCTCAATCAACTGAAAACACAACTGCTTAGAGGTTATGTTTGTTTGTTTGGGGTTTTACATCACTTTCAACATTATTTCAGTCATTTCGTGAGAATCATTAGTGTATTGGCCTGTGTCCTGACTATTTATATAATAATATTAGCAAGTCTCTTTCCAAAGTCAGTGCATCAATCTTTGAATCATAGCCCCAAGACAACGTAATACCAATCAAAGAGGTGTCAAATAAACTCTGTCAACTTCGCTCAAAACTTATCAGGCTATTTTTAAAAAGTATGAAACAGACGAATTTTGAATTTTGAACCATTACTAACGCATGGCAGTACAATATGTCCTTCAAGGTAAGTATTAAGGAAATACGCCTTTTATAATTAAGAGACAACACAAACCATTTTATAATCTAAATTCGTTTTCAAACTTAAATCAGAAATGATATAGGTATAAGTAATAATAAGATACATTCCACTTTAATTAAAGAGTTTTTGTTTGTAAGAGTCTAATACTGATGCAAAGTTTGTTTTCTAAAGATTGTTTTCTAAATAGGGCTAGAAATGATAATTATCATAATTTAATGGAATCAATTCATCTCAATCTATTACCTCTTCTCTAATCTCATTTAAAAAAAATGATATCTCTATTTTTTTACCCCAAAAAATCGACAATGCCTGAATATCCGAAAAGAAAAATGGGAGGTTATAAAATAGTAAATAGTCTCACAGACAAACAATGTAAAGAATGTCCATGGTTACACGAGGATGAGAGGATGGCTGAAGGCCATGCCACAAGATAAACAGGGACCAGTCTCACGACAGGAAGGCAACACATTTACCAGTGGAGGACTATCAAACATGCAAGTTGCCCACAGCAGCCCTTACACTTCTGTAACCCAGAGAAAACCTTTTTAATCAGTTTCGCATGTCACGCATTTTACACAATCGTCTAAACACAATAGTGTATGTCATGAAATGCCTTTATGATCCAGATCGATGAATTAATTGTTATTGAAGCCTTTATATTTCCACCAAGTCACCACTTTATGCACCTGTATTTGCAGTGATGAATGCTGAGATAAATGTTAGTGTTTGTCCTGTGTTTTGGCTGATTAGTAGATCTCAGACTGCTTGCACAATAATGTGGCCTTAAAGACGACTGAATATATAAAGACCAAACATAGACAGCAATTATCCTCTTGTGCATTGCGGTTGAAATCAAAATGTAGTGGATACTGGTTTGGATGTGAAATTAGTTAGAAATACAATGGTAAAATCTGTGTTTTTGTTGTAAAAATTGGCTTAGTTAAACTTCGAGTAATTATGAATGGAAGCGTGACGTCGTGAGATCAAAGGAGACATAGTTTTGTCTTGGAGTAATTAATTACTCCAAAGTATCGTTGTGGTGACACTGTATAGGCACGAGCTAAACAATATCTTGACGTTATTGTGTTTAAAAAAACATTTGACTCAACAATATAATATTAACATTGTTTCACTTATTATGAGGGTATAAATTTAATTTCTGTTCTCCAACAATTGGAAATCTTATGCTGTTTTTACATCATATCATATGAATATCTTAGTAATAAAAAGTAGTTGTGAATTGATATCTTATTTGATGAGGTATAAATTGTATTTCTCTTCTCAAAGTGCAGATGATTCTCTGACGTTTTAGAAATGTTCATACCAGTCATTTTCTTGACATATTTCATATCAGTCATTTTCTTGCCGTATTTCAAGTATATATAGAGGTCAATACAAATCTACTGATTTCCCCGAAATTAAATGTTTTAAAAGATATCTGTCAGAATATTTGATAAATCAAATTCGAAAGTCAAGAAAAAAGTGCAGCTACCACTTGTGTCAACTTTTTGAATCTGCAATGATCAAGGTTAAGAGATGTGAGTTAATTAAACATATATCCATGCGTGTTTAAGGTGATGTTTGTGGTACGCCATGACCATGTGTTCAAAGATACTTCAGGTCTCCAAGAAATCTTGCCTAGTGATGAATCGCGCCAGCTCTGATCTCCAAATTCCTACCTCTATCAACATAAAGTGTTGCGCCCTTGCCAGTTGCTTGATTTTGTGTACATTTATTTATCATAAATCGGATGAAGGTCTAAATGTCAGGTATTGTTGGTATCAGACAGACACCTATGCGGTGCCTGAACGTATTTGATAATGTATTTGTATATTATCCACATGACTTGTTTCTATTGAGGTCGGTCATCTTCAGGCGCTCTTTTTATCATAGGGGTGTGCATGGTTTATTATTAATTGTAAAGCATATGTCCAACCTCGCCCAGGGTTACATATATTTATATGTATTCGTACCTGAAGCTTCCTTTGTCACTTTGTATGTATTGAATAGATGTTTTTGTGAATGGCTAAAGAGTACGTAGTGTTACGTTTTGGTCATTTTGTCTGTTGCCTGTCACGCACATCAACCATAAAATATACGATCAAACTTGACTTCTCTTGGAAGTTAATAATAATATTTTCTCGTTATCAGTAGATGTTGCAGCATTGTGAGAGCCGTGGGCTGAAATTGTTTCAGGACCGATGGTTGTAATCATATTTGCAGTTAAGATTGTCGGCAACTTATAACTTCATTAAGATTTTAGTGTACACTGCAGGTAATACGCCATTTTAAAATTGTGCAGTATACATCTCATAACTGAGAGCAATAATAGTTATATTGCTCTCAGCTCATAAGCACTTGTTGTATATATCTCAAATCATTAACGCGAGCTTTGTTAACAAATTATGCTGATATGTAGAGTGCAGTCATGTACACTTGGTCCTCACTATTATTTGGGGTATTTGAAGGACTACGTTTTGGGGGATTCTTTAGGAAATCGGTGCTATAGGCGCTGTATACTGTTCCGTGGCTAAAATGTATTAAATGGTAAGGTCATAGGAGGTAGTATCTGTTTGATACATGTAGTGACATCATTTATAAGTTTGCTCAAATTTATCAAATAGCAAGGTAATTGGAGGTCATATATCTGAGATATGATTTTGGCCAAGTGCTAGCTTTGGAAGTCATGACTGTCTGATGAACGAGATAGTGTAATGGGAAATGTTTGTCACGTCGTTTCAATCCAATTATTTAATCAAGTAGTCGATATCTATCTATCTATCTATCTATCTATCTATCTATCTATCTATCTATCTATCTATCTATCTATCTATCTATCTATCTATCTATCTATCTATCTATCTATCTATCTATCTATCTATCTATCTATCTATCTATCTATCTATCTATCTATCTATCTATCTATCTATCTATCTATCTATCTATCTATCTATCTATCTATCTATCTATCTATCTATCTATCTATCTATCTATCTATCTATCTATCTATCTATCTATCTATCTATCTATCTATCTATCTATCTATCTATCTATCTATCTATCTATCTATCTATCTATCTATCTATCTATCTATCTATCTATCTATCTATCTATCTATCTATCTATCTATCTATCTATCTATCTATCTATCTATCTATCTATCTATCTATCTATCTATCTATCTATCTATCTATCTATCTATCTATCTATCTATCTATCTATCTATCTATCTATCTATCTATCTATCTATCTATCTATCTATCTATCTATCTATCTATCTATCTATCTATCTATCTATCTATCTATCTATCTATCTATCTATCTATCTATCTATCTATCTATCTATCTATCTATCTATCTATCTATCTATCTATCTATCTATCTATCTATCTATCTATCTATCTATCTATCTATCTATCTATCTATCTATCTATCTATCTATCTATCTATCTATCTATCTATCTATCTATCTATCTATCTATCTATCTATCTATCTATCTATCTATCTATCTATCTATCTATCTATCTATCTATCTATCTATCTATCTATCTATCTATCTATCTATCTATCTATCTATCTATCTATCTATCTATCTATCTATCTATCTATCTATCTATCTATCTATCTATCTATCTATCTATCTATCTATCTATCTATCTATCTATCTATCTATATATATATATATATATATATATCTATCTATCTATCTATATATCTATCTATCTATCTATCTATATATATATATATCTATATATATATATATATATATCTATATATATATATATATATATATATATATATATATATATATATATATATATATATATATATATATATATATATATATATATATATATATATATATATATATATATATATATATATATATATATATATAGTTTGCAGTTCTACAAAACATGTATGAAATGGAGTGTAGGTTTTATGGTTTGTTCATTTGAATAAGATCCCACACGTTATGAGCGGTACACATCATATGAAATCTATAAAATAGGTTACATATACATAAATATGAGTTTAGTTGGCATTTCACCAAAACATCATGATACGGACGGTAACATTATTTGTATATTGAATGAGATTTTTATTTTATGAATTAGTTGATCTTTACTGTGTGTACTATTTACAGCTTTTATGAAATCACACAGGTCAGAGGAAATGGGTATGTCTAAATGATATATGGTCATATGAAAGTGTGACACAAGCAAGCGTCTCCCTGAATTCAACCAAAACACACTTGCCAGGAATGCCAGAACTTGCCAGGAATTTTTTGCATGTCACCAATGATGTGGTCAGTAAGGCCTGTACTAAGACAAAAAAACAATGACAAACAGCCCTCTCTTCAGTGTCTCATAATAATATATGCATAAAACAAACTCTAATTAAAAAAATAGATTCTCATCAAATGGGCTTGATTTTTAATGGAAGAAATATAAAAATAACAACTCTATTAAATGAAGATACAAATGGATACCCTCATTTAATACCTTATATCCTTCTGCATTTTTTGTCTACAATATTGGGAAGACCTTTATATCGTTTCCTGAATACAGATAGATGTATAAAATGGCGAATGTGTTCTAATTATGGCACCATTTATGCTGGCTTAAATTGATGCTATGTACCCACTGCGATAAGAAGTCTTGTACTACCCATTTCATGTTCAACGTCTTCCATTTCCAGTGATGAGAGGGAGAAAAGGTCAGAGAAAATTAGCATTCAACGAGGTCAAAGGTACATATAGGCGCCAAACATTGCCGCCATTACAGAAACTGGAAGTGGCTGATTTGCGAGATTTCATTTTGCGAGAGTTCCAAAATGGCAGCAAAACTAGGACAAGGAATAGCAGCAAATTGTATTTGGTGAACGATTAAAGAACGATGTTAAACTGCAATAAAAGTAACAGTTGGTTGCCAAAATGGGAGACCAAAATAAAGATTACAGATGTCCGTGTTAATTTTCAGTCACATTTGGCGACTGGGTGACCGTCTGTTGACACCACAGCAGAATTAACAATTCTTAGCTATAATTTGGCCCTAAAATGAGCTCATATATAAAAGGTGGAATCTAGAGACCAACATACTTTATGTAACATTATGTAAAATGGGTGCTTGTAATTAATTGCTACAGGGTAATATATTAATTATTCTGACCAAGATATCCTCAAAGGGAGGGTACTTTATTTATTATGCAATGTCAACTGCATCCTTTGTCATCTTTACAAGCTTGCTTGATAATGTTAGGACACAGTTACAGTTGATGAATATGATTATAGATCCAGTGGTGAGACAATGTGTGTGCATTGGCACAAAATACCTCATGAAGAAGAATGAGACCGAAACGCCATGTTTTTAAATGATTTTGAATAGTTCGTATATCCACCATTTTGTTGTTTTTACTATCAGAACATAAAGAAAGGAGTATGTAGACAGCATTTGATGTGAAACTATATTTTATATGCCACCATATGATAATTTAAAATGCCACCATTTGTTTTTTCATAGCCAAACTTCATTGAGATGTCGTGTTTCACATGATATTTGGATCAATTAGGTCATTTTCAAATTTCCTGGAAGGCACATTCCCATCTTACATCTGTACATAATCTAGTTTATCAATATTGCATATAAGAATTTTCTCTATTGTAATACACATAAATCGCTTGCGAATTTGTAGTCAAACACTCAGAGGACGGTTCATTCACAATAAAATAAGAGAAGTCTGTTTCTTGTCAATATGATGAAGAGACGCCTGATAAATCTCCCATTCTGTCTATCAAAGTATCATTCACAAGTTATCCAATATGGAGAGGTAGTCACACTTCTTTAATCTACTCAAAAGTTACAGAACAATGTTTTTGTGTACCTACCTGCATATATTTCACAATCCTACACATGATGCTCCCCATATACCATGTCTCTGTGACGTCATCAAGCACGGTGGGAGGTAGACAGATGAGAATGACGAGGAAATCAGAACAAGCTAAATTCACGATAAAGTAGTTGGTCACTGTCCTCATGGAGTGGTTTTTCCACACGGAGAAGCAGACTAGGAAATTACCGCACAGTCCAACACAGAAGCATACGAGGTAGAGCACGATAAGTATCCACTCAAACACCGTCGGACAGATGTAACTGATGATCATGTCAAGGTATTCCTCGTTGCTCACACAGTAGTCATTGCTGCATTGGGTGGTATTCACCTCCGGGAACTCCGTGGAGTTCATGCCCGTCCCGTTGTCAGATATACCCAGATACGTCAAATTGTCATGTCCGTGCGACGTGTTAGAGGCCGGATAATCTCCCATGTTCAGGCTGTAGTCGAAGTCGTCTTCCATCCCCGTATCGTTCTTTTCAGTCTCTGTGATTTTACACGGTTATTACAATACTTCTTGGTTTGGTGATAGTGTTAAATAAAGCTTATCCTCTCCATCTTTCACGAAAAAAATGTTTATATTATCATCATCTGGTATATTGTGGCTAAACAGATATAGCATAAGAGATGACCGCGGCGTGCAGGCAATGGCTGCTACTCGATGGCGAATGGCATTGGTGCGCCAGTTGTCATTGCTGATGCCCCATTGCGCTAGGCTGTACGTGTGTGCATGTCACCAATATGCCGGGAGTGATGCAAGCACAACTGATCTCTGTCACCTGCTGGACTGCATCTCATTCTCTTAACAACAATACAAGTATGAATCTTATCCTTGGTTTGAAGTTACCTAGGCGTTCTCAAGAAAAGCTGCGTTAATGAAAGGTCAACCCTGCAAAGACAAAATGCAAGATGAGAAAAGTAAGCTTATTTATACAAAAGCAGGTGTGATGGTCATAAAATCACTTCAGCAGTCAGATATTGGCTTTTGTCATGCCTCAGGAAATACTGTTTATGGACGAAATACATCATTTATGTATCTTATTATGTCTGTGATGACAAGTCAAATCCACCATGAAACTATGTGGGACGCTGGGGAAATTGAATGTCGCATTCACACCCCGTACTGAGTATTGTTTCCCGAGGCACAAGGTGGCATAATTGAGACGCAAATAATGCACCGAGGCAACACATCAACACACAAACGTTTGTAAACTTTGAATGACAATTCTTCTGGTTGTAGCTCCCTGACCTCACAATCATCTCATTTCTCTCACAGGCAACTACACCATACTCACTGCACTTTTTCAATACACTGGTGATGTCTGGCCTGGGGCTTGCAGAACTCAGTCCAAGTCTGTTGATATGCATTGCTCAGACATCGTGGTTGTCCTTCATCATACGTTGTGTTGTGAGAGAATGCGCTATAAGGACAGGTTGTGAGAACTTGTGGTGGACCCGCGGCAGCAATCGGCCCTGTACAATCCCCACCACCGGTCTGATGGATGGCCACATGCACCACGTGGCGCTGTGAAAACAGTATCATTGCCCCCGCCAAAAAGTCTAATCTAATGTCCGGAAATGACAAAAGGGAGGGGGGTCTCCTTGTCAGGCTATAGTTCCCAACACTTAAGTAAACAAAATATGATTTATCAGCGTCACAAAGTACATCATTCAACTTAAAAATCTGATTTTTCCAACAATAAATCATTTTTTTGGTAGTGATTTGATTTTCCCGTGGGTCCACAGCAGATATTATACTGTGCTTGAGCTTTGACCAATGGTCAGAGTGGACAACGTGTGATGAGCCCCAATCAGCACCAGGGCCGGGTGGATTCAGCGGGCAGAGGTAGAGGCTGCACAAATTTGCAACGATTTGTGACACATAAGGCAGGTGATGCCACGGATAGATCCACGACCACCGCGGGAATGGTTGGGCCCGAGAGGCTTGCGGCAAGGTGATTTCATCACGTGTCCACCCATTCGTATTATAATCGCAATATCCTTGTATATAGGATGTAGGATGCAAAAATGAAAATCCTTTAAAGGAACTGAAAGAACGTTCCAATATTTTTTTATATATAAGTTCGATATCACTTTAACTCTTAATTATTGCACACTGTACCTGTAAATATGAATTGCGTTATTTACTTTAATCAAAAAGTTAAATTTGATGATCGTGAAAATATTTAATTCCATATGTGCGATAATAATGGAAAAAGTTGAATAACTGATAAAATAACATAATTATTACTGAAGAGAGTGACGCTGAAAGCTAATGCACCATAGGGAATAGTTATTTAGTTTACCTTAAATATCAAAACTTTATAATGATGTTAGTACTTTTGCAGAAAAACGTGTCTATTGTTATATCAGTATCAATGATAATTCTGGTATCAAATATCAAACCTACACGTTTTCTGCCATTTACAAAGCTTTCACAGGATTTACGTGCACGTCTCATGATTAAAAGAAACAAAACATCATAAATATCGGTAAGGACCTTTTCGAAAGTCTCTTCTCTTCAACCCAAAGATGGTGATAAAAAGGTTGGGTGTTAGCCAATAAGTACGGCTCATGGTGCCAGAATCAACGTGCCAGTCACGGCGATCTCTTGTGATTTTCTTTTGAAGCTGAGTTCTGCACTAACATATCAGGCAATATGTCCACACTTGAAATAAATCTATAGAAATGTCATTATCTTGAGAGATGAAGACACTCTTGATGGAATCTAAAACAAATGTAAAAAAAACGTTTTGATTTTTGCATTTCAGTTGTGAGCAAAAAAATGTCAAATATTATCTTATAAAAAGAATTAGATTATTTGCGATAATGACGTCGCTTTTAACAAATGCATTTATATGAGACGCGGTTTATGAGGCATGGGAGTCAATCTTTTGCAGTTGTTAACTTTATGAGTGTTGTAAGGTATACCAAGTTACCTATATATATTATATAAGGATAAATGGTGCCATTATATGGGTTTATAAGTCTGCTACAGACATTAAAAATGGGACCACTTTTAAGTATCTGCACCCCAAAGCTTTATGTTATCGCCATTTATATATGGCCATATAGAGATTAAATATCGACAAAGGCTATAAAAATATATTTGAATTGGAATTTTCAAAAACAAAGATTGACTTTGTCAACATATTACAAAGTGATGAATATGTTAAACCCTGCGTTTGGCCTTATACTTGGTCCAAGAAAATCTAAGATGGAAATTGGTTGTGAAATTTGTTCCAAAGACAATATGATGTTTAAATAAAAATTATCTTTGTTTTACCTTTCAAGTTACCATGGAAGAACTGTATTCTCTGTAGTGCTGCAAAGTTTAAGTGTTAACCAATATGAGTGCAAATAGTTTGTTCAGATCATCTCTTCGTGTTCAATATTCCATTTATGGCTATATTTGCCCCAACTCTAATCATTCCGGCCATTTACTCCATAACTATGACAAAGTTATATTCATGTTTCATTATTGGTGAGTTGTAATTTTGCTTTATGACGTATTTTGACCTCAAAAAAGGTTCTTGGCCCTGTATAATGTCAGGCATATTTATTTCTGTTTGTGACCGAAATAAATGATCTCATTATAGCCTCTACACGCTGAAAACTCTCGTTTCATACTGGTAAATTAGCTATCTTGTACCCGCCCTGTGGCACGATCATCACTCGTTAAATATGAATTCGATTTCCAGATAAGTTTTTACCCTTTCTCTCCTATACATTTATTGCCTATTCTGCACTCCATGTATCACTTTCAAGCGAATCCCTAAATAACTGTTCACACGGATTCTTCAAATACACACGCATAACATATTCTATAGCTTAGCGGGTCTTAGGTTACTGTCGTAATTACACAGATAATACTGCTCCGTGGATTGTTCCCCATTTCTATAAGTTCTTCAGTCAATTGCACAATTTGTGTTTTGAAGGCCATTCCCTTTTTGAAATATCTTCACTGCTTTATACACTATCAGATCCACAGTGTGTACCTTTATTTGAATATATGAAACAGAGGAAAAATACGTTTTATACCTTTAAGTAATTAATATGCCAGGTTCAAAGACTTCAGACGGTTTAATGCTTAATTGGTTGCTTTCCACTTTCATTAATTTTTGTGTGATCGTTATATGTCAAAGAATACAAATGAATAAAAACGCCATGTCCATCGCATAGCTGATATGAATCCATGCGAAACACAACAAAAATGAGAATGCAAACTGAAAAACCTCACAAGGCTTTGAACAAGAAGCCATCGAGTACATGCATTGTGTATAAATGGCGCTCTTCTGCTGTGGAAACCTCAACACTCATCAGCTGTGATTGCCGAGGGTCTTTGAGTGTGTGGTTGCTGTCGACGGTGTGGGTGGTGATGCTGTGCACAACCATATTATATAGTTAGGAATCAAAAGAACCCATTCTCCAGCTTGTTGGCACATCTGCGGTGTCCAATACCAGATTAAAACAAGATAAATGGCAAGCCCGTGAATTGAACCTGGTGACAGACATTCTTGTAGGTCTATATAAAGCATTCTTTTAAAGTTCTGTGATTGTACGCAGAAGACCTTTTTCTGCCATGATATTCTACAAATGTATTGAATGTATCCTGCTAACAGTGAATATCATATTTCTAACAATTTAATCATTGATGAAATAGAAAAAATCTATTTATATCACGGAATAATCAAAACCATCCCAATGATATTGGATAATATTCTCTATTTTCTCAAGTGAATATCACGTCATGATTTTATGCTTTATTAAAAAAATATCGACAATATAGTGACTACATATGTGGTATTTATATGATTCTACAGATTGTCACCATATCCGAACCTTTTCATGACAGGATGGTCCATACAAATTTGAGGGAGAGGAGTGAAGCTCAGTCAAATAATACATTGACTATTCAAGAAACCTGATTATTGCAGTTATCTCAATGATTCACCCAAAAATGTTTTATCAGCATATTTTTTACTCTTTTTGTTATATTTTGAATGTTGAATGAATAACTTTTACCGAATTTTGCAGACGTAAAATAGTTTCATTTTGATATTTAAAGAGAAATATAAACAGCTGTAAGATGTAATGCTGTGTTGTTGTACGGAATGGTCCTTAGTAAACAATATTCATACCAATATGACATAACCCATGGATATAATTACCAAATAACTTATGTTCATGTCATGTAAACAAGCGTCAGCAATGTTGTTAACTCAGTTCCCTCCATTGATCAAAGATCAGAACATATAATACTATTCTATTATATAAACAGTCTGGGCTGATCAAGAGAAACTAAACTAATTCATATTCCACTCACATTGGCCCATGGTATTGCCACGGTAACTAACTCTGGGTGAATAGTTTGTCTAGTCTATGTCTAAAGGTATAATCGAGATTTTATCGTATCATTTTCCAATAGGATTGGATGTTTGTTTCCATTACTGAATATACATGTATATAAAATGTACTCATGGCATTGTTATATTGTGAACCCTAATCCATTATTTCTTGTCAAGGCAATCGTCCAATGTAATAAATGTACCTCCTCTCATGACAAAAGCCCAATGAAATGTGGGTCCCTGTAGTCAAACACATTGTCATAATGAGAGTTCATGCCTATATCAACATCCCCTTTTTCATTTAAAGTGAGTTTTAGATAATAACAATCAATATACCGTTCATCGTAATACGTTATACTCAGAGATAATTTGTGATGAAAGGATTAATGTGTCATGTTGAAGAGGTTGATATAGCATGGGAGAATTGATGTGTCATGTTGAAGAGGTTGATATAGCATGAGAGAATTGATGTGTCATGTTGAAGAGGTTGATATAGCATGGGAGAATTGATGTGTCATGTTGAAGAGGTTGATAGAGCATGAGAGAATTGATGTGTCATGTTGAAGAGGTTGATATATAGCATGAGAGAATTGATGTGTCATGTTGAAGAGGTTGATATAGCATGAGAGAATTGATGTGTCATGTTGAAGAGGTTGATATATAGCATGAGAGAATTGATGTGCCATGTTGAAGAGGTTGATATAGCATGAGAGAATTGATGTGTCATGTTGAAGAGGTTGATATATAGCATGAGAGAAATGATGTACCATGATGAAGAGGTTGATATATAGCATGAGAGAATTGATGTGTCATGTTGAAGAGGTTGATATAGCACGAGAGAATTGATGTACCATGATGGAGAGGTTGATATATAGCATGAGAGAATTGATGTGTCATGTTGAAGAGGTTGATATAGCATGAGAGAATTGATGTGTCATGTTGAAGAGGTTGATATAGCATGGGAGAATAGATGTACCATGATGGAGAGGTTGATATATAGCATGAGAGAATTGATGTGTCATGTTGAAGAGGTTGATATAGTATGAGAGAATTGATGTGTCATGTTGAAGAGGTTGATATAGCACGAGAGAATTGATGTACCATGATGGAGAGGTTGATATATAGCATGAGAGAATTGATGTGTCATGTTGAAGAGGTTGATATAGCACGAGAGAATTGATGTACCATGATGGAGAGGTTGATATAGCACGAGAGAATTGATGTACCATGATGGAGAGGTTGATATATAGCATGAGAGAATTGATGTGTCATGATGGAGAGGTTGATATAGCATGGGAGAATTGATGTACCATGATGGAGAGGTTGATATATAGCATGAGAGAATTGATGTGTCATGTTGAAGAGGTTGATATAGCATGAGAGAATTGATGTGTCATGTTGAAGAGGTTGATATAGCATGGGAGAATTGATGTGTCATGTTGAAGAGGTTGATATAGCATGGGAGAATTGATGTGTCATGTTGAAGAGGTTGATATAGCATGGGAGAATTGATGTACCATGAAGGAGAGGTTATTATAGTATGGGAAAGATGGTGTGTTGCGTTATAGGTGTAAATAAAGGATACGAGCGTTGACACCAACATGACACATCACATCAACATGACACATCACATGACACATCAGATAACATGATACAGCACATCAACATGACACATCACATCAACATGACACATCACATCAACATGATATTTCACAGAAACATGACACATCACATTAACATGACATTTCACATCAACATGAAACATCACATCAACATGACACATCACATCAGCATGACACATCACATCAACATGACACATCACATTAGCATGACATTACACATCAACATGACACATCACATTAACATGACATTTCACATCAACATGACACATCACATCAACATGACACATCACATCAGCATGATACATCACATCAACATGACACATCACATTAGCATGACATTTCACATCAACATGAAACATCACATCAACATGACATTTCACATCAACATGACACTTCACATTAACATGACACATCACATCAACATGACACATTACATCATCATGACAAATCACATCAACATGACACATCACATCAACATGACATTTCACAGAAACATGACACATCACATTAGCATGAAATTTCACATCAACATGACACATCACATCAACATGACATTTCACATCAATATGACACATCACATTAACATGACACTTTACATCAACATGACACATCACATCAACATGACACATCACATCAACATGATAATGACTCTTTTTACAAATGTCACGAGTGGAAACTTCTTTTTGAAGTCCAAGGGAATCCACCATGAGCCTATGACACCATGGTATCGAGTCCTTTGATGTGTAATGGCGAACAACTTTGACAGGATAGGGTCAAAGTTAAGCGTAATCTAGCTGCCACTACCCTCTTTAAGTGTTCTTACTTAGATATATGATAACCTTACTTTCCTTTTTGGGAAATCTTATAAGCCCTTCAGCTTTAAAGATATGATCCGATTATGCAAAACTTTAAAGGAATATAAACAGGGACCTCTGAACTACAAGTGCACATCCTCATAGGTCGCTACTGACACGAGCATCACTGTGGGGACAGCAAAGACAAAGCCGTGATATCAACAAGATCTTTCATTGCTTGAATTTTGTCAATACATTGATTATTTTACAAATTAAGTGGTGGTTTTGTTGATGTTTTTTTCATTGAATGACCTCCTCAATAACGTTAATGTACTTCCTCCGTGACCCGTCAATGGAGTAAAACTCAATGTCTAATTTACAAGACTTCTTTTTATCAATATATGCATTCCATATATTTCAATTCATAGTTTTTTTTAGACTTCAGTAATTGTTTACTTGGTTAATATATCAGGTTTATAGCAATATCTAGGTACCAGTAATTAATACTGCAACCTTATATATTCCATGATGCAGATCGTATTACAAACATGTTTTTTGATGTAAACATAGTGGGGGTTTTCCTTTTAGATGGAGTGATTAATATATAGATAGGCGCACTTTGAGAAGTTTCTTCGTTCATATTTTTCTTCAAAGTTTTCTTCATGATTCATCCTGGCATGAAAATGAGATTATACATTATATTTTATAAGTGATATGGGAAAGAGTTCTTCCCTTGATGATTAATAAATGTCATTAGATGTTTCTACAATCAGCACAGCAGGACTTGACAGTAATATGTGTACTGACCTTTGTAAATGACTACAATGATTCATTAATGTGTATACTTTCAATTTTTTCCTTACTCCTTGAAATGAGGTCGAAAAAATATTTAAAAAAGTGAAGTAACAATTGAATAGTTTACCCGTCTTACAATAAATGTGTATTTGCATTTATGGCCTTCTAATATCTCGATATATTCGTCAGGAATATGTTTTCCTCATTTCTATTAAATCTGTGTATATTTTACATGCCTAGATTTTTCATTATATCATATCATATATCTGGACAATACAATTTATATTTCTCCCCATGGTGAGTCCCCTGGTTACTGATTCGAGAGATATATCATTAAACAGAATATGTGAACCAAGTGAAAGGTGAAAGGCAGAACAAAGTCAGTCGGATATACCGAATAATCTTTCTATAATTAGTCCTGGGGGGATCTAAACAGAAAAAAGTAGTTTTTATTGTGGAGCATGACGTTTGATTTAGTCCAGCGGGACTATGGATGAATCCACCAAGGAGAGTGTTATAGTGCGAGCAGGCCTGATGTGATGTGCAAAGCGGGATGATCTGCACCGAGTTACACCCTCAATAAGGCACCAAGGTACCACAAGAAAATGATATTTCCTGTGATCTGATATATAAGTGATGAAGAACGGACACTCCATGAAGAAACTATTCAAGTATGATCAGACAACACCTAATATATTAATATGTCTAAGAATATTAAATGAAAAATGTTTTTAATGTAGTGCAATAAAAAATATGATAAATTCACAAGGAAACATACTAACTTGAGACCTAAGACTGAACCTGGTTTATGTAAAACTGAATAGAGTTCTCCATCAGGCGTGTACACAAGCCAGTAGAAGCCTTCAGTCCAAGAAGACATTCATTCTCTCTACCATGCCTGCAGCTGAGGCCAGGCAAAGCACATCGTGATAGAACAACAACCATATTAAAGTCTTCACAGCTTATTTTTCATTGTTGCATCTATCAAGGCAATGACTATGTACTGACTGGAATTTGGAATATTATCACATGTTCAAGAATTGAATGTTTTGTGCATTATTGATCACGCCCTTTAATTGCGATTTATGGGCCGCGTGCTTGAGTAATAAAAAAAACTCTAGCAGATTTCCAGCAGAATTTATATATACTTCTGTACCTTACTGTACATTTCTGCCTATATACACAAAACAAAACAGTTTGAAACAGTATACTTTATGTGACACATGCATTGTTTTATAGTTGTATTATATTTAATATGATTAAATCGTCGCCTCAAATGTGATTTATGTGAAGATATTATGGAACATTTTCTCTTTAAAACTCAATTTGACAGACATTTATAATCAAAAGTTTTCTGCATCAAAATTGAAAAAGAACTCAAATGAAATTCTGCTATGTTCCAGGTATTGATTCACAAGATAATTGGTTATGAGGTGAATTTACACTTTTATGCCTTCAACATAAACTTCACATAACAATATTCGTATAAAAACGCAAATGTCTTCCCAAGATATGTCAAATATTAATTACTTCATGAGCATAGTGCCTGCACATTACAACCAAAACATGTTGGCCATTATATTTCCCATTTTCCCTGGTGTCAGTATGCTCAAATTAAGAAGACGATAATACACATGCTGAGTTCTAATTTTCTTCCATTAGGCCGATGATTGAAATATAACGCGACAAATCTTGATTACTTGGTTTTGTTTCTTCTGTTCAGTGGAGCAAAATGAAATTCCTAACCAGAAAACGTTCTTTTCATTAGCTAAAACAGGTTTTAGGTCTTAATTAAATGTTTGTCGATCTTAAATTGCAATGTTTAAATGACAACAAATTCACGTCTACCGACAAAAAAACTTTTTATTAAGCATATTAAACTAAAGGTTTTCAGAGATTTATGAGACTTTTAGAAAAATATATAATCAAATCGTTTGTGTGTTTTTAAATTCTGACATCACTCCAAGAATTGCTCACAGCGAGCACCGGAAATTTGGCTGTTGGCTGTTGGTTAGTTGTCCATTTGTTTTAGAATGATTGAGTGTTTGGAAGACGTACTTAACTTGATATCATTACAAGATTGTTAACTGAATATTTTGCTGGTGACGAAACTTCCATACAAACATTGATAAAACTGATGCTACCTTTGTGATATTTATACATTTTTACGCTTTAAATGGAGTAGGGTATCCAGTCTCGGTGACAGGTTTCTATCTAACCTGACATCATAAAAATCATAATCCTGTAAAACTGAAATATATATGAGATGTGTATATGATCACTGCACTATGATAAAGCATAAACCAACAATATAGCGCATACCTCTTGGTAATAGATGATGTAACTATGATATTCTTACATATTGTTTCGCTCTGTAGGGAGTAGTGAGCACGTAAAACCCACCCATCACAACTAAATGTCTGTGGTCATATATTATTTAGTTTCTTCTTTGTGTGCAGGAATACGTTTCTTGCCTGTAAGATATAACAGATTTTTGTAGAATAGAAATTTTTACTTGTGATTTTTGCCCATGTTCAATCATTTTCCTGTGAATTTCCAACACTTGCTTTGCCTGAAAAATTCCAACTCCTGATTAAATTAATCTACCGGAAGTAATAGCCACACCTTTTATGTATCAACTGGATAACGAAACAAGTGATTTTATAAATCCATATAAGAACCTATTCACAAAGAGTTAAGTTTTGCACTCTTTAGTAACGTGCCTCGGTCTTTATGTTGCTCTTAGCCACAGCACGCCCTTGTGTGAGAAGCGCGTGATTCATGGTCACAACGTGTTGTCAATCAGTACAACAGCACCCATTTCTTCCCGAGGCACATTTTATTGATGTCCTGCTGGAATGAAATGTTTCACAATGGGGGCAAACGTAAGTACTAAATTTGTATACCAAGAAAGACTTCATTTAAAAAGAAACCATAATGTGATTTGGAAGCTGTATCATTGATATATTCGTCACACTGCAGATTGGAAAAGGAATTATGTGTAAATATGAAGAGAAATGGCATTGTGAGTGCGCCAATGCACTTTATTCATTAAACTATGTCATTGTGCATCTATGTAAGTGCCCTTATTATAAAAGTGCTTTGGTAGAGACCCTGATGAATAATGCCATGTAAATGGTTGATTATAGAATATGGTGATCAGATGCGCACAAACTGAGAATGCTTTATTTATCACAATGGAAATATTTCACCATTTCTTATATGCATATTGTTCTGTATACCTCGCTCTATTATTTTAAAGAACATGAAATAGCACAATATGTAAAATATTTAAATAATATTTTTTGTGTGCAAATAAATCATCATACGTATTAAGATTTTATACCAGTGTATGTCTGAATGTGCCTGAAACATTTTGCCTCAATTGAGAACCATGGGCGCAGTATGAAGATAGATTTTGACCCAATGTCAGTAAGAGAACCCTGTATTTGAGAGAACTGTTGACCCAATGTCTTGTGAACTGTTTACCAATGTCAGTAACAGAATTCAAGAGAACTGTTAACCCAGTGTTACTGAGAGAACCCCGGATTCTTGCAAACTTTTAACTAAATGTCAACTGTAAATTCAAGAGAACCCTTAATCCATGTTTGTAAGAAAACCCCAAATTCAAGAGAACTGTTGACCGTACCAAAACCATAACAGTTATATCAGTAATAGAATAATCAATGCTTTATCAGCAATAATATTATTGCAGAAATATGAGCAAGAGGAGAAATGAAAGACGTAGACAAGCAAAAGACCCATTACTAACATTAGAATGGTGCCATATTATATATCGGTGACCCATTACTAACACTGGAATGGCGTCATGTTATGTATCGGTGACCAAGATGCAAATTTATCTGCAGCGCATATTATTGGACATATAAAGAAATGTTAAAATGTTTATGTCATGTCATTATACCAGTATTAGCAATTATACAATTGCTGTTATCGACATTCCTTCTGTCATGTGATATATCTTTAATTGGATGCATGAATGAAGGCTTTATAATTCTAACATTTCCACCACACTTAATATCTCAATCAAAGCTCAGTTTGAAAAAATAACACATTTGTCTCAGTACTTTCAATCATTAAAGGATACCCGACAGAATGAAAGAGACCAAACAACTGTTGCATCTCAGAATAGCTACCTTAATAAAGCAAAGATTGCAAGTCTGAGTCCCACTGATGCAGTTGTCAGGAGATTTCTTCAGATTGTTCTCCAGGCTATCAATGTAACCGCAGAGCCAACTGTTAACCACGTACGGACGATGTACCAGGATCAATTACCACTCCCATTCCCGATCAATGTGGGCCTGATTCCCTGAATATTTGTATATTCGACCTGAGCTTCTCAGCAATAATGTGGGATTGACCTTCATGGCAGGGGATTGTGTGGGACTCGCGGGGGAAATAGGAGTGCCCTCTCATATTTGTTCAGTTCTCACCGGGTTTAGGGTAGCGCTGCATCCTGTGCTGGCATTGTCCTACACATTGCATGGTCACGATTCTTGTAACTACCACATAGCATGAGAATCAAAAAGGTCTAATTACTCTTTGCATCCTATCGGTGCATTAAAGAAGTAGAGGATGGACTTTGCGTTTTCAGATGAGGCAGCACAGCAGCATCCTATTGTGCATTCTACAAAGGAGAGATTTATGAAGGAACCGCCATTGATACTTCTACCAGTATATCTTGTAGGCGGGATATTATAGAATATTGATACACTCGTAGGGGGTTGGACGTGGCTTAGCAGTGATGTATCTGTCTCTCACACTTGAGGCCGAGGTTTGAGTCCAATTAAGGGACAAACACAAGCCACGATGCATGATTTAGACAGGTAGAAATCTGCTATTGAGTTGTTGTTCACTCTCGCCAGTGTCCACAACCGGTTACCAAAGGCTGCCGTTTGTGCAATAATGCAAATGTAAACTTCCAAACATTTTTTTCAAAAAGAGTGAGGCATTGCGCTCCAGTGGTTTTATTTGACCCGATATAAATCAAATGATGCTGATAAGGTCATTAATATAAACAAATTCTAAGATTGAACTACTCACCCAATTACTCATTATCAGACTAACGTACATCTCAGGTTAGTTCAGGCTATTCAACAGAGATTATGAATTAACTACTCACCTAAATACTTAATACAAGCAGAACACTCTTCTCATACCTACTCGCCTAAATACTTCTTACGGGCAGAACATTCCTGTCACACCTACTCCCCTTACCACTTACTATGGTCAGAACATTCCTGTCACACCTACTCGCCTAACCACTTACTATGGGCAGAACATTCCTGTCACACCTACTCCCCTAACCACTTACTATGGTCAGAACATTCCTGTCACACCTACTCGCCTAACTACTTACCATGGGCAGAACATTCCTGTCACACCTACTCGCCTAACTGCTTACGGGCCTAACTACTTACTATGGTCAGATCATTCCTGTTACACCTACTTGACTAACTACTTCTTACGGACAGAACATTCCTGTCACACCTACTCCCTTAACCACTTACCATGGGCAGAACATTCCTGTCACACCTACTCGCCTAACTACTTACCATGGGCAGAACATTCCTGTCACACCTACTCGCCTAACTGCTTACGGGCAGAAGATTCCTGTCATACTTACTTGCCTAACTACTTACTATGGGTAGAAGATTCCTGTCACACCTACTCGCCTAACTACTTACTATGGTCAGAACATTCTTGTCACACCTACTCGCCTAACTACTTACAGGCAGAACATTCCTGTCACACCTACTTGCCTAACTACTTCTTACGGGCAGAACATTCCTGTCATACTTACTCGCCTAACTACTTTCTATAGGCAGAACATTCCGGTCACATCAACTCATCTAACTACTTACTATGGGCAAAACTTTCCTGTCACATCTACTCGCCAAACTTCTTACTATGCTTGGGTTCTCTCAGGGATTGATATTACTACTCATCTAACTACTCATTGCAATTGGAATGTTATCTGACGTCATAACTCATTTATAACGATTGTTAATAGTATTCTTCTAAATTTCACATGAAATGTGTGTGCGAAGACCGATATCAATTACTAAAATGCACATATATGAATATAGTATTAAAATGTGTCCATTCCATTGTCTTAGTGATACATTTTCTCAGTGTGAAATTTTCATAAGTTGTGGTGGAAGATTTATATTGCTTACCTTACAATACAAATTATTGAAACGACGGATGCGCCTAGAGAAGATTAAACTTCCACGTTACATAGATGTCTGCAGCGGAGTCTGAGCAGTTCCTGGGATGACTACTTTTTTATATCAGACCTGGTGCAAGAGGATGGTACGGCCAGGCCAGGTGTGTCTAAGTGGCCATCTGAGTGTAGGAAGTGCAACCATATCCTCTGCCCTGACACCACAAAGTTTATAAGCAAACAGTTAGGTACAAGTGTGTCTGATCAGTGTTGTCTGGAGAAGCCATGTTACCACTGCTCTATGTGCTACATTATTAATACATCTGGCAGGGTCCGCGATGAGGTTTCGGGCAGGCATATCGACTGAGCCAACAAAGTGTCTGCCAAAGGTTGAGGCCGATACATCGGGCGTAGTTTTCGTTCATGTTTGAAGGAGGGCTATCCTCATGTTTTTAGAGGTCCATATACACCCGGCAAAGACTAGATTTCGGTTATGATAAGGAGAAAAAACATCAGGCTGAGTTCACGTTTATTTTTGTATTAGTGTTATCTAGGGTTATGTTCATATCAAGGGTCTGTGTATCTATCAGAGTCTAACCATAAGTAGGTCTTAAGAGGTAAAGCAATATAGCTTTATGTCAGTACTAGAGGTCTTTACATGTGTAGCAGTCTAGTAGTGTTATGTCAGTGTTAGAGGTCTGTACATCTAGGATTAGTCTAGGTGTAGTCTAGGATTATGTCAGTACTACAGTTCTGTACACGTAGAGAAGCCTAGTTTTATGTCAGTATTAGCGGTCTGTACATGTGGAACAGTCTGGGATTATGTCAGTACTAGAGGTCTGTACATGTGGAGAAGTCACGATTTATGTCAGTATAAGAGGTATGTACACGTGGAGAAGTCACGATTTATGTCAGTACATGTGGAGAAGTCACGATTTATGTCAGTATAAGAGGTCTGTACACGTGGAGAAGTCACGATTTATGTCAGTATAAGAGGTCTGTACACGTGGAGAAGTCACGATTTATGTCAGTATAAGAGGTCTGTACACGTGGAGAAGTCACGATTTCTTTCAGTATAAGAGGTCTGTACATATGGAGAAGTCACGATTTACGTCAGTATAAGAGGTCTGTACACGTGGAGAAGTCACGATTTATGTCAGTATAAGAGGTCTGTACACGTGGAGAAGTCACGATTTCTTTCAGTATAAGAGGTCTGTACATATGGAGAAGTCACGATTTACGTCAGTATAAGAGGTCTGTACACGTGGAGAAGTCACGATTTATGTCAGTATAAGAGGTCTGTACACGTGGAGAAGTCACGATTTCTTTCAGTATAAGAGGTCTGTACATATGGAGAAGTCACGATTTACGTCAGTATAAGAGACCGTACACGTGGAGAAGTCACGATTTATGTCAGTATAAGAGGTCTGTACACGTGGAGAAGTCACGATTTATGTCAGTACATGTGGAGAAGTCACGATTTATGTCAGTACACGTGGAGAAGTCACGATTTATGTCAGTATAAGAGGTATGTACACGTGGAGAAGTCACGATTTATGTCTGTACACGTGGAAAAGTCACGATTTATGTCAGTACATGTGGAGAAGTCACGATTTATGTCAGTATAAGAGGTATGTACACGTGGAGAAGTCACGATTTATGTCTGTACACGTGGAGAAGTCACGATTTATGTCAGTACATGTGGAGAAGTCACGATTTATGTCAGTATAAGAGGTCTGTACACGTGGAGAAGTCACGATTTATGTCAGTATAAGAGGTCTGTACACGTGGAGAAGTCACGATTTCTTTCAGTATAAGAGGTCTGTACACGTGGAGAAGTCACGATTTCTTTCAGTATAAGAGGTCTGTACACGTGGAGAAGTCACGATTTATGTCAGTATAAGAGGTCTGTACATGTGGAGAAGTCACGATTTATGTCAGTATAAGAGGTCTGTGCATGTGGAGAAGTCACGATTTATGTCAGTATAAGAGGTCTGTATATGTGGAGAAGTCACGATTTATGTCAGTATAAGAGGTCTGTACATGTGGAGAAGTCACGATTTATGTCAGAATAAGAGGTCTGTACATGTGGAGAAGTCACGATTTATGTCAGTATAAGAGGTCTGTACACGTGGAGAAGTCACGATTTATGTCAGTATAAGAGGTCTGTACACGTGGAGAAGTCACGATTTATGTCAGTATAAGAGGTCTGTACACGTTGAGAAGTCACGATTTATGTCAGTATAAGAGGTCTGTACACGTGGAGAAGTCACGATTTATGTCAGTATAAGAGGTCTGTACATGTGGAGAAGTCACGATTTATGTTAGTATAAGAGGTCTGTACATGTGGAGAAGTCACGATTTATGTCAGTATAAGAGGTCTGTACATGTGGAGAAGTCACGATTTATGTCAGTATAAGAGGTCTGTACATGTGGAGAAGTCACGATTTATGTCAGTATAAGAGATCTGTACACGTGGAGAAGTCACGATTTATGTCAGTATAAGAGGTCTGTACATGTGGAGAAGTCACGATTTATGTCAGTATAAGAGGTCTGTACATGTGGAGAAGTCACGATTTATGTCAGTATAAGAGGTCTGTACATGTGGAGAAGTCACGATTTATGTCAGTATAAGAGGTCTGTACATGTGGAGAAGTCACGATTTATGTCAGTATAAGAGGTCTGTACATGTGGAGAAGTCACGATTTATGTCAGTATAAGAGGTCTGTACATGTGGAGAAGTCACGATTTATGTCAGTATAAGAGGTCTGTACATGTGGAGAAGTCACGATTTATGTCAGTATAAGAGGTCTGTACATGTGGAGAAGTCACGATTTATGTCAGTATAAGAGGTATGTACATGTGGAACAGTCTAGGATTGTGTCAGATTAATTGAATTCTATCATTGTATATGTTCTGTATAAACTCAAAAACGCTATGTTGATAATGAGTATTTATTTAGACAGGATAAGAGTTAAAAATAGCTATTGATTATGATTCAAATTATGATTCAGATTGATTATGTGGCAGTCGGAGTTTTATTCTTTATTATCAATGGCGATCTATTATCGCGGTTTTTATTTTCAATATTCTCAATATATGGGCCCTCTTTTTGAAACAATATCAAGCAAGAAATTTATGCTCAGACTTCAAGTCTGTGCTTACATTGAAAATTCATGCCCAAATCTGTTTTTGGAACATTTTCAAGTAAAACTATATTTTACTTACATCAATCAAAAAGTGCTTAGATCTTAAGCAAGGTCCATAAGGTCCTTGTTTTTCTTGTAGCATTCTGCTTCGAAAATTGAAACAGATGAAAACGGCTGAAAATGTTTCATAAAAATGTTTCCTTGCCTTTCAAATGTATTACACTGCCATAATATTGAATCAAGATGTCCCAGAAGCACCAAATCACTGGTAAATGGTTACAAACCGCCCCTTGTTAAATTGTGTAAAGATCATAAGAATCAACAAAATAAATCTGATGTGACCCACGATGAGCATTGCTGTTTTATGTTTATGGCGTAAGATCATTCACAAACTTGTAAAAGAAATTGGAAGATCGCAGATTTGAAGACGATACCTACCTAATGCCTCAATCACATTTGTACCGGGGAGTTTATCAACAACAACCTCAGATATGCCGGCAACTTTTAAGTTGCAGCTAAAAGTTCCCGATGACCCGCCCGACGTCTTAAAGATGCCCAATTGTGGCCGATGATCTCCCGGTGCCCGCACGGCAATCTGAACTGCCTGCCGATTTTGTAAAAAATACCCATCGGCCGCCCATCTTTACTGAAATCGGCGCAAATATGACTGAGGCATAAGTAAACATTAGATTTTAAGTTCTTGCTTGCATCTTCTTGTTTAAGATTATTTCAGCGGGCATGTACCTGATCGGAAGCAAAAATCGGTTTCACTAATATTCTAATAATGAGCTCACATAACTCACAATGAATATAATAAAGAATTGATTTGTATGGTCCGTTCACTTTTGTTGAAGTTAACCGCAAGAAGCGATAACACAAAGACCTTATCGTGTTACAGACCAGGTTTTTAATAATAAATGTATACAAATTCTTAATGGCTGTGAATGCAGCCAATAATTTAATTCATTTATATATTGTCATACTTCCATTTACCAAATTAGACCAAATATCTGAAGATTAGACTATTAGAACACTACAGTTTTTTAATATCCTAATTTCTTGAAATGTACACCTTAAATCAAACCAGTAAACGTTAACCTGTTTAAAAGTTTTCAGCAATCCACAAAAAGATCTATACTTGAGTTTGAGTAACTTTGGGCTAGATGTTATTCACACCTCATAAACCTCCTTTGACTTTAAATAAAAACATCATATTCCACATATGCCTGAAACCAGTAGCTTATCCACACTACAACTCTATCTCTGACCTAACTATTTCTTGCCTTTGATCCTCAACTAAATGTTTTTCACACCTAATCTCATCTCTGGCCTAAATACATAACATCAAACTTGCATTAATCTTTTTTAATCTACATGGAAATGAATTTATTCCCGTTTTATATAGTCCACTTTCAAAATGTAGTACTTATCTACAGTAAGTGTGGTAACGATTATTTGTATAAAGTGGTAATCCAACACCAACCTTTACCTCAAAGAGTTTAACTTTGACGTTGACCTCACCAATGTATTTTCCACCAATTTATTCCTGTTTAAACCCATAGATTTCATTCGACTCTCTCTATCTTGGAACCAAACCACCATTAATTTCAGTCTATCTGAAGGGCTTTTTGAAATATATCTGACTTAACCTTTGTCCCTTATCTTAGACTCAACTTAAGTCTATCTCCAAACACTCTGATGGGTTGACGCTATCCTCCACCTGTGAGTTGACGGGGTAGGTGGTTGTTTTTGTGATATAGTTTTGTCTTCTCTCCGGAGTTCCTAATCGACTGAATATACTCAATATTCTATTTATATATTTCAACAGAAATTGACCAGTGCGGATTCACGGTGTTTGCCGCGCTACCCTATTGTAGTTTTCCACTTCCAAATTAACTTTCGAAATCATATAACGAATTTCTTACCTATTTCGTTTCTATCAAATCCACGCCGACAACAATTTGGTCGTTTGCTTCCCATAAATTATTTGTCTCCTGGCAAATCCTCTTACTGTATCAAAACCGCAAAGAATAATAATTTTGCATTACTTGTTAAGAAAATGATAACTCTTTATTCAAATTGATATTCATATAAATAATTAAATTGCATATGATGTTTAACTGAGTAACAGCCGCTTCCTATGTGGACACTCACAGCATAAACACGGTTCATAAGGGAAGGTAACGGTCAAATATCATGTGTGAATTACTCTCATGTAGATATTTATGTTCTTGGTGTAATTAATGATTCAAATAATATTTCAGAAAAAAAATATTTAGATAAAAATAATATTTAGATAACCATGGAATATGTTAACATAAGTAACTTCCATGGACATCAAATTTATTTGAATATGTGAATAACTCAATCGAGAAATTAAACAAAGGAAAACAGCATTTGTTAATCCTTGAATGAAACCGATTTTGGTTTAGTTTAAATCCCTAACATCAAAGCTATTTTGTAAAGTGAGTTTTAGTGATATGAAAGATTATACTAAATTTTAATGTTGGTTCTTTTTAATAAGTCTACTGTGTAATGTTTTCTGACATAAAATTGAGGGGTATCGTTTTCTGATCTATGTCTGTTGGAGTGACATTTTGGCGATCAGCCCAGCTTGTCTTGTGTTTAAACATACAGAACTATTTCGAGAAATACCTCAAAATCTCTGAAGGGTCTTACACTTTATGTTGTGTATTATTCATACAATTATTTGAGTCCGATTAGTGTAATTCAGACTATTATTAAGCCACGCAAATTAAACCAAACTAAGATTTGTAAAATATTTCAGAAAAAGGTACCGCAGAAGCTTGACAGTTGTTCATAAACTACAAAAGCAAATAGAAAACAAAAGCAAATAGAAAACAAATTTACTGTCATTACTATTTACAGTGTAAAATGATAGGTCTCGGAAATGGATGTGTTATAATTTAACTTGTAAATTTTACTATGGAACCTATTAAACGATCGGAAAGCTAATCCAATCGCATCCAATGGTCATTATGTTTATTGCATTAAAAGGTACCGAAGTCATCGCCAGCAGGACATAACTGTAATAATAAATGATTAAGTTCAAAAGTTTATGATCTACCTAGTTACCTCAAGGTTACAATAACAAGTCACGATGATTGCATTGTGCATTCGTAGCTAGAAAGAAAATTGCTATGAAGAAAACTAATTGATAATATTCCAGAGCATGTTTTGTTTTTTTTCCGGGAATTAACATTACATGTGTTCATTAAATGCTTTCAAACCAACTTTTAATAAAGCATTTTTTTCCATTTCAAAGCGATGATTGCCTATAATTTCCTTGTAAGAGGAGTATTTTTGTTGACTGGGATTTTCATTACGTTCAAGTGGGCAATCTTTATTGCATTCTAGGTTTTATGATATTTCCTTGAAATTATATCATATTTAGGAATGATCATTGGGCCGTACTCTGGTCTATTACATTACATAAATGTCAAGTCATGATTTTTTTTAATTGAGTAAACTGACAAGACATTTTCATTTGACACAATCCATATCTATAACCTTTGTGTGCTCAAATTTGTGTTATTTTCTTCTTCGCTTTACGTTATTTTCACAGGTTGTGTAAAATGTCATATATCATATATACTGCCTGAAACTGAATATATGTTGCATGTATATTTGCGTCCTCTCGGCTAATCAGCACCACAGTGATCAGCATTAAGGCAAATGGGTGATTAAATAGCGCGCCAGTTCATTTTCATGTAAGTACATGTATAACCTATGATACCAACACTGTTGAGTATGTGGAGTAATATATATGTACGGTGGTACCCTACTTTAAATGTGTTTAAACCAACTGGTAAATGAAACTGTAATATTTACTTGATATAATGTGGTCCATTGGCCTGTTTGGGAACATTTTCTGAAAAATCCTGCAAATTTAAATCATCATCATCATCATCATCATCATCATCATCATCATCATCATCATCATCATCATCATCATCATCATCATCATCATCACCACCACTACTACTACTACTACTACTACTACTACTACTACTACTACTACTACTACTACTACTATTATTATTATTATTATTATTATTATTATTATTATTATTATTATTATTATTATTATTATTATTATTATTATTATTATTATTATTATTGAAGACTATTCCGTGCAATATATACGATTTTGTGCAATATATGTGACAATCCAAAAATAACAACTTTTTGTCTGTAATGATAGTTACGTGGAATTGATGTTTATTTCTATCTAAATATATTTACCTGACTAGTTGGTTTCTTTATGTGAAAGGTGAAAAGTGAATGACCGCCTTTCAAGGAAATTACGTGCAACATGAGGTCTTTTTTCAGAGAGTAACAGGAGGTCGTCTTCTACACTTTCACAGAGGCAAATTAGGTGAAACAAAAATCAACCAAAAAGCTGATTTCGATGATGTATTATTTAAGAAACTATTGTTCAAATTATGCAAATATTTGATACATGTAGACAAATATACAGCAAAATTTTCGTTTTCTTACTTCCAAATAAAGATTGACTTTAGCTTATGTCGTCAAGGAAGGAAAGCTTATGAGTTAACAAGATAGTGTGACGAAAAAAAGAGAGAAAATTAGGAGTATGAAAGCTATCATCTCTTTTATAAGATGAACAATGTTTTAAATATAGATATATACTCAAGGATGTACAACACAATGCATTTATTTATTATATTTGAGATTTCAGGCTACATTTAGACGCAACTTTAAGTCATGTCAATAACAAATAGTACACAGGAAACGACATTTGACAATTGAAATAACAGTGCACTCAACTTGTGTACAGACATGACGTGCTAACCATGTTATAGATGAAACACGTTTCTCCCATTAGGCGCTCAGTTCACGGCGTTTAGCCTTCAGACCTTATGAGGTTTAAGGAATGTGTTTTGAGTATGAATTCACCTTTGTTCCATGGGAAACCTGTAGCACCAGTCCAACTCTATGTACAATGCACGAAATGATTAGAGTCTCTCGTGAAAGTTTCCAAGCTTTGCATCAACCTGCAGGGTATGCATGATGTTGTCTATTACAAATCGTTTCACCAACAGGAAACTCATAATTATCGAATTTTCCTAGGGCTGCATTCCATTAGATCCCCTTGTTCATTTTCTACAGGATACAATTGTGTGGTGTCGCATCTTAATTTTTATATCTTGGTTTGGCATATTTAAAAGTTCGACCTTTGTAATTGCAGCATTGTGAAGTGACCAGTGCGATAATACATATCACTACATTAACATTTTCAAAATGTTCTCTGTCAATAATTGCACTTATCATGATCTTGTCACATTGTATTATTGCCGTGTTGTTTCAAGGGTATGGAAAAGATAGATTCTAATGTTTATTAGCTTAACTGCATAATTACTTATCTGTGGCATATGACATCCAAATAACTCACACTCCAATTTCAGCCAATTGATCAAAGCCAGACGGCGAATTTTGACATTGTCAGTTTATGTTCTACCCGCCATATCTGCTTTATGCTTCACTCACAATGATAACTTTGTGTTTTGGGCAGAACTTACTGTGTAAGTGAGATTCATATTCCATACCTACTCCTAAACACTTTTCTTACACCCAACAGACAATGAGTCCAAAGGTCAGTCTAATTGGTGTCGTTATTATGGCCGATATGTTAGAGAATGGGAATGTTTTGCATACAGATCTATGTGAAGTGTATGATGTGACTAACCTTATAAAGACACCAACTTGTTTCAAAAGTAAAGCAGGAACACTGATTGATCCTATTATTGTGAGGAATAAATACAGGTTTCAGTCACCAATTATTGTTACTTTTGGATACAGTGACTGGCACAATATGGTTGGTTGTGTGACAAAACTTAAGGTTCCACCACAAAAACCACATACTGTAATTTATAGATCTTACAAGAATTTTAATGATGATGATTTTAAAAGAGATGTTGGTTATATTCCTTTCCATGTTAGTGAAATTTTTGACAACGTGAGTGATAGATACTGGTGCATGTCTAACCTATATAGTGATGTTGTGGATGAGCATGCCCCACTGAAGAAAAGGATCATACGATCCCAACAGATACCTTATATGACATCAGACCTAAGATACAACATGTATAAAAGAAATATGCTAAAAAATGCCTTTTATCTTTGGCGCAGTCATATAAATTTTGAAAATTATAGAGTACAGCGAAATCTCACAACACAACTGCGAAGAGAAGCCATCAGGAATTACTTTTTAATTATATGTAAGCATGCTAAGTGCCCAAAAGATTTCTGGGACATCATAAAACCTTTCCTGTCCAAGAACTGTGTTTATCATGCAAATATCATATTAAATGACGATGGTATTATAATAAGTGATAAAGAAGAAATCTGCTTTATTTTTAATCTTTTCTTTTGTACAGTGGCTGACACAATAGGTGTTTATGATGTCATAGATATACATGAACCTGACTACCTATTAGATGTGCTATCAAGACATAGTAGTCACCCAAGTGTCACAGCAATTAGGCAGATGATGGCCACATGTAACCCTGAAGATGTTTTCAGCTTTTCCAAGGTAAATAGTGACACAGTATTAAAACACCTACAAAGTATCAATGTTAAGAAGGCAACTGGTCATGACAACTTGCCTGGAAGACTGATAAAATTATGTTCCGAAGAATTTTGTCCTGTTTTAACTGATCTTTTTAATGTTTGTTTAGATGAGTGTTGTTTTCCCAGCGATATGAAAAAAGCTGAGATTGCACCAATTTTTAAGAAAGCCAATGATATGTTGAAAAATAACTATAGACCTGTAAGCATTCTGATAGTATTAGACAAAATATTTGAGAACATAATTGCTGATCAGCTTTCAGGCTACTTTGAACATATTTTTAATGATTTGCTATGTGCATATAGAAAGAAGTATGGCTGCAATCATAGTTTAATCTCCCTAATAGACAAATGGAAGTGGGCCATTGACAACAATGAGTTTGTTGGCACATTACTTATGGACCTGTCCAAAGCGTTTGATTGTATCCCACATGGTCTTTTAATATGTAAACTCAAAGCATATGGTGTTAGTGATGAGGCTTGTAAGTTTTTGGGTTCATACTTATCAGACAGGCTCCAGAGAGTTAAAATTGAAGATAAACGTAGCTCTTGGGAGCCCCTAAAAAAGGGAATTCCTCAAGGTTCTTGTCTTGGACCTCTACTTTTTAACATATTTATAAATGATCTTTTTATGTTTATTGAAAAATGTGATTTAAGTAACTATGTAGATGACAACACACTTGATGTTTTTAAGAAAACCATTGAACTTGTCATATCTGCCCTACAGCTTGATGCAGAAAATGCCATAAAGTGGTTCAATGACAATTTTATGGAAGTGAATCCCACTAAGTTCCAGGCAATGCTTCTTAAAAGTCCATATTGTACCACACAATTACCTACTCATATATCCATTGGTAATGACACCATTGATATTAAATCTTCTGTGGATTTACTGGGAATCACAATAGATGACAAATTGAAGTTTGATAAACAAGTATCAAAGATGTGTGTTAGGGCTGCAAGACAGCTTAATGTATTGTACAGATTCAAGAAAATATTTAATGGTGATGACAGAAAGATTATTTATAATACTTTTATCTTGTCAACTTTTAATTATTGTCCAGTTGCATGGCATTTTTGTGGTTCTGTTCAAATGCGCAGAATGGAAAAAATCCAGGAGCGTGCTTTAAGATTTTTATATGATGATAAAAATAGTGATTATAATTTATTGTTAGAAAGATCAGGTTACGAAACGTTGCACTTAAGAAGGTTGAAAGTTATGATAACTGAAGTTTTTAAGACACTAAATGATCTGAATCCATCTTTCATGAAATGTTTGTTTAAACCTGTAGAATCAAAATACGATTTCAGAGATGACCACAAATTAGAAATGAAACCCTTCAAGAAAATGACTTATGGGAGAAGTACATTCTCATATTATGGTGCACATTTATGGAATATGCTTCCTAATGAATACAAAAACTGTACAAAATTAAAGGATTTTAAAGAACTGCTGTCTACTTGGGATGGCCCAAGTTGCAGCTGTAACCTATGTCAATTCATATTGTAATATTGTGCTTATCCATTCATTGTATATATCTCATTTTTTGTTTGTAAATACTATTTGTTATATCAATAATCAATAATTAGCTTTTAGCTAGTGTTTTTATGTAAATGATTGATTCAAAATAAAACTTTATCTTATCTTATCTTATCTTATCTTATCACTCTCCAGAGGAGGACTTCTTTATCATATCAGTCCCTGCCACCAAAGATAAAAAGGTGCGCACAGGATTGGCCGCAAGTCTCTTCAGTGAAGAATAAATGACTATTCATACAGATTCTGCTTTGTTTTGATTAGAGAGTTTATGCGTCAGACACCTGATCCCAAGTTATAACCTGATGTAGGTCAATATAAACGAATACAGCAGAACAGGTATTCAAAAATTAGCTGACGGATGTGGGCTGAAATCCGGATGATTGCTCTCTTGGGCAAGCAGTTTCCAATATTTCTTTTCGACCCCACACCGCCCCCCCCCCACCAGTAATATCTGAGCAGCATACGAAATAGAGGTACAGTTTTTGTATGGTTGTGGAAAAATGCTGTGTTAAAGAAGGCTGGTATTGTGAAGGGGCGTGGAGGTGTCGGAGAGGGTGTCACACAGTCAGATCTCAAGTACAAATCTGCAGAGGTAGATAACTGGCCCTACCTAACGATGTAGAGTATTATATAGAACATAACAATCTATTCCATATTACCTTTGATGTCAAATAACGTTTTGGATTCCTGTGAATGCATTATATTAGGTTCACCCAAGTTGATTAAAAAAAATCCAATCAGATATGTAGATATAGTGTGACAAAGCATCCTCTGGGTAGGGTATAACTGTGCTGTGTTGAAAATAGAAATATGACTGATATTGCATTACAGACATAAATTGAAAAAAATGTAAAAAAAATACATCCAAATATACAGAAGGTATATATTATTATTCATTTGATATATTTGAAATTATGCTTTATCTGACAGCTGTTCAAACATGATAAGTTTATCATAATTGAACAAAAAGAATTGATAAACCAATAAATGTAGGCCACGGGCCGTGGCGCAGTTGGTTAGAGTGCCAGCTTATTAGCTCCAGTTCCTCTGTGGTGATCCAAAGGTCGTGGGTTCGATCCCCGGCCGTGGCGAGGTTGAATTCATGATACAATTTCACACATGAGCTGAGGACCGTGCCAAAGGGTTAACCCGTTGTCCTTGTAAATCTGTGACCGGATGGGTTGTCATGACAAGGACCTGCGACATGACAATTCAGTGAGGCATCACGAAATGACCGAAATAATGTTGAAAGTGATGTAAAGCCCCAAAAAACAAACAAAAACAAAACCAATAAATGTATGCTTGAAGAGAGTGACTGAATTATTGTTTATATGGGGTGCCATTCGTAAAATGTAGAGGTTTTGGTATAAGGTACTGCAAAGGCAGGACATCCTCTGGGACCTTATGCTCGGCATTTGTACCCACCGCATCTCTATGGCAATGAAAATCGTAAAGCATTGGAATTCCTCTCCCAGTTTTATCATTTAATTTTTATTTAATTATGTAATTGTTTGTTTTAAATGAATAGATGACATCTTATAATTGTTATGTTTGTCTAAGAAATGTTCATTACATCATTATACTATGTATATTTTGATTATGCAATAATCATAATATAAATATTATGATTATGTAATGAAAATTTGAATATTGTATTTCTACCCTGCAAAGCTAGGGGTGATATATACCGAATAAGACAATTATGCATACATTGTGACCAATATTTGTTTTGTTTCAAATGTCAAGCATATAGATATATTGTATATGTCGGTGTGTTCATGTATTTAAACCCAAATTACTCTGGAGGTTGATAGTTGCTCTTGTTTAAGGCAATGTACTATGAGAAATTATCATAGGAGATGGTGAAAAGATATTGTAACTAAAATCCACCTTGTGCAAGACAATGAAACTATAACAATGAGATAATATTTAGAATTTTATTGGTTCAATTTTGTTTTCTGTTTATAATTATTATTTTCATTTTGGAGGGAGGGGTCAACCAATTATTAAATATTTCTCTTGTAATGTGTCCATCCTCGGGTAATGATATCTTATTTTCCCAAATATGATTGAACTTATTATCGAAAAAAATAATAATTTGGCGTGGAATATGGAACTTAAACACACAGTCAAAACTGACGCAGAATTGCAGAGATGAGTCTGTGTTTCTGCATCGCGCATCTTATTTGATACAATATGGAGATATGCCGCCAGACAGGGATATCTGAACCACACACACGCCTTACTCACTAATCAGCTTCGCCCTGCTTTAGTATGGAAGACATTTTAGATCATATTCAACCACGATTTTGAGAGATTTATATATTGTTCATCAGGGCTTTGTTTGTTTTACGATGTCTTGGGGAACCATTCCTATTTCTATCAGATTAAACAACTAATAATACACAACAACTATATTGCAACATTGCAGTTTTGGCTCAATGTCAATCATTCTCTTTTTCCTTTTATCTACACAATATATCATGGTATATTTTGGGATATATTGTCAACAGAAGGTAGAGCATATCTAGTTGATAAAAAGAGAATAGCTGTCCTTTGGGAGTATTGTTCTTCGGGATAATATTATTTGAAATATTAGACCGTTTAGATCGTTGATGACTATCAGATTACTAGATATTAACTGAAAATGAGTTTACCTTACCAAACAAAAAAGTATCCACTCAAAAATGACTTGATTCACATCGGGTGCAAATGATGGACATTGGAGAGTGAAAAGAATGTTAGGTAGGTGAGGCAAATAATGATTTCCTGGACAATAGACTGTCAAAATGTTGCATGTCACATTGACGGAAATATTGTGAGAGAGCCGTGATATGAAGCTTTTCATCCCAGATTCAGCACAGGCATAGATTTGTACTTCTATTAGTGCCACAAAAAACCCATTAGAATATCACAATAAAGATATTGAAAAGAGGGACGTCACATATAGAAACCTGAAGGTATACCTTTATATGTTTAGCCAATGATGATATGAGGATTTGCAACAAAGGGAGGCAAGGAAGGTCATACATTTCTGTGCATTGATGTTCTCACATTTTGTGCATTATTTTGCCTGCCTATCATTCCTCCATTTATTTAATGATTGTCCTATTTTGTAATGTATCTTTTTATTTCCATTATGTTACACGTTTGTGTTATATTTGGTTAAGTCAATTTGCATATTATTTTAATTAGTTGGTAAATGGGCAGCAAGGTGAAACCTTTCAAAGCTCTGAATGAACGACTGCCATATTGCCTCCAGCCTTTGCTGACCAATATGCTTGTGCTCTCATGCAAGTTAAACAGGAAGGAACGTGATATATTCATCATATTAAGAGCTTTGTTTTGGTCAGGAAAATGTTGTACTAAATATAACAAATGCGGATCATATTCTGTGTGAATGAATGCTGGTTTCATATGCCTGTGCTGTTGTAGTCATTGTGTTATTTGAGCAGTGGCCACCGTACATAATAAATGTAACAATGTAGGGTGTCATTTTGCATATAAGTACACACAACAATTACTGAATAAAAAGATCTATTCATTATGCCCATATAACGTGCCTCATTATACACTTGGCAGAGACTGCGATCTCTGTCCAGTTCATCTTTAGGATCTTTGTCATTATGCCAGTGTCTCATTATACACATTAACCTAAGTGCATGTTATGTTAGGAGGGGTGTATTATTATGCATAAGGATGTTGTTAGTTGTTACCCTGTATGTTAGATAGTAGTCATCTTGGCCTTATTGTTATCACTCACAACCAAAGTATTTTGTGGCCAATTTCACGGCAGTTGGAGGAGCTTAGATACCATTAATACCTGGTTAGTACGATGGAGCACCAAATATGTTTTCTATGGGTTGGCTCTGAATCCTGCTTTATAGCCAATAACTATGGCCCATTGGCTGCCAGGGATAGAAATGTGATGGACGCCTAGTTCACTGCCCATTCTACATCAAATGATAGATTCAATAAGCCTCTGTTGACAGCAACATGATCACTTTGTGGCCTACTTCTATGGCAGTTTATGTGATTTTCTTCACTGCCAAATGCTTTATTATCCTATTTCTCAGTTTTAATGGATTCCGCGGGAATTCCTATTGATATCGGTTGCAGTTAACTGGCCAGAGAGTATTTAGCAAAGACCCTGGACATCTACTTGCAGGTGTAGATCCAATACGCATGCAAGGCTTGCCGTTTTCCTGGCACTTTAACAAGAAACTGTGATTGATGGACTTCTTCATATGTTGACCACAAAAATCTGGCACCACTGGTTGTGTGTTGTAAATGTTTATCTTGCTTGTAAAGTGTAGCGGTCTCATTTATCCAGTGTGACACGTCAATACCCGGTTGTGGTCCGCCTATTCAACGTCTCTGGACTAATGTGTCAGGGAGGCAGAGTCTGATACAAGTGAAAGGGCAATTGTAAGGGTCCTGCCACTTCTGCCCGTTATTGATGATGGTCATCGCAGAGGACCTGGCATAGTTTGTTAAGAAGGATATATGGCTACGGTCAACCTGACTGCAATGTCACTTGATATATTTATTGAGATTATTGTGGAGGTCATCTACATTTGAACTCTACTTTTAAACCTTTGAATGAGATGAAGAGGTCATCAGGGGGAATCAGGCAGAAAATGCGTTGACTCCACATGAGGTATGCATTGTGAGGAGTAGATGTGAACAAATCATTATTGGACGCTGACGAAATGCCCATGCGTGAATAGCTATTTATAGGTGGCTACGTCACTTCCAAGTAGTAAGTATTTTATCAGAATGCAAAGTAGGATAGAACTATGCAATACATATCACGGAAACAATCCGGACAAAAAGGGAGAATATTAATCAGGCTACTCCAGTATTAAAAAAGGAATAAAAGTAGTTTTTAACAAAGAAAATAATTTCATTTAAGCATCGATACTGATATCAAGTCAACAATTTAACACTCAAACACTAAATATATAATTCACAGTACTTACATTCTCACAGTCATTTTCTTTATCGTCTTTATCAATTCATATTTAACCAAACTGTCAAATTCTTTTGGCATGACACATCCCAATTTATTCAGCAAAATCGGTAAATAATCGGTGTTTTGGTTTTCTGGCCACCAACACTTTTTTAGAAAGGATTTCTTCAAAGAAAAATCCTTTTGTCAGCTGTCTGCAAAGTTGAGCTGAATTCAACTGATAATTTTCTTACACTATTATTTTTTAATTCGGTTTTCTAGCTTAATATTCTATAAGAGTAGAGTATATGGAAATTTCAGTGAAACACTCAGACCAGAAGATTGCTTGTTTGTTTATTTGTTTGTTCGGGGTTTTACATCACTTTCAACATTATTTCAGTCTATTCGTGATGAGACCTACTTGTAGCAGATATAGTGCTGCCTCACTGAATTGTCATGTCGCAGGTCCTTGACATGACAACACACCCGGTCACAGATTATCCCCTTTAGGCCCCTCAGCTCATATCATAAATTGTATCATGATTTACATCTCGGTACGGCCGGGGATCGAACCCTTGACCTTTGGATCACCATAGAGGAACTGTTGCTAACAAGCTGGCGCTCTTACCAACTGCGCCACGCCCGTGGCCCAGACTAGAAGAAAAGAAAATTAGGTCAAATACCTTGCCACTCCCACCAACAGATTGATTAAAAGAAGCTGAAATAGCTCAGCTTGGCAGTCTTAATTTGGTTAACAAGATCTTGAGCTCTTTATATCTTAATTATCCACAGATTTCAGACCTTATTGGGATTGATTTGGAAATTACAAAGTGACCTTACAGTAAACCATGTAGATTTGGATGCCTTATTTGGTACTTCTAACCATATTTTGAACATGTTATCAATTGAAATGGAATGGTTGGTACTTTCTATCCCACTCTAAAGAGTAATACAGCAGTACATGTCCATATGATGAATGTTCCACAAAAACATAACTTAAATTGTTAAAGACATAATGGTTAAGAGTTGATATCATTGATTTACCATATCTTGATGATTATCGTGATGAAAAACAAGCTAGTGAGCTCACTACATCATAAGACTGCGCAGGCTGTGTAGGGATGGGGGGTGAGGGGGCACATTGCATGATTCCAAACCAGAGAGTGTGGAGGTCAAAACAATTGTTTGGATTTGGGGGTAAATGAGAGGAAACCAAAACGGACTGGTGTGACAAATTCAAGTAACAATAATCGGTATTTTAACATGATGATCTGATGAACTGTATGTTAGACCCAGTGATGTTTACAGGTATGTGGTCAACATTGATGAATTGTCATAACATGTAGCTCAAATGTGGATTTTGGAGTGAGCAGTTTTGCCATGAGTGAAATTAAATGGATATAATCTGACCTGTGAGACACATGCTTCCATATATACCACTTCGAAATATTGCATAACACTGGACATATTCTTTATTCATCTCAAATAGCTTCAATATAACCCTTGCAAGGAATAAAGAATGTTTGATCAACTGCAAAATCTAAAATATGTGCACAGGGGGAGTTTTGTTTTGCAGTTTCCTTTTTGTTTACATATTTGTAGATATTCTGTGAGGGATTTTCTTTGCCACAACTATGTAATATCTCTTTAGATTATGCATTGTGCCATGAACTAGGTCAACCTTAACTCTGTACAGTATAACTGGCATTACATTTCAAAATAATAGAGTTGAAACTTTGAGGTAAATGCTCTTTTGTGGAGGCATAATATGGGATGAAATCAACAATGATGTGTTATAAACAACATATCCATGTCAATCTAACCTGAGATCTTCCATAAGCACAACAAGGTCAACTGATTTAAATCAATTGTCAACTGCCTGTGGGTTTATTACCCTCATCCTATTGCAACCTATGAAATACATGTCGCATTGAGAATTCCACTTTCATGACGTGCACTTCCCTTAAGAGAAATCAAGCACATTTTGAACTAGCATTTAGCCATCTTGATTTCTGTTATGAGTACATCATCCTACTGGACTACTTTCCAAATGACCTCTTTAGAAAAATACACAATACTCAATTCACTGACTTTCTTTGTTTTATTACATTTCGTGTTTTTTTATTTTAGCTATATGCACATCAGAGCATATAGAATTGAAACGTTTATTTTAAGGCAGAAAATATAAAACAATATTGACTCTATACAAAAAACAAAGATGAAATCTTCATGTTGGGACCTTATTTGAATGATTTAAAATTATATATTTTTTTGTAAATGGAGAAAATACAAAAATAATGAATAAATAAAATATCATGACTTTATACAGAAAACAAAGATGTAATTAATATATTTGGGGTTATTTTGAGCAATGCCACATTAGCAAAAAAATATGTAACATAGAGCCTATTTCCATTTTTATACAATGTTGTGACCACAAAGTTTCTACATTGCTGCCATGGGCTGATATGTGACTCAGTGGTTAAGATGTCTATCTTCAATGTTAAAGGTCCAGGGTTTCAATCCCGGTTTGGTAAATAACAATTTTCATGCTGAAGGTGAAATCTTCATATTGGTGTTCTGTTTGATTGATATGCACTTCAGAAAACACAAATTGATTTGTCTATTGTAAATGAAGAAGAATATAAAACAATAGAATTGATTTCATTCTGAAAAAAAGATGAAATCTTTATATTGAGGTTTTTAATGAGCAATATGCAGATCAGAATAATTTAATTATTTGTTTTTTTGGGTAATATTTGAACATGTCAGAACATATAGAATTGGATAGTAATTATATACTGGAAACAAATGTTAAATCTTTATATTTTGATTTTATTTGGGATTAGACATGTTTATAAAGAAACTATAACATGGATCCAATTTCAAGAATTTATTATAGATTTTAAACTTCGAGTAAGTTGGTCATGAGGCCAACCTTGAGCACCTATGAATATATCCATAGCAATGCAATAGTTCAAAGTGTTTCAGCATTAGCATGTGTATATTACAGGTCTGATGGTCAAGATTGCGCACTCAACATTTTGCCTGGATTCACATTTCAAAATAAACATGGACTGTCCCTATAACAACACCCCTAACACATACCTGCAAACAATGCTCATTCTTCAATATATTCCATCAGATTGGTATATTATTTATTCCAAAACAATATTCAAGACCTTTAAAATGTGAAGTTGTCAATATTTGACAATATCAGTCATGGAAATGAACAGGTCACATGTCACCTGTATGTGTTTTCCAGTGAGATCAGCTAATAATGTATGTACTGACATGTGAAAAGATCACTTCGTGGAAATAGTGTCAATGCATCCAAATAGTTTTCCAGTTTATCATTATTACTATTAACAATATAGAATTAGACTTTCTATATTTTAACAAAATTATTGAATTTTGTAATCATTATTTTGATTGTCAAATAAAAATAAAATAAACCACATAAAATATGTGTAGTAATAATGATAAGATGTAGGTGCAGTGATTTGCCCACTATTCTAGACATGTGAAAGTGACCCCACATCCCACTAATCTAGGTACTAATCTCAGCAAGCAAGTGTTCTCAGCAGGACGCCAACTCAAGTTTTTAATCTCTACCACTGGTACCCTGACCTGAGACTTTCCTCTTTTTGTCAGGTATTCTCGCTTTAGGGCAAAAAATGTAATGACTCTCATAACACAAGGCAATGTGACCAAAACGCCCACTCTTGCTTTTAAGTACAGTTATGATGATGGATGACTAGCTAAGCCTGAAATATTAACCTTTGAAGTTAACGGTACAGAGAAGGGTTTTTGGTGACAATTTTTATTTTAAAGGTGGTTAAGTTTGTTCAATGGAAGCATCTGAGCAAACGTCCTGCCACCTATCTCACAATTTTCTTCGTCATCAAACAACAATAATATGCAAACTTATCTAAGAATACTCGCGCTATGTTATCAGAGCCATCCTGCAATAGGAAACTAAGTTGCACTTTTGTTCCATGGGACAAAAATGTCAGCACTCAAAGTCTTTTTGATGTTCATCGATTCTAACTGTAATTTATGTTTTTCATTTCAGATTAAATACAATAACGTTTGTATTCATATTTATACGATACATTCAGTGTTCAGAGTGACTCACTTTATTCTTTGTATAACTTGTGTTCAATCATACTGTGGTCATTCTTATATATCCAACAGAGTCATAGATGAGCTATTGAAGGGTTTATGATGGCTTTACAACAATGCGACGGCAGCATAATAATGTGAAATGCTGTTTTTATGACTCTTTCATTATGAATGGCATTATGAGTTCCAATGTCAATGTCATTTAACCAGTGTGAAAGTGGTGGCTGTTGGATTCAAACCCACCACCTCCCATCCTCCACTCATTTAAATAGCCATGGTAGATATATATTGCTTATCAACTGTGAAAGTGGTGCCAATCATTAGGATGCCAATTTCATGAAAACAACTGAGTAATATAATTGGTAACACCATGATGACACTGTGTTGGTGTGATATCATTGGTAACACCATGATGACACTGTGTCAGTGTGATATCATTGGTAACACCATGATAACACTGTGTCAGTGTGATATCATTGGTAACACCATGATGACATTGTGTTGGTGTGATATCATTGGTAACACCATGATGACACCGTGTCAGTGTGATATCATTGGTAACACCATGATGACACTGTGTTGGTGTGATATCATTGGTAACACCATGATGACACTGTGTCAATGTGATATCATTGGTAACACCATGATGACACTGTGTTGGTGTGATATCATTGGTAACACCATGATAACACTGTGTTGGTGTGATATCATTGGTAACACCATGATAACACTGCGTTGATGTGATATCATTGGTAACACCATGATAACACTGCGTTGATGTGATATCATTGGTAACACCATGATAACACTGTGTTGGTGTGATATCAGTAGTAGCAACGCAATAACACTACAGTTTAATATCAGTAGTAACAACATGATAAAACTGTCAGTGTGATATCAGTAGTAACAACATAATAACACAGTGTCTGTCTTTTGGGATTTTACATCACTTTCAACATTATTTCAGTCATTTTGTAATGAGACCTACTTGTAGCTGACTTAGTGCTGCTTCACTGAATTGTCATGTCGCAGGACCTTGACATGTCGCAGGTCTCCCGTGACGGGTTAACCCTTTAGGCCCAGGCCTCAGGTCATGTGAAATTATATCATGTATTCAATTTCGGCAGGGCTGGGGATTGAACCCTTGACCTTGGGATCACCACAGAGGAACTGGTGCTAATAAGCTGGCACTCTAACCAACTGCGCCATGGCCCGTGGCCGATAACACTGTGTCGATGTGATATCAGTAGTAACAACGTGATATGACTGTGCCAGTTTATGACAATAAGGCTTTAATGCATTGTGGAGGTACTGTGTTAGCTTGGTGGTATATACTCATATATATATATATATAAATATATATATATATATATATATATATATATATATATATATATATATATATATATATATATATATATATATATATATATATATATATATATATATGTAGGAGGCGTAAAAAGGTACCTGGCCACTGAAACAGTGCAGGTCCACTCATACCTGGGTGGAACTCATAGATGACCTTTCACAATGTGACCCAGATGACCTTTGACCTTGAGTTATGGACGATGTGACCGAGGCTTTGTGAGCATACGAGGCAATGATCTCTCGTCTGCATAGGAGGAAACATGATGGGCTTGTTCAGCGGAAGACACACAGACAAAGCATCCTGAATAAAACCCAATTAGGTGTTTTGCGTCCTTTATATCACTGCATGTGTCCGCGATTATTGCAAATAATAGCTGGATAAATTCATACAGTTTCATAACAGATGTAATCATGGTCGAATCTAGAGTAGGCTTTGTCACTCAAAAAGGTATTTATTCTCTATCACAAACAAACTTTCTTTGTCATTAACGTTTATGACAGGAATATTACCCTTGGGTCAACAGACTAAATCAGATGTGATACGAAGTTCCATCTATGAAATACATTTGTTTTGTCCAAAACGTAGTAATATTACCTATTTCTTATTGATCAATGATTGATCTCGAATGGTGTTTTTACGAAACTTTCAGCAACAACTTTCCACAACCATATCAGGTCGACCTTAGAGCCTTTTAAAGGGTCAATTAATTTTTCATTGCCCATTTCAAATTCCCCGTGGGTCAATTACCTATCCCCGTTTTCTTAAAATAAATATTCTTTAATAATAAACATATGGCATCCTATTCAGATCTACCCGCTTCATTACGTTTTATATTGGGGTTAACATGAGCATTTTGCGTCGATCACATACAATATGTCAAAAGGAAACGTAACAAACATGTTATAATAATAAATTTATAGCTGTCGCACACATATCCCGTTTGCTGACCAATCATGGGGGCCGCAACAATGGAATTGCGATTTGATTATTGAATACAACACTATCGAAATTCATTTGAAAATGAGAAAAGATTTAGGTATGATCAAAAGAATGCTGAAAATTATGTTTTAGCATATAAGATAGACCGACCACAGGATGCTTCCCATACAGAGTCAGTACCTAGGATGCTTCCCCATGCACAGCCAGTACCTAGGATGCTTCCTCATGCACAGTCAGTACCTAGGATGCTTCCCCATACACAGTCAGTACCTAGGATGCTTCATCATGCATAGTCAGTACCTAGGATGCTTCCTCATGCACAGTCAGTACCTAGGATGCTTCCTCATGCACAGTCAGTACCTAGGATGCTTCCTCATGCACAGTCAGTACCTAGGATGCTTCCTCATGTACAGTCAGTACCTAGGATGCTTCATCATGCATAGTCAGTACCTAGGATGCTTCCTCATGCACAGTCAGTACCTAGGATGCTTCCTCATGCACAGTCAGTACCTAGGATGCTTCCTCATGCACAGTCAGTACCTAGGATGCTTCCTCATGCACAGTCAGTACCTAGGATGCTTCCTCATGCACAGTCAGTACCTAGGATGCTTCCCCATGCACAGTCAGTACCTAGGATGCTTCCTCATGCACAGTCAGTACCTAGGATGCTTCCCCATACACAGTCAGTACCTAGGATGCTTCCCCATACACAGTCAGTACCTAGGATGCTTCCTCATGCACAGTCAGTACCTAGGATGCTTCCACATGCACAGTCAGTACCTAGGATGCTTCCTCATGTACAGTCAGTACCTAGGATGCTTCCCCATGCACAGTCAGTACCTAGGATGCTTCCTCATGCACAGTCAGTACCTAGGATGCTTCCTCATGCACAGTCAGTATCTAGGATGCTTCCTCATGCTCAGCCAGTACCTAGGATTCTTCCTCATGCACAGTCAGTACCTAGGATGCTTCACCCTGTGACGTAATTGCACAATACGTTCGGTGCTCTTCTGTGTGTGACATAACATTGACCTACTTCCGTTTTCAAAAAAAATACCGTCAAAATGGCAACTGTCAGATCTGTGTTCAAGGCCAATGCTCAATTCTGGGGATGGGATGGGGAATATGTGGGGGAGGTTGTGAAAAAGCACATCACATCAATAGAGTTGGAGTTGGATGGATTTTTCTCAAAAGAATCTCCACTTAAAACCCACGTGGATGGGTTGGTGAATGGTTTGCAAGAGGCGTCGGTAGAAATCCTAGCAAGCAATGACCCATGTCTGAGACCTTCACAACGATCAAATCATACACTCGCCTCTGTAATTATAACATTTTCTTAATTAATAAAACACATTTATCGGTGCGATAAATGCTTTTATGGGAGTGACGAGCAGCAAAATACGTACCGTGGTTTGTTTTGGTGGCGGACTTCTGACGGAAGTAGAAGGGATGCGCGCGCAGCCGGAAGCAGCCAGGAACTGCGCGCGCAGCCATTCTTTCTTTCCATCGCGATATCCAACGTGTTCGCACGTATTTAAGTTTGGGAAGCATTATCTGGTTTATCTCAAGCAAAAAACAGCCATCGGCTCTGAAATTTCACTAAATTCCAAAGACATCAATCTTCTGAAGCGAAAGTAAGAACAATTTTTTGAAAATGAAAACTTTTTAGTGAATTTGTTCGGTGTTCCTGCCTGAGTTAGTTTACCGGGCGAAAAACATGTGTAATGCATTTGGGCTAATGGCTGTTTTTGCTAATATCAAAAAAAATGTTATGACTATAACGGTTTTGAACATTCTCCTCTAACCTTCCCTGAGTCAGTTTACCAGGGAAAAAGGAGTAAATATGGAGAAAAACTTAGCTATAGTGTGTGGGCACTCCTACATCACCAACTAGAGGGACTTCTGCCCCTCAAGACAGAACACAAACCTCAACCTTACCCTCAAGACCAGAGAGGTGGTGTTCATCACCAAAAGGGGGTGGAAGATGGAAGGAGTTGAACATGATCACACACTGGATGGGCTCTGGAATGAGGTAAGACGCTCCCGTTCCAGGAAGCCCATCGTGTTCCTCGACGTGGTCGGGAACGACCTGGATGGGGACATGCCATTCCACCGGGCAGCCGACAGGCTGATTGATCTGGCCCAGGAACTCCACAACGAAGGGGCCAGAATCACGGTGATTGGCATGCCAATCCACAGAAACAAGCCGAGGAACATGTCGGCGGAGTCCTACAACGCCAAGTTGGACGATTTCAGCGAGCACATGGCTGAAAGACTAATCCGCCCCAAGGCGGGGAAAAAAACAAACGTTTGTTTTAATTTCCCACACATCTGGTGGTGGCAACATCAGAAACTCAAAGTGGACCCCCCTCTGGCGAGGGATGGCGTACACCTCGCTGATAACGGTGTATACCGCTATTACCACAGTGTAAGGAGGGCCATCCTGGAGGCGGACAGGTGTGTGGAGGAGCAAGACACGGGAAGGCCGGCAGAACAGAGCGACTAGGAACTGGCGGGATGCCAACAAACTTACAGTTTGGTGGGTAAAAATACATTACTAATCATTAACTTGGACAGTATTGAGGTTATAATGGCAGACTAGAATGATTATTTCATAACAAGAACTTAAAAATATATTAACTATATTAGCATAACAAATTCACTCTATTATACACTTACAGTCAAATTAAACCACCATGAGGACTTATATAATCTTAATTGCACATATGCATTGCATGTAGTGGTAATTTTAAATATCTGAAGTTGTTTGTAGTACTGTATGTACTCAAGATATTCAATTATGGTGATTGTTGTGGTACTGTGTATACTTAATATAATTTATGTATTGTAGGAATTGTATTTACCCAATATCTTAATGAAATAGGTTTAATGGGGCAAACCTCCCTAATTCACAGTATATATATATCTGCATATTAGCGGGGGGCTGGAGGCAAGTCTTCCTATGCACACCCAATCCATTATTAGGCGGAGGCAAGTCTCCTTAATACACCGCCAGTATATACATGTGGGGGCTAGAGGCAAGTTTCCCTATTGCATACCCATTTTTTCTACTTCTATCAGAGGCAAGTCTCCCTGTCACACATATAGCGGCCAGAGGCAAGTCTCCCTGATTCACCGCACCATATCAATAGTGTGGGGCTGAGGCAATTCTCCCTATGCATACACATTACTATTCATTGCAGAGGCAATTCTCCCTGTCACAAGGCGGGAGTCAGAGGCAAGTCTCCCTGATACACCGCACATCTAATACAATACAGGAGTTAGAGGAAGGTCTCCATAAAACACATTACAACACGATCAGAGGCAAGTCTCCCTGTTAGCATCTCACGAAGCACAGAGCCATATGACAGACCAAATAGTCGGCATGTGCTTTGTAACAAACTGTAATCAGCAACTTCCAATTCATCAGAGGCAAGTTTCCCTGTCACACAAATAGCGGTCGGAGGCAACTCTCCCCGATACACCGCACAATTTCGATAGTGTGGGGCTAGAGGCAATTCTCCCTATGCATACCCATTACTATTCATTGCAGAGGCAATTCTCCCTGTCACAAGGCGGGAGTCAGAGGCAAGTCTCCCTGATACACCGCACATCTAATACAATACAGGAGTTAGAGGAAGGTCTCCATAAAACACATTACAACACGATCAGAGGCAAGTCTCCCTGTTAGCATCTCACGAAGCACAGAGCCATATGACAGACCAAATAGTCGGCATGTGCTTTGTAACAAACTGTAATCAGCAACTTCCAATTCATCAGAGGCAAGTTTCCCTGTCACACAAATAGCGGTCGGAGGCAACTCTCCCCGATACACCGCAGAAATTCGATAGTGTGGGGCTCGAGGCAATTCTCCCTACGCATACCCATTCCTATTCTTTGCAGAGGCAATTCTCCCTGTCACACAGATAGTGGTCTGAGGCAAGTCTCCCCACCACATTTTTAAAAAATTGTCAAGTATCCTCGAACACATAAAAAATAATCGAGCGTTACGAGCAGGTCAGGTATAGTGTTAAAAGAAAATTCTTGATTATCATTATTACTTCTATTATTGATGATCACCATTACTATTGTATGTGAGTGGAAATATGGAATCATATCAATCCCTAACAAATCCAGGACACTCCTAGGAGAGTTCTGTAAAATCAGGTGAAAACAATATCAGACAATAATGACTATTTTCTAAAGGCATCAATATGTTTCAGTGGTAAAGGCCAGAGTCAAAAGACGAACTAGGAACGTGCAGAGGTTAGGGGAGTGGGAGATGGACCCCCCAGCGAAGAGGCTCCTGCCCCTGGCAGTTTCCGGGGCGAGGCTGAACCGACTCCAAGCACCTCCACCGCACCAGACACTCGAAGTCCTCCAGAGGCGGTGACAACCCCCATGCCTCAAGTCATCGCAGAGGCGGTAGCGCAAGCAATCCCGCAAATCGTAGCGGAAGTGACCGCCAACCTAACGAGCCCCTCTAGGCCTCAACCCTCCCAGGCAGATTCCGAGAGGGTGCAGGGCCAAGGGGAAGTCCCAACACATCTAAAATCACAGAATGCCAGACCAGATTTCAACCGAAACTCCGGAGCATCGGTGGATCCTCTTCAGTTCCAAATCCAGGAGCCCATGGATGCAGTGGACCGCCACCTGGCGCACCTCAGTAAGAACCTTTCCCGACTCATCGTCGGACGAGGAATATGAATTTCAATATGTTATGACAGAGTCAGAAATCGAGGGCATTAAAAAACAGAGTTTTGTAGACTTTCAAAAAATATATCGCAGAACACATAGGAAATCAACAGGGGGGCCACGCATAAATATCACATACGGGGACGACCAATATGATATAGACACAAACCAAGCACGCGACAGTACCTCTGACCTCACATTTGAGGAATGGGAGTCCATTTTTCTGGCGTTCCACAGTGAGCATGTAAAATTTTACCCGCGGGATGGGCCCCGCCTTCCACGTTATCACGAGATAATAAAGAAATTACATAAAGCAAATATGGACTGGAGAAAGTATGACAATCACTTCAGAATCAACAGGGCCAAGCAGCTGGCTAGGAACAAAAACTCCCGCCACGCGGTACCGTGGCATAACACTGACATAGAGCTGTATCTGGGGTGCTCCCGTATGGAAAGAGCCCCTGCGGCCACGGCAAATTTTCCTGGCCAAACAAACAACTATAGGTCTAGACAAAGCAGCTTTCCCTCCACGTCCCAGGTAGGCAATGGTCCACAAGTTCCGAAGGTCAACGGTACGTGCTTAAGATTACAGACATCTACCTGCACAGGAGCTTGCCTCTGGCCTAACACGCACAGATGTTATAAGTGTGGTAATCCGGACCACCCCACCCGACTATGTGAGTTACAACAAGATGGCCAACAGAAGCCAGATGTGACCCAAAGTTTGGAACCCACTCAGGACTATTCCCAAGAGCCGAAACCACGGGACCTCCCAGGGCGCACCAGTCGCTCTCGGCGCACCTGAAACCACGGGTAGTTGGCTGGAAAAACACATTCCCAAACCATCAACAATCTCCCCTATTTCAACAAAAGCACTATCCAACTTGTTGGTCAATTACGACCCGGACACCCAGGAATTTTTGATAACAGGGTTCATGTATGGCTTTCGTCTAGATCTAGATAAAAGCATTCCCCAAATCATTTTGGACAGACAGCTTTCTGCCCAAAAAACACATAAAAAAAATCATAATTCAGCACTTGCCCACCCACAAGCGGTAGAGGAAAAATTACAGAAGGAAATTGATGCAAATAGATTGATTGGCCCAGGGACTCAATTAGTCGAGGCAAAAAATAAGCTGGAAATATTCAAAAATCTATGTGGCCAAGTAACAAAAGGTACACGGGAGGACCTAACTCTATGGCAAAAATTCCTGGAGAATCATAATGGGAAATCCCTATTCATAGAACCATCTTGGTACACGGATGAACAACTGCATCTACATACGGATGCATCAGGGGCTATTGGCTATGGGCTATACATGAACGGCAAATACGCCCTAGGGTTATGGCCACCAGAATGGAAGGCCTATTCCATAGCACTTCTGGAATTTTACCCCATACTCCTCAGTTTTAAGTTGTTTGGCCAATCCCTGGAAAATAAAAGAGTGTTAATACACACTGACAGTCAATCGGTACAAGCAATAATCAATAATCAGTCCAGCACAGATCCACACATCATGGTCATGGTAAGGGACCTAACCCTCCACCTTTCAAGACACAACACAAAACTAAAAGCAGTATATATATCAACAAAGAACAATATAGTAGCCGACTCTCTCTCCCGACAGCATATGGAGCTCTTCCGCCAAGTGGCCCCCGAGGCAGATTCCCGGCCAACCCCAGTTCCCACCCAATGGCTACCACAGAATTACGATCTCACCTCCTGGGCCTACTAAGAAGGATTCTGGCGCCAAAATCTTTAAACCTATACCTACGAGCCTGGAGAACATTACAAGATTTCAGAACCAGGGTAGGGGACAAGGGGGAAAATATATCTAGTCACACCATAGCACTTTTCATAGCTCACCTGGATTTAAATAATTATGCCCCAGCGACAATAAATACATACATCAGTGCCATAGCCTATGCTTATAAGCTGAGCGATCTCCCGAGCCCAACTAGCTCATTTCTAATCTGGAAGTTGCTGGATGTAGTCGGAAAGGGAAACCATACACCACAAAAATAACCTATCTCCCCCAACTTATTGGGAAAGCTCCTTCAGCAGTTAGTCTACATGACAACATATGACAACACCATAATGAAGGCCATATTCACGGTGGCCTATCACCTATGTGCCCGAATAGGGGAACTCACCCTATCAGACGGAAACTATAAGAACATAATAAAATTCAACCAGCTCTCCATAACATATAAACAGGGCTCAGTGGAAAAAATCAACATTGAGTTCCAGCATTACAAGCACAAACGTACCCCACAAAACCCAATAATAACCCTACTACCAACAGGCACTCTTATATGTCCAGTATTCCATCTTATGGCATACCTTCAGAACAGACCCAGAATACCTGGGGCACTGTTCCTTACAAAGGGGGGAAAACCCATCACGAGCAGGGCAGTAGCAAAGGCCCTCAATACAACACTGGGAAGATTAGGCATGAACACATCCCTCTTCTCAACTCACAGTTCCGCTTGGGCAGGGCCACAACGGCAGCCTCGCAGGGCGCATCAGACACACACCTCCGCCTTTTGGGCAGGTGGCGCAGCAACGCTTTCCTGAAATACATACGCCCCACAACCCTCACCCTGTCAAAACCTTAAGTGGCGCTGGTGGGGCTCTCCCCGACTGCTTCGGGGAGGCAATCCCGGGGTTGCTTGGCCTGCTTAACCCCACCAGCAAGGGAAACCCAGGCAGCTTCTGGGGTCCCAACTCAGGGAAGAAACCGTCCAAGGTAAAAAGGGGCAAGTTAAACCAGGAATAAAGGGGAAGAATTGTAGGGGATGGGAGTAACTTGGGGAAAAAAGGGAAGCATGTCAAACGGGGAGTGTATTGTGGGGAGGGAATTAAACAAGGAGGGAAAGGATTGATATGTCAGGGAGTAAATAAATTTAATATGGTAAAGAAAGTCACGGTTAACCCTCAGGTTGTAAATAAGTTCACGGGTAACCAGAGTTAGTAAGGTGAAAAAATTATGTACAAGTGATCAATTATTGGATATCTGGTAATGGACCTACCCAAATATGGGCCTAGGTCAAGGTCACGTGGGTATCAAGCGGCAAACCGCTAAAAAAGGACTGTAAAGACTGTTGCAAGAAACATAGCCCGCAGGGCCATATGAACTGAAGCCGTATCAGGCAATGATATACATGCAGACAGGGTACAGCTTTACTCCGTCTGAGGTAGAAGTAAGTCATTGGACATAATAACATAACCACAGATATATATTGTTATGTAAAAATATATATTTTTATTATCAGAATAAAGTTATTGACATGGTCTGTCGCCAAGAACTCGGTTGTTGTTGTCAGTCACTCCCATGAGGCGAGGAATTAACATAAAGTAATCATATTCCATAAGTAATGATTTATCTTCACTTTAAAGGTTGAACTCCAGGTATTTGCAGACATGCTGCCAACTCGAACTTTGTTTAATTTGACATATCTGAGCAGCTGAAACACTCTTTTTTCTCATCACTTATAACTAACAGAAGTTTGCAATGCAGAGTCAGGGAACAAAGTTCAATCCTAGTGTTCTCCAATCACCCATCGAAGCCCAGATAGGTGATCTGGAGAGGTCTGAGATTTTTGCTTTTCCTTCATAATCTCGTTTAGATGTGATTTTTTAAATACCCAACTGTTTTAGTGATAATTCATATTTTATGTATAATTATATCTAAAATCTCACAAAAAAGCTTGATTATTCTTTGGATAACATTAAATAAGGAAATCATAAATACTTGATAATAATCGCCAGCTGCAAAAATTGAGTCAAACCCGTTTTAACAGCAGTTGAAACGGGTTCAATTTGGACGTTTAAACGGGTTTACCTCAGATTTTACAGCTGGCGATTTTTTTACTTCACTAGAGCTCTAACAAATCCACTAAACTTTTCTTTGGTTGAAATTGGTAAAGACCTTGGACGTTCGACAAACCCCTCCAGATCACCTATCTGGGCTTTGCCGATTGGTGATTGAAGAACACTAGTTCAATCCAGTACCACTAACCCTATTGGCAAATATTTGCAACCATACTTTGCTGTGAGCCCTTCAAGGGGTTTTAAGACACAATATTTGTTTTAGTTGTTTCCTATGGTTCAAAGAGAACTAATACGTTGGGGACTGAAGATAAGGGACAGCATGCAATGTAAACTGAGAATGACAATTGTAACCTTCAAGAGAGATGTTCCCATAGAGGTTTGTAGTATTTTTTATAATTTGTTATGAAGACATCTTTAAAATTTTCAAATCATAGTTAAGAATTATTTTTTTCTAAAACACAGAAAAGATTATGGTTATGTCTTGCTTCAATTTCAACCATCATATCTTTTTATCCAGGTGTTCAGTGGAATTTTAGATATTCTAAACCAGACACAGGTTGGATTTTCTGATAAAGAAACAAAGGCCATGATCCATGTTGTGATCACCACTCATGCAAAGTTGAGATCAATGCTTATGCAGGTTTCCAGTATGGAATTTTTGAAGAAGCAGGAAAAGTCAGGAGAAACAGCTCAAATCCATGTGGCAAAGAAAACACCCTTCTGTATTTCATTTTATAAGAAAAAAGAAATGATATCTGTCACATTCCAGTATGACTGGTTTAATAAATTTGGCATTTGTCAGAATTAAAGTTGATTTCCCCAGCCTCAGAGTTTGGGATTATTACATTAAAATATTGTGAAAATATTAAAATTTATGCTTCAAATGTATGCCTTGGAGTTATTTGACAAAAATATTTAATAATTTTCATGATTTTAGGCAAGAAACTGTTCATCTTACATTTCAATACAAAACAGTGACAATATATGGAATCTACAGAGCACCCAAAATGCCAGTTTTCTCAAAGATAATGCAATCAAAACTGATAATTAGCAACAATAAATGATAACGGCTTGTTACATTATTCACATTGGTTGGTTTCGGTCAGAAATATTTAATAATTTTCATGATATGGGGCAAGAATCTGTTCATGTCAGATTTCAATACACAACAGTGACAATATATGAAATCTACTGGGCACCCAAAATGTTTGATTTGATAATATTAAAGATTTGGGGCAGTAAACTGTTCATCTTACATTTCCATGCAAAACAGTGACAATATATGAAATCTACTGGGCACCCAAAATGTTTGAGTTGATAATATTAAAGATTTGCGGAAAGAAACTGTTCACCTTACATTTCTATGGAATACAGTGACAATAAATGAAATCTGCAGGGCACCCAAAATGTCAGTTTTCTCAAAGATAATGCAATCAAAAATGAAAATTAGCAAGAATGATTGATGACAGAATGTTATATCATTCACATTTGTTGGTTTTGTGGAAAAATATTTGATAATATTAAAGATTTGGGACAGGAAACTGTGCGTCTTACATTTCAAGACAAAACAGTGACAATATATGAAATCTACTGGGCACCCAAAATGTTTGATTTGATAATATTAAAGATTTGGGGAAAGAAACTGTTCATCTTACATGTCTATGGAATACAGTGACAATAAATGAAATCTGCAGGGCACCCAAAATGTCAGTTTTCTCAAAGATAATGCAATCAAAACTGATAACCAGCAAAAATGAATGATGACGGAATGTTATATCATTCACATTTGATGGTTTTGTGCAAAAATATTTGATAATTGTCATGATTTGGGACAGGAAACTGTGCATCTTACATTTCAAGACAAAACAGTGACAATATATGAAATCTACTGGGCACCCAAAATGTTTGATTTGATAATATTAAAGATTTGGGGAAAGAAACTGTTCATCTTACATGTCTATGGAATACAGTGACAATAAATGAAATCTGCAGGGCACCCAAAATGTCAGTTTTCTCAAAGATAATGCAATCAAAACTGATAACCAGCAAAAATGAATGATGACGGAATGTTATATCATTCACATTTGATGGTTTTGTGCACAAATATTTGATAATTTTCATGATTTGGGGCGGGAAACTGTGCATCTTATATTTCTATACAAAACAGTGACAATATATGAAACCTGCAGGGCACCCAAAATGTCAGTTTTCTCAAAGATAATGCAATCAAAACTGATAACCAGCAAGAATGAATGATGACGGCATGTATTATTAATCATATTTGTTGCTTTCGGTCAGAAATATTTAATAATTTTCATGATTTGGGACAAGAATCTGTTCATCTTACATTTCAATACAAAACAGTGACAATATATTAAACCTGCAGAGCACCCAAAATGTCAGTTTTCTCAAAGATAATGCAATCAAAACTGATAACCAGCAAGAATGAATGATAACGGCATGTTATATTGTTCACATTTGTTTGTTTTGTGCAAAAATATTAAAAAATTATCAAGATATTGGGCAGGAAACTGTGCATCTTATATTTCTATACAAAACAGTGACAAAAAAGGAAATCTACAGGGCAACAAAAATGTCAGTTTTCTCAAAGATGATGCAATCATAAATGATAATTAGCAAGAATGAATGATAACGGCATGGAATATTATTCATATTTGTTGGTTTTGTGCAAAAATATTAAGAAATTATCAAGATTTGGGACAGGAAACTGTTCATCTTACATTTCAATACAAAACAGTGACAATATATTAAACCTGCAGAGCACCCAAAATGTCAATTTTCTCAAAGATAATGCAATCATAAATGATAACTAGCAAGAATGAATGATGATAATTTTCATGATTTGGGGAAAGAAACTGTGCATCTTGCATTTCTATGGAATACAGTGACAATATATGAAACCTGCAGGGTCAGTTTTCATAAAGATAATGCATGTAAAAATGAGAATAAGAACGAAGAACAATGATGGAACATTATATCATTCTCATTTGCCAGGAACCTTTGCCAGGTTACTAGGTCTCATATTTCTAGCTATAAGGGAACCTAGTAAAAACTTTGCCGAAAAACTTTGTTCTTGTTCTGTAAAAGCATTTTGGAGAAAAGATATGCAGGCTATTTTTTCAACTCGTGAAAACCTTCATAACTTAATTAATAATTATCGATTTTTAATAATTTAATTACGAGGAGAAAGCCACAAACTACCTCTATGAGTTCACCAGGTTTCAGATGTCTAGCTATATGAGAACTCAATGAAAACTTTGCCGAAAAACTTTGTAAATCAAGACTTGAAGTTGATATTTAATGACGTCAGCAGTGACTCCAATGCAAAAGAGCGCACCGGCCCTCCAAGGGGGATTGGTCACAGGGTGCTTCCTCATGCACAGTCAGTACCTAGGATGCTTCCCCATGCACAGTCAGTACCTAGGATGATTCCTCATGCACAGTCAGTACCTAGGATGCTTCCCCATACACAGTCAGTACCTAGGATGCTTCCCCATACACAGTCAGTACCTAGGATGCTTCCCCATGCACAGTCAGTACCTAGGATGCTTCCCCATGCACAGTCAGTATCAAGGATTCTTCCCCATGCAGAGTTAGTACCTAGCATAGAGAACCGCATCAGTTTGTTCTCACTGCACGTGCTGGTTGGTCAATGACGTCATGTCAATGGTTGGCACGTGCACGAGGCGATTACGTAATGCAAATATGATGTACTTCAAGAGATGAAACAAGTTTGTCAGGAATTTCTCATCGTAGAGCTTACAGAGCATTATGAATGATGTGCTTTGGACAGCAGACGCAGAATACAAAGACAAAACAATTCCAGAGAAAAATATTCCAAAAAATTAAATATATTCCATGTTTTTGCCAACTTTCTTGGCTGCAGAAAATTCAGATCACTTTTGTGCCCGGAAGTCAGCCTACACACGTGCATGCTAAATCTTGATTGGTGAGTTGAACATATTTGAATATGGTGCGCATTGTTTTGATTGACCTCTCGTGAAAATGTATTGTGACGTAACATAACTCTTTGAGTTATCTATTACTTCCGGGCACCAAAGTGATCTGAATTTTTGTTTGAAGCCATACCTTGGACTTTGGAACAATATAAAGTAACATTCCTAATAAATTTTTGAAATATTAAAATCACAGACCACAAGCTAATACATTTTAGAAGATGGCCAGATACAAATTTGGAAGGAAAGCAGTCGTTTGCACAGTTTACAACATCATATGCCTCGAAAAGTCGGGAAATGCATAGATTTTTGTTTCCTCTCTTGATATATCATCATATTTGCGTACGCATCGGTATCCCTGCACGTGCAGTTGTCCACGTGTTGTGAGAGGCTGGAAGCTAATGCGGTTCTCTATGGTACCTAGGATACCTCCCCATGCACAATCAGTTCCAAGATGCTTCCTCATGCACAGTCAGTACCTAGGATGCTTCCCCATGCACAGTCAGTATCAAGGATTCTTCCCCACGCAGATTTAGTACCTAGGATGCCTCCCCATGCACAGTCAGTACCTAGGATGCCTCCCCATGCACAGTCAGTACCAGGATGCTTCCTCATGCACAGTCAGTACCTAGGATGCTTCCCCATGCACAGTCAGTACCTAGGATGCTTCCCCATGCACAGTCAGTACCTAGGATGCTTCCTCATGCACAGTCAGTACCTGTACCCAAAGACATCGGCAAAATAGACTTGAAATCCACTGTTTCTCAAAACACCACACACTGCCCATCATATTGAAGTTTCCCCAGTAAATAAACTCGACCTTCGGCAATTGACTGTTGCAGTTCTGACCCATGTCACTATCATTCCCAGTCATAATGTCTAAACATACAAATCCGTGTGAATTCTGTAGCATTTTTTCTTCAGTTTTTTACCCGATATCAAACATGACAACGTGAAATGGCATTTGGAAGAGTCCAAGTAATGACGTCATGGAAATGTAAAGGTAGAAACATCAGATGCACCGCAACGTTGTGGAGTTTCCAATTTGTTGCTGTCACTCCCGTGAATAAACTGACCCACTTTCACGTCTTTGCGCAAACTCGTAAACAATGGGGAAACGATGCTGAGATCAAGAAAAAACAAAGAAACATTTTCAAACAGGGCTGACATCTAAAGTTGATTTAAGGGTATTTATGGGTGTTAGTAGTGAGTGCCCCCTAGTGGTAGAGGAGTAAATTACCAGAATACTGTACTTGATGGGAATTGGCACATTTACGGTGTAAAAATACATTCCATATTAAATTAAAAGCATTCATGACATGAATCAATATTTAAACACTACAATATGTGAATTATAAGGTATGATTACAAGTATATTTAATTTCTTTCAAAACAGTATTTTGTCCTAATTTTTCTAGATGATAGTTTTGATGAGAAATGAAGAAGACAAAGCAAATAAGTTCTGCAGATTACACAACAGCAATAGGCTTGTTTTTAGCTTTGTTTATTTCATTTCATTGGGAAGAAAATTCACTGTGATCCTAGTGAAACAGATTTTCTCATTTTGATTTGTATAATTTGGAAATAAAAAGGAAGTTTGGCAATCAGATATGTGAAGGGAGGTGAAAAAATTCATATTTTTGAAATGATCAAGTGTGTACTTGACCTCTATTTTTCTCTTAATGTTTTTGAAAAATAGAAAATCTGTTTCACTAGGATCACAGTAAATATTGTTAAGATCACTTTTACAAAGTTGTTTGGAAATCCACTTTATTATGGTCCCACAATCTGCAGAACTTTTTCCCTTTAACATTTTGACATAACAAAAGAAATTTTGGAGCAGTGACATATTACTACGCCACTTTTTTTTAGTTAAAAAGATATGAAGCTTTCAACATTATCAAAGAAATTCCATTGTGATTTTCAAATAATAAATCAATAATTTTATTACAAAAATGATTACCATAAAATGTCATTTCATGACTTAAAAGTTTTAATGAAAAAGGAACTCTTTTTGACAGTTGAGCATTTTTCCCGTACTTTTTTGAAAACGATCCATTTTGGCGTAAAAAGAAAGTAGTTCCCTCAGAAAATCTGCCGCCAGAGGACACTCACTACCAACACCCATAAACGGTACTTTGATTGTAAGTTGCCGGAAGTGGACTCTGTCAGAACTTAAATTGGATGGGCAGTGCATGGTATTTCTAAAATCACAGGATTAACAACTAATTATGATCAGTGATGTATACTTAATATTGTCAATAAAGTGAAAAATATCTTACTTGTGTAAAAAATATCTTATGCGTGTGAAAGCATTTCTCTCAAAAAGGGAAGACATGACTCAAAGCTATGGAAACAATGACGGAATGCTCTTTGATCACAGGTTTGACTTTGAACACAAGGATTTTGAAGAGCAATACTGTGAATGCTGATAATTGGCATTCTGGCGTTTTTCACACCAATGTCAAAATACCCTTTGATCAGTCATGGAATCCACTCCCTAAATAACTAGCCCTTTCCAAGGATTTTTTTTCAAACGTAGAAATTTAATGACTTAATACAGAAAACATAGATGAAATCTTCATATTGGTCTTCTATTTGAGCGACATGCACATCAGAACATATAGAATTGAGTTGTTTTTTGCAAACATGGAAAATATAAAGAATAATGACTTTATACAGAAAACATAGATGAAATCTTCATATTGGGCTTCTATTTGAGCGATATGCACATCAGTAAATCACGCATATCTCAATAATATTCAAATTTGCAGTTTTCACCATGTGCGATGTGACTTCAATATGGCGGGGGCATGCGCAGTACATGTGTGACGTAAGAGTTTCAAGCTGTATTTTGACGATGTCTTTGGGTATAGGATTCTTTCCCATACAGAGTTAGTACCTAGGATGCTTCCCCATACAGGGTCAGTACCTAGGATGCTTCCCCATGCAGAGTTAGTACCTAGGATTCTTCCCCATTTAGTGCAGGTACCTGAGAGGACTAACAAAGCAGGCTAACAAAGTAACCACATTTGATGACAGAATATTGAATATTCAGCTCACAATGGACCCCTGCTTGCGATACAAACGTTGACGCCAAATTGCCCACGAAACCCACCCACCAGCTTCATGATGAAAACGCAAAACATTAGAACTCTCATGCAGAGTTAAGAGTGACTTTGATGCTCTCTGGAGAGTGGGTTATTTTGCATACCCCTTATCTCTTAGACAATATTTATTTTTCCATGGATTTTTAATGTTATAATAAATTAAATGAATATATTTGATTTAAAATGAGAAGAGGACGGAAGGAGCATCTCAGTTGCCTATTCTGCATGATGGAGCATCTCAGTTGCCTACTCTGTATGAACTTGGAGTATAATGAATGGAGTTGTGACGTCGTGGATAGTGCACATGACGCCATAGCAACCCATTGTTTGGAACAATGGGATAGTTTCCCTTTGAGGCAATGTGTGTTACCTCCAATAAAGAGAGCTATTTTGAAATGTTTGGAATATAAAATAAAATATCATATCATAATGAATTGGTTTTTGGCTATCCTATGGTGTACTTTTGGATAATTTAAATTTCATTAGTTACTTCCCTGCAATCCCTTGAAGTTGATGTGTACAAAAAAGAGTTTCAGTCACTACAAAGTCAAAATGAAAATTATCTATTAGATATAGAAGGTTGAGATTTTCACAGTATAGATAATACATTTTAGAAAATTGCCTTAATTGTTTATCAATATTTTCTCAGCCTGATACAGCATTTTTGTAAAAAAAAACAATTGTTTTTAACAAAAGCAACAAACCTTTTTGTTAGAATATCAAAATTCTGTGGGTATGTTTCATCAATGTGAAATCAGCTTGCTGGGCAAATGCTATGTGAATGGAATGGACGCATATATTGGCAGAGTTGAAAATAATATCAAAAGAAAGATGTTTTCCCAATTAAAAAAATGATACATTGTACAGGCCTGCCAATGGATGCGTTGATGGTATAAATTAAATGTGAGTTGACAGAATTGTGTGATATTTCAGGTAAATCAATGCATTTATATTGAATTCTTTGCAGGGTGGGCAGGTAGTGTGGAAATCCCTGACGTTGACGTTTCTAAAACGTTGTAGAATTGTTTACACTTGGAATAGAGAAATAAAATTTATATCTCCATAATCAGTGGAGAGAGTATAACATTCCACTCACCATATGTGTTGGTCTAAATACTGTCAATGATGAGCCAGGGGCCCACCACTATATGATATGCAAAAAGAGCCAATATGCACATTTTTCTGGCTGGCAGCTTGTAACTAATGCATTTCATTTCCAGCTGGTATGTTTACCAGCTGGGAACTTTTTTTGTTTGAATCAGCTGGCTCAAAATACATTTGACATTTCAAAATGGCCTAGCTGACAGACTGATGAATTTAGTTGGCTGGCTGGTTAAGTATTGAGATTTCAACACCAACTGGCAATTTCACCGTTGAAAACCGCAAAATAACAAATAAATTATATTATATGAACACTATTTGACAAAGATTGTTCAAGCCTAATGATATTTCTACTGTAATTATAAGTTTTTAACATTTAATTATTTATTAAAGAAATTGGCTCATTACCAGCTGTTAAAAGAAATTTGGCATTGACAAACATCCACAAACAAAGTTAACAGCTGTTAATTCCATACAAATTCTGAGCTGGTAAGTTTAACAGCTGGTAAAAAATAACAGCTGACAGCCAAAATCACAAGGTGTAGCTGGCTGGTATTTTAAAAAATATTTCCTTCTAGAAAATACTAAAAATGCATATTGGAAAAAATTTTTTTTACCTGAGTGATATGTTGTTCACAACATTCTATAACATACTCTGCCCAAGTTCCACATCTCTATCTCAATTTTTAACGAAGTTGGTAGTGGTGGGCCCTGATGAGCCAAAATTGTCACAAAGTTGAATAACGTCAGATTCTTCACGTTTTTGGCTCATATGGCATCTTAAGACACAATGGTTTGGCGGTAATGCACATTGGACCTTTGATCTCATGGCGTCACAACTCCATTCATTATACTCCAAGGTATGAGGGAGCATCCCAGGAACCTACTCTGTATGAGGGAGCATCCCAGCTACCTACTCTGTATGAGGCAGCATTCCAGGTACCTACTCTGTATGAGGGAGCATTCCAGCTACCTACTCTGTATGAGGGAGCATTCCAGGTATGCAAAAGACTTTAAGCAGCACAGGTACTCTCTACGAGAGAGTATCTAAGTGACTCACTTCCCTACATGAGAACTCTCATGATTTGCAGATTGTATTTCACAAAACCATTTAAGCGCAGTACGTTTACGAAATCGACATAAAAATGTGTTTCATTTGACACATAGAGTGGCAGCGTTGTGTAATGAATTGCGCAATGACCCAAAATTTCTTTGTGTGTGATGCAATTTGTTAGATAAAGAAAGTTATTCCACTCATCCAACCATATGATCATTATGTTCAAAATGATTCAGCGACAACAGAAATATTCTATTTCAATAAATGCGGTATCATTACAAGATTTTGTTTTACCTTTGGAGTATAAAGTATACATTTTATTCCAAGGTTCTATTGATGAAGGGGAACCCAGCAATATCTGTAAATATGCCTTTCTTTGCAACGTTCTAAAATGATGTATTGCTGATTGAAACATAAAATATAATAAGATAAAATATAATAGATGCAGACTAGATATACCTAAATCATTATATACTGGTCATGTTGATTGGTTAAGTGCACATTAGAATACGCATTAGTGTTTATGATCATGTGATCCCACATGCATATGGCGCGGCGTCAAGAGTAATTTGCTCTTTGTGTTTACGATACCACCTTGGGCAATGCCTCATCCTTTGATTTGCAACTGTTTTAAGCATACACATATATCAAGTTTAACTTCATATTTCTTTTTGATTCATTTATGATGTTGCATTCTACAAGAAGTTCAAAAGATTTTTCTCGAAGTTTAACTTTTTGTAAAATAATGCAGGCAGAACATATTAATCTAAAACTTATCTCCCACGTGAAAAGGATGCTTTTACGATGGGTTCCTCTGGCTGTCAACACCAAAGTAAAATCAATAGTTACCACCACCATATTCTAAATATATTATATTTGATTTGTGTTTTTTGGTCCTCCATTTCATATCTAAGATATGTTATTCATATTTTATAGAAAACAATTCATCATTCTCACCAGTGGATAATCTTGTAATTAAATTGTATTTCTTGTAATTAAATTGTATTTTTTGCATTGGCTCCGGAATATTTCATCACATTAAGTCAAAAATATACATAAATATACATAATTTTTACGAATAAATTGCAGTTTGGTTAGCACTCTACGCGAAGCACGTGCATCACTTTACAACATTAGTTATGATTTGCTAGTGAGAAAGGGAAAGCTTCCTATAATGTACAGAACAATGTCTACAGCTATGTGTCCTATTATAATTAGTTTAAGTATATATCGTTATTTTCATCCAACAAAACAAGCAAAACAATAAGCGTTTTCAGCGTGCTTGTCCTTCATCCGCTCAACGTATCACAAAGAACAAAAGAAGCATGCAGACTTGCATTCATATTATATACACCCCATTGCATTAAGTCAGGTTGTCACATTAAAAATATAAATGACAGCTTGTTGTTTGTGTTATTCTAAAGGAGAAAGACAATACACATTATCCATACGAACAGCACAGTCTTTTCTTGGGATTCAAGTGTCATGTTGCACTTCACTTTGAAGCAAATGGGTTGCCTATGTCCCCAGAATCCAGACTGTTTGCGACCATTTGTAGCATTTATAACTTGGTCTGCGCATGTTCAGCTGCTTCCGGACTAGTTATAAGTACGCCCTCTACTGCGTCGCCATTAGATTAGTATATGTGTATGATAGACTGATTTATTTCTTCTGCTAATTGCCTGACCTGTTGTGATTAACGATTTCGTATTAGTTGTTTGGATATGAGAGCGTATTAATCTGTGTTTTGATATGGTGGTGTATGGTGGCCATTGTTTGGTTTGTGGTTGGCTCCCGGACATCTCTCTAGAGCTACTATCTGCACTGTTCCGCGCTCCCAAATCGAAATAACAGCTTCCATCTCTGTTCCAATTTACATTGATATAACAAGACATTGTTGCTGGCCTATTTCATAATCTTCATAATGAGCCCTATCTGGTAGAAATCTCTGCTCGGTGCTTATCTTTTCCAAGCCCATCAAGCAGTTGCAGGCCTTGCCACATTGTACCAGATGGGAGGCTGCGCTTAAGGACGGACCATAATTTATTCAAGGTTATGAGAATGGTGGAAATATGATATCAGTGAAACCCTTCGTGGGAATATATCTTGAAAATAAAAGCAAAAAACCTTTTTTAAACATGTTTAAAATGCAAAAAACAGTCAAAATTAGACTCTCTTTAATCTGATAGATGGGTTGATGCGTTGGGGATTTTAACAGAATTTTTGTCATAACAGATCCTTTATTTAACATAATATCAATTCATATGTTCTTTGAGTAATTGGTGTAAAGTTGCGGACGGAAATCACAGTTATGTTTTATGTTATACCCATGTACTAATTTCCTATAGAATTACTCATTCTGTTCAATTTATTCATTCCTATCATGTAACCAAATATTATCAATATTCCATCCATTGATCTCTCCAAATTATCCTGCATAAAGTGGTCCATGTAAACTCCATATACACTCCAACCCCTTCCCATCACATTACTTTGATTTTACATCTCTTACTTTTCATCTGGAATTTACTAAATGATCATGGAAAATTCATAAACATATTTTTGATTATTGTACAGTTGTATTATCAATTTTATTATATTTTTTAATCAGGGAAGGAAAATACCTTCTCGCTAATTGTAAAATGTGATGATATATATGATAAGTTAGTATTGTCGTTCTTTATCATATTCAATTTGAATTTACTACTTATGTACTTTTGATTGCACATTCACGTTTGATTTGGAAAGTGTCTAGAATGGTATTTTGGTGGAATTAGAGTTATACACTCTTATAATTATCAGTCATTAATGTTTTGTCACACACATAATTATCGGATGTTAACATTGACAGTTGTGGCTAATTCATAAATGTACACGCGATAGTGGGCAATTTTAAGCATTGTTACTCTCAATCATTCTTAATCTATAATAATGAATGTACATAGTTAAAAGAAATAAATTAACAAACATAAGATTGTAGTGGAAATAGGTTGCTATGGTAACAACGTAAAGAAAAGGATTATTAAAAATAACGCTTATTTATCCATAGAGCTGTTCTCATCAACTATTTCATATATAAGTATATATAGAAATATGCATTGGTTGGAAAATTAAATTGGCCTCGCACGATAAATAAAATGTATTTTTTCTTTTCCTGTGCTCCACCCATATCCCCTTCACGATTAATGACCTAACTCTATGAGGAAACCAATACAAAACAGACACAAGCAAATCATTCACTATCCATCATGCCCTACAGATCAGTTACATAAAGTGCTTGAAGAATAACACTTGTTTCTGCGGATTAAGTGGCCTTTTCTCATTTTCTTCAAACAAGAGATGGGTGATTATCGCATAGGAATACTGATCGCATCTCAGTGTTTTATTGCTGAGAATTAATTCACAACAGGATGCATATCAGATCATGTGCATCTCTCCACTGTGCACACTCCCTCGTCATCTGAGCGCTGAACCATTCTAGCATATTCCCCACTGCCACGTGTGTCATTCTGATTAATCCCTGCTTACCCGGGATTTCATTTGTATATGGTTTTCCGTCATGATTTCCTTAAATTATAAATCTTCACAGAAAACAATTAATCAGTCTAGGTGACAGTGTTACTTAGGAGATGTACTCTAAACGCCAGACAAATTAAGATATTCTTGAAATGTCATAGTTCTTGACATTCTACGTCAAACACCAACAAGTAGCCATCCATATGTTTCAAACGAGAAAAAAAAGAAATCGATGTCCATTTATGTCCAAAATGAGCGTCACAAAGATGTCACATTCAATACCTACTAATTATTTTCCCATCATACATCGCTCTCGGAGGACGAGACACGATATCGAAGTCTGTGTGAAATATTAGCATGTCTCTCCCGACATATAACACAGCATTGGAGTACCAAAACATCAATTGTGATTTCGTTATGATTTTTAATATAATGCTTCCTGTGTGTCTCATTATTGATTTGGGCCCAATATCATTGTTGCTAAATCTTCATTTTACTAAAAAGGAACACACAACCTTTATTATTATTATTATGCTGACATTTGCTTAAAAGCTCTATTAAAACGCACAATAAGAATGGAATATGGTAGATGAATGGTGATATTCAAATAAAGCTTGTGTTTCACATCATACAAGTAAAATAAACATGCGCCAGATATCTACACTATGATTCTGATACTTGTTTAAAACATCTTAAGACAAATTAATAAGTATGGTGGCTGTCAACTTTACCGAACGACTTGCATTTGTAGTAGTGGGGCCCCCATAGGGTTTTAGGATTATTGGATTTTTGGCCTAAAAAAGAGGGATTATTGGATTTTTTGGGTGAAATATCTGGGATTTTTGGATTTTGAGGAAAGTGTTTAGGATGTTATGTAATTCATTGCCAAATAAATTTGTACTAAATGTAAACATATTTTAGGATTTTTTGTTTTATACTTTTGGATTTTTAGATTTGAGGGGAAAAATATTTAAGGATTTTTGGCTACAAAAGATAAGGATTTTTGGATTTTTAGGTAAAAAAAGGGGGATTATTGGGTTTTTCATACCCCCCCTATGGGGGCCCCAGTAGTAGATTGTATCTTCAATATAATCAATTTTATTGATATGAATGCAGCGATATTTTGAAATATGTCTAAAAGAGAAAGTCGCTCAAAACGATGCTAAATATAGGGTTATGTATTAGAAAAGCATCTTATCATTGACAAAAGTAAAATACAAATTTGTCTAGTGGTCTCAAGATCAAACTTCATAAAATGACATTTTTAAAACTCCAAGAAACTTTCAGAATTATATATTTTGCACACATGATTATGTACATACTAAACCGTTGATAATAACGAAACATATGATATGCCATATCCTATTTTAACATTTTCTAAGAGCTTCAAACATGGCACAAACATCGTGCAAAAGGTTAAAGAGGAAGGAAGACCACACAAAAGGGATAAAGTTGATAGCAAAGGGATAATCGATAGCATAGAAATGTTTTTCCACATGGTGCCCCCGAGAATGGGTCAAATTCTTAATTCTTGGAATACATATAACAGCTGAATCCAACTATCCGATTAAACAAATTATCATCATTGTTCAGGTATCTAAAAGGACAACGTTCAAGTGACAACTTTGCTAGTAATTTATCTAAACATGAGAAGTAATGTCATCAATATAGATAATAATCTTTTTGTTAGATTTCCCACATAAGAATAAATCACAAGTTCGGAAAAGCTTTTGCTAAAGTCAAGGTTATTTTGAAGTTAATGTTCAACATCATTACCTAATTTTTATGGTATATTGTTCAAAACCTGAATAGTAATTCCATCATTATAACTTAAATATTGCTGCAGTCACCTAAATATCTAGATATCCCACATACAAGCACATGTGCAAGAATAATGTGTCAACCACAATGCAATGGTTTGCGATCTATTCTCTCGGACATAAAGATCGACATAAGGGGAAATAGATTTAACAGATAACATGTAGTCAATAAACCTTTGTAATTTATTCCAAATATATCTTTAACGACACTTTCAGTACAATATATGCTAGAATATAGGTCAGTCTATTAAGTCTATAAGTCTATTATCCTAAGGCGATGTGAAGATTAATTGACTTAATTACCAAGACTAGTTTGAGGGATCGAACACCTGTCATCAGCATAACAGGCGGACCACTTACCACCAAGCCACTGCCAAACTCTTTCATCAAGAAATCTTGGGTGCATAAGCCAAACACCTTTCATCTTTACTGTCGCTAGTTTCTATATTATTGAGCTGGACATAATGTCGTTAGCTTCCTTGCTCCTAGAAATATCGTGGCAACAGCTTTCACCTCAATCAAAGCCTACTTAGCGCGATGTGGCTTTATACCTGACTGGCTTTCGTCCATTACCCTCAATGCGTGTCCCATTAAATGTGATGGAAAGTTACTCGTGATGGCCGATCACAGAGAGTCCACTTGTCTTTTATTCCCATACGCAGAAGAAGTTGCAATTTGACATGAGGTTTTAGTAAGCTTTTGTTCTTGTAAGTTGCTCTATTATACAAAATGTCTGGATGGGACTGGGTTGGATGGGATTATGTTATTGAATACTGTATTCAAACCAGTTACATTTTGGAATGTTGGTCGATCGCTCGCTTCATATCAATAACTATAATATTCACATTAGTTTTTTTATGTCGTCATTTAAACCATTCACAATTCTAACTTCCAGACACCTAGATTAAAAATGCCCTAGACTGCCAAGAGAATGACAGGAAATCTATCAAGCATCGTTTCGAGGACATTTTGGGAGCGTGCAGACTTTGCTTTGTAATGTTCTAACAATGTAATTACACTCCAACAGCTGTATCCTGCAGTGGGAAAGTTTTCTTGTGTTTCAGAATCTCAGCACTCCAGCAGGGCAGAAAGCTACGCAAATTGATTCATTAAACAGTAGAAAAAGTGCTTCTATTGATGATATAAAAGTAAGGGGCGCGACCTCCATAATGCCATTATTCATTTTGCAATGAAGAAAATGTTTCCGGGTGAAGGTCAATTAAAATACTCGATGCATTGACAAATAGAATTTATCTTTTTTAAATATAAAGACATTTTCATAATCTTCTGCATATTGAGGCATGTTAATGTACATTTCATTCTCTCAATGAATAAGTAGAAAACAAGTCATTGTCAGTCAACTTGGTGACAGTGGGGCATGAAATCAGATGATATGGCTCAGGTCTCACACCCAGATTGACCTATGCCCCGACCACAAACCGAATGATGAAGCGGAGTGATCGACCAGTAAATGTAATCCCAGGGCATCATTAGATTAAGACCGTGAGATACGGAGATAACGGTGTTGTGATTTACAGCCATTCTTATGTCACCTCGTTCATTTTAAACTGACAAGATGGAGATGTCTGTGTGTGTTAAGAATGTATTGTCCTTCCACTGTTTTCTTCTTAGAACTACAGTTTCGGAGATGTGCAGTGTCAAATTCTTTCATAGCAGGGATCAGGGAATGTTGTACCACTGACATGGTACACTCAGTGAAGGGAATATTGTACCACTGACATAGTATACTTGCTGGGGCAGGGAATATTGTACCACTGACATAGTTCACTTACTGGAGCAGGGAATATTGTACCACTGACATAGTATACTTGTTGGGGCAGGGAATATTGTACCACTGACATAGTACACTTTCTGGAGCAGGGAATAGTGTACCACTGACATAGTACACTTGCTGGAGCAGGGAATGTTGTACCACTGACATAGTATACTTGCTGGGGCAGGGAATATTGTACCACTGACATAGTACACTTACTGGAGCAGGGAATATTGTACCACTGACATAGTAGGGAATGTTGTACCACTGACATAGTACACTTGCTGGGGCAGGGAATATTGTACCACTGACATAGTACACTTGCTGGGGCAGGGAATATTGTACGACTGACATAGTACACTTGCTGGGGCAGGGAATATTGTACCACAGACATAGTAGGGAATGTTGTACCATTGACATAGTACACTTGCTGGGACAGGGAATATTGTACCACTGACATAGTACACTTGCTGGGGCAGGGAATATTGTACCACTGACATAGTACACTTGCTGGGGCAGGGAATATTGTACCACTGACATAGTACACTTGCTGGGGCAGGGAATATTGTACCACTGACATAGTACACTTACTGGAGCAAGGAATATTGTACCACTGACATAGTATACTTGCTGGGGCAGGGAATATTGTACCACTGACATAGTACACTGGCTGGAACAGGGAATGTTGTACCACTGACATAGTGCATATGCTGGGGCAGGGAATATTGTACCACTGACATAGTGCACATGCTGGGGCAGGGAATATTGCACCATTGGCATACTACACTTGTTGGGGCAGGGAATATTGTACCACTGACATAGTATCCTTGTTGGGGCAGGGAATATTGTACCACTGACATAGTATACTTACTGGAGCAGGGAATATTGTACCACTGACATAGTACACTGGCTGGAACAGGGAATATTGTACCACTGACATAGTACACTGGCTGGAACAGGGAATGTTGTACCACTGACATAGTGCATATGCTGGGGCAGGGAATATTGTACCACTGACATAGTACACTTGTTGGGGCAGGGAATATTGTACCACTGACATAGTATCCTTGTTGGGGCAGGGAATATTGTACCACTGACATAGTATACTTACTGGAGCAGGGAATATTGTACCACTGACATAGTACACTGGCTGGAACAGGGAATATTGTACCACTGACATAGTACACTGGCTGGAACAGGGAATGTTGTACCACTGACATAGTGCATATGCTGGGGCAGGGAATATTGTACCACTGACATAGTGCATATGCTGGGGTAGGGAATATTGTACCACTGACATAGTACACTTGCTGGGGCAGGGAATATTGTACCACTGACATAGTATACTTGCTGGGGCAGGGAATATTGTACCACTGACATAGTGCATATGCTGGAACAGGGAATGTTGTACCACTGACATAGTGCACATGCTGGGGCAGGGAATATTGCACCATTGGCATAGTACACTTGCTGGAGCAGGGAATATTGTACCACTGACATAGTACACTGGCTGGAACAGGGAATGTTGTACCACTGACATAGTGCACATGCTGGGGCAGGGAATATTGTACCATTGGCATAGTACACTTGATGGGGCAGGGAATATTGTACCACTGACATAGTACACTTGCTAGAGCAGGGAATATTGTACCACAGACATATTACTCCTAATGGAGCAAAATATCTTGAATTGATTAGCTATGGATACCATGTCTATGAATGTCAAATATATGTTCAAATTTTTAGTCGAAGTGGTGATGACAATGGATTACTGTTTGTCGCGTGGACTTTGTATTGAATGCCATCAGATATGACTGATGTGCTGACAAGAACAGACACCCCATTGTGGTGACCCAGAACTGAGGGGGATTAACGTGGAATGTATTGGAGATTATCATCGGGATTACGTGGAAGGAGGGTTAATCGAAGTGGGGAGAAGCAGGCTTGCATGATAACAAAACTCCATAGCTTGTCCATATCTCCCCCGTTCACACCACAATAATGACATCATATAACATCTAATATGACACAATGATAATCCGGCCTTCCTTGAGAATCTGTCCATTTGACACTCTGGACTTTTATATTTGGACTTCATTTGACCGTTATGGTTATCCTTCCCATATAGATGTGCATTATTTCTCTTTCTAAAATGACATGATATTTCTCCGCCTGCATTATTGCAAATTAGTTGAAGCATATAAATTTGTAATTAGTCACAAATACCTTAATTATACATTCTCATAACAACTATTTCCCAACGTCATTTGAATAGATGAGTAATTATGGCCTGAAGTAGTGCACGTCAAGACATCTATGTCAGAGTCAACCTGGGATGATGTGCGCATGTAAACAAGAACATTATCATGTCATTGATCCACTGCATTTAAAATGGCACACAACAAATGATTTTGCGTTAAAATGGGCACAATTTCTGCCTCACATATGTCAGTACAATGCAAAATGAGGATTGATTATCCCCAAGCTCCCTGAGCTTTATGCCTAACTTATGTTTTTAATACGCAAAAAATGCAATCATTAACTACGTTTTCATTCAAACGCATTGCCAATTTTATGGCGGAAGGATGTTGTTTTCACACATGCGCAGTCTCTGCTAATCGTCCACAATTATGCACTCGAGATGATGAGGTGTAATGTATGGTCAATACCCTGGTGAAGTGGAGAACTAGCTTTAATGCTTCATAATTATGGCATTTTGTTATCAAAATCGTCAGATTTGTCAAATGTGTTTTAAATAATGTTACTACCAAAACTAAACGAAAATCCCAATCCCTAAGATGTTGAAATGCAATTTTATGTCTGCAAGATTAATGTGTTTCCAGATTCTAGGTTTCAGATAATGTGGTGGTTTAATTTCTCGACTTGTTGCTCCCTATGTATTACAGCTGAACATGATCTTGTAAACAATATTTGCCAAACTGTATAGTGTTATCATAATCAATATTTGCCACACTGTGTAATGTTAGGAAAATAGTAAGCAAAGGGATGTTATATTTGACATCAGGAAATGTTCAGACTTTGTAAAATGAACCTCACCACTGTAAGAGCAATTTAGAGATGAATATTTTGTTATATCGAAGGGTAAGAATGACAAAGTGATGCAAATAGGTAGTTTTTTTTCTGAAGGATTAATGTTTTATCAGGGAGGGAGGATTGGTGGTTGATGGTTTGGCAATAGATATAATCTATGATTTAAACTTAAACTGAATTTTTAAAATGCAAATCATGTAAACATTTAAATTGAAACTTATATGGCGTGCCTGTATCCTAGTCAATAGAGAATGACATAATGAGATTAACAGTATAACTAGAGATAATTTATCATTATAACAAATTACAATCATATATTGAGATAAAATGTATTGTAAATGTTTACAATTACATGGGGTTTGCTGTGACAACAGAGTATATCCCTTACCAAACCAAAAAGAAAAATAACTTGCCTGCCTGAACAGAACGACATTTCATCCTAAATATATATAATCAAGGATTTTGTTTCTCCACTAATGTGATTTCCCTTAAAACATGAAACACTGGAATATTTATGAACATTTAGCTCATTTTGATCACATAATCAATTGTTATACAAGAAGGGCAAAGAAATAAATGAAGGAGTACGCTAGTTTATATAATGCATAACCCTAGCGGTGCTCATTTCCTTTCAGGTTTCATGTTTAACTCGATCTATTGGGAAATGGATAGATGCAACTTTTGTGTAGCAGAGGTGACTGGGGGATGCCATTTTTCCATGACCACACACACGGTCCGTAATTGAAGGTGTTTGTCATATATCAGGTGTGACCTATGAAGGAGCCCTGGGAAGCAGAGGTGTTACATCATAGACTGGTAGCACCAGACAAGGTATATGAATCTCAGCAAGGAACCTTGACCGCAGAGGTGTTACACCATAGACTGCTAACACCAGACAAGGTAAATGAATCTCAGCAAGGAACCTTGACCGCAGAGGTGTTACACCATAGACTGCTAACACCAGACAAGGTATATGAATCTCAGCAAGGAACCTTGACCGCAGAGGTGTTACACCATAGACTGCTAACACCAGACAAGGTATATGAATCTCAGCAAGGAACCTTGACCGCAGAGGTGTTACACCATAGACTGCTAACACCAGACAAGGTATATGAATCTCAGCAAGGAACCTTGACCGCAGAGGTGTTACACCATAGACTGCTAACACCAGACAAGGTATATGAATCTCAGCAAGGAACCTTGACCGCAGAGGTGTTACACCATAGACTGCTAACACCAGACAAGGTATATGAATCTCAGCAAGGAACCTTGACCGCAGAGGTGTTACACCATAGACTGCTAACACCAGACAAGGTATATGAATCTCAGCAAGGAACCTTGACCGCAGAGGTGTTACACCATAGACTGCTAACACCAGACAAGGTATATGAATCTCAGCAAGGAACCTTGACCGCAGAGGTGTTACACCATAGACTGCTAACACCAGACAAGTTATATGAATCTCTGCAGGGAACCTTGATTGCAGAGGTGTTACATCATAGATTGGTAACCATGGGAAAGTTATATGAATCTCTGCAGGGAACCTTGACTGCAGAGGTTTAAATCACAGACGTGTAATACTAAGCAAAGAAAACGAAGTATGTTTGAGACTTATAGACAACCCATATGTTATTTCATATAGTGGACACACCTTCGAGTTATACAATAATAGTTTATTACTCTTATGTCACACCAAAAAGATAATTCCGACAGCGGACAAGGTTACGTGGCATGTGCAGGGATCCTTAGTTAATTTCGATACCTTGTTGTTAGGTACAGGCAGCCAATACAAAGTGCAGGGCAGGAGCGATAGCAAGCCACTTGGGGGCAGCACCATTCATGATTGTCAGTGTCCATCTTGCTGCCTGCATCCCACTGCCCCTATGCATCACGTGCAATCTATCTTTTTACTCGTTCCGTTTCCTACGTCTGCTACATGCAAGACGCTCAGTGCTCAAACTGCGGGAAGCTCTATAATACACGTGTGGGAAATTTTTTCGTGGTTCGTAGTTCGTGTTTCATGTTTCGTTTTTCATGGTTCGTAGTTCGTAGTTAGTGTTTCGTTTTTCATTTTTCGTGGTTCGTAGTTCGTAGTTTATGGTACGTGTTTCGTGTTTCATTTTTCATAAAAATATTAAAATGGGTAGATCTTTATATAATACACGTATATACTCTCTATTTCAATATAGATATGATTTTCTAGGAAAAGCCTTTTCATAGTTGGAATTTATGAAAATTAAATTAAAAGGTTTTTGTGTGGTTTTCATATCGCGGGATGACTCAATCTTGTTTAAATTGATACTGTAGGATGTTCTATGAAAAAATTGGATTTTAGCAAATCTCTTGAAATGGCAGTTTTTGGGTGGTTTTTATATAGTGGGATGATTCAATATGATCTAAATTTATTCTAAAGCATGTTCTATATCACAAAGTGCCTTCGGCTGGGAGGGGTTGCAATAATTCACATGTGCAGCTGTCTCTCACATATGCAGCTATTTCTGGCATATGCAGCTATCTCTGTTGTAGCTATCTCTCATATATGCAGTTATTTCTCACATATGCAGCTATTTCTCACATATGCAGCTATTTCTCGCACATGCAGCTATTTCTCACATATGCAGCTATTTCTCACATATGCAGCTATTTCTCACATATGCAGCTATTTCTGGCATATGCAGCTATCTCTGTTGTAGCTATCTCTCATATATGCAGTTATTTCTCACATATGCAGCTATCTCTCTGTTGTAGCTATCTCTCACATTTGCAGCTATTTCTCACATATGCTACTATCTCTCACTTATGCAGCTGTCTCTCACTTGTGTATCCATCTCTGATTTGTGCAGCAATCTCTAACTTGTGGCTGCAGCTCTCTCAACTCAACTATCTCTCACATGTACAGCTATCTCACTTTTGTAACTATCTCTTGTTGTTGTAGCTATCTTTTATTTATGCAGCTTCCTCTTGCTGTAGCAATCTCTCTCTTGGTGCAACTATCTCTCACTTGTAACTATCTCTCACTTGTGTATCTATCTCTCTTGTGCAGATATTTATCACCATTGTAACTCTCACTTGTTCAGCTCTCACACTGTCTCTGTAATTATCTGTCACATGTGCAGCAGATGTCTTTCACCCATGCAGCTTTCTCCACTTATGCAACTGTCTCTCACTTGTGCAGCTTTCTCTCACTGTTGTAAATCTTTCACTTGTGCAGCTGTCTCACACTCATAACTGTCTTTGTAACTATCTCTCACCTGTGCAGCTCTCTCACCTATGTAGCAGTCTCTCACATGTGCAGCTGTCTCTCACTTGTGCAGCTATCTCACACTTGTGAAGCTGTCTCTCACTTCGTAACTTTCTCTGTAATTATCTCTCACATGTGCAGCTGTCATTCACCTATGCAGCTGTCTCAAATGTGCAGCTGTCTCACTTGTGCAGCTATCTCTCACTTATGCAGCTGTCTTTTCCTTGTACAGCTTTCTCTTTCTGTTGTAACTTTCTCTCACTTATGCTGCTGTCTCTCACTGTTGTAACTATTTATCACTGTTGTAACTATATATCACTTGTGCAGCTATCTCTCACTGATGCAGCCATCTATCTCTCATTGTTGTGACTGTCTCTTACTGTAACTATTTCTCACCTGTGCAGCTGTCTCTATTTTGCAGCTGTCTCTTACTTGTGCAGCTATCTCTACCTGTTGTAACTGTCTATTTGTAATTATTTCTTACATGTGCAGCTGTATCTCGCCTATACAGTTATTTCTACCTTGTAACTCTCTCTCACTGTTGTCACTATATCTTCCTTGTGCAGCTATCTCACTGATGCAGCTGTCCCTCACTGATGCAGCTATTTATCTCTCATGGTTGTAACTGTCTCACACTGTCCATGCTGTTTGTAACTATATCTCAATTGTGAAGCATTCTAACATATGCAGCTGTCTCTCACTTGTGCAGCTATCTCTCACTTATGCAGCTATCTCTCACTTGTCCAGTTATCTCTCACTTCTGTAACTATCTCTCATTTATGTCGTTGTCTCACACTCGTGTAGCTGTCTGTGTAATGTTTGCATTTTATCTGTAAAGGCCCCTTTGTGCAAAACCTAGTGGAAACTCCACTGGTTCAATAATTAGGTCAATAATTAGGTCAAATTCCCGATGGTTGAAAACAAAGACCAAATACAGAAATGTATGCATATTGGAGGTAATATTTCATATCTAATGCAATTATGACAACAAATAAGTGAGAATTGTGCCATTCATAATATGACAAAAGCGCAACCCATCACATAAACTTGCAAAACAAAAGTTTTCTTATATCAGGATGATTAAATCTTTACTAAAACAATACTAAAGCATGTTCTATATCATTATAACATACTCCAAAAAAATTGGACTTGAGCAATTAATATGTGATGTAAGTGACAGCCATGAAAAGTCAAAAACTACTTAAAATTGCAGTTTCAGGGTGGTTTTCATATCACTAGATGATTCAATCTTGTCTAAATTGATACTGTAGTTATTTTGTGTTTGTTTTGTCATAGTTATTTTTATAAGGAGATATGATACAGACAAAATGAAATACATCATTTATTTTTGTCCAACTATCTGTATATTTATGATAAAACGAATATTTAATTACACCCTCAATCTTAAATATAGAAAATAGCATTAGAAAAGCAAGTAGCAAATTTTGATCCTAATATAAATATTAGTACATTTCTTATGAATTACTCAAGTCTAATTTTTTCAGAGAATAAAATTGTGATATAAAGCATACTTCAGTATCAATTTAAACAAGATTGAATCATCCCGCAACATAAAAAGCACCGCAAAACTGCAATTTCAAGTGATTTTCTCGATTTTCTGTACATCTCGTATTAATTGCAATTTTTAAGTCCAATTTTTTTTAGGGAATGTAACTATGATATAGAACGTGTTGCAGTATTGATTAAGACAAAATTTAATCATCCTGCAATGTGAAAAGGAGACATAAACTGCTAACTTAAGTGATCTTTGACTTTTCATGGCTGTCAAGTACATCACGTATTAATTGCTCAAGTCCAATTTTTATTTTTTAGAGAATATATAATTAATATAATTATTATATAGAACATGCTACAGTATCAATTCAGACAAGATTGAATCATCCCACGATATGAAAACTACACATAAACTGTAATTATAAGTGATTTTTGACTTTTTATGGCTATTAAGTACATCTCGTATTAATTGCTCAAGTCCAATATGTTATTATGATATAGAACATGCTACAGTTTTGATTTAGAAAAGATTGAATCATTCTGCAATATGAAAACTACACAAAAGTATAATTTTAAGTTATTTTTTTACTTATTATAACTGTCAATTATACCTTGTATTAATTGCTATTTTTCAATGAATATTCATTCTTTGGCAAACATTTATATTGGGCTTCTATTTAAGTGATAATCACATCAAAACATACAGTTATTGAATTGTTTTTTGCAAATGTAGAAAATATAAAGAATGATGACTTTATACAGAAAACTAAGACAAAATCTTCATACTGGTCTTATATTTGAGCGATATGCACATCAGAACATATTAAATTAAACTATTTTTTGCAAACATAGAAAATATAAAGAATGATGACTTTATACAGAAAACTAAGACAAAATCTTCATACTGGTCTCATATTTGAGCGATATGCACATCAGAACATATTAAATTAAACTATTTTTTGCAAACATAGAAAATATAAAGAATAATGACTTTATACAGAAAACAAAGATGAAATCTTCATATTGGGGTTCAATTTAACTATACTATTTCAATGGCTGCCAGGTATTTGTTTTCAACGCCAATTGGGGTTGCCAGGGCGTGAAAGCCCCGTATGTGTGAAAGTGCCCATATGACTGCCCCCTCCTACAAACCACGAAAAAATTTCCCTTGAACCACGAACTACGAAACACGAACAACGAACCACGAAAAAATTTCCCTTGAACCACGAACTACGAAACACGAACTACAAACCACGAAAAAATTTCCCACACGTCTATAATACTGCATTTCCAAATAACTACTTTAAGTTGTCTTTAAGAAGCAATGACATTTACAAATAAATAGTGTGCTTTGTACATGATCAGCAAACGCAGCGAGTGTTAGAATTTGACATTTTACAATATTTCATATATCATGCGATCATGAAGTGTCGCTGCCATTTACAAATTTCACCTGTGTCGCTGCTACAATGATAATTACTGGAATAAGTGAATGTACTCTTTAAAAAGGGCATCCTGATACTTGGCAGTGAGTGGACTTTATTACAGTTATCCAGTGAAACAAGTGACCATTGTTGAAAATGAGACTGCACTTTTTCAGCTGCTTTTTTAGTTTTGTGCTGATTGGTTGCTTTGTACATTTTATTTATTTGATAAGCTCCTTTTCTTGTCACTGAGCAAAGAATCAAACCATTTTTTCTTGTGGGGTCAATCTATTTTTCCCCCAGAAAACCATTGCCATATTTTTCCTGCAACCATAAAGAGGCGATATTCGAAAGTATATTTTTCCTGTAGATTGGTGATGCATGGCACAGTTGTGGAATTCCTTTTGCATAGTACAATTTGCCAGGTGCCTTGGCATATAACTTTGTAACCTGCATATGTAAAAGAAGAGTTAAATGGCCTACTACTGTAAATATTTCTAAATTATTTATTGCAGTGAATAGAAATGCAATGAAACATTTGCACTAATGTATATTGTTTACCAGACATAGGCCAATGTCCTTAGAGGTATGCTGATCATTGCATTTTTGTAATGTCTGTGTACATTCTCTGAAGAGATGCAAAGTGCTTTATAAATTTAAATCCTTTCCTTTCCTAGAAAATAGAAGTAAAGGTAGTGGCGTTTTCTTTACAACAAGAAATAAAAAATTTACCTACCTTTGAAATGTGAAATATCAATTCAGGAAAGTTCCGTGGATTCTTGAGTTGTTATTTTCAATCCAATATGACCATCCTCTCTTTTCTCTTTTTTCTCAAAATGAAGTTACATTGAAGTCACAAGAATGAGACACTGGATGTTCTAGGTGATTGATAGTTCAATGCCTAGGTGAATAGACTAGAAGCAACAGTATTGCAGCCTTGAAAACTCACTGAAAGCTAAGATTGAACAAAAATCTTAGCATCACAAAAAATAGAAAGAATTTGTACCCTGAAAGTACAACACCTTAGATACTATTAGCTAAAACCTCCGCCCAGTAAAGGGTATCCTGTATGTAAAGGATTTTCTCAATATTGATGGTAGCTTCATGTCTCAAGATGAACTGAATTTAAAATATAATATAGATTGCAACTTTTTAAATATCTTACAAATAAGACACAGTATTCCTCTGAAATGGAGAAACATTATTTATAAACATGGTCAATATACTAGTGCATGTGGCAACAACAATAAAAATGACATGTGTAAAAAAGATAAAAGCTTTCTGTTGTTAGTGCTAGATGTATTCTTTTTGGATTCCAATCTAATATTGAAGTTTTACCAAATTACTGTGTATTGGTATGTAAATATTATATTCATAGACAAAAACCTTTCCATGAGGGCAAGTTATACTTATGTGGTTTCCTCCCAGAATTAAAGTATAAGCTAAAAATAGAAAAGTCCATATGTACAAAGAATAACAACAAAATGTTTAGCAAATTAATGCTTGTATATGAAAAACTATAAACAGGATGGATATGCTCTAACCAGTAGTTTCAGAGAACATTACATTGATGGACAGAATGACAGAAAAATTCCCCCTCAATGCAGAAGGTATGCGGACATAGTCAGTATGGTATATTACCGTAAAAATGCATTTATATTATTTTCTGATAAATATATCCTTAAACATACAAGATATAAGGACAAGTGCTCAAAATCGATAGATCAGGTTGCCAATATGTCATATTTGCAATCTTGTGGTCAAAATGTCACTGGGATGTATTTTGTGGCACTTATATTAGAAAAATCCTGAAAAACAACATAATCAATACATTATACAAGACGAGTGGAAAAAAAAAAAATCAGAGGTCAATTCAAAGGTGACCAAATTTGGTATGAGTGTTGAAGGGGGTCCAAACATGTTAGCTGTGAAATATTTCCCTGGCACAATGGACGGTCACAAGATAGCGCTTCATATAACTTTTCAATTATTGTATTTAAAAAAACTTAAATTCTCATATTCAAAGCTAAAAATAAATAGCGCAGGTCAATTCAAAGGTGACCAAATTTGGTATGAATGTTTAAGGGGGTCCAAACATGCTAGCTGTGAAATATTTCCCCGGCACAATTGACGGTCACAAGATGGCGCTTCATACAACTTTTCAATTATTGTATTTAAAAAAACTTAAATTCTCATATTCAAAGCTAAAAATAAATAGCGCAGGTCAATTCAAAGGTGACCAAATTTGGTATGAGTGTTGAACGGGGTCCAAACATGTTAGCTGTGAAATATTTTCCCGGCACAATGGACGGTCACGAGATGAGGCTTCATACAATTTTTCAATTATTGAATTTAAAAAAACTTAAATTCTCATATTCAAAGCTAAAAATAAATAGCGCAGGTCAATTCAAAGGTGACCAAATTTGGTATGAGTGTTGAAGGGGGTCCAAACATGTTAGCTGTGAAATATTTCCCCGGCACAATGGACGGTCACAAGATGGCGCTTCATACAACTTTTAAATTATTGTATTTAAAAAAACTTAAATTCTTATATTCAAAGCTAAAAAGCCATCTTGTGACCGTCCATTGTGCCGGGGAAATATTTCACAGCTAACATGTTTGGACCCCCTTCAACACTCATACCAAATTTGGTCACCTTTGAATTAACCTGCGCTATTTATTTTTAGCTTTGAATATGAGAATTTAAGTTTTTTTAAATACAATAATTGAAAAGTTGTATGAAGCGCCATCTTGTGACCGTCCATTGTGCCGGGGAAATATTTCACAGCTAACATGTTTGGACCCCGTTCAACACTCATACCAAATTTGGTCACCTTTGAATTGACCTGTGCTATTTATTTTTAGCTTTGAATATTAGAATTTAAGTTTTTTTAAATACAATAATTGAAGTTGTATGAAGCGCCATCTTGTGACCGTCCATTGTGCCGGGGAAATATTTCACAGCTAACATGTTTGGACCCCCTTCAACACTCATACCAAATTTGGTCACCTTTGAATTGACCTCTGATAGTTTTTTTTCCACTCGTCTTGTATAATGTATTGATTATGTTGTTTTTCAGGATTTTTCTAATATAAGTGCCATAAAATACATCCCAGTGACATTTTGACCACAATATTGCAAATATGACATATTGGAAACCTGATCTATCGATTTTGAGCACAATCTGAATAATGAACTGCGAATAGTGAATAAGTAACAAACTTCACACACGTAATGAAATATTGGCATTCCTAATTTCCTCAAAATATCTTAAGGGTCAAACACTTAATGGTTATGTATTCTTCACTATGACCAAGATAACGTAAATACACAAACAATTTGTATCCTCTTAAAGTTGAATACAAGCCCCACGAGCCAATTTTCATCAAGATGTGGCATTTCCCTGAGACCATTGCTGTGTACCTCATCATGATGATGAGATGCTGCCATCTGGTGGATTTTTGGAGCTCAGACATGATCATTTAATCAGGTCAATGTCCGATTTCACAGGTTTTTACTTATTCTTATACATAAAAAATGGAAAACTCTTATCTTTCTGAATCATATTACCATATCATATTTTCATATCATATTATATTACATATATATTACATTATCATATATCATATCATATTATAGTATATCTTATAATATCACATATCACATCATATCACCATAATAAAGTGAATTTCCAAACAACTTCGTAAAAGTAATCTTAACAATATTTACTGTGATCCTAGTGAAAATGATTGGCTATTTTTTTTTTATAAACATAAAGAGAAAAATAGAGGTTAAGTACACACTTGAACACTTGAGAAAAAAAATGTCACCTCTTTTAATATCTGATTGCCAAATTTTATTTTTATTTTTAAGTTATACAAATGAAAATGAGAAATCCGTTCTAGGATCTTAATTTTCTTCACAGTAAAATGACATCAAAACAGCTGAAACAAGCCTTTTTTGTTGTGTAATCTGTAGAACTAATTTGCTTGTCTTCTTCACTTTTCATCAAAACTATTATCGAGGAAAATGAGGACAATATCATTTTGAAAGAAATATAGTTAAAATCATCTCTTATAATTCAAATATTGTTGTACTGAAATAATGATCATTGTCATTCCCAACAGACACAATGTGAAAACAACGTGGATTTCTGGTTGAAATCTCAGAAACTCATGGACAGCCAGATATGCACGTGGTTAAGACGTGATCTAGTTTATGACATGGTTAAGACATGATTTTCCAAGACCTGGATTTCTGGTCCAGTTTATGATGTGGTCAACTGGTGGAATATGCAAAGCAAAATCGTACGATTTTTTCACATGGACAAGACGTGACGTGAATATTTTTGTGATGCAATTCCTCAAATTATAACATTTAAGTGATACATTGGTTAAGCTCAACATACTGAGCATGCTGAGAGGTCACCTGTTGCCAAAACTGTAGAGGCATATTATATTGTTTTTCAATTTTGATATTAATAATTGGAGAACTATATATAAAACAACAGCTGTCTTCAATTCTAACTACCCAACTCTGCCAAGGGATTCCTTTCATGAGAGTAATATTACCTAGTATAAGAGAGGTACACTTTGCAATGCCCAGACAGCTATTGGTGTTTGAGGTATTGGTGTCAATCTGGTGTTAATAGAAACTATAAATGTGCACACAGAATCAAGCGAAAGTCATCAGTATTCATAAAAATCTGGCTGTCAACTCCTTGGTGACAGAATAATTTTGTTTTGTACTGGTAGTTGTACTGATTGGTCAGTATATGTGTCAGATACCTGGTTACAGTTTATGATAGATCAATTCAGATTTGATATTTTTGTGAGCAAGGCAAGTTTTTGTGACTTGGTGATTTTCAAAATGAATGAGATCAAAAACAGGGCAATGACTGCGGAGATAGTGATTGAATACTACCTATTGAAGCAAAGAAAGACAGGATGAATGGGCAATGTGTGAGGAATTGTGAATAATCCAATATGAACTTCCAGACAGTCAAAACTTGTTCAATAATTTCCCTCTACCCACAATTACATTTTAAATCAATGTACATGTACATTGAATTAATGGCCCGGAATATAAACATGCATTGGGTCTGTGGCTCGATCATGGCAAAGAGATGAGACACATATCGACTTTATTACACGATGTCACTGTAATTTAGGTTCAATACAGAAACAAAACATGTCTTCATTTGATCCGTATCGTTTTGTCCTTGTCTATAATGATAAATGGTCCATCCCTTACACAAACCCATACTGCCCATACCATACCATTAAAAATATTTTTTTAAATACAAACAACAGAAGATAATTTTCAATGATATTTTTATAAAAATATTGCAATGACGATCTTTGCATAGATGTTTTCAAGTAATAAATTAGATGCTTGAAATGTTTGATAAAACAACTGTTGTAAAAAACACTGTCCCTTTATTTTTACTCATAATATTTTAGAATATTATTTTGTGTTGTTTTTTAATTCTGTCTTCAAAATATTACATGCAAATCTGTTTGCCGTTGATACATCTTCTCCTTTGGAATGAAAAAGTTATTTGGATATATCCTATTCAATTGCGAATCCATAACTTGACAATCTACAATTGCTATTTCCTGTAATGTAGTACAAGCTTGTCCTAACTTCAGTAATTCCCCTGCAAATATAAAAACACACAAAATCTATGATATATTTGTATTTTTGTTGTTGTTCTTTTGTCCTTGCATTGATTTATGGGAGGAAATTGAGGAGCATTTTTAAGGGCTGAAATACAGGAACATTTTTAAAGGCTGAAATACAGGAACATTTTTCCTAAAATTGGAGATCATCACTAACTTTGGAATGTTCCAAATAAATAAAAAAAATGTCACATTTTCAATATTCCTGGCCAATACCTTTCTATTTATTTGTATCATTAGTTTTTAACAGAAATTAAGATGGCCACCAATTATGGAACAAAAAAATCTAAGTTTTGTTTAATGTTTGTTTAAGTTAACTTAACATTACTTGTACTCAAGTTATCATGTTCACAAAAAGGGACAGATACTCAAGACGCCCAGATGCGCAGATGTCTGGAAGATAAAGGCTCTGACACTATCAATTTGGCAAAAATTGCCAAGATGTTAACTTTTCAATCATTAATCATGTTAATCTTAACTTTTCAATCATTAAGATTAACTTCTTGGCAATAAATATCAAAATGGGGAATATTAAATATTGTTTGCCAGGGAAAAGTCTCAACCTGAGAATTTGGACAATTCAATGAAATAAAATTTCAAAATGAGAAATTAAAAGCATATTTGGGTTTTAACAAGAATCCTAGATAGTTAAACAATATTATTCTACGTTATTGTTAACAACACAAGTTTCCTCTCATATGATAAAAAATATCTATTTTTCAAATTCATAGCTTAAATATTTCGTACACACCCAAAAATATCTTCCCAATGTCCAAAGAAATTTTTTTCACCCTTGGGCAATACTGTAATAAAAATGTAAACATCAAATCACATGTAATTTGCTCCTCTGGTTTTGCAGGAATAATTGAGAAAATATAAAGTACAAACATAAATTTTATTCTTTAAATCTATCTAATTTCCATCTTTTTAAAATAATATCCTAGGAATCAGTCTAATCATCCTAGCTTATAATCACTTTTCTCATGTCAATAAATTGCACATATTTCCTGGAACCAAAAAGAAAGTTACCTTTTCTAGAACCAATGACAATTGGTGTACATTGTTTGTGGACAGGTGCAATGTTCTCAGGGCCATCAGTGGTAAACTTTGACTGATGTCAATAGAGTCAAGGGCTGTAACCCTCAGAGAAATATAGTCCAGCCTGGGGCATCCCTGGTGTTAGAAAGAGCACTTAAAATCACACAGCACTGCTGTCAAATCTATTGAAGCAAATATTGAAGCAAATCATTTGGCATTTACCTTAAGTTTAAGGGTGGCGAGTTTTGGACAATTGAGATCTGAAAATATTACAAAGAATGTATTTTAGAAAACCATTTTGATAATAAATAAATATAAATTTTTTGCAAATAATGTGCAAATAATGATATGATTTTCATTCGTATGCAGGATACATTAAAAAGCACTCCATACCTAATTTTTTAACATTTACACCTTGATCCATTCCAAATTCTAGCAGATTTGGTAAATTAAAGTTTATTTCAGTTTCATAAGAGGCTGCCCATATTTCCAATTTCACCAACTGGATTGCTGTATGTTTATATAGCAATTTTCTGGCCATGGAATCCAGCTGAATTATAAAACATACCATACTTTTTAAATTGGCCTTATGCCACATTGCATTTCATGTTTGATTAAATTTTTGTTTGATTTTTTTGTAAAACTATATACACTCACCTTTGGGAGGGATCTTAACTCCATTTCTTGCAACTGACAGTTATTTGGAACATAAATATTTGACAACTTAGGCAATCCGATAAATGATAAAATCTCAATTCTTTGAGGAATGTGTATTTCTCTGCAGAAGAAGAAAAAGGTAGGTTTAATTTGTTAACATGTAAAAACTATGCACTTTTTTACTGATATAATAATATTTTTTTAAATATTATGTTTATTTCATACCTTATAGAAGAACAGCCAGTGAGGTGTATAGACTTCAATTTTGGACACCCAATGAATATTCCGTCTAAATTCTGTGTTGTCATGTTTGAACATTTAATCAAATGTAACCTCTTCAAATCTGGACAACTTAAAAATACACACTTTATTATGTTTTCTGATTATTGATCATCAATTATATAATACATTTTACAAAGGTTAACATACTGAATTCAATTCAAGTTCATACATTCAACATGAACAAGTTCATTCTGAAATATTCTGGTAAAAATATGTATCATGACAGCGGACCCATATGCTGGCGGAACAGTGGAAGGAGTAGAAATTTAGGAGTTCTTTTAAGTCATAACGTTCACAAGATTTTAAAGATTGGGCCCCATGACCTATAAATTTAGGTCAATGGCTCAATTTCAACGCATTTATAAGATGCATCCATGGTTTAGATTTGGTAATGCTATCTTTGATTGTGCTCAACTTTTTGTGTTCACAAGATTTTCTGAGATCGAGCCACATGAGCTTAAATTGTATGTCAAGGACAACAACTAGTCATAAGGAGGATTGTTGCTGAGATGGAATTACGCTCACCTCATATTGACTGATCCACCGTGGACAGACATCAGACCAAATACAGTAAAAGAGGTCAGCTGCATGGCTTTCAGTTCAAAACGTTTGTAGTTTGTCCCTGTCAGATCTAAATATTGTAAAACTGGTAAATTGAGAGAAAAATATTCCAGTAGACCACACCACTGCAAAAAGAGGAAACAGCTTTGAAAATATTTTTACATAATAATCTCAACCTAATTTTGTAAATAAATACCAATTTTACCTTTGAATGGCAATAATGGCATTTAAAACTTTTTAAAATATTTTCGCTTACGAAAAATAATTCAATTCAATTACACTAAAAATACCTACTCGTATTGAACCATATTTCACTTTTGGGGATATAATTGTCAAGTGTTTCAGTCTTTGGCAGCCAGACACTTTTATGCTCTCCAAGCATGGCCAGTCAACAAGGTTCAGTCTGTAGCCGTTAAATTGCAAATTATGTATTATTTTAACATTTTTCAGCAATGCATTGTTTTTTATTGTAAACAGCATTTCATAAGTAATAATTGCTCTTACATTCTCAAGGATGGACATGCAATAAGTTCTAGTTCCGAGAGAAATGCAAGTTTTGTTCCTAATTTTGAAAATATCTCTCCATGAAATCCTGGCATTGATGTCAGATTCAGGTGGGCAAGACGTGGGGCCATAACACACTTGGTATCTCCTGTGAGCCCCTATCAGGGTAAGAACAAAATCAATAGAATTAAAAAATGATGGCAACATATACCTGTGGAAATTCAAATTATTTCAATGTCAAAAAATAATCATTTTAGCTACGGATCAGTGTTATTTTCTTAGATTTTGTAAATACTTTTTGAGAAAATGAGTTTTGGCATAACATAATTTTTATAAATGATTGGCAGTGTCATGATGTTGAAAATTAACAATTAAGAATGGTTTCATGAAAGGTGTCACAGGAAAAAATTTCCCATTGTGTTCCAGTTGTGTTGTCCATTAAAGGTGCTTTTTTTAAAGACACTATTATATATTGAAAAAATGTGTGTTTAAATTCGATAATATTTCTCTTATTATTTTTACCTTGTCTGATGGAAGTAAAGCTTTCACAAACTCCAACTCTGAAATGTCTCTACAATTCTCCAGTAAAAGAGTATGTAAATTTTCTGTATTCAATTCAAGTGAAGGAGCACACAATATATCCTGGAATTTAAAACACAATCAGGGTAACAATTGAAACCAAACATATCAACACATTTTTATTTTATAAATGCAAAAATCATTTATTTTTGGTGACTAGAACAATAACTAATAATTATTCCAAGGGCCAAAAATATCAGCATCTGTTACACACTGTTACTTGTTATAACCCAGCTCACACATACCGAGACATGTACAGTTTGTAGGGATGGGGATGATAATGGAAATGTGCCCCATGTATTACAGCCATGTTGAAAACTTGTCAGTTTTGGCATCTGAGGATAGACATAAGTTCATTATAACACTGAAGTAAAATCAATGTTTATAGCTGCCTACTCTCAATCATTTTTATGCTAATCCTTTTTAATTAATAAAACAAATAGTGGAATTCTTATTATGTGTGACTTAAAGTTAGCAACTTGGTCTTAAGATTAATTTTCAGAAATAAGTGTAAAATATTTTCTTTTCTTCTTGAACCTCCAAGTTATACAATTTCTTAATTAGCAGCCAATCCTATGATTGCGCAAATCCTATGGTTGTTAGCTCTGGTAAATTTCTAGCTTGATAAAACATGGAATTAATTTATTTCAACTGATCCTTTCCATCAATATGAGACTGACCTGTAAAGTATTCTACAGGTATTCTATTGTATATTGCACAGTAGAAGTGTTGTAAAGTATTCAAGGAATATGTAAAAGGTTTGACTGGTACCTTACCTTATGAACCATACAGGACCCCTTCTTGAGGGAGAGGGCCATAACTTCGTCAAGAACTCACAAAATATTTCTGCTATAGAGTTTATGAATGGTACAATTAAACCAAGGAGCAATTCCAAATACCTTGTGAAGCAGCTGATTTGATATATCTTCTGGGTGCATTTTACAACCAGTCAAGTTTAAGCTGACAATACCACTAAGACCTGTCATGTCAATGATTTGGTTCAATCTCAACCTGAAAAGTTAAAGTTAAACCTCTGTCTGACAACTAGTAAACCCCAACATGAGCGTACGGTCATATTAGAGAAAATAGAAAACAAATTAACATAAAATTATTATAATGTTTGTAATGTTTCACATACTGTAGACATTTGCTGAGGTTGAGCAGTCTGAGGTTTGGTAAAACCAAATCTACTGTGGCAAGATCAGTAAGTTCTGCACATACAAGCTCTTCAAGACAATCTGAATGAACTTTCAACCTGGCAAGTCTTTCACAATGGGTCAGGTGCAATTTGTTCACTGAAACATACACATATAAAATGAACATGCATTCTTTTGGTAAAACTATTTAGAAAATCTTAATAACCCAAAATATTTTAAAGTAAGCATAAGTCAAAAATATTTTCATACATTGTGGTGCAGTGCATTCCACCAGATCCAACATGTAGCAAAGTTCAAGGTCCAGTATCTTTAATGACGGCATATCAACCAATTGAACACTATACAATGCTGAAACAATGTTTTTAAATTGTGCTAAGCAAAATGTAAAGCATTAGTAAAATGCAAAGTTTCATATCAAATCATACAATTAAAAAACAAATATTAAAACCTACTTTGGCTTTTTCCCAGGTTAAGTTCTTCAAGAGCTTGAAAATCTTCCTTTTTTATCTGTAAAGTTTAACACATTTATTACTTAGTAAATGATAATTCATTTCTAAAAAGTGGAAAAGAAAAATCACCTTATGTGCAGATGTCAAGATTAGATTAATATCCCTGCCAAGTTTAGCTGAGGGGTAATAAGTATACTATATAACTCACCTCTTCTGGCAGAATGGCTGCTAACCCGACAGATCCTGTGAGGTCTAGCACCTTGAGAGAAGGGCAGTTCTTCCCAAATGATGCTACGTTGCTAGGCAGCAGATGACAATGGTGGAGACTGTAATTAAGACAAGGCGCTTTCAATCTTCACAATGCTGGACTGGACATATCTGTCTGCTTGTGTGATGTACTCAATAGAGCTGTTGCTGATTGTACCAACATAATTTCAACAAATTCACATTTCAACTGGTATATATTCATATTCAGTGATCATTCCTTTTTAGGTCAGGTCTATTATTTCCTTACGGGAAAAAGGTATTTCCATACATCTAAAAATCTCTAAATCCCTAAAATATCAAGATTTTTGTTGTCAATGTGCGATCTGATTTGATATGAAAGAAATATTTCATCTTAATATACCCTTGCTTATCCCAAAAGTTGTAGACTATGTTTTATTACATACCCATATATCATACCACAACTTCCTCCAAACTTCTTATTTTTGCCTGAGTATTTTTTATGACGAAAAATATAGCACAATACAAAAGTAGGTGGATTATACAGATGGTGAAACATATTAAGGGTATTTATGGGTGTTGGTAGTGAGTGTCCTCTGGTGGCAGATTTTCTGAGGGAACTACTTTCTTTTTACGCCAAAATGGAACGTTTTCAAAAAAGTACGGGAAAAATGCTCAACTGTCAAAAAGAGTTCCTTTTTCATTAAAACATTCAAGTTATGAAATGACATTTTATGGTAATCATTTTTGTAATAAAACTTTCAAGTTATGAAATGACATTTTATGGTAATCATTTTTGTAATAAAATTATTGATTTATTATTTGAAAATAACAATGGAATTTCTTTGATAATATTGAAAGCTTCATATCTTTTTAACTCAAAAAAAGTGGCGTAGTAATATGTCACTGCTCCAAAATTTATTTTATCATGTCAAGATGTTAAAGACAAAAAGTTCTGCAGATTGTGGGACCATAATAAAGTGGATTTCCAAACAACTTTGTAAAAGTGATCTTAACAATATTTACTGTGATCCTAGTGAAACAGATTTTCTATTTTTCAAAAACATTAAGTGAAAAATAGAGGTAAAGTACACGCTTGATCATTTCAAAAATATGATTTTTTTCACCTCCCTTCACATATCTGATAGCCAAACTTCCTTTTGATTTCCAAATTATACAAATCAAAATGAGAAAATCTGTTTCACTAGGATCACAGTGAATTTTCTTCCCAATGAAATGAAATAAATACAGCTAAAAGCAAGCCTATTCCTGTTGTGTAATCTGCAGAACTTTTTTGCTTGTCTTCTTCATTTCTCATCAAAACTATCATCAAGGAAAATTAGGACAAAATACTGTTTTGAAAGAAATATACTTGTAATCATACCTTATAATTCAAATATTGTAGTGTTTAAATATTGATTCATGTCATGAATGCTTTTAATTTAATGGGGAATGTATTTTTACACCGTAAATGTGCCAATTCCCATCAAGTACAGTATTCTGGTAATTTACTCCCCTGCCACCAGGGGGCACTCACTACCAACACCCATAAATACCCTTAAAGAAGTGGTTATCTAAAATTTAAAAAATCAATTGAGTGATTTCCTGATTATTCTAATGTCAGTTGTTGTTTAATTAATGTGGTTTGCTAATTGCTACCTGATGTGTGTGAGAGCAAGGTGAAGGGGCTGTTCTTCCTGTGCTCCAATGCTTGGCATCACCACTCTTGGACATCTGCAATATTTTTTATCATCAATGAAAAAAAAAAGTAGATCACTTATGAGTCATATTGAGTACAGTGAAGAACAAAAACTAAATTAACTTTGCAGATCTGCCAAATGATTCCAATAAAACTGACATTGTACCGGTAGTTTATATCAGAAATTACTTATTTCTTAAACCTTCCACGCTTGATGGACTTGTCCATGAGAGAAACATGTATATGCATCAAATTTATAAACAGACCCAACATTGCATATAGCGATGTGTCATGGATGCTATTTCCAGTTCAGGTCAGTGTGAAAAGCTCAAAGGACAAAACCTTCAAAGGATTTGAAACCTTCAAAATTTTTGACAATTAAAATATATGAGAGGAATTCTTACTGAGACACTTGTAGGTGGGTGAGAGTGTGAGCACTAGTGAGCAGCACAGCCAGACCATGATTACTGACCTCTGCACTCTCCTTCACCTCCAAACTCCTCAACAATGGACAACCTTCAACTACTGCAGCCACTGCAACAACAAAATAGGTTGTTGTATATCTCCGGTCGTAAGACATTCTAATAACTTTCTTGATTTATCTCTGCAACCTGGTAAATATTTATCTGTTTCTGTAAGTCTTCATGACAGGGACACCCCTTACTTTCTTCCTTTTCTGGATGCATATGCTTTTACAATAGGTTTATGAGATTATAATTAGTTAATTGGTTGCAATTTCAACCAAGGCAGTGGTTTGATAACACCCTTATATTGAATGCATTTCTATGAGGATTTTGACATGTTTAATGTTACAGCAGAGATATTTAAACAGAGATTGGAAAGAGCAGGTCTGCCACTAGGTGTCAGCGCGGTGCACTATCCAACTCTCACATGGTTCGTGGGATGAGAGTTCACGAGAGAGGAAAATGAACACATTCACAGGCATAATGAGTAAATACCTAAATTTTAAAAGCTGTAAAACACTGCCACAAGATTGGTTCACCTGAGTGATAATGCAGAACTTCAGCTCTGTTTTAAATGTCTCTGGTAACAGTAACTGTTTCTTTGCTCATTTCATAATATGTACTTCTAAATTATATTCAGTTTTGATCCATTTTATTAAACATTATTCTGTTTGCACAAAGAATGTTCATTGAATGGTGATCTTGACTGTTACCTTCCCTTTTATGCTGTCAGGGTCCCTTTCTTTGAGGGGGCTGTAATAATGATCTAATTATTTGAAAATTACAAATTAACTATAAAGAAAACAATCAAGGAGTCTTCCTGGTTGGTTGATCTGGTGATTAATCTTGAATGATAGGAAACTTGAATGATAAAGCAAGATGTTTACCTGATCTGTTGGTAACTCGGTGACCACTCAAGCTCACATGATGTAATTTGGGACTGGCTTGGAATAGCTGGCTGAGTAGTGCATTATAGGAGGACTGGATTCTGATAGGCTCATCATCAGCATCATTAATGTTGTCTACCTCTACTTCATCAACTTCCTCATCTAATATTACATCCCCAATGTACAGACACTCTGCAATAACATGCATATTTGAAATATATATATATATGATTTGTTCTCATGATTTATTCAAAAAGTTGAGTTTTAGCCTTTTTAATAAAGTTTGCCTGGATATGTTAGAAACTTAGAACACAGCTGAGAGAGCTTTTATATCAAAGGAATTATTGGACAGACTTCAGTAGTATAATTTAAAAATAGATGGCAGATCCCACTATTTAAATGCTGTGGATGAAAATAGAGAACACTTTTTCGGTGAAATATTTCATTGATCAATCATATACTATTAATAGAAATTAACAATATGCTAAATATTACTCTAAAAAATAACTGTTTCAACAAAATGTCAAAGGCAAATAAAGGTTAAGGTCATTCAGCAAGAAATCTTATAATTAAGGATATTTATGACAGAAAAAAAGGAATTTTTGTAAATATTATATCAATGAGCATCCTGCTTGTGAAGAATGATCAGCTTTGAATATGTTTTACCTGCATTATGGCACATCTGGCAAACTTTCAACATATTATGAGCAAAGGGCATCGCAATATTGTTGAAGTCTATCTCTTTCATATGCGTCCTAAAAAACAAAAAATACTTTGAAAACTTAGACAAGTACAAACAAATCCATCAGTGAACATTTTTTAAACATTTGTTTAAACCAACCATGTTTCCAAATAAGGCTTCAAATTATATGACATTATATGACATTGACTTATTTTACCCAATAATGCCTATGTGTAAAGTTTACATGATAATTCTCACCATAGCCCTCGGCTGTAGACAATGTCTCTGAGCACCCTGCAGGTGGAGGCCAAAGGCAGAATGTCATTCCACTGCAGGAACAGCAATATTTTGAACAGTAGCTCTGGGGACAAAGCCTCCACTAGTGATGGCCTGTCACAATATCTGCATTGAAAACAATTGTCCCACATTTATATTTTACTTTTTAAACTTTTATAGCCTTCTTTATTTTATATTTGACCAGGTATTAATTTATAAAGATTTTGTTACTAAACTCTAAGAAATGTTCACCTGGTGTCTTCCAAAAGTTCTTTTTCTGCTGCCTCCCAATCAAGTTCTATGTTGCTCTCTACTCCTTTTTGCTGAGTCATCCTGTATGTGATCAGATTCAAATACAAAGGAATCAGTGATATGCAGCTTAATTAGTAATGCAATGTTTTTCTGTATTTCAGCATTTATGTCTAACTGTTTTAAGTTCCATTTTATTGTGTATTCTTTTAGAAAAAGTATGCCATATAGTCATTGTCCTACCATGGAAATGCCATTTACTCCAGTCTGATGCTCTCCTCACACTCAATGCTGATATTATATGGTGTGATTTAGTGGATATTTCCTATACAAATTTTAAAACTTTGTAAGAAGCTAATGTGGATTGGACAAGTTGGGCAAAACTGGCCTTGTTATATAGATGCTGCTGCTCACTGTTAAAAGCTTGCTGCCATGTTCACATGGTCCCATTTGACCACAATCAGACTGTAATAATCTGTGTTGTCAAAAATAATAGTATACATGGCAACAGCCAGATTCTTTGATACTACACACATTGCACTGGTTGATATCTGAACTAATAATGTAGGTCTTTTACTCTGTGCTGCAGTCATAACACAACATGTATTGTGATTTCTTCCTTGATTGTTATTGGCTTCATTGTGCATCAACTCTGCTTGAAGAGGACACACTGTGTAAGCTGCTGCTTAAATAATGCCTTTACAGGGTATACAACACTCAATACCAGTAGCAGTCTGGGATTATTTATAGCATTGATGGTCCAAATGTAGGTAAATAGGTCTTCCAGCTATGGCATGCTAGCTTTGCATACAAGCAGCTAAATTGAGTAAAGATAGAAACAATTGAGAGAATATAGAGTGCTGTGTATGTGATAAGGTTGGGATCTGATAGCTGCCCTACTTAATCACAATTGCCAAGTAACCAAAATGATTAATGAATAATGCCTCCTGATGTTACAATTGCTTGTGTAGCCAAAGATCAAAGGATCAATTTCCCCAATGTCCCTGATATTATATAACCTTATATAACTTGACCGAGCACTGCTGTGTATATGATAAGCTTGGGATCTGGTCACTGCCCTACATAATCACAGTTGCCTCGCACCCAAAAGATGAAAGAATCATATCCCCTGATGTTACATAAGTTTTTGTAACCAGCAACCAAGGATCAAAATATCAAAGGATCGATCACCCCAATGTCCCTGATATTATGTAACTGTATAAAACAACCAAAGGGAAAGAGGTAACAAACACACACACACACACACACACACACAGAGGACAGAGTGATTTCTAAGAGGCACTGGAAGTTACCTTCAAATAACTCAATAATTAGTTATACATTACCTGGTGATAAATGAAGGATTTATCACTTGGAGATAAATGTGATTCTCAAGTTTCTTCTGAAATAAAGATTAAACAGTTGACTAAGATATGTGCATTACTATATATTTGTACCATGCTCAAGTGTATGCTTAGAAATAAATGCAAGCTTATGGTAGAGGCTGCTTCCAAATGTGCATTCTATAATGCAGTATATGATACCTTGAAGTATAATGAATGGAGTTGTGATGCCATGAGATCAAAGGTGCTATGTGCGTTACCGCCAAACCATTGTCTTATGACGCTATATGAGCCAAAAACTTGAAGAAACTGACGTTATTCAACTTTATGACAATTTTGACTCATCACAGACAGTACTTATACCAAAACATATCACGAGTGAAATGTTCAACTTTCTCCACTGATTATGGAGATATAAATTTTATTTCTCTATTCCAAGTGTAAACAATTCTACAACGTTTTAGAAACGTCCATTTTAGGGATTTCCACAAATACATTGATTTACCTGAAGAATCCCATAATTCTGTCAACTAGCACAACGTTCACATTTAATTTATTCCACCATTGCATACATTGGCAGGCCTGTACAATGTATCATTTTTTTAATTGTGAAAACATCTTTCTTTTCAAATCTGCCAATATATGCGTCCATTTCATTCATATAGCATTTGTCCAGCAAGGTGATTTCACATTGATGAAACATTTTTACCCACAGAATTTTGATATTCTAGCAAAATAGCTTGTTGCTTTTGTGAAAAACAATTGTTTGTTTTACAAAAATCCTGTGTTAGGTTGAGAAAATATTGATAAACAATTAAGGCAATTTTCTAAAATATATTCTCTATACTGTGAAAATCGCAACCTTCTATATCTATAGATAATTTTCATGTAGATTTTGTAGTGATTGAAACTCTTCTTTGTACACATCAACTTCAAGGGATTGCAGGGAAGTAACTATGACATTTAAATTATCCAAAAGTATAACATAAGATAGCCAAAAACCAATTCATTACGATATGATAATTTTTTTTTATATTCCAAACATTTCAAAATAGCTCCCTTTATTGGTGGTAACACACATTGCTTCAAAGGGAAACTATCCCATTGTTCCAAACAATGGGTTGCTATGGCATCATGTGCACAATCCACGACGTCACAACTCCATTCATTATACTCCAAGATGATACTATATGCACATAAAATTGGATGAGTCAGGAGCCATTTCATAAATGATGTCAATGATGGTTTTGCACAATATTCATGCTTTAAATTTTTATTCATATTTGGCTTTTAATCACAAACTGTTATTAGCAAGCAATCCTGAAAGAAAAAGACATGAGAATTACAACTGTGAGTGTGATATAATTATTGCATAATGAAGAAAACAACTTATAAAAAATTAAAGAAAATTATTCAAATATGACACATTTCACCAATAAATTGTTCTTGTGAGCACACTTCACAGGCTTGTCAGGTTCAGTGTCAGTGGTGAGGGGAGAATACATTTGACAGTAACCACTGGGAGCTTGTCTGCAAGCCTGTGAACAATAATACAATGCCAGTGATCGACTTATAGTCCTCAACACAGACTGTGAGTGTGCAATTTCTTTGTGGGGGAACTGACGAACTGACAACCGTGCGACATACGATTTACTGCATAACTGTCTATTTTGAGGACTATGTCAGTTCATAAATGATTGTTTATTACAAAAAATAAACATTAATTGAGAACTAGAACAAGAATAACCACCCCTACATATAGTAGATTTTGCACTAACAGACTTCTCCGAATGTGCCAGCATGCCTGCATGGATCGTGATGACTCCCAATGTTTTCCTCACGTGACCATCAATGCACTCTCCACTCGGGTAAGGATGTCAGACTGAATTTATCATCCTTGTTATTTTTCTGTGAATACTAATAAATATATAATAAATATTCATAATCAATAGTATTTTCGACTCTGGATAATAAAGTTGCGTGATAAAAAATAGTTTATCTTTTTATTTATTTTGAAGGGGAATGATTACTGGCACAATTCAAAATGGCAGCTTCCATAAGAACAAAGTTTCGTTTTATCGGTAAGATATTTATTAAAATTTGTGTTTTTGAGGATTGAGAAGTTAATCTTCGTATCCAGAGATTAAAAATTTTTTTTAGAACCTTCTGGTGACTTTTTGTGAGTTAAAAACTAGTATCTTACTTGTGGCATGGAGTTGTATCAGGAATCTTGAATTTGGTGTGTCACTGTCAGACCTGACAGTGACACTGAGACTGAGAGCAATAATAAATACTGAAGTATTGCTCTCAGGTCAGACTCAGTCAGTCACTAAAATGGCTTTCTACATTTTTATTCAGTCCTTTTTATCTGTCACTTGTGGAGCATTTTGTAGCTGTCAGTCACTTGTATAATCTGTTCAGCTTTTTCATACTTTTTAGCTGACCCAACTGGCGAAACTGTCTCACACTTGTGAAGTTGAATCTCATTTGTCAACTTGCAACTTCTGCAGCTGAATCACTTGTGTAACTGTCTCACGCTTGTGAAGCTGAATCGCACTTGTATAGCAAGTGCCAATGTCAATTATTAGCTACGTCAATACCCACACAGCACAGTTTTTTGTAACACGGATGGTCCGTTTTTGATATGCACTGCCACCAGAGGGTGACATGGTGAACCTATCAACTCTGTACAAGATGCCTTTTGGTGCTGGCTCACCATATCCACCAATTTTCATGTAACTGTCCCTCTTACTTATATTTTTTCTTAAATTGTACTCAGATTGGTAAATTATGATATATTTAACCCTTGATACAAAAGTTTGTGCATATAGAAACAACTATTAAGAGAAATAAAACTTGGAACTCTCTACCGGAGGAGCCATTTCCTGGGGTAGTGATAAGGCGGAACCACAACAAAGATGGCCGCTTTGTTTATAATTTGAATTCTTTTAATCTTTTATACTTTTGGTAAACTAACCAACAAAAATGTTCAAATGTTAACAAATGAACTCTAATACATCTCAAGGCAACTTCATATTCAATATTAAGAGATGTTAACATGTCAATCACATTTACAACACCCTGACAGTTTTTGAGCACATGGCCAGGAAACGTAGGACCGAATGAATACTAATCTGTCCACCAGAGGCACACGCAAACTATCACCTCTGGCCAACCCAGATGAGTATTCATCCGGTCCTACTTTTACTGGCCATGTGCTCAAAAATTGCCTGTGACCTCTGTGATTTCATGAAAGCTTTAATTTCCATGTCTTATAACACCAAGGTAAGCATTCATGTTTTGGTGAACATTAAACATCTATGAGTCAATGAAATATAATTAACACTTGAACTTTCTTTTTTATGCCAATTTGATGACTCATCCCACTGCTGGTGATGTATAGACATAGGAGCAAACCTGACAGGTAAGGAAGGAACTGTTAAATAGGAAATATATAAAACTGTAAACTGTTCATTCTGTTAGACAAATTCATAGTTTAAAAAAATAAATGATCAAATATGTACAAAACAAATAATTGCGTGCATAACATATTCTGCCACAGATGGAATGTTCAGAGGTTTTTACAATGGATCACAGAAACATAAAGGTGGGTTGTAATGTTATTAAAAGCTCATTAATCTGTGTTTATAGAAAAAGACATTTTAACATCCATGACTTGCCCAAGTTTGTTTACTTGTATCTTACTTAATACAGCAAGACTACCGTAATATTTAAATTGTACTTTCTTTTAGTCTTTTTATTTTTTGTGAAAGTTTCATTACTAACATAAAGCTTAAAAAATTCTAATCATAAACTTTTATTGTGAGTGTTTACATATTGAAAATTTTAAGTCTGATATATTATATATCTATGTATTTATTCCTGTGAGTTTCAAACCAATTTTGTTTAGGAAAATAATAATAAAAGTGATTTTTCTCCCAGATGACTATGCAGCTGTGCTGACAAGGGCCTTTGATGTGGGAATGCAGAAGGTAATTAATCTCTGAATCACAAGCAGTTAATATTATGATCACATAACACTATTAAAAATAAGACAGATCAAAGTAGTAAATATTATTCAGAGCAAACGTAATGTACATGTATTTTTTCCTTATAGATAATGATCACAGGAGGTAACTTAGAGGACAGTAAAGCTGCATTGGAACTTTCAAAAACACATGGTAATTTTCTTTTTTATATTATTTTCGTTATGAATATCATATCCATGTAAACACTGGATCAATATTCAAGAGAATGTATTTGATTGTAGAGCAATTATACAGCACTGTTGGTTGCCACCCGACCCGGTGTGGTGAGTTTGAGGAGAGAGGAGATGCAGATGGTTACCTCGCAGATCTCAAGTCTCTCGTCCAGGATAACAAAGAAAAAGTGGTAGCCATTGGCGAATTTGGTCTGGGTAAGTTAGTCGGCCAACATTAATTTCTTTTATTACAGAACCCAGTAATTATGATCACAGTAATTCAAGATACAGCAAGATTTCATCATTGGGACACTTCCATTTTATAAAAGGCTTCAATAGTTTGTCAGCTTTCAGGGGTACAATAATTTAATCTCCCGAAGGTATCAAATCTGTCATCAAAACTATTGTCAATTTTTGTTTTTCCAAACTTTTGTCGGGTCATTGATTTAGTTCAAAATTATGTTAGAGAAAATTTAATTGTCAGATCCAAATTTTCAGATTTTGACAGACTTCATTTTTGTCCAAAGGAAACCCAACTGAAGTAAGTCAATAAATTCTCAAAAACAGATTTTTGTTTTCATGTCTTAGACAAAATTAGGAAAATAAATAACATGATAATTGGTTTGTAGGTATTTTGAGAAGCAGTTTGAGATTGCAGAAGCTTCAAAGCTGCCGCTATTTTTTCACTGTAGAAATTCTGCTTCAGAATTTATTGATATTGTGAAGAGGAATAGAGACAGATTTACAAATGGGGTGGTAAGCTTTGAATATTCTTTCCTTCATATGAAATTTATGTTAAATTGGCGACTTGTTTAAAAACAGATAAGAGATGAACATCAAATCATTTAATCTTCCTTTAAAAATATTTCTCAGGTGCACTCATTTGATGGTAGCAAGGAAGAGGCCTCGGCAATATTAGACCTGGGATTATACATTGGTATTAATGGCTGGTAGGTATTTGGTTAGATACCATTATACATGAAATGGCGATTTCAAGTTATTTGATTATTTATTTATTTTTAGCTTTATACCATCATAAGATTATTTCTGTTGATTGAACACTTCTTTTCATCTATTTAACAAAAAAAGTACTTTATGCTCCAGTTCGCTGAAAACTCAAGAAAATATAGATGTGATGTGCACCATACCCAGTGAAAAGCTCATGATAGAGACAGGTAAGTTTCAATAGGACAAGTTTTTTTTTAAGATTTGGATTCACAGACATAGTATCTCAGTTACTATGTTGAAATGGAAATTTGGATAATTAAATTTAAAAATATGAGGTACACTACCCAATAATCCTATTTATGTGATTGTGGGTTTCCATCTTGTTTTTTTTAATGATTAGATTTTAGAAAGTTTTTTGTATACTTCCGGTTTTAATTGTGCAGTTCCAGTGTGTTGTTTTCAATGGGGCAGTATGGTGACCCGCAATGTGCCTATAGGCATGGTAAGTGTTCAGTATATTTTTGTTTCAGATGCTCCTTGGTGTGAAGTAAAATCAACACATGCAGGGTCCAAATATTTGAAAACTACTTATCCAACAAAGAAAAAAGAGAAATGGCAGGAGGGATTCTGTGTTAAAGGTAGAAATGAACCGGCAAACATTATGTAAGTATTATCTGTCAACTGCAAACATCATCTTTTCATCTATTTTGTAACCCAACGAGGAAAAAATGTGAAGAAATTTCTATTGAAAATGTATTCAGAATCTCAAATGCCTGTATGTAAATTATTTTATTTCCATATATTTGCAGTCAGGTTCTCGAGGTGATGGCAGGTGCTAGGAATGAGGACATTGCACAGTTGGCAGATACCATATATGAAAACACAGAATCAGTCTTCTTCAAAACATGACCTATAAACAAAAAATCCTCTTTGAAAAATAGCATTATTTATTAGGTTTGATTTCATGAAATATATAATAAACATTATACAATCAAACATGGATCAAAATAAAACACACAAAAACATTATTTCTGACTTTATTTTATTGGTCAGTGGAAACTGATTGATACAACTCGCATATGAAATATCTGTAGTAGGTACATACCAGGTAATATTTCAAACCAGGACACAATTTGCTGGACTTGAAGATGGTCATGCATGATAAACATGTCGGCAATTAACTATTGGTATTTACATATTTTTTATGTCTTGTAATCTTTATCCTGTCATCTGGTAGATATTTATTCAGGAATGTTAAGATTTTCAAACAATTTAATGGACCTTTCAAACTAAACACATCCACAAAACCATGTTAAGTGCAAAAGCATCAAAGGGTTTGGTGGAACTTTGGAAGGATTTGGATCATTTCAAAATACAACAGCTAAATTATCACTCAAATGAATTGAAAACAATTAATTGCACTGATTAATTCAAGACTAAATATATCAATATATGTCTGTCAAAATATTTGTATAGAGGAGTGTATTGAGCTGAAAGTTGCATTTATATTTTGTATAATTGAACATCTTTGAGATCAAACTTGCATTCAATTCTATCTTGGTTCAACTTTTATAAACAGGCAATATAAACTCTCACTGTCTGAACTGATTGTTATTTATTTCAAATATAAATTTATGGCCCACAACCTAATATAAAATAAACTTCCTAACACCAAAGAGAGAAACACAAAATGTAAGCCGATTGATTTCTGGTAAAAATGGTTAAAATCCAAATATTAATACTGAACTGTAAATTTAATAAATATAAATTGGGCAAAACTTGGCATCACCATTTTCCCCAGAAATCACCAACACTTAAAATAAATAACTGAAAGAGTACCAAGTAGAGCCATGGCCAAGTTATCCAATCAAAATCAATTTTGCCTGCTCACTCTGATTGTTTATCACTTTAACAAATAAAAATGGGGGGGGGGGGGGATATATGTTTTCATAAGAACATTGTTTACTGAATATATTTTTCTTGGAATTTTAGATATATAATGATCATAATTCAAATTCTCACTGCTCGGGTTTCAACATAATTTATTTGTGATTCACCAGGTGTCTCTTTTGTCATGCACAGTGCATGCTGGGATAGGATTAGAGACAGCTGATATTCTAACATGTGCAGAAAAAGAAAAAAATCGGTTTGGGAATCTAAAAATAATTAGTTATATATAAAAAGATATAGATGTAATAAACCGATTGTAATGTAATGACATGCTTCTCATTTTTTTACTGCAATGAGTCAAGCTTGCATGTCAACAAAGTTCCTCCATGAGAGATTTTCAGTTGGCTGCAGAGCTCACTTGAGCAGTGAGAATTGATGTCCAAGATACAATATTTTTGAATTCCGCTTTTAAAGAAATAATTATTCCTGAAGCGTCCTTTTTTATATTTTTTCATGTTCCAGATGTATACACATATAAATATACATATATAACATGGTGATAAGTCTTCATCATTTTTATTTTTTAACAATTTAATTTATGCTATTGAGGAACACATAAATTTAACCATTGAAGAAACTGAGCAAAACTAAATGTACATGAAACACGGCACATTACAAAATACAGTGCTATTGAATAGCATGTCAATCTTCTTGACATGAAGATAATTGAGCATATCTTGTTATGTTCCTGTGATCTGACAGGATTTGACATTAAGCTCTGGTTTGGTGGCCCCGAAGAAGCCTCTGTGCCAGTTTGGGCTAGGGGTTTTAAAATTCTTATGGCCCAGATTGAATATTTTCACTATTTAATGTGAAAGGTCATTCAATCTGGCAAATTTTCCAACTGATCCGAGAACACCTTAGTCTCTTCGTGCCAGTGACCAAAATCTTTAATGTTAAGGCCTGTCAGAAATAATCCATTAAGAATTTTTTAAAGAGTAAATCTTGAATTTATTTTACACACTCCACTCCAAAGTTTGCCATAATTATTTACCAAAAGTTTACAAGCAAATATAGCCCCACTTCTTTTTTCCATAAAAGATATATTGAAACCTTAATTTTTTTACATAAATTTCAGCACAGTTATTTTCCCCCCAGGAGATGAAGAAAGTTTTAGTCTGGAAAGCAATGTACCCCATTAAAATGTCCTATTTTATCTCTCCAATAAGATGTTATTTCAATTGTCAGCTGTTCTGTTTTTACAGTGTAAATGCTTTATTTTTTTCCACCTGCCCACATCTGCATACACCATTCTACGAAGGAAGAGCTATATGACTGAACTGTGGCCATAGATGATGATAAAGTTTTCTGTATGTTCTCTCCAGACAGGTTTCCTCTGCAAAATATTAATTCCATTATGAAAAAATACAATTCATCTCTTTTCATGTAGAGAGTGACATAAAAAAATTATTTGCTTGGAATTGTTTGTTGAAGACTTTTGACAAATATCTCTAAATTTTGTTGTGATCGGTTCTCCCCTCATTCTTTAATAGTACCACCTTGGATTATGTGTTACAGCAGAATCAGCCTATATCAAGTACCTACCATATAACAATTTCATTCATTTCCAGTTGTTAAAGTTGGTTAAATTCATGAACTTATAGACCAGCTATTGTATATCAAAGTGTAAAACCAAAGATACCATAGAAAAATTGTCATCTGCTAATGTAATAAATGTAAAGTAAAAATAATCTTACGTGAAAACGTTTTCTTGCAACCATGTGCCGGTGGTGTGTGTATAATGCACCAGGTGGTGCCATATCCATAAACTACAGTATACTGTATACTCCCACGCCACTCCCAGGTAGTGACTAATACCAGACCATAACCACGGCACCTGACCATGCATCTGAAGAAAGCAAACGATAACACATCATCTTCTCTATAATAACATGATTGATTCTTGGACAAAAACAAATAAAATGATTCCTAAAAATTTTGGAAAAATTCAAAAAGTATTTGTCAGGAGTTTGCCAGTTTGCAGATTTGAGGCAAGCAACTGGGGAATCCCTGTGTCCAATTTTTATTTTCCCTTATTTATGTTAATTCTTGTAATTTAACACACATAATAAAAAGAAATTCACCATACTAGTCATACAGAAAAATGGCTGGCTACTGTTGACTGACAATGTTTCACCTGGCATGGAGGAAGACAGCTTTATGCAGGTTTTGCTCAATTATTTACCAATTATTCCTCTGGTCATTGTTAATTTATGTAATTTAGCTTGCCTTTTACTTCAAGTGATAAAACTACTGAATGTTGATAACTTCAGTCAGGGTTCATAGGAGATATGTCTCATTACTTTCAGTAATAGAATTAAATCAAATGAGCAGTACTAACCCATTCTAAGAATGTATTAAATCAAATGAGCAGTACTAACCCATTCTAAGAATGAATTAAATCAAATGAGCAGTACTAACCCATTCTAATAACTGTGGTATCTTGACATTAAGCCAGTCTCGATGTGGCTTGGTGACCTCCGCAATGTAGATTCCACCTGCGTACAGTTTCTCCCAGAACATATGCAGATAGGGTCCAGCAAACTCGCATGCCTTGGCATAATAATGGGGAACGTTTTCCTGCAGCCATCTAATGTTAGGTGAAAAGAGAGATCATTGTTATCCTCAACACACACACACATCCAGAGGATTTTAAATATTTATTTTAGATGAACTAATAAAAACGAATATGTCAGTCCAGACATAAAACAACTAAGCATAAGTATTGAAAATGACAATCTATTATAATCAGTGTGCCCTGTAGTTCCCCCACTTGACCACATACCTATAGGGTAATTAACCAATTAAGTTACAAGAGGCTGAGATGTGCTACTGGGCACCATACTGTGACCCACATGTGACCCTCACTCAGCATTAAGGTGTCAGATCTTACACATTGATGCAACATGAGGAGTTATTTACAGTGCAACATAACATGAAATTGAGAAATATTAAACAGGTGTTTGTGGCAAACATTACAAGGGGTGTGTGTTTTCTTTGCATGAGTATTGTAAGTGAAGTTGTGAGTACTATTAACATATTAATTACTGAGATAGCAAGCCCCTCATTCAGTAATCTTTTCTGACAATTTCATCAGGAAGTAGCCACTGCATTAGACCAAAGATGGATAAGGGGGATGAGGCTTATCCATCTTTGATTAAACCAAATCAAGCCCAATAATACAAAATCTATCTTTTTAGAAGAAAGCAAATCTTTTTAGAAAAAAAATGAGATATTTACAGATTGGTAGTGTAATTATTCATTCTCATAAATGTTGTTCACCTCTTCTTTAAATTTTACAATATATACCATCTTTTCCTGATTTTTACATAAAATTTAATTTCAAATTAAAAGAATGGCAAATGAAAAACCGTATCAAAAAAAATCTCTCGTTTAGCATATGTCATATTATCAACTAAAATCATTTGTGCAGTTTTAAAAAAAAAACAAAGCCTAATATCTTTTTTGGCGGGGTGGGGGGTTAAATGTTGGGGACATGATTATTTTTGGTGGGGAAATAAAGTTTGGCACTGTTCCAGACAAGAACAAGACAAGAGTCATAAAGAGATTTTAATTATAATACCAGTTTACCCTTTAAATTTGTTTTAATTAACAAGCCAGCCATCAGCTTCCAAATCTTCATTTTTTTCACTCATTTAATTGAAAGGTTGAAATTTCAAGGGAATAGGAAAAGACACGTACAATACAGCTTTGCCAGTGTAGACCCTGATCCTGTTCCATACTTGCTCAAAGAACACCAGCAATCCAGCATCCTTTAACAACTTGGCTGTCTTAGACTCTGAAAAACAAACATACTGAAATATAATGATTGCATGAGTAAAACCAATCAAGCTGTGAACCCAGTAAGGACAACTTAGACATGAATACCTCAAAGACATTTTCCTCTGAACTAACAGATGACTGCCATGACATTACGATTTGGTCACCAAAATTTGCATATACTCCAAGAAGAGTGATCTATATCAAAAATTATGTTTAAAATTGTTGTTGAAATTATTTCATTTTTAAAATTGTTGTTGAAATTATTTCTACATCAAGCATAGATCAAGCCGTAATTTATTACTATTTGGTCCCCAAAATTTGCATTTACTCCGAGAGAAGAGTGCCTTAAGTGATCAATATCAAAAATAATTTCTGACCTACATCAAGCATAGTTCAACCTGTAATTTATACTTCCTCTTGTACATATGTAAATATTCTCCCACAGATTAACAATGCCTAAGTACGCATATGCAACATGCAGCCAACATAACTTACACTGGAAGTGAAGGCGGAAGCCGTAATATCCGAGAAACCATGGTCTGTACTGGCACAGAGGCCAAAACATAGAGCTGTGCTAATCATTGCTTTAACATAATATTTTCTGGATGGCTGCAAATTGTTTCATAAATGATAAACTAAATCCTTTCCCAGAAAATAGAAGCAGAGGTTTCTTTATGACATTCTCCGCATAGCTAAAAACTAGGACTCTGAGCCATCTCTACTCTCCTTTGCATCGGGATCACTATCATAACACTTCCCAACTATGCAATTATCTTGGCTTGAATGTGCAAAATTGAATTTTTTTGGAAACAAGGAAATAAAATATAAAAACTATCTGTGGAAAAATACAAGAAAATTCCACCTATTACTTGCTCTAGGAACACCAAGTTGTTAAGACATATTAAATAAAAATGAAGCCAAAGAATTAAATAATGAAATAACTGCAACAAAACAGAAAAATGAAAATAAAGATCTAGATATTGCAGTTGCCAATGCTCAGACTATTGGTAATAAGACAGAAAATGTAAATCTTTACATAAATGAGAACAAAATTGATATTTTCTATATAACTGAGACATGGATAAATGCATATGAACAAGAAAATCAAAATTAAAAGAAAACAACTATGACATTAAACATCCCCTGAGCTCTGAGATCTGGAACCTGAAATGTCTTATCTGACATCATGACTTTGTGATTTATCACATTTTTCTAATAACTCATACCAAAGACACTATTTGCTTATAATATATTCTCGGACATGAGAAATAATTGCCACTTACTTTTAAACGCTCCACTGGTGACAACATCGTAGGAGATGATGCCGGCCAAGGTGGCCATCAGGAGAAAGAGCAGTGTCCGCCATGGAAACCGCATCGTGCTCATCTTATCCAACAATTCCTGCAATAAAATCACAACCCATTAATTACCTAATGAGCACAGGGATAGGGATATTTAACAAAAAAATAACATCCAAATAGAGAAAAAAAATTGGTATGGTCTGTAAGATGTTCAAAGACAAATAATCAAATCTGCTGTCTTAACGTTATAGTTATAAGTTTGATGAGTTTCCTCAAGTTTGATCCCAAACTGTTATCCAATATTCATATAATATTGATAAACCTATGATACCTGTTCATTACACTACTGGTCCTAAATTATAGTAATTATATGATGATAAAAAGAGTACATGTGAATGCATTATTCATCAATGGATCTAAACATATCTCCTCAATGAAACTGAGCCACCATTTCATAAAATACCACGGATAGATCTCTGCACTTGAGAGGCATAAAATCATTTTATATATACTTGATACATATTCAAAATAATCAATATATGCCATATTATTGATGCGATGGCATGATCCATTCATCTCATAATGTGCACATATACGACTGAAGCCTGTGTAATATTCTACCAAGTGCACAGTGGGTTAAGCTTGGCCTTCAGAGAAGCTCTGTCTGCTGCACCAAGAGTATGCTGCCTCCACTGTCATGCCAGTTTTACAGTATAACACCAGACAAGAGCAATCCTACCATTAACTCTAATGCATATCAAACTTGTCATAGCTCGTGTCTTTCTAACACATTTGCTTTCTCTGGAAGAGAAAGGGTGATTAGAATTTATTGCCATAGCATATGATTAGCCTTTTCACCCCCATTTACACTGTGTTCATGTCACATGGGATAGGTGGTGCCTTGCAATGGTCCAATCATTCAGTCTGGTGTTACGCAACCACAACACCAAACCCAATTAGATCAAAGGATAACCAATACAGTGCGGACAAACACATGACCCTCCCTGAATCAGCTCCTTTAATCTCTCCACGACACTACCTTATAATCATAGATACTTTGTGTAGGTTAAAATCATTACTAAACATTCAAACATAGCTCAGAATCTCTCCACATTTGAATCCAAATATCACACCTATCAGCAGCCTAATATTCGGAAGTGACCTTCAACTTAGTCACAGTAAACAGTGCAACCTTGACAGCTTGTGTGGCTGTAGACGGCTCTGTAAATAGTTCTAAGAAGGTATTTATATGTTGCATTCTGCAGGAATACAGACCCATGTGAGTGCACCTGGCAGCTGTGGCTACATCATGCTGTAAAAACATGGTGAACAAATCACTGTCTACTGTAGGCTGAAAATCCACTCAATTCATGTAATTCTTGCTAAACCTGACAGACACGTGGAATATATGACCTGAAACGAGGCTCAAAGACCTGAGTGAGGAGGTATACTTACTACAGACACCTGCTGAATGTGATGTCTTAATGTAGAACCTGCTTAGTGGTTAATAGTACTGATGAAGAGGCTGAACGTTGATGATGGCAATTATCTTAGCAAGTCCTGCGCTGTACCTTCTGCAGCCTCCACCTCCTGTATGACTCACTACAGTCATAAATTGCTGCTCAATGTTCAATGCCACTCTCACAGGATACAATCCATTTTGGTGCATACAGAGTCAGATCAGAGCTGCTGATTTGAAGCCTGTGTGTTGTGACCTTCCTGCTGGCCTTACCTTCAATGAACAGGCCTACTTCCCCATATGACCTGTCCTGCTATGCCATCTACAGGGAGGGACTAACTGCATATTGCGTATCTGTTCTACTGTATCATGTGTCTCGGAGAACTCTTTAAATCATGACAACAATCACGAGTAAATTTTTGTTTGTTTGTTTGGTTTTTTTTTAAATAAAATAATTGAGTGTGTTTGCACACAGAAAAGCTGCATTAGTTGTAGAAATATAATATGATGGTGAGTACTGGTGCCACTGCCTGCTGCTGTTTGCTGCCATGTAATAATGTCTGCAGCTTGCTACAACCAGCCATGTGACAAGCCTCCAGCATCATCCCTGCTGATATCCTAATACAGCACAACTCCAGGTCAAACTCCACCAGCCTGCTCTACATGCACCTCCACAACCCCCCCCCCATACACACCCCCCCCCCACACACACACACACACACATTTGCATTTATACTAAGCCAGCACACACAACTGGATGGCACTTGAATGTTCCTGTGGCATTTTGTATTAAAAAGTTGATCTCATCAATAAAACCATGAAGCTTCCATCCTCTCTTTTCAGCAGGAAAGGTAACCATGGTAACAGAGGCTCTCTTGGAGCCTAGCTCTTCGTAATGAGGAATGGGATAAAAAGGCTGTTACATGATGGCAACACACATTAAGAATCAAGCATCAATAGATTAACGAGTACTTCCACATAAAGACTTTCTAAACTATGAATATTACATATATGTATGTATATCTTATTTGCAAAAGTGGATTCATCTTAAAAAAAGTAGAGTTGCATAATATCACACCTGACCAAGATATATGAGACACATCCAGCTCACTCAGGATAAGTTTACATAGCCACATATGATACCTCTGAAAACCAATTACCTTCAAAATGACATCAGATTTTATTTCTGGTGCTGAATGTTTTAAAATCAATTTTGGTATGATACTTTGACATGCAAAGTCTCGTGAAGATGAGATTTAGTAAGAAATCACAAAAATTCTTGGTAATAAAAATTTCATCACCTTTTTTCAAAGTTAATGAGGTAATAAAAGCAAGTAAATCCTGAATGTGTTAAATAATAATCTGAGAATGTAATAATCTTTCACTGGGTAAACTGAAACTGTGCATATTCATTGTCCTGGTCTGCCTGGTGATGGCCAATATATTATAATAGCTATATATATGAAGCTCAATAATGAATGAATGGCTTACTCCGAGATACAATATATGACACTTAAGCCCCAGTCTCCACCCATACTGGCTACTCTGATCCCAAACAATCCATCATGCAATCCATAATTGGTGACCTGCTACTATAATGTGCTCTAACAATGAAACTATCCCTTCAGCCACATTGATACAAGCTAGTCTTTGAAGCAACAAATCTTATAAAACGCCTATTCTTTTAGGCTAGACATTTCCGAATTTAAAATAAATGGCCAAAAGTTTTTCAACCAAGATGAGACCTGTATAATAGATGCATGGTTCTCTGCAATCACTATCATAATATTGCAGTATACTGCACCTCAAATATAATATGATCATACCTGAATGTGTTATATCACTTATTTTGTTTGTATTGCAGCAACATGTCATAAGAATTCTGAAAGTAACAATGATTTCCTAAAGCATTATCTATTGGAAAAAAAGCACCAAAACTGGAACATAAATCCTTTTGGTGTATGCAATATTACGTGTAAACAATATTACATGCAAGTTGTTCTTTGCAGACAACTAGCATCATAAAACAATCCCTAAACATGACTAGCACATGCTTACCGTATCTGAGGCTGTATCTTTCAACACACAAGCGTTTTATGTATCACAGATATCACAGATTTTATAAATCACAATTACTGCTATTTTCTTCCTGGTTTTCCTTGTGTTCAACTGAAGAGTTGTGTATAGTGCGAAATTATCAGCGCCCCGCAGACAAATGCCAACGGACGGTGCAACGCATCAGCACAATGGTTGACACTTCATGTTCCTGAAGAAGTTACTCAGGTAGAGCTCTGTTAACATCTGCATGGAGCATGCACAAAGGCAAAATGACATCTGCTGGGAAACAATATACATTAAATCGTCATGCTTCGCTGCATTTGTGCTCTACAAAGTATCAGATGTAAATGTGGGGTGGTGCTTGCTTGATACTGCCAATGCAATTTCTAGAAAGATGACCACTAAGATTTTACTCATTGTTGACTTTTACCACTAAATGACTATCAAATGAGTATTAAGTGGAATAAGTGCCTATTTATTCTTGTATTTCTCTGAACTTCCCCAAGAACATACAGATGTCTTCTTCATTATTTGTTATTGCCAATACAGGAGAATTGACCTAGATTCATTGACCTTTGTTACAGTTTGTGTCCTTTCACCAGCAATAATCTATTTGCTATCCTCTTAAGGTCATCCCCATACAATTAAAATACCAAAATTTGACCCAAAATTGTGCTTGAAATATGGCTCTGTACTGATGAGATTTTTTTTACCCAAACTGTGGATTCAGCAAAGTCTGTCATGTCTTACCTGTATAAATCAGTAGTTATGCATCAAATCAAAACACTTAGATACTGGTGGGCTAATCAACAGGGAAGCACATTGAATATGCTACAGACGTATCCAATAGTTTGGTGCCAAGTCATAACCAACCATGCATTATAAATTAACTCTACACACACACACATAAAAAAATGTATACATGATGAGTGGGCAATTTCTGATATAAAGAAATAGGTTGACTGTTATTGTTACAGTGTTCGCCAAAACTTTTTGACCCACATCAGACAATATGTCTGATGTTCAGCCAGCCAACATCAGACATTTGTCTTCAACATCAGACATTTCAACGCGTACTTTTTCTTTTTAATTTCGCGGCTTTTTCGCGCTTGTGACAGATAATAATAATAATGATTTGTATAAAGCTATAGCAGACTAGATCTGCTCATTGCGTGATGTTCAGCTCATAAAACCTACATACCAACCTACATATCTACCTTCCTAACCTACCTACATACCTACCTACATACCAACCTACATATCTACCTACATACCAACCTACCTACATATCTACCTACATATCTACCTACATACTAACCTACATACATACCAACCTACATACCTACCTACATACCAACCTACATACTAACCTACATACATACCAACCTACATATCTCCCTAAATACCTACATACATATGATATCTACATCATATATATTTCTGATCATTTCTCAATCGAAAATTAATCTAATATTCATTTAAAGAAAGCTAAGAATACCCCAAGTTGTAAAATTGTCGTCTGCTCTTCTCAGGCTTTTTGACTGGTACCTCACGTTTTCGCTCGCGTTTGTTTTGCCTTTAGGGCTAGATGTTCGAGGTTTCAAGATGATTAGGCTGTAGGTCTATGGAGCTTACCCCGATTATCGGTCCATGGCGGCCATGTTTTGGCTCAATAATTCTGCTTACACCGTCAGATGTCGCCTTTGTTTGAGAAGTGATTTGTGAGTGCGTGGTAGAGTAAGAAGATTTTCGTTGGATTTTGCCAAGACACTAATAACATGTCCATATATATTTGGACTGCATAGTCTAGATTTTGCATTGGGATTTTGCAAACTTACGCGAGCTTGATTTTTTAAAATCAACACTTGTTTAATATCAATTTGAACTAGAAATAATGATAGGGGACCAGATTACGAACCACATTTGATTTATGTGTAAAGTCGTGCACGTTTTTTAAATTGTTGAATGGGTACGAATCCCGAAAACGTGCTCAACTTTTGAACAGGAGTGAACACGGCGAAAATAATCAGGCGGGGACAAACGTAATGACCCGGATATAGCTCAAACTTGACAAATTGGCGGCAACCGAAAATCTCCGAAAACGAATCAATAAAACGTATTTGTGACACCTACAATGAGAAACTGCGCAGGTAAAAAATGGCGGACAATTTGGCCGCCGTTTTCAGTCATCATTGGCGGACAATGTGAAATAACGGCCGGCTTTGTCCGACGGGCCGACGACTTTTGGCGAACACTGTTGTTATGAACCTTTTTATGTTGTGATGGTCCATAAAGAACATGAGGAGGGGGCTAGATACTCAGTCAAAGAAATACGTACTCTTGCCCAAAAATTATTTCTGAAGCAAATTTACAGTATTTCTATCATGACTTCTCAAAACATAATGCAAATTCAGCATTGACAGTAAGCCATGTCAGATTCCAAATTGGCCCCAGAGTATGGCATTTCTTTTTAAAGGAAAAACAAGCATCTCTCAAAGGAAATCATTTTGTCATATGGCATTATAACTTGACTTTATAATCCTTTGTGAACCTTTTTTATGCTGTGAGGATGCCTATCCTTTCTGGACACTATGTCACCTATTGGGACAGTCAGGCCATATTGTTCTGAATAAATGTGATAGATGTTTGCTGTCCCACCCGTGGTCTTCAACACTGAGTACACACATTTGTGTATCTCTTATCATTCACATATCAGGTCTTCTCAAATAAATGTTAATGTCTGACACAGTCAAGTGATATGCCTAGTCAATCAGTGCACAGTAGCCTGTAATTCATGAAAGACTAATGAATATTCATACAAGCAATCTGTGCATGAATATCTAAATGTTATCTCACCCCTAACATGTTGAGGGGCCTTAAACTCAAAATTATAAGGTATACATTGAATAAAAATAAAAAAGGAATTGACATTGAAAAACTTCACCAGAATTTTACAATATTTTGATTCCAAAAATGCAGCTTTGAATTGATCAATCTCAGTTCAGTTCTCAGATACAAAATAACAGCCAAATATGTTTTTTTCCTAGGCTAATTGTTCTCCATTCCAAACACTTGTTCAATGCAGGAGTAGGTAGCCATGGCACTTTCACTTATGCTGATCACTGGAAGTCACAAAAAAGTGCAATGTTTTTTTCAAATGCAGACCATGCTTTAATTATAGTCCTTCTGAGACTTGTTTTTACCATGATGTCATAATTCACATTGAAAAACCAGAAGTCTGGATTCTAAATTGTAGACTGGGCCTGTGAGAAGTAAAGGGGCATGTGAGAAGTAATATCAGATTTTTCGGACAAAACAGGAATTTTGGAGGTCGTTAAGAAGATAGTCGATCATAAAAAAAAATTCCCCATGCTTGACATTTTTCAAAATAGCGAGTGTTGACAGTCTCGCTGGACAGAGATGGGACTCAGCTCTGTGCAAGTTTCAGAAAATTATTTGTCACATATCCTTCTGTTGTTTTATTTTATTATTTGGCTTACAAGAAATCACCAACTTATAACAGTTAATTTGTTTAACATGCTGGAAACAAAATGATCATTTTAAACTGATATGTGAAGGAAAGACCAACAAGAAATAAGTCGCTCTTAATTTGAAGAGAGTAGACATTATTTGCAAAAAGGCAGTCATATTGATTTTAAAGAGTATGGTATTTATAACCAAAAGAAAATAGTTATAGCAACTCATGATTGTCTTCCTCTCCTTCTCACAATTCCAGAACCATTTTCTTTCCTCTGTATTTGTTTTGTTGCTAAGATATAAGGAAGTTTCCTTTTAATGAAATATATCTATGGGTTCCTTAGAACCTGTTCACATGGATTTTACAGTGTATGAAAAAAATATCAGAACTTTTTTTGATGTGTCAGTTCAAATTCAAAGATTATTGACATGAGTGAAAATATCAAATCTACTGTCCCAAACATAACAAATTAATTTAAGTGGAAACAAGAACCTTCAATCTCTATAAAGGATGTGTATAAGAGCAGATTAATTATCTTTTATGTTGTGTCAATTTACATCTGTCCAGGTTAATGCCTCTTTAATGTACACATGGGGAACATATTCCAAAACATATGGGGTTAAATTTTGACTTTATCCCCATCAAGTAATAAGCAGTGCAAAATGAGAAGGGATCATGAAAAAGCAGTAACATTGCTAAAAGCAAAACTAAGCTTGTTATGTGTGAACTACCTTCAGAATATGCCTTGTTGCTTTATATCTCTGTAAAATGAGGCCTAAATAAATTTATCCAATTTCCTACCTACTCTAATTAAAACCCTAAGTCTTAAATAATAATTCAATGTATATTACTCAATTCGAAAGAGATTTGGTCATATCTAAAATATAAAAAAATTAAATCTACCCCCATCCTGATGCTTTTGACCATGTTATCGGAAACAATGCTTTTATTTGTTTGTCCTCCTCTTCTTCTCAGGATTCCAAAATTGAGAATTTATTTTCTCTACATGTTTTAGTTGCAAAGATATTAATATCAATGCTTCAATTCTGAGGTAAAATCAAATATATATGTAATGCATACCAAGCATTTTAACAGTTGAGACACCTATTGGAACATTAATGTAGCAATTTGAGCACTGATATACATGTTTGGTGTTCTTATAACCCTTTCAGCAACAATAATCAGGTCATCTCTTTCAAGATTATCAAACCTAGACACAATTTTTATAACTGTAAATGGCACAAAATCCAGTGCTCTCCTAACTGTGCTAGTTGGTCTGGTTCCAAGCATCAAAATTGACTGAACTTGTAGGAGTACTTGTTGTTCACTTTAATTTGAGAGTGGGGAAGAGGTAGAAGTATTGATCTCACCTTGCATGAAGACACACACTGTTGATAGCCATCCCCACTCCCATGGCCGTGTGTTGATAATTCATCGTTGGTGATGTTGAATGCCCGAATAGTTTCCCTCAGAATCTTGCGATCAATGCGTTTGCTCACGGTGTCCCAGTTTTCAACTATGTGCTGCAGAAGTGAACTGCAAATATAAATAATAATAATATTCTATAATTACTGTCTTAGGGGAAAAGGCAGGTACTGGAATTTATCAATTTAAATCAGATACACAGTAGGGTCTCCCCTGTTGCCTCATTTTGTTCACTCCCTTTAGTCAATAGAGTAATGATCAATATTCTGAGATACATTTCTCACACAGCTAATATTTATCAGCGAGATTAAAAAAAAAGAAGCTTATCTCTGATTTCCCGAACTACCCTAGTTCAACCAACTATCCTGAAGTTGGTTTTTTTTTTACTTTCTGGGTGAAAAGACATAGTCTCAGTTTGAACTTCATTTATATGTCCATTCCATTCTTTTATATATATACCTTCTCAATATATTTGATCATTTTTAACAAAAAATAAAAAAATAAATTAAAAATAAAAATATACCCCTCTTTTTTTCAGGGAATATTATCAGAAACAAGGTTATTTTTTACCTTAATACTATATACACTGCACTGCAAGTGCTGTATCAAAAGTTGGTATCAGACCTTATGACCTTGCTTTTATATTGCGAGTTGCAGTCTGTTAAAAGTCACATGACAAGAAAATTGTGAAAATGTTTATATTGTGCCATAATATATTACAATACATGGACATTGCATTTCAACATGTTTTACACATTTTTATAAATGGAGGACAGAATAATAGTGGATCAAAGTGATTTGCTGGACATGCCCCTTTTTATGTGGGTCAAATCAGGCCTGCTGAGATTTTGCCGGAAGTGACGCATGTTCGCCCTTATGTTCAAAACAAACCACTCCAAGCCAGTATAGCTAAACTAAACATCAGACTGCAGAAAAAATTGTCAGATGTTTCTCAGAGGTATTTAATCTAAAGATTTCCCACTTAAAAAAATTCTTGTCATATGAATTTTAAGCACTCTGCTGTCTGACATCATTTATAGACACAGTTCAAAGATTAATGCAAGTTTAAGACTACAGTTTGGAAAGTTGCAAAGGGTTAATATGATGTCCCACACACGATATGAATTTACGCCTGGTGGAATATCTTTTTCCATGTTGGTCCAGACTGATATTGCCACCTGAGGGCAGTATTTCATAGAAAAAAATAAAAAAATCATGTGTGGACATCGAGCCAATCTTACTTAATGATATTCTGTGTTATGTCAAAATAAATCATTAAATAACTGGATTTGTGTATAAATATGTGGCAAAATGTCAAAATAAATCAGTAAATGACTCCAATTGGTCAAAAATTGCCATTGATCAAATGTACATTATATAAAAAAACTAATGTGTTGCCAACTATAATCCATAATCTCTTGGATGCTCAGATAGATCATATATAAAGCCAGAACATTTGAGGACAGAATAGCATTAGAGTAGATGGACAGAAGGAAGAACATATGGACACGGGACAGACAGGGGGATTACTTGTGTTGTTGGTCTATAGTGAGATATTGGTTTATTACAAACCTAGATGGTGTGAGGTGTTTAGTGTACATCTGTCTCCACACACTGAAGCTGTGTTTGTCTACAACCAGACACTCTACCAACCCTTGCAGCACCTGACACAAAATAAACACATATATACCAAGGCATTGATTACTTGTACAGTCATTGAACTACAACATCAGGTATTTGAAAGGTTTCACAATATGCGTGTAACATGATCATCAGAAGCACATGGAGGGGATATATCGGTTTTATATGAATAAGTATTCCTGACAGATTGAGATAACACATTATTGTGCTTATCAATGATATACTAACCAATACTAGACAAGTTCTGCACAAGTTCAAATATGATATTACTCAATGCAGAATCCAGAATTATATTAAACTTGACCGTTATTTTGTTTTCTGACGATCACAGTAGTTTACCTCTGCTCTCATGTGCTTGTTTGCACTAGGTGTGATTCTGGCCAAGAAAGAAGGAAAAAAGTTGCGAAGATTGCTCTCTGGTTGGTTTCCGAAGGATATTGCCTGCAACAAAATAATACAGAGGCTATAAAATAACATGCAAATTAAAATAATTATCAAATGTATTCAGTATTTCCAAAAAATATATGGCTAAAAATATAACTTTCCCTGAAATATTCTCTGTCATTAACTCTATGTGTTTAGTTAATTTCTACCTGAAATTTCCTTCCTTTTTGTGCTAATTGATTAACTTTGTGTTTAATTGATTCCTACCTTGAGTTTTGGATAGAGATTCATCAGCTTCTTCTGCAGATTGGTGGGCAAGTTGGGTTGGGTAGCAAAGATAAGATCCAGAATGGGGAAAAAGTTGCGGAAAATGATCACATTGTTTGCAGTTTTCAAATTCTTGTGTATCCTACAAATAAATAAATAAATAAACTTTCTGCGATTATACAGCATCTCATGATATAGTGATTTATTCTCTTTCAAACTATATTTTCTCATAAATATCTATAAATCTGATTTTACCAATGGCTAGGGTTTGACTCACTTGAAAAGATTTTCTAGATAATCCACAGCAAAGCCTTGCAGTGCCCTGATATTCAGGACAGGTAACATGACTTCCATCCACACTGAAATCAAAATTATCAACTTAAACTCCTTTGAAACACAACCCATTGATTTAAATTTACATATTAGCTAAAAATTTTGAACAGACTGCATTGAATATTATAACTTGCAAATGTTAAATTATTACATGCAAGAAACTTCGTGATTTGCTTCATTTTGGATAATTACAAACCTTTTAGCCCATTAGCCAAGTTCTTGTTTCCAGCCTGTCCTACAGCCCACATGATGGACAGACATCTCAGAGGGCGGTTCTGGTGGGTTTTCAGCATGTTCAGAGTCTGTAAACAGTTTTATTTCTGCTATATATATTTTAAAACTTACGAATTTGATCAAAGTAATCTTACAGTTCCTGTAATTCAAACTTAACTTTTGTTGAGCAACACTGCTTTACCATAAAATCTCTGTAATACATTTAATGAAAAACAAACCAAGAACAAAATGGAAAATCAGAAAAGAAAAAAATTTGACTTGTGCTAACATGTTTGATAAATAAAGTATTGAAAGTACACTTTAATTTAATTACCTACCTTCTTAAGACTTGCGATGACAATGTCTGGTTTATCAAAAGCTATTAACTGGATAAACATCCTGTATCCATAAGTAGATATGCCTGAAATATCACAGATTGAACTATTTTACAAGCAAACATATAGTTAATCAAAGAAATAGGCAGTTTTCTGTTTAATATATATTGAAACCTAATAAATGTGATATAACTCAAGATTGTATCACAACAGTTAATTATTCAAGTGACAAATATTTCCGCTTACTTTTGCCAATGTCATTGGTCATACATTGGAGACAATGTTCTAGGAATAGCTCCAGTGTATGAGTTGAGCACTGGCTCAGAGTGTTCACCAGCAGCTGGCGCACTGACTTAGGCAACATGCATAGTGGGTAATCTGAAATGACATTACAAAACATTATTATAATTAATAACACTTTCATGACATATAATTTTAATCTACAAAGGTGTGTTTAAAATCCACAGTATTACTCTCATTTAAGATTCAGTGATGAAAGTCAGCATTCAGGAAAAAACCTGAAACCCTTAAATATTAACCTGAAGATACCCCTACCCCATTTCAGAAATGTCATTTTTGGATGTTTCAGACCATTTTGAATTTCACATTTGAAGAAAAAAAACCTGAATTCAGGTTATTTCCTGAAGACTTTCATCACTGAAGATTCCAGAATTCATGCTAATAACCATATGAGTTTTATTTTAAATGCATTCCATTTAATTCCCAGATTAAAAAAGACATTGCACCTTTAGGTTTGCCCTCAAAGACAGGATCAGCCTCTGGAACACGGTCAAGACGGATATTGAGGATGGATGCCAGATCTTTAAGCCACACAGAGGGGTTGTCTGGGAATGTAGTCTGGTCCTTGGTCAGCAATGCTTCCAACTCCAAATATTCAATCTAAGAAACCGAACATAAAAGGTTATGCATGTTATGTGCATCACCTACAAATTATGATTCATATCTGTTGGGACGAAGTCTGAATCTTGCAATGGATGCAGGGGTACATTGAGGATTGACCATCTCTGTTTAACAGAGTAACTTAAGTATGACGATGCTGTACTATGAACATGCACTACTCAAACATGTTTACCTTTTGCAAAGCCTGCTCCAGAGTTAGAATTTCCTTTTTCTTTTCTCCATTTGCAACTTTCTTTTTTGGGACATGCTTCTTCATGTTTGCAGATGTTGCATCTCCATTAGGACTTATCTGTTCCTTATCTGCTTTTTCTGATCGACTAGTTTTGGCGAGAAAGGCATCATAGATAGTTGCAGACTCCTTTACTGGGGCTGTAAAATATGAAAAACCAATTTTTTTGTTAATTATATAAAAAATCTCAATGCTTGTAACATACTAATTCAATATGTTCAAAACTTTTCTCACATAGGAACAAATTTTTCTTTAACTTTGAATTTCTTGATGATTTTCCTGAAAGAGAAAGGAAACCTTCACAAATTGTGGATTAGCAATTTTAAATTTCATCAAGGGCCTTAAAGATAGATAAACAGCATGGTCACAGTCAACTGATAAAGTTGACTGACTTTCCAGCTTGTCTGTTCATTCCTGGTCTTTTCCCATCTGTTGAATCCAATTGATTCAATTTTAGCAGAAGACTTATTTGGAGTATTATGAATCATTTTAATATCTGATCACAAAGTTTCGGGTACAGTGATTTATAATATACCGTATTATCCCTTATAGTCGCCCTCTATACCTAATTACCACCCCTCCCCCTCCGCAAACCAGGCCTTGGTGGCAGGGGTAGTGGAGCTGCAGACTTACAATCCACAGGGGTTTGCTCTCTCAGTAATTATGTAAACAGTACTCACAGCTTCACTTCCAATACTCATGCAAACATATCAAAGAAAACACACCCCTTGTACTGTTTTGAAGTGTTTTCCACAAACATCTGTTTAATATTTCTCAATTTCAAGTGATGTTACACTAATTAACTCCCCATGTTGCATCAATGTGTAAGATCTGAGTGAGGGTCACATATGGGTCACAGTAAGGTGCCCAGTAGCACACCCCAGACTTAATTGGTTAATTACCCTACAGGCATGTGGTCAAGTGGGGGAACTACAGGGCTCAACACTGATAATAAAAGATTATCATTTTCAATACTAAACTTGTTTAGTTGTTTTGTGTCTGGACTGACATATTCATTTTTATAGTTCATCTAAAATATATTGAATAATACTGTACTGTACAATCATTCTTACCATCAAACTTTTCTTCAAGTGCAACAAGATGTGGCCATTTAGTTACTAAACATTTATCGTGAATCTGAAAATCAGTCAATTTTGAACCTTGGTCTTGGCATGTCTGTCAGTCACAAATTAGTGGCCCAGAGGCAATGCTTCTGCCCCCAGGGTGGCAATTAGGGATAATACGGTAAGTTTTTGTGCAATATATCCTTATTTTCATCATTGAAAGAGTTTTCAAAGGAATTATGCCCTATTGGTGGTAAAAATAAGAATGACATCATCTTGAGATAATAACCTATTTACATATAACTAATATTTGATCTCAGAATAAGTGCACTGTATAATCCCCATATGTATCAAACTGCACTGTAAAACCATGTCATGATGTGTATTGGAAAGAACACACAAAATTAAAACAAATTATAAGGCAGTATCTCTTTAAAGAGTTTTTGACATTTTTCATTGATGAAAAATGTTTCATTGATGAAAAATGTTCTGCACAGTTATGATTGAACAGGGATGTATGGTTAATGCTCATAAGAATCACGCATTCATAACATTGGCTGATAACTGTGAAAGTATTTTTTAGACACAAATGGAACATTGGATATTGTGGCATAGCAAAATTGATATGAACAGTAAAATCAATTGTTTTGAAAATTGGGCTGTCAGTCCTTGGCCGATTGACCTAATTGATGACTCAAAATTTAAATATTGGGCTCCTCTCTTGAAATATTAAAGTCTGATGTTCAATGTATTAATTTGCATCAAAAACACAGAAGAGAGATCAATGAGCAAAGACTGAGCTCATGTGCAAAGATGTGACCCTTACTTGTCAATCTTGCATGAATATCCAAGGCTTGACATATTGCACTGGCCCGGTGGCCCAGGGCCACCAGATCCTCTGTTTGGGCCAGTGAATGCTCTATTGTAGTGGCCCAGTTGGGCAACCATATTTTTAGTGGCCCAAACTATCTTGATTTTATTATTCTAATCCTTGATAGATATCATATCACGATCAATAGACATTTGATTGGGACAAGTATCCCCAACTCAGACATATATCATATTATCCTAAGAAACTTCAGGCCACCACTTCTCATGCTGGGCAACCAACATTTTTCTCTTTATGTCAAGGCCTGAATATAACATACGATCAACGCTTTATATGATTATACCCAAAGACATTGGCAAAAGAGACTTGAAATCCACTGTTTCTAGTAACACCACGCACTGCCCATCATATTTAAAAAAAATAAATAAATAAATAAATAAAATTTAAGTTTCCCCAGTAAATAAACTCGACCTCCTGCGATTGACTGTTGCAGATATGACCCATGTCATTGTCTTTCCCAGTCATAATGTCTGTAAATGCAAATCTGGGGGTTATCTGTAGTGTCTTTTCCTCAGTTGTTTACCCAATATTATGCTTGACAACATGAAATGACATTCAGAAGAGTCCAAGTGATGATGTCATGGAAACACCAAGGGAGAAACTTCACATGACATCAGAAGCACCATTGCATTGTGGAGTTTCCAGATTGTTGCTGTCACTCCCGTGAATAATCTGACCCACTTTCACGTCTTTGCGCAAGATCGTAAACAATGGCGAAACAATGCTGAGATCAACACCCACAAAACAAAGAAATATTTTCAAATAGGGCTGACAGCTTATATAAATGTTGATTTAAACGGTACATAATTGTTTGATTGTTAGTTGTCGGAAGTCAAGTTCTACTGGAGTCGTGAGTTAAATTGGATGGGCAGTGCATGATGTTTCTGGAAACAGTGGATTTCAAGTCTATTTTGACGATGTCTTTGGGTATAAGTATATACATTGACGTTTGATGAATACCAGGGAAGTCGGCCCCCAAGTGAAGTCAGTCCGCCATGGGTAGGTGAATTCGTCCCCCAAGAGGGTACCTCGTCAAAACAACTGCGATATCATGTGGACCGCAGTATTGAACTGCCACATTTAACCGCGGTCAACCGGCTGAATTTGGATATTTTATCAATGTAAATTATCTACAAGTCTCAGTTGCCAATCTTAATATTGATAAGATACTTTGCGCCATAATTAAACCTCATGTTCGGCATATAATTCTGTGAATATTCTCACTTTTCACCCAGGCCCGACATTAGAACTACGCATTCAAGTTTGGCGGCCATTTACTCTACCAAAACATAAATGAAATGCATTTCTAAGCAAAGTTAAGGCTCACATATTCTCTAATTTACAATTGTAGGTAATGTACATTGATAAATTGCCCAGATTGAGCAGCTTGACGGTTCAATGTGACAGTCAATATCGCGGCCCACTTGCTATCACAGTGATTTTGACCACAATTCCCCAAGAGAAGCAGGCCCCGGTCACTCAGTAACGGCTCAAAACTCAAAATCTTCTTCGAGAAGGCTATTTGACCCTAAACGCTAAGTAAAGGAATTAACTAACCCTAGGGACCCTCAGTAGCCATTAATTTTCCTCAGGTACCTTGATAATCTAGCCACCTAGATCTGGGGCCCGACTTCTCCTAGGGGCCGACTTCTCTTGGGGGCCAACTTTACTTACTACTCATTTGACACAGTCCAGGCAATTTCGCTGCATCTGGACTCCGTGAGATGAAATAAAAGGACTGAAGTGAGACTGAGTGGCAATGCACGGTCGTATGAGGATGCCACAGACCAGAATCGTGCATTTATATTCTACCAATATTTACATGTACTCTTTTTTTCTTTTACTAACTGTCGAGAAGCGAGCTGGTTAATGTTAACTTCTTGAGGCACAAAACATATTGTACAATGCAACAAGCATCGTAACCACGTCATCTTTTTTGAACCGCCACTCCTCCTCATGAAACGTGTTTCAAAGAATTCTACAAAGTAACTAATGTGAACATTCCATCAAACTTACGTGCTGTTTCAATCTTTGGCATATTTTCCCTTAAAACTTTCTTCTGGTTTTTCTGGCTTAAATGGTTGGTAGATTTGCCTTTCTTGGCAGGTTTGCCAACAACTTCCCATTGACCGGTTGTCGCCATTTTCGAAAACTGGAAGATGGGATATCCCGAAGATGACGTCGTAAAAAGGATTCTCCTTTTGGAGGAGCACGCACAGCACGCACACTGTCCACCAGAGGCACCCGCAAACGATTAGGTTCGCCACGTCGCCCTCTGGTGGAGTTTATTGGAGGAGCTGGGACAAGTGGATATTTTGCAAAATACATTGATCATGGATCAGCCAAGAGGAAGGGATGTGGTGGAAAGTAGAAAAATAAACTGGTGACAGTGGCAGCTGGAGAGGACATCCTATAATCTGTACCTACATGTATTTATATGGTGGTTAATTAAAATGGTGGATTTAGATATGAAATCTTTATCCCAAGGCATCTGTTATTTAAAATAATGAACCAGCTAGTCCCCCATCAAGAATTATTTAGACACACAGATATGTTTCAAGTACATACAAGCATAATCATAGTACTGAAACATCATAACTCAAGGTAATAATATCCAAATTTCTGGACAACAGAAAGTCAGTAATAGTTCTGATACTTGATTACCAGATCTCTGGACTTGGGACCAGGTACAAAGTAACTCATCATGCTCTAAATTGGATAAAGTCATATCTTATGGACAGGAAACAGTGTGTTCTAATGGGCTCTACACTGAATGTATGGGGTGCAACAGGGATCAGTCTTAGAACTTATCCTTTTTGCTGTTCACATGTCTCCTCTTGCTGACATTATTGCAAAGTATTGATTGAGCTTTCACTTAAACATAATTTGTATTCCTCTCAATACATACATCTGGTTGCACTTCTACCAGCCAATAGATAGTTAGTTTTTGGTTGCCATGGAGCTAACTAAGAAACGTGAAAACCCAATGAATTTGATTTGAAATTAAGGGCCTGGAGATTATCAAGTTAGGAATTTGATGAAATCAATATTTTATCGAAAACATAGGCAAGGGACTGAAAAATATGCAAATGGGCGCAGATCTAAACATCAGTCATTCCTAAATCACATTATCACAGGGGTATACACAGTCAACAAAATGACTCTAAAACCCTGCATTTCAGTCTATTTGAAGCATTCATAAAATCACAGAGGTCACAGACAATTTTACAGAGGTTTGGGGTATGCATAAATGATATGTGGCCAAAAAAACTGTGATACAAGCAAGCTATCTCACTAAAATCAACCAAAATACACCAACCATGGTTTTGCTGAAAGTGCCAAGTACTGGCTGTACTCTTTTGAACACCAGGTGGCCACATGTATACAAGAATGTGACCTCTATTGTGGTCTGCCAGGGTGTTATGCCTGTACCAATGGACAAATATTAATGGTCAAACAGGGCTCAGTAAGCCAAATCACTCCATTGTCCCAATCTGAGGGTGTTCCATAGTTAGCAAAACCTTACTAAGGAGGTGTTTGCTCTAGATCACTGGTCAGCTAAACAAAATTTGTGTCCAATGGATGATTTGGTTTATGATATTAGCAGAATACTCATCTACTTTCAAATGGCACAGAAATTTATGTTGGAGAAATATGATGGCTAATAGCATATATGATCACAAAGTTTGGGGTATAAACAATTATATTATGTAAGGAAAAAGTGCTTGAAAACCTCATTTCATGATTGCTTTAATAAATATAGAGGGGCCAGTCCATTGCCCTTATTACATCAACTGTTTAAACAAATATTCAAACACTATAAAGTCTAACACTTTATAATTTTACATAACTTTGACTGTGAGTAAAAAAAAAATATGTTCAGTCTCAAAATATATCCAATAGAATTATTTTAAATATTCAACAAATTAACATGTTTTAAGACCAGTCAGGCTGTTTTCAATCAGTATTATTGACTGTTCTTGGCTGCACGCAGGAACAGTAATGATCCAGATTATAAATGATAAAGTTATATAACTACAAAACCATCAAATCAAATTTTATCACAATATTTGTATTGAAAGGCTTTCTAAACATGCAACAACAAAAAACAGTTTTTTCAATCACTTTAAATTATGTATAAATTGATCTTGATTATCCATTTTTCAACTGAATGTCATTGTCTCTGTATCATTTTTGCAGGAGATATTGTGATCAAAGTCTTGTGTTGGGACACGCAGACATGATCACAACAAAACAATTTGAGGTGAGTATTAAAACCAGATTACCGGTAGTTAACAAGGTGAGCTTTAATAACAGTCCTATGGAGAATATGAAGGTTTGAAAGATATGAGGTCAGTTAATATTTGTACGTCTTAATGCTAAGACTTTGCATGACAACAGTGTCTTATATTGTCTGGCAAATGAGACAAATATTTCTTATATTTCATTATTGTCACTCATATTGCAATGACACAACTACATTTTCCACTATGTGACTGGCAGGATCTTTGTTATGTACATAAGCAGTAGCATAATTGCCACATCGCTTCACAATGATGGACCCGATGGGCTCAGGATCAGAGGACACCAGCTGCTCTAACGAGGAGTCCTCTATCTCTATGTCATTCCTTTCAGGTAATGTATGTTGCCCAGTTTCAGATACTAAATCATGTAAGGAGGAGGAATATTGTAAAGATTGCTTCTCTGGGATGAGGACATGCTCCAGCACATCTTCAATAACCTCCACACCTGTGCTGCCATCTGGTGTGTTCTCCATCATGATAACAACCTCCTCACTTTGCACATCTGTCAGGTCACATTCCATAATGCTCTCATAATCATCTGTATTTGCTTTCTCTTGATTCCCTTGTTTCTTAATCCGATCCCGCAGCCTACAAATAGTTTTCTCCAATTCCTCAACACTCACTTGTTTCCCTTTAAGATGCAAATCTTCTTTATCTGACCCATCCAATCCTTCCACTTCCTGTTGCCAAGGTAACTTGTCATTAAATTTCTTCATTTCTTGGAGCAGTAATCTGTGTTCATCCTGCAAATGTTGTCTTCTGGTTGCCTCACTGGCTAAAGAGACACCTTGTCTTTGTCCGTTGTCATGGAAACCAGGTGTCCCTTGTGTTCTATTGTCTTCAGCCATTTGTTCATCCGAATTGTCTTCAAATACTTGGTTCCCCAATTTCTCTGCCTGATGACAACTTCCATTTTTCAAATGCTGAGCTATAAGACATTGTTAAAATAGTCTTAAAATTATCTGCTTCATTTTAAAGATCATGAAGTGTTTTTTTTAATATAAATTTAAAAACTTACAATTGGAGTTCAACATTTTTTTAATCTACTCACCAATGGAAGTTACCAGTGATCCACACATATGGCACATACTTCTCCCCTTAAGTTTACTGCCTCTGAGTGGAAGAATTTTGTCATGCACACGTAAGATGTGATCTTTAATTCTGTACTGATAATAGTCACTGAAGTTACAACCTGTAACAAGGAAATTTCTTTTTATATTCCAAATATACATTAAAGCGATCAGATAAAAGGTATTATTTTCCAATTATATCAGACAATATTATTTACTGATTTAAAGACAATCATATGTGAACTGTGTATTGGAAGGTATCATGGCTGATTTTGGCAAAATGCACTGGCTTCAATCGTGTGCATCCTTAATTACCTGGCTTTGGGCATTTGAAGATTTTAAATTTGTGCTTAAAGTGTCTCTTCCAGTGACTGTTACAAGTGTGTTTATCCCCAAATCTCTTGCCACATTCCTGACAGTTGAAGTAGATGTTTCCATGGAATGCATTCATATGTCTCTGTAAACCTGAACAATTACAAAAGTAACATCAATGTATGATAAATTTGACTGTTCAAACTACCTTGTTTGGTCTGCACAAAGAAAAAGGGCAAGGCTTAGAATTATATAATTTTATGGAAATGTCTGCAAATTGCTTCATAAATGAACAATTAAATCCTTTCCAAGAGAAGACTTGTGCAGATGATAAATTTGGCCAATCAAAATGCATGTAACAAATTGAATTTGGCCCCAACTTTCGTTGTTATCTCGATTTTCATTAGCTGATATTTGTTATGGTATTCAAAATGGCAGCCTCCTTGACAACTCAATGTATTAGATTTTGTTTAAATCATTAAAAAATAGAAAAAGTTTTGAGTCTAATGGGAAATAGATAGAATTGGGCCCCTGAAAATAATAAATCTCACCTACTAAATTCTAATAACTCTGATCAGTAGTTTCAAAGAAATTCGAGATTGGTGGACAGTAAGAATGAGAAAAAATTTCTCCCACTTTCCCGCCAGAAGCTATATTGACATAAACTATAAACGTGTTGTGTAGCAAATGACAATGACGGTATCTGATCACTGCCTTACTTGGTAACAGTTACCTAGCAACTCAAAAGATCAAAGGATCATTCTCATATGTTCCTTGACATTACCAGCAATAAAGGGTCAAAGAATCAATCCCCATTATCCATGATATTATCCCCTCCAATGCCCCTGATATTATCCAGCATTATATAACTTGAAAAGTCCTGCAGTTTGAAATGTTAAAAATGATATTGCCATGTGATGAAAGATTCCCCCCCCCCCCCACAAAATGGCATCATGTGTGGACATCAAGTGAATTTTACTTTATAATTTATGTTTTGTCCAAACAAATCATTAAGTAATTCAATTCAGCACAAAAATGTTTGCTAAAACTTTAAAATAAATAATTAAATTACTTCAATTGGGCAAAAATTCCCATTGCTCAAACCCATGTGGCCTAAAATAACTTATATCTTAACAATTATATCCCTTAATGTCATGATGCTCAGATGCTTCAAATAATATACATATAAATCCAACGTTTCAAAGGACATTAAATAATGGAAGGAGAAATAGATAGACACAGGAAAGACAGGATGATAAGATGTAATGGAAGTTAGTTTGCAGTACCTTAATGAAATTGGGTGTAAATAAATATAATTATAATACATAATAAAGTTCTAGTATCAAGCTTACTGTCATCATAGTGAAATTCCTTGCTGCAAAGAGTGCACTTCTTAAGTCCATCTATATGGAATCCCATGTGATATTTCAGTGACATTTTCTGTTTGAATGATTTCTCACACAAGCTGCACTTATACATCATGCGAGCTTCCTTACTGTGACGGATCATCTTATGTTGCCTCAGGTAAGCTGGCTTCTTAAACACCATATTGCATTCTGGACACTAGAATAAATTGCCAAAATTTATGCAAACATTTCATTAGAATCAATAAGTATCATTAAGGTAGTAACAAAGACATATATATATATCTTATATATATATATATATATATATATATATATATATATATATATATATATATATAGATAATCAGCATGAACAAAGCTAGCCATCGGAATCATTTTTTTCTTGGTATGTACAATAATGAAGAAAACAAATCAAACATTCTTAGTAGAGACCAAATAATAAATAGCTGTACAAGTTTTGTAATATGATGACAAATGTAATTTTCTGTTATTTTACCTGATATCTGGCCTCCTGGTGGATGAGAAGGTGTTGTTTGAGGTTGGCTTTACTGCCTGTGAAATAATCACAGTCTTTGTAGTTACAGATGTTGTATGGATGTGCCTGCCTGTGATGAGAAATCAGATTCTCTTTGCTTAAGAATGGCAGTCTACAAGATGGGCAAGAGACTAGATCAGGATGGCTTCGGCTATGCTCCACTAGATCTTTCTCAGTGAGAAAGCCAATGAAACACTTTGGACAAATAAAAGATGTTCCTCCACTTGTAGCTTTCGGAAACAACAGCGGCAAAGGTGCTTCAACTGTATTTCTTTTTATTTTGGGAATGGCACATTTACCTGTTACAGGATTGATTACTTTGTTCACTGTTGTTGATTGAGAAGGTTGCAATTTTGGAATAGATTGATTGATCTGGATAAAGTATGGAGTCTGAGAATGTGACATGCTCCTTAAATCAGATTCCGAAAAATGAGAGATTGCTCTTGAAGGCAGCATTAATGGCTGATCTTTTGGTTTTTGTTTTCGTGGTCTTCCACGCTTTCTTTTCTGTGGAACTCCTGGGGGTGGCTCCTTTACGACTGAAGTTCTATGCATTACACAAGGAATACTGGAGCTAACTATGTTTGGCAGAGATGCTTCATCAGGTTTGAGTCCTGATGTTGGTTGGTTGTGCGTCTGGCTAGAGACCTTAGGAAGAGTAATTGTCTGAACAGTGGAAGTAACAGCAAGGTTCAAGTTTGTTACTGTTGATACAGAATTAGATATTTTCTGATCATTTGAATATTCATATGTTGTACCATCTGGCAAAATATAAAGTGTAGATGAAGGAGTTGATTGCAGCATAATTGTTCCCACTGGGAAATTCATCTTAGAAGCAATATTATCAATAGTTTTATTCATATCATGATTTGTACCATTTTGACAAAAAATGCCTCTGTGTATTCCATTTGCTTCTTCACCATTTTCATTTGTGTCCTGGACAAGACTCTTGTTGCCATTAGCGTTTTCATACTGCTGGGGTGCTGTCATCAAATCTATCTTAGTCTGTGTTACAAACTGCTCATAGAAGTTTCGACATTTTTGCTTAAACTGTTTCCAGTCTTGCACTTTTGTGTGACAAGAATGGCATATACTGATGTGGTTGAGATCCACACCACTTTTGTTGAGTATTATTCCCAGCAAGTCTTCTATTTCCCTAGTTACTTCCCGAGCAATATGCACCAGTCCTGATGATCCACACAGCAGACACATCCCATCCATCTCTCAATCATCCAAAATGTCATTCTGAAATAAAGTTTTGTATATCATTATGTGGATATATAGATTTAAAATAATGGGGCAAATAAAAAAATAAACTTCTAAAAGTTTATTAAAATTCAAGGGTATTAAGCATCAATTCTACAATTTGGTGTATTGAAAGCTTAGCCACATATGAACATCATGACGAATTGAAATTATGATAGATTAAAAAGATAAGTTGCTATAAGCCATAAAAGTTGCACTTCCAGGAAAGATCTGTCTCAGCCATAAGCTGCAAGTGACGGGTAAACACGGGTAGCGTGAACTTTGTTTGACCTCAATTGAGGCTCAAAGTGGGGTAGCACTGTTTGACGACATTCTGGCACTATCCAAAGGACAATACATTTCATGATATCATAAGCATATTGCCATACTCTTATAACATCATTTTACCTTTCAGTGCCTCTATGGTCACACTCCACATAAAAGTGACGCCAGGAAAAAAGTGTGCTTTCAAAAGGGGGCTATAAATTAGGTTCCTGTTCAAATAGGTTTTACAGGCATTTACTGGAGTGCATCAACCAAAACAATATTTAGATATGAAAGGCAAATATCTTTTTTCGTTCATTTAATTTTTCGTTCATGTATTTGATTTTCCACTTCCGATTGTAATTGTGCAGTTCCGGTGTGTTGTTTTCACTGGGGCAGTATGGCAACCCACAATCGGCCTATTGTGCAATTGAGGTTTACCATCTTATGTTTTTTAATGATTGCTGTGACTGTCAGCGGATACAAGGGTCTTCTCCGGCTTCGCTGCTATAATCGGCAGTAATTGGTAGCGATGGTAAACTGGACACGCATGAGTATAAATCTGAAAACCTACTTGCCATGAACCTGTTTTCCGTCGCTACCAATAACCGCCGATTACAGCAGCTAAGCTGGAGAGGACCCTTGTATCCGCTGCCAGTCATGGTCTACTTCACTGGCGGTAACTGGTCCAGCATGAGTACCACCACCAGTAGCCCTACATGACCAACAGACTTTTCGAGCTGAAGTGCTGGCGTCATTCTGCCATTCAGTTTCTTGAGGCTACACCACTAGATACTAACAGTGAAGTTCCATCTGCTGTACTTAATATCATGACTATTATATTAGTTGTACATGTGCCAGACCAGTTTTTCGTCGCTACAGCCGATTAACCCCGAAGGGACTAGACTATCTAAATTTTGTTGATTGGCTGGACTAACCAATTTTTGTCTGGACTAGTGTATCCACATACTAAATTTATAAAATTAATAACCATGGTTACTAAATTTTCTTAATGAAGTGCTGGGGTCAAAGTTCATGATCCAGTCAGTCTGACGTCATTATCCTGATTACATTGTAACAAGTTGCAGCCCTTCAGAATGTTACAAATGACGTCATCAAGCCAGAACAATGGGGACGTCAACGTCCTTCTCGTCCCTTGCCGGTGGTGGACGTTGTCGTCCTTCCCGTCCATTAGGCGTTAAAGGTGTGAAGTCAAATCATGGTGGTCAATGAGGCCAGTGCCAGTGGCAGTTAGTTTAAGAGAAACAGCATTTGGTCCTCCTTGTTCTCTTCTGGCTGGGCTGGTCGGAGCAATATGACCGTTTCAGTGTCATCCCATTCACACATGAAGAGATTCCAAACCACACACCTAGTGTGACATTCTCGTGATAAGTATGGAATTACAGATACAAAAGTTGATTTTCTGGCACTTAAACCTCATCACCTGGTGAATTTGTATCATTGTTTAAGATTATGGGAGCTCAATACAACTAAAAAACGATTCAGTTTTCTTAGCAGAAGACAGGATTTGTTGAGGTAGCTGCCATTTTTGGTCATGTGACCAAATAACTGGAGGTGTTGACGGGGGTTCAGCAAACTTTCACAAATTAAATAGATATTCACATCTGCTGGAATTCTCCCACCAGAATGTTATTAGGGCAAGTTCCTTGTTTAAAACGTATCTGGACCAACCTATTTCACGTTAGTCAGGGCTTCTGACAGAATACAGTTTTACAAGTGCAACCAATTTCGGGCCTCTCCATGACCTACTTATGAAACAGCCAATCTTGACGCACACTCCAAACACCTACGATGGCTAAATACTGGGAGGTATTCACTGCTTCTGAAGTGTAACCCCAAATAACTTCTGCAATTGAAATAATTTGGATCCAAAACTCACAAGAAAGCAAGATTAGATGTGTAAGACATTTGAGATATTTTAATAATAAGTGTAGAGTGTGTCTGCTTTCTACACTGAGGTTGCGACACTGTGTCACGACCTGTCTCTTCACCAGTGATAGGGGACACCGCACAACCTCCAGAGCTCTGCTCGCGCAAGTCGGGGTTCCACAACTAAGTGGCAGTGGCAGTGGGTGCCCACGTCCACTGAGGTCAGCTGCCTGAGTCACTGAGTCTAGATGCAGCCAGATGGCCTGAGCCATGTCAATCTCCAATGTATATATAATAAATATCATATATAATTTATTATATATATACATAGACGTCATATTGGCCCCACCCACTCCCCACGAATTTGTTGCTTCTGGACTCGGTGCCAGTGGCAGTAGCCTTGAAAGACGAGTTGTGCAGAGCACAAGGAGGTCTTGAACACTTCTGTGTATTATGTCAATCGACAGGATTAATAATGTATATATCTTTGGTATCTCTCTGTTTTACCAACAAAATGAGTAATTACAGAGTACCACATGGTAAAATATCAAACTTCACCTACTTTTTAAAATAGGATGCTAATTCTTTCCTTGAAAAATGAAAATGATAACTCCATCTAAGGAAATCCAAGAAGCCATTTTGTTATGTCACCTGACATGGGAAACCCTTGAACATGTCCTGGGCCTGGCACGTTTTGCGCATACCATACGCCCGATAATTCTGGTTCCGGAATCGGGAGAACTTTAACATTCGTTTTGTGTTAGGGCCATTGCGTGCGCATCCAAAATTCTCCCGATCACGTGACTTAGCTTTCCCGATCACATGACAGTACGCCCTGTCAGGTGACAGTACGCCCGGTCGTGTTCCCGTTTTGGTGCAAAACATGCCAGGCCCTGGGGTAATACTGGGTGTTCCCCAAAATCTAAATCAATCAACCAATCAGTATTGGTTTCAAATCAATCTGATGTCATACATCACATGACATTGTTCAATATGGCCCCCATGTTTTTGTTTGGAACCTTCATAATTATCATGTTCAGAAAAGGATAATTTCATTCACAAAGATCCAGAGCAGTTGCAAAGTAGGTGAAGTCAAAATTTAACTTTTTTCTGTACACAAATCCAATTTAAACCTTCTTAAACCACATCTAACTTCTGTGAGCCCAAAGAAAAGGCCAGTCGACCGATACAATGATAAGAAGTGGTTGTGGCCCACCTGGCTGTGCCAGGTTGGACACTGGTTGGAGTGGCAGTGGCCTGAGTTAAGACTAAAAATAAGAACCATGTTTCTGGGTGGAAATTGGAGCCAAAATCTCAATTTATTATCTATAATAAAAATATTAACAAACAAACGCTTCTCTATATCATCAATGAAAACTTACCACAAGACCACAAGAATGTCATTAAATCATTTCACGATGTTTCTTGAGCGAGTAGTAACATTTTCAATCTCATACAGGAAGTTGTCGTCTGCAAACCCGACGTCAGGAGGAAATCTTTCTTCTGATAAAAAAAGTTTATAAAAGTGGACTTTTTTCTGTTTATATCCATTCTTATTTTATGAAAAATAGTTTATATATTCCATCCAATGAATTCTAAAAACTTACCGTGAATATCTCACAAGAGATTAAAAGATCAATGATTAAATGTGAAATTGAGTAAAATGGATGATCCCTAAACATTTAGTGCTTTAGTTCACCACTTGGTGGCACTTTACGGAAATATGGCGAGGTTAGGAATTTCGTTCAACGATTTATGAAAACAGGAGCATTTAAGAAGAAATTTGGTCGCCTAGACGTACTAAACAGTCACTTGGAGTTATCCGACAACAAATTTTGTGTTAGGAGAATAGTATGAAATAGGTAAGTTGTGTGATGTTACCAAAGAAAGTGGTTGATTTGTCCATGAAAAAATGACAACAAATCTGGCAGCTGAGTCAGTGGGTTCGTGTCACTGTCAGTGAATGTTGTTCAAGTGTCACTCGATGCCATTGCCACCAAGGAAAGGCTAAAATGTACGTGCGGCAGTCGGGTAATCAGATGGTCTGAGGGAGGTCTTGGAAAATGTTAGATTAACATGGTTACAATGTTCCTCTCGGCAGGATGCCGTTTGGTTTTGCCGAGTACACATAAAGTCTAAGGATGTAGACAAGATTGTTCACTGATGTTTGATTTGGTTCATGAACAGGGATTAATTCATAGATCAATTCACTTGTGAAAAAGGCAGGTTAAAAATGCTGATCCCAGTGATGGTGTTATTGGTGAGGTCTGGTGGTCTTAATCAAATTTATTCCAAATCCACACCAACTTTGTTTACAGTTTTTAATGACCTTTCTGGCCTTGCAATTTTGGTTTGATGTGATACTGATAGCCCTGTGATCTCATGTTTGATTTGTATCCTTTCCTGTGACAGTTGTCTAAGGCCTGTGTAAGATGTTGTATTGATCTGTGTCCTTTAAACTTTCATGAAATCACAGAAATCATAGTCACAGATAATTTTTGCAGAGATTTGGGGAATGATTAAATAATGTCTAAATGATATGTATTTATTACACTGTGATACAAATAAGTTATCTCCCTGGAATCAACCAAATTACACCTTAATGTGTTTTGCTGAAGGGACTCGCTGTTCACATGAATTTTGTGAGGATGGAGCTCACAGCCACTTATCTACTCCATCCACCTGAAATCCTTGAGGACAGGAAGGACGTCAACATTCACCATCAGTAACAGACAGAACGGATGTTAGTGTCCCCATTGTTCTAACTGCATGATGTCATTTCTCAGGAAATTTCATAAAATTTGAGCCATTATAGAGTGACTTACCTACATGGGGATTAAGTCCATGTTACTCTCTCAGCTGCTTACCCATTTACATTACCGAGATATAGTCCAGACCTCACTTATACCTCAACCCACGTACATGGAGACATTGCCTTTGCTGAAAGTGACAAGTACTATGCCCGTTCTCATGTGACCACTGTTGTGGTCCATAAGGGTGTTAGGTTTATACCAGTAGACAAATAAATACTACTGGACAGACATGTTTCTGTAAGCCAAATCGCACCAGTGTCCTAATCTGAAGGTGCCCCATTCAATTGTAAGCACACCTTCTTTAAGCAGGTGTATGCACTATATCATTGCTCAGCTAAGCAAAATTTTTCAACGAAGTGTTCAATGGATCATTTAGATTTTAGCGGAAGGGTGCAGAAATTTATGTAGGAGTAATGTGATGGGTGATAACATTTGATCATAGGGTGATCATAGGGTGTAGACATTTATATTGTGTGTGCGAGGAATAAACCTGTTCTTGAAAAAATTTAATATCTCAGCGCATGATCTGAAGTAACAAATATGGACCTAATGTCATGATGTCATTCTAATCCTTGGCTGAAACATATGTCGCTTTTATTATAAAATCAATGGTGCAACTATTATAATCAAATTTTAGCATAGTGCTTGGAATTATGTCAATGTATTCATTGAAAAGTACAACATCTTTGATTTTTTTTTTTTGGCCAAAAGAACAGATTTAAAATGATGATACAGTCAACAAACCCTGGTCAAGATGATATCCCGGGACATTACTTGTATAATAAGCTGTGAAATAATAATGGCACTGCAGGATAGTACTTCAATTGATGCTGGATTAGGCATGAAATGCATCACAAGTTATGAATATTTTTACAATTATTTTTACTAGTTTATAGAAAGGCAGAAAAAAAACACAAGTTTCCACCCCAGCAGATAACCTGGCCCACTTCCGCCTCTTTGCAATGAAAATCTCTATGCACATGGTACTAACAAAGCAAATGGCCATCAGTATACAGATAAGAACAATACATATTGTTGATGCCTAAATGACTGAATGAAATTGGTAGGTTTATGACATTGGTAGGTTTTGTGCTGAATACCAAAATGAGTTGTTGAATAAAGCAAGTTGCACAATTAACAAGTTTCCACCCAAGCCATTCTATGAATTTGGGAGTCATAAATAACATTCATTTTAAGGAGAAATTACCAGTTGAGGTCTAATCCTTTGAGAATTTGGATCCAGGAGTATATGAGTGTTTTCTTTATTTTAAAATGTCTCATGGCATAAGTTTATTGTAATGGGACAACAGATTTAAACTTTTAAGAACCCAGTACTTAAAACTTTTAGTGCAAGAAGGCCAGGTTACAAATGAGAGTGAAAATGTTACTTTCATCATTCTATTAAAGTTTATGGACAAGTCAATTTAAATGTTAACTTAAATTACCATTTCCACTTGAAACTCATATATTATAATAACAAATTTTCCCCACATATTCACATCATTCCAATTCAACAAGTAGTTAGGTTAGAATTGAGGTCCTCAGGAAACATTTGTATTTTGTTAAATTATTCCTAATATATTTTTTTATGAATAATAGACTTTTTAGTATCAAATAATATTTCTAAAATTTTGACTTATTTTAGGATGCTTAATTTACAACGTGATATTTGCTTAAAGGAAACTGTTATTTCAATCAGATAAATTCCCATATGACAGGTGAAATATGTTGTTTTTAAGGATACCCTTTTTCTTTCCATATATGTCTATAGAGTATTTTATAAATAAATCATGGAATAGAATCACACAATACGTCCTAAAGTATAATTTCCGAACCTTTTATGTTGTGACATAAGTTCAACCAATCTTTTGACCAATGTGAATGTGAAGTTGACTGAGCCAAATTAGCCAATCTTGGGTTGTGACTACAATCGATATGAGCAGTATGTGGGAGGATCAAAACAAATCAGCAAATGGCCATCTCACATAATGCTAATCATGGCCTGGGGTTTCTGCAGGCTTCTATCCAAATATCCCCTCAACATTATCACTCGTAATGATATGATTATTGAATCTTGTACATTTTGGCGTTGATGCTCTGACTGAAATCATTGTAAAGCTCTTTCAGAAAAATGACAGCATTTATTGATGAGTGACCCATGAGTGATTGATCTGGCCTGCCAGCTTGGGACATCGTATAGAGACAGAGGGCAAAGCGCATGCAACTTGCTATAACCAACTAGCCATACAGTGGCCAGTTGTTGTAGATGGGCTCACAAATACATCCTGACAACACTCCCTATTGATGGTTTTCTATGGGGATAAATCAATGTAAAAATGAGAAGCCTGTGTGTTAAGCAGGACCAGCCTGGCCATATATACCATCCAATACTCAGCCTGGTCAGAGTGGACAAATCCTGAGCAGAAGGCTTTAAATTCAGTTGAGCTTTAATTTGTTGTGATATTCAGTTTGCTTCCATTGTGGTAATCCTGTAATGTGAGCAGGAAGCTTGGCACTGGGGATGGAGGGGAGAGGGTAGCAAATGTAGCAGTAATTCTAGGTCCAGATTGGAGGATGATTTGCTGGTGAGCACAATGTGCCCAGCCCCAAGTGGCCATTGCACAGAGATGCCATGCTGCATCACAATTGCCACTGCCTCATATTTCTGTCTGTGTGGTGCTTTGGTACAGCATGTCTGAACAATATGTATACATACATGAACAGCCCAGTCTTGCTAATATGATTGGGATGAAACAGATTGCCATGTGAACTGCCCATCACTTACAAAGATGAGGTGTGGTGTTCAGCTTATCAAACTACAATCAGTTTATGTTCAGTCAACACAATGAATAGGATATTCATTTTAAAGTTCAAGTGAATTGTAGTTGTATGCAAAGTGTTGTTTGGTATCTGTCATAATCTGGACCCACATGACAACATAAAGTGCTGGTAGTTTTTTTAAAATTGGGTAACGTTAACATTTAAACATTTAAAGCCATTGAACACAGTGGTGTTAGCATTACTCAAACTTGCACTGATAAAAACATGAGGATTAACAAGGCATTATTGAGCAGTCAGTTCTATGCAAACATAGCATTGTTGCCAATGTGGGGGCACTGCATGGTATCCGATCTGGAGGTGTAAGCTGACATGATAGGTATGAGGTAAAAACATGTAAAATGAGATGTGAAAGGAGGGCACAGGGAGGCTCTGCAGCACACTCATATATACACTAGCACAGGCCACACTAAACACTAAGCTTATCACTGTACTAACACATTCTGCTGGGCACTCATACCCAAACCTATGTACTCAGTCATTTAGTTGTGAAAAAAACACAATAAGACAATGCACAGCTACAATGGAACTCGTATTTGGTGGGATGGGCTGAAGTGTGATTCCAATCAGGCACACACTGCTCTTGTATGACACAATATGGTCATGTGGTTCACCCTCCTTTTCATCTTAGCTTCACCATTATGTGTGACCAAATATATGCTGGAATGAGTTCTGCTGGTTTGGCACAGCATGTTGGTATTGTGTAGTGATGTGATGACCAAATACTGCCAAATATTCATGAAATTTAATTATATAAATTTCTATATATACATAAAAAGTCTATGAAGTTAATCATATTTAGAGGTCATTTATTTTGAACAGTAATCTCCAGACATGCCATAACATGCTGTTTGTTATAAGAATCGTTGCTGATTGGTTTTTTTTTCTCTGAACATGTTTATTGCTTAGGTATTTTTATAAGCTGTCCTCAAAATATTGAGAAGTATAATGTTATTTATCATAACAATAGAACATATCAGGCTCACAGCAAAGAAATAAATTCACATCTTCTTGCTACAAAATCAAATACAACCAATGTTATTCTCCCTTGTTTGAAGAGCAGTGAGTGAGAATTTATAATCACATCCTTTATTGATTTTTCTCATCTAAATGTGATCTTGTATTTTAACACACATTACAAACCACCTGCACAAATTCAAATAAAATGAAAATTATTCAGCAGTCTTCAAACATTTATAATTTGAGATTTTCCTTCATTTATCATGGCGAAAGGATGATGAGATATTTTATGAGAAATTAGATAATCGTATCAGTTAAATTTGGTTTTCAAATAGAGTAGCATATCAGCTGGTGCTAAATATCCATTTGGTCATGTGCACACAAAGTGACTAAATTGGGAAAGCTATTTTGTAGATGACATTGATATTTAATATCTATAATATTAAATTTGTTTACTACTAAATACAAACAAAAATGATATTTTTTTTTCAATATGTTGATTCAGACTGTCTCATATTTCTCTCTATGACAGTGACAAATTACATTTTTCAAACCTAATGGTAAAAGTTTGAATTTGGCAGTGGGCCACACATTACACATACCTTAGAAATAATATTATTCTCAATATGACCATTAGAGTTTAATGTTTTGTGATGGGATTTACTATCATGGCATTAGAATTCAAATATGATTATGATAACTGTGACTGATTGTGATGTGTATTTATTTGGATAGTGCTCTTGGACATGAAGTGATTAGAAAGATTATGAAGATCAGTAAATAAACATCCCAGAGGACTTGCTACATGGATATAAGCTACATTGACAATATCTGTTTCAACAATGAAAGATGATAAATAATGCTTAAACAATTTTGATTATGATATACAAAAGACATTCCTTGACAAATTTACATGTTTCTCCAACATTAGTTTACACAACTCTGTTATTTGCAGGAATAGGATAAGAATTAATTAATGTTTTCAATGGTATGATACTTTTTTTAACAAGCACATTATTTGTGCTGTACATTCTGAAGGTTTTTAAGATACTATTTTCTGGGTCTTATTATTGTCTTTGACACTGTGTCATTTATCATATTGTGTATGATACACAATACCTTGTTTGGTACCATGATATGTACCTTTTGATGCTACACTATAAAATCAATATCATTAGAATAGTAAAATTCTCAAGATTCAGCATTAAAGATTGCCTTTTATTTTCATATTTTAGAATGCTACTATAAACTAGGTGAGGAAAACAAGAACTCTAGATAGACCTGTGTATATGTGCTTATCCCCAGTGTTTGCACTTCTCAGATATTTGTATAAATATATTACACCAGGTGGCACCTAACACACATGTATGTCTGTGTTTTTTGTGTGGAACCTTTTGTGGTACACATTCTCTGTGGATGTTTCCATCTATATCTTGCAAGATGGTGAGACAAGGAATATAGGAATAGCTAAGAACTGAGATACACAAATTTGTCATTTGATCTTGAAAACTAAGCCTCATACTTACGCTTTTTGGGAGCATTGTCATCAAACTGAAATCTGAGGTTGATATTTGAGCTTTGATGAGAAAATATACATTCCCATCCACATTCAGTATAGAATGTGTGTGTGTGTGTGTGTATATATATATACCGGTATATATATATATATATATATATATATATATATATATATATATATATATATATATATATATATATATATATATATATATATATATATATATATATATATATATATATATATATATATATATATATATATATATATATATATAATACAAAATATATATATATATATAATACAAAATATATATATATATATATAATACAAAATATATATATATATATATATATATATATATATATATATATATATATATATATATATATATATATATATATATATATATATATATATATATATATATATATATATATATATATATATATATATATATATATATATATATATATATTCATAGTCCTGTTCTATGAGTGAATGGTTAAATATCATGTAATCAGTATAAATATGATCCAAGTATATATTGTGAAAAATTTCATTTTCTACTCACCATGGGCTAATCAAGTGTTCCCATCTCATGGATTCCTGACATTTTTACAGCATTTTTTCAAGTTTAGCTCATAAATGGTTGGCACATACCATGTGACATTAACACATGTCCAGAGACTCATTATTGATATACACTAATTAAGCCAATATTGGCAAACTCCTTGCGATTATGAATTGACCCACAGCCACATAGTTTCTGATTGTTTTTTTTTTCACATCACTTGAGTTCATTCACCAGAAGAGCTTTAGATTTTGTCAAATTCACCATTTCTCTCAGTTGTATGGGTATTGATTTCTTGTCTTAAATACATATCAAATATGTATATTAATCATCCAATTCCTGAGATCAGCTGGCAAAATTAGACTATGCAGACACCTGCAGAATGGTATTAAATGTTTACTACTGCCAGGGTATATATTTGCTTTGTTTATATACACCAAAATGTGGCCAACACTCCTTGCTTGCTTGCCATTATCTCATTTAAAACTACATTATTCTATATATCAGACAGTGCTGTTTTGTGTTATTCTTCCAAACAAATATTTTTCAATTTTAATTTAACATTATTTACTTGTTCGATAGTTAAAACAAACTAAAGTTTTAGTGATCTACGAGGTCCACTATTTAATGCACCCAGCAGAAGAAAAGCAGATAGACCATAATAAAGTGTTTACACAAAATATTACTGAGTACTGAGTATATTGAGTGTATTATAGTGAATGCCAGCTCTGTGCTGATGTATGGCAAATAAGGCAACACACTGGGTGCAAAATATTGTTGCTCCTGCCAGGTGGGATATTGATCAAAGCTTAGTCCATTATATTGTATACATATAAAGTCACCCTTGCCCGTAGCTGGCTAATACACAGCTATGTACTTATCATGACAGACCCACTACCTGACTGGGTGTAGTACTGTGCTCTGTCCTCTTAAGCAGAAAATTGCAAGTTTGGATGTCACAGAAGTGTCCAAATGGACAGTTCAAAGATGCTTGAGATGATATATGAATGAGCAAAATATAGTTCGCGGTTGTTATCCTGATTATAGTGTTGTGCTGCAAGAAGTGTCATTGAGTTGGTGTCTGTGTTACTATAGGTAACAATAAGTTACAATGAGAGGACAGACACCCTTCCCAGTGTAAACACCCTTACAATGGGTAACTCTCCTGACCCTGGCCTCAAATAAAAAGCAATTATTAATTTTACCATTTTCTCGCATTAGCTATCGGCAACTTGCCACACTTCACACCTATCCGTGCGTGGCTTTGTTTCTAGGCTAACTAACTCTGGTACAGCCAGTGAAGTGTGTTACTGGAAGGGAATTGTGCATGTCCTGAGGAGCAAGTGTGGCCATTGTATTTGAGCAGACGGCCGATATGATATTGGTATAGCAGGAGAGTCTGGTGGCAGCGGGAAGCAGGGCTGGTGACAGGTGCAATGGCAGCAGTGGTGGCTGCTAGCAGTCGTGGCATGCACATGGTTGAGAGCAGTCATACCACCACCACCACCACACTCTGCATTATACTGTGTCTTCCAGGACTGAGATGCAATATACAGGATATAAACATCACACTGAGAAACCACCAGCCAAAAATGACACTGACCTCAGTCTCGTGACTTCATTGTTCTATAAGAGCTATGCATCGCAATAAGGATATACATCAAACATCACATATATGTGGAGATTATCATTTTTCTAGTCTTGGAGGTATTGTTGTCTGGTCCATAATGGTCATACAACTGTAGGATTTGATGATTACATTTATGCAAGGTTTTTTTTAACCTACTGGAAACCTACCACCATGAAATGTCTGGAAGCCAATCAAGAGCTGATGGGTGAGCAAGGTAAGCGATCGCCCCTGCCCGGACAAAGGCACAACTTATATGACTGGCTGTTGTATTATTATTTCTACAAATGAAATCTGTTTATCTTTGCGAGATTTCACATATAATCATGTCAAGAATACTGTTTGATACACTTATGTCAAGCATGTGGTGCTTTGCCTTTCAAGCAGCTTTATCACATACCGATTCATTGAATATAATTTGAGTATACAATGTCATATCTGTGATAATTATTGTGGTGCAGGTAACTAGATATTTCAATCAGCTGAACATATAAATAAATTTCTTATATTTCATGCCGGATATTTAAAGTGATGAACATAAAAAAGCAATGTGAATACACCCTTGCCAGGTGGACCATGACAGTTAATGCACCTGATTTATAATGCTGCACGCACATTTACAAAGGCTAGTTACAAAACATGGGGTACAATTAGCAGTACTCTTGTGGTATTCATGCTTATTTAGCTTGTGGTTAAATGAGTGGCCCGATGCACATTTGTACTGGGTACAATAAGAATTATGTTACAGAACAAAACACTTTCAGAGAGTTTGTTCAGAGTGATAATCACTTCTAATTGGCTACTTCCTTCTTTTCAAATGTCCTGCCATGTCATTCTCGTTTTGTCTGTTGACCAGGTGGTGTTTCTTTGCCATAACTGATATGCAGGAGTTCACACACACATGTTGCTTGTACCAAAGCAAGGATGCTTTTCACTACTTTAATTCATCATTTAAACATTGTCTCTCCTTCCCTCAGAACAGGATATAACATCAAAACACACATCTATAAATACTATTGAGGATAGTTTGTTTCAAATTTTAAAATCAAGGCAAATGTAAAATTTGGCATTTTTTTCCTGGTTGGAGAGATTGTTGTGGTGATGATTTGGGTCAGGCAGATGCTGAGAGCTGGGATAGTTTAATGACAGGAGGAGACAGTCACATACTCCCACAGCATAAACACACCTGTAATATAATAACTAGGACCTCCCATATGCTGCTATTTTATTCTCTCATTATGAACGGCCATATACTACTCAGTTTATAGTTGATTGCCATCCCCTTGTCATATTGACACATTAGTTATCAAAATGGTTTGGCCTACTTGTTAACAACAACAAATGTTGTTTGTATCTGTAAACTAATGCTAGCAATGGGAACATGTTGTCTATCATAATAAAATGGAATGGGTGGTATATTTTATCCCACTTTGAAGCTGTAGTACAATTGTAATTAAATCATTTCAATACCTGCCCCAGATTTCTTATTGTTTCATATTCTGGCAAAATGTTATCATAAATTCTGTAATAAGACAATCAATATAAGACAATCAATATTGAGATGAATTGGCCGTCTCAATCATTGGCAATCATTCTTATGTCGCAATAATGATTACTTGAAAACTTTTCTGATTCAAACTCATGATGCTTTGATCGTCCTATTTCAGATCTGTCAATAACATCAGAGAGGGACACACCCATGTTTTATTGACATTTTGATTTGCATTAAACTTCTCCCATCAGCCCGAATCACATAGATTGGCCATTGCCTCCCATGTTGCATTGAATAAAATAATTTTCCTGGAAAAAATCACAACTGCCAACATTGTGTCAAAATTCATGTGTTTTCACACATATGATTAAAAGTGATTAGTCTAAGTTGATGTCACCAAATTAGACACTAGTAATGTACAGGCTATTTTTGGAGAAAAAATACTGTGAAACCCATCTTAGCATTTACTTTCACTAATTAATGATATCTGATATGAAGAGATATTGGGCTTGGTATATCTGGTAGAAATGATATGTCATTTAGGGAAGAATGGATTTTTTTAGGTGAGACTTGTAAAACAATACATTACATGTAAATATGACATTTTACAATTAAAGTTATCATGATTACAAATGTCATTGGCATACATGCAATAACAGATAATTTAAACATTTGTTGCTATTTGAGACATATTATTGGAATCAAAAATTGAATTTGTGATCTACTCTTCACATGTTAAAATGAAAACATACATACCATTACTAGAAATATGTTACGAAATGAAGAAGAATATGAAATTGAAGACAATCTATGCAGTGCCAGAGGTAAAACATACATACCATTACTAGAAATATGTTACGAAATGAAGAAGAATATGAAATTGAAGACAATCTATGCAGTGCCAGAGGTAAAATGTAGCGCATGTGTTTACTGTTTTGTGTAGCGGGAAGATTGTATTTACAAAATCACTATTGTCATCATTTTGGTTTAAATTTATGAACGTTTTTATAACCAGATGTATTTTTATGACTAGATATAGATTTACGTTCAATGTATTCTGGTGAAACTTTCAGTAACTTTCAGTAACCAATATATACTGTGATGTATTAAACAGTTGCTAACAGCAGCTTGTCTCATACTTTTGTTTATGTTACTATTCCTACTCCCTCATAAATAGAAACATATTAGATATGTTCCAAAAAAAAGTACATCATTCCCACACACACACACACACACACACACACACACACACACACACACACACACACACACACACACACACACACACACACATACACACATACATACACACACATATGTATTTGCAAAAAAAAAACATTTCAGCAATTGATAATAATAATTAGGCAATTATTACAACACAATAATAAAGATGTTAGGAATTTCTTGAAGAGGAAGAGATTTTGTTTTTAATAGACAATAATATATCTTGATAAGACAATAATGGAGTAGTTTTGAGGAGTGGTGATTTCATCAGAACTGGAATAATTTGTAGTCATAACATGAATGACATCATTCACACAATACTTCTTGAAACAAGGAAAATCACTGTGGATACAAGCCCTACCCCCATTTATCATATTTGTTTATGTAATGCCTAAATTGTTATTAATAAATATCTGTATTTCTTTGAGTTATTAACAAATAATGATTTTGTTTTTGCAGGTATCATGTCTGACCTACAAGCTACCATTGAAGTACAAGTGGAACTGCACAAGTTTTACAATGTGGATCTCTTCCAGAGAGGGTAAGTGCCAGATTTTGGAGGAAATATTTGTATACACAGGTTATCTTACCCATCTTAGCCCAGTAACAAATTCTGCCAGTTTGTCATTCAAGAGGCATTGACCATGACAGTGAGGTTTGCAGGACTGCCATATTTGCAGTAAAGCTCTTGTAGGTAAAATTTAGTAGCATTATTGAGATGAATTATAATGTCAGAAACATTATTGGAGTAGAGTAATAATAACTGATTCATAGAAATGGTTCAGGAGAAGAATAATTAGTGATTCATATATGGAAGGAAAAACCTTCTGATCCTGACTGATAATGTCCTTTACAATGGTCCTTGACCTACCAATCCCAAACTTTTACCAATCGCTGTCAGATGTGACCAGTGTGTGGCAGAAATTGGGCAGTTTGGCATGTTATTCAATTTGGCTAGCCAAACTAAACTGGTGTCCTTGTGGATAAGGCATCATTCCATTCTAAGAGATATATCCACTTTTAAATTCTGAGACATGCATGAGTAAACATAGCTTTGCATTGACCCAAACAACTTACAAACATCACTGCACAGGAGTAAAAAGTGATTTTAAGGCACTGTCTTTAAGGCATTTCTGAAAGTACTATTTTAGTTTCAACATTTGTGATCCTTCAGGTGTCTCTTGTATCAATTATGATACAAGAGTCCCTGGACCTTCACTGACCGAATATCCAGTGAAATTTGCAGTGCCGCAATAAAAGAATAATGGATGTTCTAAGCGTGGGACTTTATGAAAAGTAAAGAACACTCAAATACCAACTTTCCCTGAAGCAAGATCAAATCAAGATATGATTAATTCTTTATCTTATGGTAGACATTGAAATATTCAACATTGTCATGAGCAGTCTGCAACATTGCAGAGGGTAGAGGTTGAGCCTGCATGTAATTGTGTTGTGTAACATGCTTTGATGGCTGGTTTATGTATGCAAGCCACACCATCCAGCCAACATCTTAAATGCTAAGCCAGGCCAGAACCATTCACTCTTCAAATCCTACATAATTGCTTCAGTAATATGAGTTTTATGAATGTGATATTGATGGAATAGTATGCTTTAAAAATGTTTCAGTGGAAACATTGTTTATGTAACTTGACTCGTTCTCTGCATTAGCATACTAAAAAGCCCCCTCTTGAATTCCAAACATGTAAAATGCATTTGTATGAAGATAGGGACTGTTGCCATGAGTTTTTTGGTTATATGGAATGTATTTGACGGGAGTGGAGAATCTTTTGGGAGTATGTGGTTTGTCTGAGAGCATTGTAGTGGTTACTTGCGAGCAGATCGCACGCTCCATGCAGTGCTGTTCACAGTCTCAAGACCCCTTCATGTGAGTGTTTGTGACCGCTAGTGGTTCTTCACAGATGGTGCTTTTGGGCCAAAGAATGAAGTGGTCTAGAAGGAGATGGTCCGGAAAGTTGAGTCAATATTCAAGATATGCCTATGAGGGTAGGGCCTTGCAACCAGAGGATTATCAACCTGATACCACACAGAACATTGAGACTCTCATGCTAACAGCAGTGTCTCCCAGTGGGTGATGCAGTAGAGACAGCATCTTGGATTGGACATTCTGGTCATCTTAATGGAAAGAAATTCAGTAATAAATGATCATGCAAAGAGCAGGACCTAAATTGTGTCACCAAATCATTTATAAAATACTTTGCAATGATTGTTTTAAGAAGCAATAAAAAGCTTGAAGAAACAATCAGTTCATCAGATGGGAACATTGGTTTCTTGACATTTCTGCCAATAAAAAAACAATTTATGGATGGTATCCATGTGAGGCAGTGCTGAAGCTTTGAACCATTTACAAAATTTCTTAGATGAGAGCATTTTATATGAAGTAATGGTTCACATCTTCACAAGGAATTATCTTTTCTGTTTGCAGGATATGAGAGCATGTGATAGATAAGAGGCCATTGGTTGATATGAATATTTCCAAGAATTTGATTACACTATAAGCAAATGTGCTGAAAAGCAGAATGATTAAAAGAAAATGATAGTGGCAGGCTTTGACATATAGAGAAAAATGTTATCTGAGAAGTGGTGGCTCAAAGTTTCTAAAGATAATAGGATGTGTGATACAGTAAGGAGCATTGTCTATAAGGCTGTATTAAATGATTAATGTCTGGGTGGAGGTTACTTGCCCCAATTACAATATACAAGTCCCATTGTTCATAATATGAAACAAATATCTATCAAGGATTAGAGTAAAATCAAGATAGTTTGGGCCACTAAAAACCAAAAATATGGTTGCCCAACTGGGCCACTACATCAGAGCATTCACTGACCCAAACAGTGGATTATCATAATTTTATTTTAGCTCATTGAATTAGATAATTTGACAAACATGAATAATTCATTACAAACACATTTTAACATTATTTAGCATGATTTTTAAAAAATATGTTAACCACAGCCATAATCTTTACTCTTTAAATTATATAAATATTAGAACTAACTAAGATATATAATAAATTGTTCCACTTGTGAGTTGGCAAACCCGTTTGAGAAGGTGTTCACATGTGCTTTAGCATTACATACATATGTGATTGCTAACATGGTTTGATGCATTCATGGAATGTAAACATGAACCAGTTCATCTAAGATGAAAGATATAATTCATCACCAATCTTAGATATCAGCTGTTGTGAACACCATTATCTTGCATAATAAATTATCTATTTATTTAGTTTATATGTAAAATAGACTGCGTTGGAGCAGTGTGTGCCACCACCTTATCAGCAAGAAGTATGCCTGACTGTGTCCTAGCCCAGACTGAGCTGTGATGTCAGATGTATTGATATTACTGCACTGGGATATGATTAGTCTGGGGATGTCAGGGACCCTGGTGCATGTCAAGGGATCAGCTATTGTAATGTCTAATCATCACAGCACTCTCTCTTATCACAGAAAGTCTTCCAAGAAGAAGTTGAAAACTGAACAAGTGATGTATATTCCTTTTTCATTCTAGCATCAGAAACATCTTTTTTGATCGATTAGTCTTTCGTGTCCCTTGCATATACTGAAATGTGTATTTTTAAGTGAGACCCAATAGGACAAGATGCATTGCAGCTTCTGGCCAAAAATGAATTTGGGTAAAAAGACTTCTGGCCAAAAATGAATTTGGGTAAAAAGACAGCCTTAAATTTACCCAAAAATGTTTTTGTATAGAAATAACATTTTGAAGATTTAAGTGTATTTAGGACATGTTTTAGATTAAGAACAAGCCTTAAATGAGCAAATGTGCCTTTTTCTGCTTGTCATTATCCTGATTGACTTGCAGCACGATCTTGTGTTTTTTACTTTACTTAAAATATTTACCAGACATAGTTGTATATGAATAAGAAAGTCTTCATTTCAAGCAAAAAATATACAAATTCACAGTGTTCCTTTCTTCATTTTGCAGCATTTTTTCCTAAATTGCATATATTAGATCTGGAGGATATGTCCAAAAGACAAGACAGTTCTCTGAAGCTTCTCAGCTGACATTAATATGGTGGAAGCATACTTGCATTCATGTTGATCTCTCACATCCAAAGCCTGCAACATCCATACATTGTCTAAAGTTACAAGTGCTCTGTACCCTGTAAATGATATTGTTGGCAAGAAATATTGTAACCTTTTACTACCGTGGGCAGTGGGATCAGATCTGAGACAAGCAAGTGGCTCAGGTTTCTCAATATTTTACATAAATGAATAATATTTCTTTTTCAAAATGCAAAATAAATCAATAAAAAATATGTAGAATTTCCAGAATTGACATTTTGATAAAGTCACAGTCATATGATAACATTCTGCAAGATCATTTTTTTTATCTTATTCCATATAACTTTTTACTTCCGCACATTGACTGTTTTCATGATCTGTAAGCAACATATTCCCTTATGTTAGGTAGGCATAAGGTTGTTTCTGTCTGCATAGAAACTGAATGGAACTTAACCTTTTGCTAACCATATGAATGCACATAGAAAGTTGTTGGCGTTGAGTCATTTACTAGAAACTAGCCTCTATTACAGGATATGGCGATACCAGTCAGAGGTTTGCAAAAAAAGTGCTTAACACTCCCAGTATAGGTTTTACAGAAAATCCATTCTTATGGCTCATTTTTATGGCTTATTTTTGAACACTGAGCAATTCTAAACCCACTTGGGATTACTTGTGAAAGACAAGCATTAAAATGGTTTATTTTGGCTTACCAGAGATTTTTCCTGGAAGGTCCCATATTTTGTATGGCCTAATCTTTAGTGATGGGCGGCTTGTCACAGATCAGGCCAGGGGAGCATGGCTTAGATTTGATTAACCAATCATTTAAGGAGCATAGGTTGGCATCCATCAAAGGTATCTGATTCTGCTGCCATATATGTAACCCACACACTCCACCAGTGTTGAGAGTAGCACCAGGCACACTCCACTTTGTATTTTATTGTATTTGATCAGGAATAAAAGAATTTCATTTTCTGTTTTCTATGAAAGAAGCTTAATCTATGAATTCTTATTATTTATCTTATTCTTAAATAGGTTTGCTTTTATATTTTTTAAAGGAAGTTTTAATGCACAAATGTTTTGACATCTTTAATGTAAGTTTATATGACAATGTGGCTTACATCAGAACACCCTCTTGAAGTACCAAGTATGAGATAACACCTCAAAATAAGACAAACAGATAAAAGCCACTGTCAGAAAGGAAGGATCCGAGCTGGAGAAAGCTGCATCGATGATAACACAGATCTAAACTACTGCAGGTCATTATTGTGGATAAAAGAATGACTCATTTATATAGCACTGATTCCAGACAATGTCTGCTCATAGAGCTTGATAGTAACTGGCTGGGATTCAAACCAGGAATCTGTGGGTCACAAGGGGAATGCCCTACCAGTTGAGCTAATCTGGCCATGTGGCTATTTTGGACATTGTACTCTCAGCTAACTTGCAAATGACATTTTTATTTTATTTCACTCATCTTATTCACTGTATATATATTTTGAAAATATATTATTATGTGGGAATTTCATAATATCTCAGCCACTTATTTATATATTTTTGTATCCTTGCAGTTTTTTCACAGTGTGATTGTGTTTTTGGCTCTTTCTCAACTAATGTCCTGATTGGATCACATTAAATGGAAATAAAAGTTATTTTCTCTTGAAAGAGACATAAGAATAATTGTGTTTTATCTGATTGATGAATTAGATGAGTGCATGCAGCATCCAGGATGTCATTAAGCACACATAAATTGTCTGCTTATTTGTGAATGACATTTCCTTAATTTCGTCTGGACATTCTCTGATTTTTCACAAGCTTTTCCACAATATTTTTCAATACATGTGCTTTACATCTACATTTAAGTTGTTTGACATCTTGAAATTGTTTCTATGAAAACTGTTTGAAAATTGGTTAAAGATTATGAAGAATTTCAATCATTTTCTGATCTCAAATATGTCTTGTGCAGTATTTTTGTTGGATGGCATATTCTGTGCTGCTTTCTTTGATATTTTATTGCATATTACAGGGCTATATCAGCCACGCCCAAACAGACTACTAGTAACCTGCTAAAAGACCTCAGCTTGTGTTGACATTTCATTTGATATTTAAACATGCTCAATTATGGATTCTATGTGATCTTTTCTCAAAGCAAAGACTATATGGGTTTTTTTCTGAGGTTGAGATTCTTTCAAGCCTACAGACATATGAGAGGAATTGTTTTGGGAGGATTGATGCATTAAGAGGCCATGCTGATGGTCAGATAGTCTTATGTTATGACCAGGTATTTTAATCAATGTTTTATTATCACTGTTGTTATATTGCAGTGACCATGTCCATCTGCTTATTACATTGAACACTGTGGCCTTCATATTGGAATGACCATCACAGCCCTTCTATTGCAATGACCATCCCAACCTTCATATTATTATGACCATGACAGCCTTTGTATTATTTATGACCATCCCAGCCTTGAATTGCACTGACCATCACAGCCCTGTATTGCAGTGACCACAATAGACTTATAAGTAATTTTGCAAGATATTTTTCATTAATTATGCAAAAAAGATTTTATTTCAATTCTTGCAGATGAAAATGAAAACTAGTAAATTTATACTCTTTATGGGTAGATTAAAGAGAAAAAAGTGTCCTTAGATATGTCAAATATTAATTAATTTTAAGCTATTGAGAAATTTTAAGGAAAAACAAGCATTATAGAGATCAGAAGTGATGGGTGATGGGTGCTGATAGTTATTGCAGTATTTGGGGTGTGGCCATACACCATCTATTACATATAAATCATGGCTTAAAGATCAACAATCTACCCATCCTTCAAATGGCAAACAAAACAGTAAACTGTGTGGTAAAGCTATGGTGTTCACCAGCTAATATAGCAAGGTTAGATATATTTGGTGGTGGATCAATGTTGGCAGGGTGGTTATTGTGTAGATTATGATGATAGATCAGGCCGTAGGGTAAATATACACCAATGATGGAGAGCCTTTCATGGTACGCAGTTGGAACCAGACATTTATCTTGTCACATATTAATGTGTATTTATGCCCTTCATGCACCATGAAGGGCTATCTTATGATCATACTGTGCCACACATCAAGCATACTTGACCAAAAGCAGTTCCTAATTTAACATGATCAAATTAAGTCACACAATTGTCATGATTTGCTTTATCGAGTCTTAATTTTTCATGAACAAATAGTTGTTTGGCTTCAACTGGTACATATGATGTGTAGATGCAAATTTATTTTTGGTAGGTATTTCATGAAAAGTATTACAACTTGCAATTCGTATGGATTTACAATTGATGTGAAATAACCAATCTGTACTAGAGTAGCTAACAGATATACCTTGAAAACAAAAGTTTGGACTGTTGTGGTTTTAATAGTTTTATACTTATTTTAGGTGAAAATAATTTACATTTCAGACATAAAAATCTGATACAATTTCAGTAAAACAACTGTGAGAAATGTACTTCTTCACATCTCGTTATAAATCGTGGCTATCTGCAGCCTCTAGATATGACCTTCACTTGGATTTAATGGCATCAGGATTTAGATGATCATGTCAACTGCTGTGTCTACTAAAGTTTATAAAATCACATATCCTTGATAAATGAAATATTTTGCAGCGACATGGCCACCCCTATTACTTATTTTTGTCAATAAAAAGCATGCCATTTGCTTCAGGTGAAATCACCTCTCTATCCTGGGAGTTAATCAATCAGTGATGTGACCATCCAACACTGGCCATTATAAGCACCACTCTGGTCATTCCTCAGTATTAGCTCTGATAGGTGAAGGGTGCCACAGGTACCACACAAGGCAACTTTGGTATTTCACCAATATAAATGATATTTTATCAAGGTCAAGGTCAACACCTGCAGTATTGTTGCTTTTATTGATTATGCTCTGACCTTTATGATCCAAGGTTGGATAGTTTTATATGTATTGTGTCCTCCAAAAAGGCAATCCATTATTGAGTATCCAAAAAGGAAGTGATCAGTAACTTATATGGTTTCAACCAACCCGCATTGCCAAGTATCTTATCAATCAGTACTTTGATTTTCAAGGTTTCAACCACCTCTTTAGTCAAGGACCTGATCAATTAGCACTGAGCACAAGGTAGAGCCAATCTTGTATCCTGTAGCAGTATATCCGCTCAGCACAATTGATTAGTGTGGAAGTCAGAAATCATGTGTGACCTTGAAGCCATTGAGTCAAAATCTATCCTTTTATTTATTCATGTTCATAAAAGGAAAGCTGTCAAAAATAACAAAATCTCAGCAGTATTCTGGCAGATATGTGGTATCAGATGTACATAATATCTGGTGGGTTCAAATGGCGAATAATAGAAATATTATTGTAAAAATTGTTTATTGACTTGGCAAAGAGTAATACTTCATGTGATGAATTGAGAAATTATGGCACAGCTTCTGACGAAGATATCGTTGTGACATTGATAGATGAGAGTTCTGTGTAAGAGTCTGTGTGTTAATATTGTACAGATTGAGGGGGCTCTACATCCCTGTTCCAGTTTGTGGCCAATTCATTTGTCGGGATAATCTTATTGACTGTGTCGCTAGTGATCTGTGAATAGCCGCTTACAGAATCAAACTCCCTCCCCCTTCTTATAGGGCTGGTTGTATGGGCCTGTCGAGCAAGGTCCTATAAAGACATCCTTCTATACATGCAGGATATCGGGGTTGTTGTAGAAACTAATTCCTTTACAGACTAACTGCCTTTGCTGCTTGCAGAAGCAAACTCCAATGTAGCCTGTCTATGACAAGTTGCAGAGGCAAACTCCAATGTAGCCTGTCTATGATAAGTTGCAAACGCAAACTCCAATGTAGCCTGTCTATGAGAAGTTGTAGAAGCAAACTCCAATGTAGCCTGTCTATGACAAGTTGCAGAGGCAAACTCCAATGTAGCCTGTCTATGATAAGTTGCAGAAACAAACTCCAATGTAGCCTGTCTATGATAAGTTGCAGAGGCAAACTCCAATGTAGCCTGTCTATGATAAGTTGCAAACGCAAACTCCAATGTAGCCTGTCTATGAGAAGTTGTAGAAGCAAACTCCAATGTAGCCTGTCTATGACAAGTTGCAGAAGCAAACTCCAGTGTAGCCTGTCTCTGACAAGTTGCAAAAGCAAACTCCAATGTAGCCTGTCTATGAGAAGTTGTAGAAGCAAACTCCAATGTAGCCTGTCTATGACAAGTTGTAGAAGCAAACTCCAATGTAGCCTGTCTGTGACAAGTTGCAGGAGCAAACTCCAGTGTAACCTGTCTATGACAAGTTGCAAAAGCAAACTCCAATGTAGCCTGTCTATGAGAAGTTGTAGAAGCAAACTCCAATGTAGCCTGCCTATGATAAGTTGCAGAAGCAAACTCCAGTGTAGCCTGTCTATGACAAGTTTATGTTGTCTATGTTTTCTGTCTATGTTGTTGTAGAAGTTAACTTCTATAAGTGGAGTGGATATATGGTATCAAATATACTTTGTTCAGAAAGGCAAGGCATACAAATATTGTGATTTTGTTCAAAGAAGACAACTTATATTACATGGTTTATTTAATAACATGCTAATTGAGGAATACATGGCAATTTTGGCAGACAGAAAGTTAGTGAGATAAAGCAGACATACGTTGAATAGATGCAGAGTTATATGTGAATCCTTGGCAGGAGACAGCTATGGCCTGACAAGACACAGGCCACATCTGCCATTGCATTGTATTTGCCATCACTGTTAGCACACCAAGCTTCTCAAAGCCCTGCAATGTCTTACATACAAGCTGCTAGAAGCGAGTGTGTACTAATAAATCAGCTGTGCCAATATTACAGAACAGCTGCTGGGCAGAGTGACAGGATGAGAACCACTAGTGCCCTTATGGACCTGGTGCTAAGAGGTCGTCTGAGCAATGAGGCAAAGGTCAGATAGGACCAGTAGGCACCTCATGCAGGCAGTGGAGTCAAAGCAGAAAAAATACAACATTATATTTTAATGGTATAGTTTCATCCATTGAAAAATATTTCTCTGTCTTCCCAGTAATCTGTTTGTCCTTTGGTTTATCCATCTGTCACAGATTCGCCTTGGTTAAAATTGTTTTTATGATTTTACAGGGGGCATTTGTGACTAAATTGGGTCATAATTCTCATGTTCTGCCCTCCTGACATTCAAGCTGGTTTTGTCAAATTGGTTGGAGATGCATATGTTCTTGTTATATAGCATAACAGCCATGTTTGACTGTGTTTTGCACAACTAGGTCAGTAGGTCAGATGACAGCATAAAAACACTGATCACGAAAGATGCTTTGATGTGTGAACAGTCAGATGAGTTATGCCTTTAGGGGGTGATAAGATATTTACAATATTTATTTGCATCTTAAACATGTAAAATGTACAGAGAAACTTGCCAGATAAATTTTAAATGGTTTTAAACAGAGCAAATAAATAATGACTAAAAAGCAATGTAACCAATTCACGTATCACACAAAAGGGTTAGGTAGATTATCACACGAAAGAGTAAAGTTAAATTCATTCAATCTATATTCTTCTTTGTAAACAATTTCATTGGGAATCATGTTTGGTTCTTCCTCAGTGGTTACAATATATATGTGCAACAAGGTATGAAAGTATTACACTGTAGTCATCTGGATATAATGAAACAAAATCATGGTATTAATAAGAGCTAGTTGTCATGGTGACAAGCAAACAATATTTGTTAATTCATATAAATATATCAGTCCATTTAAAATCTTGTACAGGATGATATTTAGCTCAAAGAAATATTCTCTGAAGTGGTAAACTGACTAGCCCTGCTCGAATGTCAATAGAGTATTATGATATTAAGTCAGTCTGAGGGCAGTATATAGGATTCTCCTGGTTCCTGCCATGAGGCTGGCATTGCTGGAGCTGATGCTGTGTTATCTCCCATTTCTTCTTGACATTTGACTCTTCATTCTCTATATATGCTTCATGTCTTGATTTTCAAACATACCATATCTCTTTGGATATTTCTAACACCTTTAAGATCAGATTACAGCAGTAATCATGACATTTAAATCAGAATGGGTCTCAACAGATTTAAGCAGGAAAATCATTCAGTGGCTGATTATGTATGCGCATCACTTGTGATGATTATAAGCTGTGATATTGGTCATCGGATAATTCATTAAAGGAAGAATTAATGAATAAAGTCCAGCAAAGCTCACAATCACAGTTTATAACTCAACTGTTGGTCAGTGATGGCTCTATGTACCAAATGTGATGGTGGATTTTATCCATGCAGTATCAGTATACTTAAGTTATATCACTATTTTACTCTATTGCTGAAGATTTATAGTTCACAATCAATTTATTTATTGCTGGAAACATATATGCCGATTGTTAAAAGCACGGAATGAGGAATTGGTGTGTGTATCAACTTCTGTTATGCCAGACATCTGCATATCAAAAACCAGGAAGACTTCCCACTAAGTTGCTGACATTATTAGCAGGCGTAATTGATAGAGAGATGTGTTCTAGCTGATGAATGTTGAGGCTGATGGATAACAGCAATTATCGCTGTCCACACAATGGTATAAGTTGAGGAAAAAATTCATTAAATATAAATGTGGATCGTCCATCAGCTGAAGTCTCCTGACTCCCAGAGAGATGTATCAGTCTACATGGTGATAGCCATTTGTGTGTGAATCACATCTGGAGAGGGATTTTTAGATAGACAGATTTCGTATGATAGGTAATTAGAAGTTATCATTCATCTGTAGAGAGGAAGTGTTCCTATGGGAAACTGGGTGCCTTAGAGACATGCCGTATCTTTAGTTACATAAAAAAATCAAACTCAGAATGTGAACTTGTTGTATAATTGATGCCACTGTGTTTTATATATGCAGTATGTATTTTGAGTCTTATATTCATGAGCTGAATAAAGCAAGTGTTTCGGTCATGGATCTTAAGTTTTGATAAAGCAAGAGGCTGATTGGGTTATGGGATTGCTATGCCTTCTGCTAATCACTCTCTCTATCCATCTGTCAGTCACATATACAAATAGCATTAAGGCAATCTGGCCTGAGCACATATTTAGTCATACATTTTGCATTCAATATCCACAGAAAGAGCTTCCAATGAAGCATATTCTTGACTTTCAGCAGTTCTATCCCTAACCTTCGACTAACTAACATTTGGGAATTTAGGATTCCATAAGTTCATAAGACAACCAGAAAGTAAATTTTAAATATTTTGCATAATGGAGGATAATAACCTTGTCTTTTGTGACAGTTGTCACGAGATATCTCATTTATTTGTGTTTTCGGGCCATATGAGATATTATTGGCTTGAGGAGAAACTATTATCATGATTAATCCAAAGGTTCTTGATGTCCCTAATTCATTAAAATCCAAACCTGTAATTGCCTTATCCAGTATTAGTTGTCATTCATGATTTCCGATTGAAATTATTAAAAAAAATAACAAGGCAATATTACCTTTTTGGCCATATTTTTAATTATTAACTTGAAGATTATCCAATGATTTAACAGAATGCCACAAGACATTGAATGAATATCATTATTTCAATCTCATTGCCTCGTATACAAAACTGGTGACCTATATTAAATTGCTCAGACCCAGGTTATATCTGAAATAAGATTGCAAGAATTACAAAATAAACCATTCCATTTTAATCTTTGCTGAATTTATTGACAATATCTATCTCATTATTTTGGGAGTACTGGAATTTTTCACAATTAAAAAGTTACAGATGTTCTTAATGCATAAGTTCAGGACATCAACATAGATGGTTTAAGCAAAACATGGTAAGCTGCAGCTCAAAAATATTTTCACAGAATTAAAACATGATGCCTTCATTTATTTTGTTGGCATCCATGTATGTTGATCAGCAGTGTGGTGTTCCAATCTGAGTCATACACTGCCACAGGTGAAAGAGGCAATCAGGAATATCACTGGGTCATTGATGGAGGTGAGCGGGCAGAGGACCTTGTCAGGCTCCAAGGGAGAACACATCACTCACATTCAAACCAAACCATTCCAGCCCCATGATCAACACAGGCCAATATGTAGGGATATATAGAAAGCCAGTGTGAGTGTACGGTGGTGATGGAACAGGGAATATGAGTGCCGTATGCTCGTCATGTGTGGCATTATGGCTGTCTTGTAATGTTTGCATCTCAAGTGATTTATTGCATTGCCTACTTTCTTAATGAAGCACTCCCTGATTAGATGCTGCTTTACATCAGGCTTTGTCTATTCAATTTGTGCCACCCACTCTTTTGGACCTGTCACATTCTCACATTGCTGCCTTTTTATTATCAAACACTAATTACTTGTTTTTTACATGATAGGAATTACGTTGAAAGGAAAATTTATTCCTAAGTATTTTACAAGAATTATCAATTTGGTATCTTTTTCTTTAAACCCTACCATAAATAGCACACATTTTCTACAATAACAACAATTTATTCTGGTTTGATTTGTTCGTGATGCCTAATTTCCTCATTTTGGAGCAATTATCATATTTCTATTATTAAGAACAACTAATAATTATGTTTTCAGCATAGCTTTTTTAAAAGACATTATATATAAATATAATATGTGATTGCCCACATGAAGTCATGGTTTGTGTTGTTGTATTATTTCAAAGTATAGCATTGTTCTTGTGTAGATGACTATTGAGACACCTCCCTTAGATTATTCCTTCAGTAGACACTCTGCACAGAGAGCCACATACCCTATTTATAAACAGGTCACTTTGGTTGATTGGGATGGTGTGATTAGCTCAGCCTGACTGTCTCTGTACCCCAGAAGTGGTCAATTCCCTTGTGTGGCTGTGAGAACCCATCCCACACTAACTTCTCATACATGTGTATATGTAAAAAGGACCGTACCTCTTCAAAGAATATATCAACATGTGCATTTGACCTTTCATATGACATCATGGGGAGTGACAAGTAATTCCTCTCGTAACATCAATAATTGTTGGAATAACCATTGCTGGGATTTGGCTTTCATCATTAGTAAAAAATATGGTGGTCATGTTTTCCTATGCAGAGCTGAGTAATTGCATTGGGAAGTGATTATTGCTGCTCCCCTCCCTGGTAATACAATGGCCAAGCTTCCTCCAATCACATCTGACTGAGTGACATGCACCATCATGCACAGATTATGTCTCAATCAGGACAAAAAACATGGCTACTTCACCAAGAAACCAAAACTCTATTCAATTAAAAAAGTGACATTGAGATGGTGAAAGGGAGTGAAGTGTTTGATGGCGCAGTGTTTGTCAGTGGGTTGTGTGTTAGTTGGGGAGGAGGCAGTGTGTCCAGGGAGGACAGGTGGATTGATTCCCTCTGTGCTGTGAGGCTTAGACTAACAAGTGGCTGCAGACATTGATCTACAACCAAGCAGCCATACAAACAGCCATGAGCTGCTCGGGGACCTGCTCGGGGGACCTGCTTGGGGATCTGCTCGGGGACCATGCACACTGAAACCAAGGCCCCTATCAGAACTCACTGAACCCAGATCATCCAATACTTTATCCCATCGCTACTCATTCAGTTTTTATCTCTGCTGAGACTTTAGCTCGCAGAGCTTTAGGAGGGGGAAAATGTCTGTCCGTCTGTCCGTCCGTCTGTCAACATTTCTTTAAAAATCTTCTTCTCCAAAACTACCAGTACTACATCTTTCATATTTTATATAGAGGTAGATATATAGTTGAAGATTCAGATTCCTTCAAATCTTAGTGATGTCACCATTGACCTTAGTGCAGTGACCTTGAGGTCACAAATTTTGTACTGAGCATATCTCAGCAACCACTTATTACAGGATATTAAAACTTGGTATGCAGAAATGTCATATGTTAAAGCTACAATTTTGTACTGAGCATATCTCAGCAACCACTTATTACAGGATATTAAAACTTGGTATGCAGAAATGTCATATGTTAAAGCTCCAAAACTAGCAGTACTACATCTTTCATATTTTATATAGAGGTAGATATATAGTTGAAGATTCAGATTCCTTCAAATCTTAGTGATGTCACCATTGACCTTAGTGCAGTGACCTTGAGGTCACAAATTTTGTACTGAGCATATCTCAGCAACCACTTATTACGGGATATTAAAACTTGGTATGCAGAAATGTCATATGTTAAAGCTGTGCCTTGTCATACAATTTTAGTCATGTGACAATTGACCTTGACACATTGACCTTGAATTTAAAATTGGTGAACATGCCACATCACAACCATCAGAATTGAATAAAAAACACTTCATATCTGATACTAACACTAGGTTTAAAAATCTTCTCCTCCAAAACTGCCAGTAATATTTGTTTCATATTTAATACAGAGGTAGATAGAGAGTTGAAGATTCAGATTCCTTCAAATCTTAGTGATGTCACCATTGACATTAATGCAGTGACCTTGATGTCACAAATTTTGGAAGGAGTATATCTCACTAACTACTTATAAGAAGAAATTAAAACTTGGTATACAGAAATGTCTTAGGTCATAGCCGTGCCTTATCATACTTTCTTAGTCATGTGACCTTTGACCTTGACACATTGACCTTGAATTCAAAATTTGTGAACATGCCACATCATAACCATTAGAAGTGAATTAAATGCACTTCATATCTTTTATATACCAACACTATTTTATACAGAGCTAGATAGAGAGTTGAAGATTTAGATACCTTCAATTCTCAGTGATGTCACCATTGGCCTTAGTGCAGTGACCTTGATGTCACAAATATTGTAAGGAGCATATCTCAGCAACCACTTACAAAAGAAATTAAATCTTGGTTTACAGGAATGTCTTAGGTCATAGCCGTGCCTCGTCATACTTTCTTAGTCATGTGACCTTTGACCTTGACACATTGACCTTGAATTCAAAATTTGTGAACATGCCACATCATAACCATTAGAAGTGAATTAAATGCACTATATATCTTTTATATAACAACACTATTTTATACAGGGCTAGATAGAGAGTTGAAGATTTAGATTCTTTCAATTATCAGTGATGTCACCATTGACCTTAGTGCAGTGACCTTGATGTCACAAATTTTATAAGGAGCATATCTCAGCAACCAATTACAAGAAGAAATAAAATCTTGGTATACAGGAATGTCTTATGTTAAATCTGTGCCTCGTCATACAATTTTAGTCATGTGACCTTTGACCTTGACACATTGACCTTGAATTTAAAATTGGTGAACATGCCACATCACAACCATCAGAATTGAATAAAAAACACTTCATATCTGATACTAACACTAGGTTTAAAAATCTTCTCCTCCAAAAATACCAGTAATATTTGTTTCATATTTAATACAGAGGTAGATAGAGAGTTGAAGATTCAGATTCCTTCAAATCTTAGTGATGTCACCATTGACCTTAATGCAGTGACCTTGATGTCACAAATTTTGTAAGGAGTATATCTTAGCAACCACTTATTAGAGGAAATTAAAACTTGGTATACAGAAATGTTTTAGGTCATAGCTGTGCCTCGTTATAATTTCTTAGTCATGTGACCTTTGACCTTGACACATTGACCTTCAATTCAAAATTTGTATACTTGCAAAATCTCACAACCATCAAAAGTGAATAAACATATATCAATGGCCTTTGAGCTATGCATATCATTGCTTTTTTGTAATGTTTTTGAACATTTCTTCCTAAATGATCATTTAAATCCTTTTCAAGAGCAGAATTGAGCAGATAGTGATTTTGACCAATCAAAATGCATGTTACATATCAAATTTGGCCCCAACTTGTTATCTTGATTCTTATTGGCTATGTTATTCATAATGGCAGCCCCCTTGACAACTTAGTGATAGCTATTAGATTTTTGAAAAAAATCACAAATTTTGTGCATGAAATATTGCATTGGTAACATGATAGTGATTGGCAAAATGAACATCTCATCAAAACTGAATTGGGATCTTGTATGGAAAATCATAACCTAGTTGCTTATTGCACTTTATCTCAGTTCATGTGTTTTCAAGTCAGCAGAGCTATCAACCCATGGGGTTATGTTTCTGTTAATTTTTACTTGTTGCCCCTCAATCACACTGGCAATATTGTTAATATCTTTAGATATATACCTACATACAAAATTTGTACAAGCTACATATAGCATTTGATTAATTTGGAACTGGTCAAATGCAAGCTTTGGATATAATGCTTTATTGATATCTAAGGGCTTTTAAGATTTTGCACAGTGATTTACTCAATAGTGACGTATGTACAAGGGAGATATCTATCTCATCCTTTATGTGACTTTGTCTGTTGAGGAAGACTTTAGTTTGAATTTTGCAGACACCTGTGTCTTTTCCAGTCTTATTCTTAGAGTCAGCAATTCCAATAGGTCACAAGTAGATGAGTATTGTCCTCTTTTGATCAGATTTGCATCATTGGGTTGGAAACATCACGCTCTATTCACATTACCCCCCACACTTCAGGGCTGTAGACCATGACCTCCAAGAGAACCCATTTCAGCAAGATTTCGTGAAGACCCTTTCCAACATTTGTTTTACCAAAACCATTGTACATGGAACCAGTTGGTAGAGCATTGGATCTCTGCCTTTCCCGATTATGTAAGTGGAGGACAGGAGGTGGTGGATTCAACTCCCATTGGGAGAAGTGTTACTTTCACTGATTAAAGGCCCTGAAGTCGATATGACCATTGTTGCTGAAAGAGTCATAAAAACACCATTTCATAATTTTTTTTCAGGGAGAGCAAGTGCAGTATATCAGTTTATTTGTGACTTTGTTCTCTTCATCATCTATGATCAATAACAAATTATTTGCTTGAGAAGATGGCAGAGCTAATGATATTACATGTACAATGTTTGCTACTAGCAATAACTTCATTCATGTCTTAGGTCACATATAAACTACCATCTTTGTCCCATCACTTGTTCAATATGTTTTCCTAACTTTACCTACTATGGAACTGGTGTTATGTTGCAATGTGAAAGCCTTAACATTCATTCATTAAGACCCAATAGAGCATTGTCAATCGATTACAGACTTTAAAAAAATGTAGTACTTTGAGGTTATTTATTGTGAAGATTAACTGTGTGGCAATATCCCAATTACAAGATGAATTGCAGGAAAAATCAATTTGCAGAGAATCGTACACCATTTATGAGAACTTTTGCTTCTCTGTTCAAGAGTTTGACATCTTAACGAAGAGCGATATATTTTCATTAATAAACAAATGGCATGTCCCAATCCTCTGAATTGTTTTGTGAAATGTTAGTTTGAATAATGATTAATACAAACCATTAATTTTTCTGTCCATTATCATTTCCTTATCATCACTTTCCACTAACACAGTTTGAAGATCATAGGATATCTGCCTTAGTTTGTTATATGAGTAGAAAATGGAAGGTGATTGGTTCAAATCCTTCTGCTGCTAATGTTACTTTTACACGTGTTTAACGGCCTTCGGGTCCATCTGCTGAAAAAGCCATTTAATAAATATTGTTTTCCTAATTCTTTGCTTCATGTAAATTTACAGAAGCAATGGATATATATATGAAGGCCTCTTGTAACCTAGGAATACAATGTATCAAGTTATCATTGGCATTGCCAGGATGTATGTAGATGAACTATGCAGCCTTGCGTACTGGACAAGTCTTATTACATCCCAGTAACTAAAGGCAGAATGAGCCATTAGGCAAAATGGCTGTCTCACCCTCCCTAATCACAAGCAGAAAATTACTGTGAAGTCATTTGGAGGGAATTGTAATCATGCTAATATACCAGTCTCCACAATGCCACTGTGCAAGGTGGCACAAGGCCACCAAATTCCTTGATTAGACAAGTGGGTCTTGTGCTGGCACAGATGGGCAATCCCAATTATGTTTTTTTCTCTTCAGCCCTGATTGGATTAGGGTCCTGTAGTTAGACATCCCTTTTGGATACTATATCATGTTATTGCTATATATCAGAGAATGGCTGTACTTACTATCTAATGTCAGACTAATGAATATATCATTGACCTACTTTCAAGGTCAGTATACATTAGTTTATACTTGTATCTATAATGCCTTTTTTATTAGTCCAATTGAATATAGCGAAATATATTTATCTCATCCTAGAAGCTGGTGTTTTATTTTTTGAGGAGATGGGTGGGGGTATTCAACAATCACATTCTTCATCAACTGAGGTAATCAGTTATGCAGGCTGTGTCAGTGCAATTAGCCAACTATTTGCTTCTTTATTTTGCTTCTTTATATTCAGCATGTATTGATTCACTCAAATAATATTCATATCAGGATATCTATTCATTTAGTGATCCCAAAGGCATACCTAATTTCACCACTTCATTTTTGGTATCTTTTGGTTTGATTGAATCCTAAACTCTTAAGCATACCCTCAATTTACCAAATGCTTTAATATTATGCTTGCAATTGATATAAAATCTGTCAATGTTCTCCCTATCAAAAATATCTCTTGTGAAACTTAAAAAACTTCTCCATACATTTTATGCTCTTGGTGTGATATTTTAATTATCTGTGTATATTGTTTGCCAGATTGATTGCAATATTTGTCAAATAGATTCATGATATTTGTCAATTTGATTTAGATATTTGCCAGATTGATTTTAGTAATTGCTATTATCATTGCAGGTATTACCAGGTGCGGACATCATTACGGACCCCTCCGAAATCACCTGTCAAAGTGGAACTTAGTCTGCCCAGAAACTCAGGTAAAGGAAACACATCACAAAGCAACTCAAAGAGGAGAAACAAACTGGTTTTAAGTTGTTTTTATTTTGACACAGCACACTCAACAAATGCTTTGAGCAACCAATCCTTAAAGATAATACAATGAAAGAGTGCATGAGATAATATCACTTTATAGGCTTTTTATGGAAAGATAAAGGCTCATAAATGATTGATTATAACATTATACATGGCCCATGTTTTATGATGCATTATAGAATGACACAGTTTGATATTAAAGCATGGTATACATGTAAACTGTATAAAGGCAATCCCCCGGGGTGCAAAATAAATCAATCCCCAAACCTTTGTAGTTTAATACAATTAGGCCACACTTTGTGGTAAACAATATTGCATTGTTAATCGAAATTGAATGATCCAGCATTGCTTTATTTTTAAATCTGAAAAAAAATTAAGATTAAAATTCTTTTTAGAAGTGTAATGTGCAATTAGCACCTGATTATTGTACAATCTATCGGGTACTTTACACCTTGACAGAGTTATCACAGGCGATTTCATATAAATGACACCCAGAGTTGGATGTATACTATTTAGATCCGGAATTTGCCTCCTATTCTTTCTTTCATACCAACTTGAGAGTCTCATATCCATGGGATCCTCTGCTTACTGAATAGTTTGTGTGGAATTGTTTTTATGTCCTTCTATATCTTATAATAATAACCCTGAGTTAATGGCATATTGCTGGTCATATAAGCAGTAGATAAAAGAATACCCTTTTCTTGGTTTCTCTTGGCTGTCTTATTTTCTGTAATGATCATGTATGATTATCCAGAACACCTTTTAAAAAGCACCTCGGAATCTGCATCATCTGGTGCAGTACATGGGAAACTAATGTTTTTGTGGTTGATAGTGTTGACCCCTTGGGAAGTTGGTCCTCTATACTAGCATAGCCTTGGTCTGCAATATCACTCTCATGAAACACGGTATCTCTCTCTTGCCCAAATGCTGTATGACTGTCAAAAGGCATTTTGCCATGATTTGCCAATGCCCTGGAGACTAGATAATGAGCCTGTTTACCATGGCAGTAGTAGATAACCAGATGACCTGTGTCCATGCCTGCATTATGCATAATCAGTGTGAAGAGATTGCTTGGTGTGTCTGTTCAGAGTCAAAGTGGAGACAGCCAGAATTACTTGATCATGGAACTATATATGCCTCCACCTTCCAAGTCCCTATTGTCTCACAACAGGCAATGATCTGACTGGATTATGGCCAGTATTTGGCCAGTTATTGTGACAAATTGAAACCCCAACATTGTTGGTATGGGAATGATACATTAGGGTTTGAACCGTGATGTGAATAAATGATATTCCCAAGGCAGTCAGATTATGTCCAACAGACATTGTCCAATAGTCACATGAAATGAGAGATCCAGGACTCAAAAGAAAACCAATATATAACAAGCATTCTATAGGAATACTGACACAAATATTTGTGGAAAGCAATTTGCAGAATCCCCCGTGCATAATACAGTTGAGAAGTGAAGGCTGCCATAGCTTATGGTGCAACTCTGAGCTTTTGTGCTTGCATCCCAGGGAACTGAAGTTGACACACTACTGATGCTGTGTGCTATATTAACCATTCACAAAACTGTCAGTCTGATTCCCCAAAATGCTACTTCAAAGGCTTATTATTTCCACCTTTTCACATGACATCAGCCATGTGTCCTGTGTTTGCACCATTTTGAGCAGAGAAAGTGAGGTTTTAGTGAGCTGGAGGAGGCGAACCGCAAACATGTAATGTGGGAACTACTCACGGATCTGATTTCAGAATGCGATCAGTGAACCTCTGTGTGATATTAATGTTCAAAACTGAAATAGAAAAGACATTTTAGAACCGATGGTAGAGTATGAACAAGTTGTTCCCTCGATGTTTTATTTTTTTAAATTTACCCTCAGTCCCTGATGTATTGCAGTACTCCTAGTGTGGGTATGTTTATAGCATGAAGCACTCATTTTGTAATTTGACATTTGAATATTGATATTGACAAGAGTATGTCAATCAAAGTAAGAAAGGGAAAATATAATGTTTTTATATCACCTCAATCAAATGGAATCCTTTAAAGGAATAATTCAGTGGTTTTGAAAATAATGAATAAAAATCATATGCAGATGATTAATGTACTTGCTTTTTGGTTGTTTTAACTTTTTTGACAGATGCATTTCAATTATGTATCTATCTGTAAAACCTATTTGAATTAGACTCCAATAAGTAGCCCTGTTTTGAAAGCACACTTCTTACATGGTATCATTTTCAAGTGGAGTGTCATCAAAGAGGTACTGAAGGTAAAATTACATCAAATGAGTGGTAATATGCTTATGAAGTCAACAAAGGCCTGGCTGGTAATGCTAGAATGATGTCAAACAGTGCTATCCTACTTTGAGCCTCATCTGGGGCCACAAATAGTTCATGCTCCTTATATTTACCTATCACATGCAGCTGTTGGCAAAGACAGACATCATTGCTGATAGTGAAACTTTAATAAAGAGTTGCTGCATAATACCTTTACTTATTTATTGCACAAGAAGATCACCTTTTATATTTCACACTTCACACATAGAAATGTTTTCTTTTGATATCTCACTTTGAATATGAAGTTACATTATAAGGAGAACAGATTCTTTTTAGCATAATTCAAGCAATCAAAAGGATCGTTCTTAGTGTATAAAATCATAAAATTATAACAACATATTTCTCTTGAATAGAATCCTCTATGTTTCAAAAACTCCCCAGATAGATACTAAGCTACCAGTATATGTATTTACCAGTAAAGCTTAATAACCATATTACAAATACTTTCCCTAAGCCATAGTGATAGATATATTTTTAGATGAGTTATTTAACTGCAGTATTAGAATAATAAGAGTTATATTAATGTGGTGATATATGAGTGTATAATTTGTGGTATTTCAGATTGTAACCTGGTATTCCCAGCCTCCATAATGAATGGTGTTGCCGTGAGCAAGACCTTCCAGATCCTATATCGTAATGAAGATGTTACTGTCAATGATGTCATTCTCTTCAAAGTTCATACCCTAGTTGATGCACAAAAGGTATGTAAAATATGCACACATTATACAGAAGTTTGTGTGAACTAGTCAATAATAAATGAAAATCAATTTTTATTGCTGCAAAAAGGTGAAAAGCAACCTCAGACCAGGGCATAGTTTATGTATGAGTTGTGTAATCATGATTAATGAGTATAATATTATTTTACTGTTCACAATATATATATATATATATATATATATATATATATATATATATATATATATATATATATATATATATATATATATATATATATATATATATATCTATATATATATATATATATATATATATATATATATATATATCTATATATATATATATATTAGAGGGGCAGTTATTATAAAAATATACTGAAAAGTGGGTTATCATCTGGACAAACTTAACATATTAAAGCTACCGAAATATAATTTGTAGATGTGATTTATGACTGACTTGTCAATATGTTTGTTGATAATTCATATGTTTGTCATAATAAACACAATTAACTGACACAGATAAATGATCATGAATAAAAGTGAAGTCAGTTTAGTTATGCTCTGTGTTGAAGTATTTGTACAATATTTAGGCCCATGAACATAGTTAATCTGCATCCTTGCACTCTGTCAGTAATACTTTTCTATAAATGCTTTGCGATGTTCTGATCTATGCTCATGATGACCAGTGTTAAGTTTTAGATGGTAAATAATGACCCGTTTATTTACACATAGACAAGTACATGCCATAAATAGATCATTGACTCTAACTGTTTAGATTTTGTGATGGAGTAGGTTAGTTATTTTTTGATAAACATCGATTTAAGGGTTAGCTTTGATATGATTTACAATTATGGTTTATGGACTGCTATATATCTCTTAATTCTCAGGGGAAGTAAATAGTCCAGTATCCCTAGTTAAATAATTTTAAATTTAATTTAATTGAGATTCAGTTGGAACAGAAAACTATAGATATAATTCTAATTCTTTCATAACATTGTCAGAAACATGTCTTCTAGGTATTCATCACAGTAGTATGTAAGATACTTGATGTGGCCATTGATGTATGCAGTCAAAGGTTTATGTTTGTCAGAACCACACCCATGATGTGGGAATGTAGCTATTTCTGAACACCAATTGGAAACTCTTTATTTCCACTTGTCTGCATGGATTGCTCTCAATGAATGTAGTCTGCAGTAGGAGATATATTTATATACAAGAGTAGTTCAATGGTCTCTTTTATTTCTACAATTTCTTGCCAGAAATGTGGCATTTTTGCAAGTAGACATTTCTGAGACAAGTTATAATGTGATTTCATCAGTAATAGAGCTACTGTGCTTTGTATTGTTGTTGAATCTTCCAATGATAAAGATATTAATTGTTTGAGAATTATATTTGTTTTACAGTTCCAGATCAAAACTTAGAGCGGAGCTTTTGGTCAATTGCTTCATTTTATCAGCCCCACTAACATTTCAGACAAATGAAATCCACAGTCCAACACAAGAAGTTACAATTACTATCCTCACCTTTGTAACATTAACTTATCTAATTTTAAAACCAACACACTGTGTTTTCTGATATACTTTGTTTCCCAAGTTGTTGGCTGTGATTAAACATTGTGTTCCACAGGCTGTTATATTTTGGCAGGCCTCCACGTCAGCAGGGTGTGGTGTATCCAGTATATCTCCACGTATATCATATGGTTTTTGTATCAGCAGCATTCACCATGCAGTGTAGCTGACGGTAACCTGTTAAATTAATATGCAGGCCAACCACATCAAAGTTCTTTTCTGTGCTCACTGACAAGGACTGTCAAAGTTTGACATACAGAAACTAAGGAGGAAGTTAGGGTCTTGTTTATATGTGTTATGAGCTTCATCATGGCAAATTTCTCTCTTTGTATTAGTACTGAGGAGTAGTTGCATTTTATTGAATTGAAAGTAATGTCAAAATATGAGAATTTCTATCATGAAATCACTAGAATGGGGATTTTGATTTGCCGGTCCACGTGAGGGAACCTTGTCTTTTGGTACTCAGTTGTAGTGGAGCAGAATTGCTGACTTATGCTTGTGAATATATTAATATCTTGTTACCAATATTCAGTTCCTGTACTATCTGCTTCTAAATAATCCATCCTCCTAAGATCAGTAGGGACAGTCGTATCATTTCCGTTTGGGTTCAAACGTGTGGGTTTGCTGGCTGTGATCATTGATGGTGTTGGATGTAAACTTTATAAAATGGTAGCTGTGATCGCAGGTGAGGGTGGCAGGTGAGGGTGGCAGGTGAGGGTGGCAGGTGAGGGTGGATGTGATCACTGGTGAGGGTGGATGTGATTACTGTGGATGAATGTTTTGCCACAGTATCATAAATTGGGAAATTAGAATAGACTTCAGGCATCTGAGTGATGCAGAACAACTCAAACATGGACTCAGTCCAAGTGGCCATAAGATCTGTGTTATATTGTATTGTTTTGTCATCGATTGTCAAACAATTTGGCACATATCTTACAAACACCCTCATGTCATCCTAACATCACCCTGTCATTAATATCGGCTGCACTAACCCTCAGCCCAACTTAATTATTTTAGCCCATTTATTAAAACTAATATCATGAAAAGAAACAATACAATTGTGAAATGTCAATAGACCATCAGGCATTTTGGACAGTTGGTGATACAATTAATCCCCCAGGTTATAATGTTATACTTTGATGAATGCCATTTAGAGAGACAAATGGGGCAGATGTATTAGTTGTTTGTTTCTCATTAGCCTCTGGCTTATTGGCAATCAGGTCACAGTATCAGGAAGCAGGATATCAGATAAACAAGGAAAAGTGGTGCTCCACATGTAACATGGATGGGCAAAAAAATCAACAAACTAGACAAAAAAATAAAGTTAGAAAACAAGTCATTTAATCAAACAAACAAAAAGATAACTGAACAAGACAAAATTAAAACAGAACAAAAATCACAACAAACAACAATACACAAACAAAAATTAACAAACATTTAAAACATTTACACAAAACAAAAAATTCTTATATGTGAGAAATATTCACTTTATGTAAACAAACTGTGATGTGACATACTGACCAAGAGTAACACAGATAGTCCCTTTTTGACATTCATTGCCGACATATAATGTACATCAATAAAGGAAAGAGGCTTGTTAGGTTTGCTCTTTTTTGTGTAGGTAGGAAAAAAGGACTTGATTTAAAGCAATCTTTTGATATTAAGGAGTATCTTGACATTATTCTACAGGGAGCAAATATAAATTGAGGAACATGTTGGGCTTCTCATTAACACTGGTCTAACAGCCTGGTAGGAAATGAACGGTGGCAAAAGGTTAAGGGTTACTAGATCTGAAAATTTATCTCGTACCCTTTGAGGCCATTGACCAAAATCTTAAAGGCTAATCCTAAAACTTAGTAAGCTGCCATTAATGGAATAGGACAACTAGGGAGAAAATATCATAAAAAGAATAGTGCCAGTAGAGAGAAAGTGCCAGTAATTCAGCAGAACCAGTGCCAGAATGACATTTACATTAACATTCCATCACATAGATTTAGATCTCCATGTATATTGTGTGAGCACCGGTTTGCTATATGGGAACCAACTATGGTGACCTTCCTCAAAAGTACCATGCTGCTATAAACACCGATTGTTTAAAATTTATTTTTCTGGGATTTAGCATTATTATTGAATATTATTCTGTTAGGGAAGGGGGACATGCCTGTTATGACAACTACTATAGCTCATGGGAGCCTGCCATGCACTTTAAGATGATGTCGTTTGGCGAGAAGACATCGTAGAAACTCCGGCAACATTTATTTTGCAGTTAAAAGTTCCTGAAGACCTGTACAAAGTCTTAAAACTGCCCAATTGTGGCCAATAATCTCCCAGTGCCCTCATAATACCTTGGCTTGCATCTTTACTAAAATCGGTACAAATATGACTTGGGGATCAGTCAAACAGACAACTCCTAAATACTCCATTTAGCTGACACAAGCCACCAAATAGTGCATTATTGCAATTCATAGTAGGCATGGCATCAGTAACATAAAAACATGACAAAAAACAAATGACGATGCAATAAACATATGCAGAAAAAAGCATATCATAAGAGAAAAAAACATGCTATCTACTGATACAGGGGAAGGTTATGCTATGTATGGTAGTCTCAGGTGGTGAAAGTTGAGTATTTTGCTTTTTGCCTTGTGACTATATCTGATTGGCATTAGTGCCATTAGAGTCAGCGTGACCAAGGAGACCACACCTATAGTAATGCACTCCTGTCAAAGCTTTTATAGTTATCATAACTCCTCAGCATCTGTACTTGTTATACAGGTTTGGTATAAAACATTGATGAACTACTACACAATGAAGCCATTGAAGTCCCTATGTAGCCACCATACCTAATGATATTATACCGACTATTGGTGTGATCAGAACCACTAGAGCCAGATTTGTCAATAAATCAATGCCTGACATATTATTGTTAAACTGGGTGACTCCTCAGATGCTTGACAAGACAATTTTGATTGTATACATAGTGAAAGTAGAATGAAAACTGACCTGAATCAGGTGGAATGACAACATAACAATCAGTTGCTTATCATAATTTGTTTCATACTTTTGTTTTTGTGATTTTCTTCAATTCCTGATTAGAGAATGAATAGATGCCATCAAGATGTCATTGGTTTGGCTGTCAGTTAGCTCAGGACTGTTCCCTAAAAGGCTTGGGTTTTGGGACATTCTCAAAATACAGCAGGTTGGCTGGGTCTTGCAATCTTCTTTTACAAAGATGTATAAATATGCTGTATATATATTTCAAAGTAATGAATAAGAATTTTTGGAATGATTTTTAGCAGGACTATACAAAACCAAAAATTGCTTTAACTCAGTGATGTTTCAAAATGACAGTAAAATGTTATTTGTTTTTGCAATTAGCAAGCAAATTCATTTTTTTTTTATTGAAGAGATATAAGTTATGAGATATTTGCATGTGGCAACCTAGTATAGAAGTAGTGGGCGGTGTCTATCAACTATGTGCCAACAGCTCCGGATACAATGCTATCTATAATACCAGAACTATATATAGTGTTGATAACGTAGAGTACAGTCTAATCCAAGTTGTAATGCCAATCGGCCTGTTGTACCGAAGCATGAGAGATATAAACACAATTTAAAGTATTACTTGTTTTCTCAAATAGGTGTATAATACAGTGATGAAAGTCTTCAGCAAATAACCTGAATTCAGGTTTTTTTCTTCAAATGTGAAATTCAAAATGGTCTGAACTCAGTCTGAAACATCCAAAAAATGACATATCTGAAAGGAGGTAGGGGTATCTTCAGGTTAATTTTTAAGGGTTTCAGGTTTTTTGCTGAATGCTGACTTTCATCGCTGATGATATAAAATCAGGCTTGTCCTAATGCATTGTTTGCATCCCAGATGAGACTAATATGATAATATAGCTACAGACAAGTACCGGTGAGGAGGAATCTCCTATCCTGGTTGGTGTAGCATTGAGATGCTTGGTGCAGTCTGTGTGTGATGTGTTTGCTATGCTGGTCAGGGTACATAATGAATGAGGGAGGATCAACACAGCCCAATCTATATGTGCCTCTGGTGCTGGCTGGGTCACATTGGTCACAGACAATGCTCTCTCACCATCTAACATGGATAGAAACATCTCAATGTCAAAGGTCAAGGTTACTAGGCTGACATAAGTAAATTTCTTAAATAGTAGCCTGAAAATAAATGATTAGTAGCCTGATGATTAAATTTTCACAGATATATAGTTTTCTATAATTATGGAGCCTCTTTTTGGAATAAAATATATCTGGAATTGGAAATAGAAGAGAAGAGTTAAGATTCAAACAGACATGAATAATACAGCCAATACAATCAGTGGTTATAAGCATAATAAATCACTGCCAGTCATTGTCTACAGACCATTAGCATCATCATTTCCAAATCACAGCAGAACAGTTAAACTCATCAGATTTTCCCCCCATTGTGTTTGGTTTAGGCTCTTTCGTCTTGCCAAAGAAGTCATTTATCGTCAGATCGCGCATGGAGAGAGCTGTGACATGGCCGGTCTGCAGAGGAAATAGTTTCACCCAGACATTCTGATTGGGGAAGCAATCATTTGTTCAGGAAATACTCATCTGCCTCTCCTTGTCATGCTTATAATCCAGCTATTCTTGGATAGAAATATGTCTCCCAATCATCATGTTTGTATGGTAAATGCGATGATCGCTATAATATATATTTTTGTTCTAATTCTGTGGCTTTACCTTTATATATATATATATATATATATATATATATATATATATAAATGTAATACAATCAGCTCTTGAGAGATATACCATTTTTAAGCCAAGCTATGTAAATGGCTTGGCTTATTGTCAACAAGAGGGTTTCATGGGAGGGCAGGCATAACATTTTTGCCTTCCAGAGCTGTATCTTAGTAGTACTAAGTAGAAGCTCCTTCATATGTGGTATATAGAATAACCTTGTAAGGGGTGTGTAAAGTTCTGTTGATGTGACCTTTGTAATTAAGATGTTAAGGGGTATAATTTTATTATGACTTTTTGTCTTTTGACCTGCCTGAAATGGCCATCACTCTGAAAATAGATTCAGGACGCAAACATCTTACAGTTTTGTGTATGTATATTTTTTAGCAGGGACAATTGCTACCTAAATATCACAGTGTTTTTCCTATTTACATGGGGCTTCACATAATTGTTCTCTTCTGGTGAAAAGACATCTGAAAATGGCAATGGTAAATGAACACTATGCATAGTCACTGGTAATTGATATCATTCACTGGTGAACATGTGTGATTTGATTTTGCCATTTTCAAATATATACGCCTCAATCAATTATTAACCAATCAGAATTCAAGAAATTTATAAACACGATAAACCAATATGGTGGCCTCCATATAAAAGTGCAATAAGTGAGAAATATATTACATAGATTTACAATCAATTTGATTTTAAATGATGAAAAGAGTAGGACCAGCATAATTTGACATGTGAGTGGGTACCGTATTTACTCGAGTATAAGTCGAGGTTTTTTTCCAAAAACTCTTAGTTAATGTTTAGGGGGTCGACTTATACATGAGAGCAACCTGTGGACGAGGATTTACGCCAAAAAATTACGACACTATGAGTTTTCATTACTGACATTCTTATTTTCGAAATAACGAATATCGGACATAGCGGGTCGGTTTAACAGTCTTATACTCGAGTAATTACGGTAAAACGTAAATACGATCTTCATATTTTCGAAATAACGAATATCAGTCGCAACAGATTGATTTTAATTGCGTTTTAAATGATAAAGAAAGGTATTTACCCAATATTACTGGTCTATTATTCGAAACGCTTTGTTTTGACTTTGTTCTCACTGATTCCAATTATCAGCGTTCACAGTTTTGCAATACGTCTTTGTTTCCACTGCTTTGAGTCGTGTCTTCCCGCTTGGAAAGAAATGCTTTCAGACGTGGATCGATTTTAATTGCGTTTTAAATGATAAATAAAGGTATTAACCCAAATTGTTCGAGAACAGAACAAAACCATCAATCCATTTAAAACGCAATTAAAATCGATCCCCGGGTGAAGGCATTTCTGTCAATTTCTTAAGATCGTCAACACGTGGTCGCAACACGTGGTTGCAATTTAGAAAGGCGGAAGTGACGGGAAGAGGCACTTGTTTTTAGCGCGAAAACGAGTTTGATATTTTAATTGCATTTTAAATGATAAATAAAGGTATTTACCCAATATTATCACAAATTATGCTTCGCAGGTCGAGAATTTATCCATGAAGTAAAATGTAAATATCACGTACGTGACGTCGCGTTAATTCACGTCCGCAACACGAGGAGAAGCCAGGGATCCATCGTTGCGCAATATATTAAATTTTTCAATGCGAGTTGATACACTCCATTTGTTTTCGCGCCAAAAATAAGAGCTTGTCCCCGTCACTCCCGCTTTTTAAAATGACGACCTCGTATTGCGTAATGCATTTAAATGGATGAATGGTTTTGTTCTGTTCTCGACCTGCAAGGCATATTTTGTGTTAATGTTGGGTATATACTTTTATTTATCATTTAAAACGCAATTAAAATCGATCCATTTGTGAAGGCATTTCTGTCAAGAAGGGAAGACACGACTCAACACGTGGTCGCAATTTTGAAAGGCGGAATTAACACCTTCCATTCATTTAACATGCATTACGCAATACTAGCGTGAAAGCATTTCTGTCCAAACGGGAAGACACGGCTCAAAGCAGTGGAAACAAAGACGAATTGCAAAACTGTGAAGGCTGATAATTGAAATCAGTGAAAACAAAGTCAGAACAAAGCGTTTCGAAATAATAGACATCGGACGTATTTACCCCTCTCCCACCTTTCAAAATGGCGATCTTGAGAAATTGACAGAAATGCTCTCACACGTGGATCGATTTTAATTGCGTTTTAAATGATAAATAAAGGTATTTACTTAATATTATCACAATTACGCTTCTCAGGTCGAGAATAACAAAGCGTTTTCATTATTTATCATTTAAAACGCAATTAAAATCGACCCACGTGTGCAAGCACTTCTGTCAACAGGGAAGACACGACTCAAAGCAGTGGAGACAATGACGAAACGCAAAACTGTGAACGCTGATAATTGGAATCAGTGAGAGCAAAGTCAAAACAAAGTGTTTCAAAATAATATTGGGTAAATACCTTTATTTATCATTTAAAACGCAATTAAAATCGACCCGCTACGTCTGATATCAGTTATTTCGAAAATACGAACATCGTATTTACGTTTTACCGTATTTACTCGTGTATAAGACCGCTAAGATCTTATATCGTAAGCATATTTAAGTTTCACTTTTAAAATGACCGCCAAGATTCAGCTGAAGCTTGAATGGTAGCAGAGCCGATATGTCAAGAAAAACCAACTCGACTTATATTCGGAAATTGTTTTTTTTCAAGAAAAATAACCTCAACTTTGGGGGGTCGACTTATACACGAGTCGACTTATACACGAGTAAATACGGTAGCTTGCCAGTCTCCATGTCATTTTCATGCATGATATTTGAAATGAATATATTTTTCTTGTAATCTTGCAGGTGAATATGAAACTTGATTTTGATTTTTAATGCCTGGGCTTATATAATCCTCATATGATCGTATTTAAGAAAAGTGTGTTTTGGCACTGCAGAATTTTTTTACTATTTTTTAATTGTTTCACAAGTCTGGAACTATTTTCAAAGAAAAAAGAGTTCCATCATAAACAGGAGAAATTATTGCCTGATTCCTGCAGGTTAATCTCCTGGCCTGCCGCCTGGTGACCCATCTGCACTTCCTCTGGGTTCAGCTGGGAGCATTGTGCAGTCTCAGAGGTGATTCCTACTGGAAGCACAATCTACCAGCACAGCAGGCACTTTAACATTGTAGCTGTTACCTAATGAAAACTAATGGAGACAAATATCTTCCATCTTAGCTCCAGGCAAATGCTTTTAACTTTGCCATCACCTAGAAGTGATAAGTTTACTTATTGATGGTTTTAAAATCTTAATATTTCTGTGATTGCTTTTAGGCTTGATCATCCCTGACATGCTTAATGCATGCTTCAGTATATTTTAAATGGCCACATCAAAAGTAATTTGAAATGAATTTGTCAACTCCTGCTACTCTAGTTTGGCTCCCTCCGACTGAGTGGCACAGGAGCTATGGTGTCCGGCTCTGTGTGTGAGTCCGTTTGTATGTGTGTGTACGTCTGTCAACAAAAACTAAGATTTTGAAATACCTTGTCAGTTTTTAGCTCTGCTGAGACTTTAGCTCACTTTAGGAGGGGGAAAAATGTCTGTCCGTCTGTCTGTCCATCCGTCTGTCAACATTTCTTTAAAAATCTTCTCCTCCAAAACTACCAGTACTATATCTTTCATATTTTATATAGAGGTAGATATATAGGTGAAGATTCAGATTCCTTCAAATCTTAGTGATGTCACCATTGACCTTAGTGCAGTGGCCTTGATGTTACAAATTTTGTGAGGAGTATATCTCAGCAACCACTTATAAGAAGAAATTAAAACTTGGAATACAGAAATGTCTTAGGTCATAGCCGTGCCTCGTCATACTTTCTTAGTCATGTGACCTTTGACCTTGACATATTGACCTTGAATTAAAAATTTGTGAACTTGCCACATCACAACCATTAGAAGTGAATTAAATGCACTTCATATCTGTTATATACCAACACTATTTTAAAATCTTCTCCTCCAAAACTGCCATTAATTTATGTTTCATATTTTATACAGAGCTAGATAGAGAGTTGAAGATTCAGATTCCTTAAATTCTCAGTGATGTCACCATTGACCTTAATGCAGTGACCTTGATGTCACAAATTTTGTAAGGAGCATATCTCAGCAACCACTTATAAGAAGAAATTAAAACTTGGTATACAGAAATGTCTTAGATCATAGCCCTGCCTCGTAATACTTTCTTAGTCATGTGACCTTTGACCTTGACATATTGAACTTGAATTCAAAATTTGTGTGCATGCAAAATCTCACAACCATTAAAAGTGGAGCAGACTTGAGCAGATGATGATTTTGACCAATCAAAATGCATGTTACATATCAAATTTGGCCCCAACTTGTTATCTTGATTCTCATTGGCTATGTTATTCAAAATGGCAGCCTCCTTGACAACTTAGTGATAGCTATTAGATTTTTGAAAAAATCATGACAAAATGGAAAAAGAACTGAGTCTAATGGAAAATAGATAGAATTAGACCTCAGAAAATACAACATCTTGCCTACTTTGGGATCTTGTATGGAAAATCATAACCTGGTTGCTTGTTGAACTTAATCTCAGTTCATGTGTTTTCATTCAAGTCAGCAGAGCTATCAACCCATGGGGTTATGTTTTGAGATACAAGCTCCAGGCAGGCTTTGATATTCTGACTGATTTGTGTGCAAAATGAATTAGTCCGAGGACGTCTTTATCAGATCAATGGATTCTGACTACAGTGTGATTTGAGTAAAAAAAAAAATACTATTTACTTAATTTTTTATTAATTTATTTTACAGATTGAAGAAAGCATAGATAACCTAGATCTACAGCTGGGTCTGGACCTCTGGTTCACTGATGATGAATTTGGGTGAGTACTTTTAGATGATAGAAGTAAAGTCATCTTCTAATCAAGCAAATATATATTACTAGTCTGTCCAAAATTAGGATTTTGATAAACTCCCAAGATAAACTTACAAAGTATATTAGAATTGCCAAGGATGTCTTAATTGTTAAGTTGTGTAGATATATTGTGACTCTCTTGCTGATGCGAGTTGAGTTTTCTTTCTTTCTGCATTCGAAAACATATTAATATAATCTCCCAAGATGTAATGCTGAGTGATATGGGGCTACAACCTTGACCTTAGATGCTTAGTTGTCTCGAATGGCATATGTACATGAATGCTAGCCTGTCATAGTCTGTCACTGTATAGACTCTGGCAGATTTTACGTCAGAAAAGTAAATTAGTATTTTGATGATTGGCAAGAAAGAAAATGTCCATTCACATAGTAAAATCTTAAATTTATCACCTCATGTACAGTATAGAATTATATACAACAAATTAGCATTATTTGTTATTAAGTGATTATGTACATGCCAGAAATATTGCTCCACTGAAAATAATTGACTCCACTCATTCCTTTTGACGGCGGGTTTTTTGCATGGATGGGTACAAGGTAATTTGGTATTTTATGGAGTTTAGGGAGCTCCTAAGCAGCTTTGCACAGCTTTGGATTTTTATACATGAAGACACAAATAAGAACCACTTATTGTGTAGTAAGTGAGTCCTGTGAGTTTTGCTCACTCTATTTTGGTATAGCTAGTAAAATATTATCATATCATCCTAAGTTTATTTAATATGACATAATATTTTACATGGATTAAACACCTATTCTTAGATAACTATCAGATAGCTTCAATATATATGATATATACATATAAGCATATACATATATATTTTCATACTTATTCTGTTTTTATTTACGATAATTAAGAAATTAACCAATTTCAACAAATTTTGTTTACAAGTTCCTGAGATTTAAAAACTTTTGTTTATTTTTATTTATTTTAGTTAATCAGGTTTTGATTAATTAATACATGTGCTTAAACCCTTATGTGTCCTACTGCTTTCAGGCCATCCCTATTCGATGGAAGGTTTGTGTGAAAAGAAAAATGTGAACTTTTCTTGTCCCTGTACTGTAGCATCCAGTAACCTATTCCTTTTGCCCCCAGACTCTGAGGTTATGGCTGTACATCTCTGTCCATTAGTGTCCTAACACAATAGTCCTCATCCTCCCCAAATATATATACATATAAACATGTGGTGAAGTCAGCTAGTTGTGCAGTTGTACTCAATTTTGTATTTTGATTTTGTGACCTCATGGCAGTCCAAAGACGATGGCAAATAGGTAATATAGCATTATGACCTATTATGAGTATTATGACCTTTGTGGAGTATTTCTGTACATTTGTATGTGTTTGGGAAAAACCATTTGCACAAATAATTTGTCAATTCATTTTTGTTACTATTTTTAGAATTGTCTCTTTTATACATCAATCTCAGTTTAAACTTTTCCTAGTTAATTCATCTTATGAAATATAGTTTTAGATTTCTAAATTAATTAAGAGATGTGTTCCTTTAAGATAATCTATAGCAATGTACCTAGCAAACCTTTGTTAAATAGCTTGTAGATGTGCATATATTCAGAGTTAAGCCACATATATTGTGGCCAAATTCATGTTCTATTATGGCTTACTAATAGTTTTGTATAACGTGCCTCTCATGTTTATGACATGTCTCAGAAATAGAATTAAGCCTAAAAATAGATGGATACTGTTTAAATTACACATGTGTTTAATTCTTATGAAAGATAATATTTAAGTATGCAAGTTACATTACATTTATATTTACATTTTACAAAAATAGACTAAGGGCTTGGGCAGCTACAGAGAGGTGACTTAATTGTTGACACTGTGTTGGCATGGTTAAACTGGAAGCAATATCACAGGCATTGCCACTATGATGTATTGTCTCTCATACCCACACCACCCATATGAATTGCATGTATCACAGGCAGATATCTATATATATATATTTAAATTATCACATGTGCTTGACTGGTTCCGCTCTGCTAAACAGAGGTAGTCAATCCTCCACCTTACTCTGCCTCCAAAGCCCTGACTTGTGGCTAGTACTGGCCACTGATCATCAATATCCATATTATTAAGAAAGATGAATATACCTAGTGTCATTAGATTATTCTGTTTGAACTCAGTCTGTGTCTATTTATTGCAGTTGTTCTTGCTTTACACTTGCCTTTGATCCAACCAAAAGTATACAATTACAATATTAACATTTAATATTAGAGAATTTTTTTACTAAACTACCTGGCTTTGTCTGGCCCAAACAGTATTTATACATTGATTAAACAACTGATGAGTATAAAAGTACCTGTTTATCTGATGATGTGCATTGAGGGAGGGGCATATCAGCATATTTATTAAAAACCTGGGGTTTTTCGCATTCCTTGTGGAAACACTCAGAGGGCTTCGGAGGCAGAGATAGTTAAAGAATCAATTATCTCTGTTTAGCAGAGTAGACTGGTTCAGACATTGAAAAAAAATACTTCATTAATATTTTCATAATCACTAGAATGACATTTAACAGCTGATAACATTTTGATGAATATAATAATAATGAAAGCACAAGCTTGGAGATAATAAAGACAGCCTGACTACATGCCTTGGATAAATAACTGAAATGACACCAGGCAGCAGTAAATATTTTAGTAGATGTATATTTATGTATCAGTATGAAACATAAGTACACGCTTCCAGACAAAATTGAATGTCTGAATATGAATTACGAAGCAAAATAAAACATGTCGACATTGAGATGTTTATTAAGACAGAATTTTTGTTTAAAACCTCAATTTTGTTATCTAAATATATCAGACCTATGTGATGTTGGTGTCATGTCTCATGTTGCTGGCTCAGACACTACACTTATTACTTAAATATTGACAATTTTCCTAGCATTCAATCTGCTATCAGAAACAACTGGAATATGGTTGAAAGCTCTAGAATCATGAAAGTTTTCTGCCCCACTGAGATGATTGTGGGAAATAGGAGGAATAAAAATATTAAAGATCTAGTAGTCAAGTAAAAAAATGGATATCCCCTCACAACACAGGACTATCAAATAACTGGCAATAATACCAACCCTGTTGTGAATACTGCCCAAAATTGGACCTTTCTGTTACAATAATCATCACTCAAACTAAATGTCAATATAAATGCCAGAGGATGGTGCCTGCAGTTGCAGTAATTTATTGTCACTGGTAAGCTGCATCAGATACAGCTTACAATATGTAGATGAAACCAAGAATTCTCTAAAATAGAGGTTTTATGACCATATTTATGCCACTGACCATGTTATGAATTCCAGAGGAGTTCCTAATAGCTTAGCTATGAATGAACCACCCCCATGGGGAAACATTTTGGAACAACCTCTCATTTCAAATATGACATGGAAATTCAAATTATTGAATTCATAAAAAAATAACCACATTTAACAGAAACTATGAAGTTAAGGTGTCAAAGAGAATTTCAATGGGTGTACCAGTTGAAAATCATTGATCCCATGGGCAACAATTTAATGGCAAACGTTTAGGCTGCTCTAGCCCTAATGTTCTCATATGAATGGACTCAAGCTAGCAACATAAGATTCCAATCAACTTTATGATCCCAAAGTATAATATACCTTATTCACACAAAGTGAGCAAACCAGGTTGGAACCTGGCAGCCATAATACTCTCCACAGACTGTAACGGGGAGTAGGACATATTACTTATGATACTCCCATCCCTTGATGCATTTTAAAATAACAGCAAAGAAAATGCAAGAAAGAGACAGCTTGTTGTCTTTAAGCCAAGTTTGAGGAGATGGTGCCCAGTTTATTGACTTCTACTTGAAAACCTTCTGGTTGGTATCCAATAGTTTTCTACTCATGAGCTGGAGGAGAAAAACACCATAGCAACAATACAAGACAAGTTGTCGTTAGCAACTGATTGTCATGTCATAGAATGCTTTTTTACAGAATGTTTGACATTCTATCTCATTAGAGTCAGCTTTGATTCTATCTTCTTCAGGTACACAATCAAATTTTCTTGTCAATCCTCTTAAAAGCTACCCAGAGTGATGAAATATGTCAGGCACAGATTTTTGATAAATCTTATTGGCTACAATTCTTCTGATCATGCCAATAGAACATCATTACTTATATGCTGCAAGTCATTGACATGCAATAAGAACATGTGACTCCAACTCAAGTACTAAATGAAGGTATAAAACATTAATGAGCCAACAAACAGTTTGAAGCAGGATCTAAAACTTAATTTGCCGAATCTTAAATGTATAAACCAGTTTTTTTTTTTGAGAAAATGTTATTAGCACAGAAGGCTGTGGTGATTTGTGAGACATGAAATCAATACAAATGAATTGCACAGCGATGATCACATTTCTCTTGTTAAAGAGACAAATTTATTTGGCACTCACCCTCACAGTTTGCTTCTATATCTCTGGCAATATTCAGTGTGCTGCCCTATTAAATCAACATTGACTTTTTTCTTTTGATTGTTTTAATTGAAGTCTAAATTAAATGTGAATTTTATCATTACTGTTCCAAGAAAATTGAAACTCTCAGGATTATGAAATGCTGATTTGATGAAAATGATGGGAAGTGAAGGTATCTTGGGTAATGTTGATAAAGTTGGATGGGATTTAAAAGATGGTCGAATGATTGCTTTCGGTAGAAATATTCTGTAAGATAAACAATAATCAACTTGCCACAGCAGAATAAAGTTTCTACAGTTTCATTTGCTTTTTAACACGAGAGCATTGTAACACATTGAAAATATTTCCTGAATTTTGGCATTTCACATAAGAAGATGTCAGTATTTATCAGACAATCAACTTATACATTAAGAATAACCTCATTTAATGATAGAGTTCAATAGGAAATATAACCATGCTAATTAATCCATAGCTTTGAATTTTATATGCCATCATCAACAAAATTGAATAAGATCTACTGTGTTTGCAATGAATACATATGAATTATGATTTATATTGTATGATGTTATCATAAAAGTACAAAAAGAGTGTAATTAATCTAGATATTTAACTACAGAATTGTATATGCCATTATGAACAAAATTGAAAAAATATATACTATGGTATGGTACGAGTATATATGAATAATTCTTTGTAGATATATTATATTATAAATATGTTATAAAAGTACCCAAAAAAAAGGATTGTAGGTAAAGGTATATAGATGTGAGTTGCCCTTATGAATCATAGCTCCTATAGGTAAAGGTATATAGATGTGGGTTGCTTTCTTGAATCATAGCTCCTATAGATAAAGGAATATAGATGTGAGTTGCCCTTATGAATCATAGCTCCTATAGATAAAGGTATATAGATGTGAGTTGCCCTTATGAATCATAGCTCCTATAGATAAAGGTATATAGATGTGAGTTGCCCTTATGAATCATAGCTCCTATAGGTAAAGGTATATAGATGTGAGTTGCCCTTATGAATCATAGCTCCTATAGATAAAGGTATATAGATGTGGGTTGCCCTCTTGAATCATACCTCATATAGATAAAGGTAGATAGATGTGAGTTGCCCTCTTGAATCATACCTCATATAAATAAAGTTAGAAAGATGTCATTTGTCCTAGTGAATCTACCTGAAAGGGGTTCAAGAGATATACATATTTGAACCAAACTAAAGAAAGATGGTATTGAAATGTCAATGTGTAAAATAAGAGGAATTTTACTAGATAAAGCTACAGGTTTTGCTTATGATTTACAGACCAGAGCAACAGGACAAACTTCAGTGCATCAGCCAGAGAACATTGAAACTCCATCTCAAGACCACAAAAGGCATACATCATCACGTGCCAGTGCTGTTTGACTACTTCCACCTGTCCACAGTGTCTGTGACAGTGCACGCCAGCCTGGTCACAATCCACCAGACCTACATGAGGTAAACCTAACTCTCACTCTAATATCAGAAGTCAGCACTATCTGACAATGGTCACTATAAATATGCCTTAGTATGGTATACAGGATCTGAAAAACACAATTTATGTCAAAACTGACCATTCTGTTAAATCTTGGAAACTGCATACATTCAACAAAGCTGAATGCATTTTAGGTTGTGAATTGTTTCTGCAAAGTTGTAATAATTCTTTAAGTATACCTCGGTAGTATCACAATAGTTAACCAGGGTAGATACCAAAGACGGAACAAGTTACTGATTGGCATGTTTTTGTTATGATTTACATGACTGTACAATATCACTATTGTTTTTACCAGTTTGAAGCCTGATCTGACCACCAAGCCTGGATGGAATAAGACTGCAAGCAATGCAACATTAGAATCTGTGCTGTTTGGCTCAAGACCGTCCATTACTGTGAGTAAAGTTCATATCTTCATGAATGGTATACTGTTATGACAGTTTCTAAGGGGGTTCTCTGCTGAAATCAAGTACTAAGAACGTTTCCTATTCTTAAAAGTACTGAGCAAGTGTCCTGTCCTTGCAAATAGTAACCTGCCCCCATAAATACTAAGAAGGTAACCTGCCCCCTCATATACTTTGGAGGTTACCTGCACCCATTATTACTTTGGGGGTAACCTGCCCCCACATATACTTTGGAGGTAACCTGCTCCCATATATACTATGGAGGTAACTTGCCTCACATATACTTTGGAGGTAACCTGCTCCCATATATACTTTGGAGGTAACTTGCCTCACATATACTTTGGAGGTAACCTGCTCCCATATATACTTTGGAGGTAACTTGCCTCACATACTTTGGTGGTAACCTGCCCCCACAAGTACTATGGAGGTAACCTATGGAGCCCGCCCCCACCCCATAATTGTTGCCCTGTTCCCTGAAGCACTGGTGCCCTGCACTCAAAGGTAGTAAGCTGATACCCTACTCCCACAAATGCACTGATCATATCACATAGATATATATATATATATATATATATATATATATATATATATATATATATATATATATATATATATATATATAACAGATAAATGCACATATCTATTCATGCCTTATGCTATTTTGGGACTGAAATCACTGTTAAATAATGTAGTCATAGATTCCTCTGCAATGACAGAGTCAAGATTAACTGCAAACTGGTATAGATAGATCCTTTTAAGACACATCATCTGGAGGCAGAGCCTGGACGTGTGATAATGGCTTAATCCTCTTTGAGAGGATTAGGCAATGTAGATATTAATAGAGATTAATAACGATAACCAGCCTTAACATCAGTAAGACAATTATTGATAAAGATATATTGTCTGTCATCTCCAACATCTATTTTAAGACACTCGGCCAGAATGCTCAATGAAGTGTGCTCAACCTGCAGTGAAGGGTGTGAATCTCCATTTTGACTCCATCCCCGCCCTGTACTTTGCACTCTCGAGAGAGTCATAACGCTCCATGCTTCCTCTCATCAGTCAAAGTATAATGTCAGTGTGCTGCGACCTAGTGGGTAATAATTAGATTTAGCGCAGGCACAGAAAATAAAACTTGTATGGTGATCTCATAACCATCTTCACATATTTCAAGGATAATTCAATGACTGAAAAACTGTTTTAAAAAGAATTTCAACCAGAACTTGATTGTTATATCAATGTGTTGAGCCCACAAATAGTTTGCTTTCAATTAAATACCTGAAAATATTTAGGAACATTTTTACATGTATTTTCTTAATCTCACTTGATAAAAAAAAGAATTTTCAATTAAGTTGTGCATTGTTATCTTATAGTTGTGCCACAAAGTCATTTTAATATGAGGTTTAGGGTCATCTACTATTTCATTTAGATATGTCAGTTCACCTCATATTTTGGTAATATGATAAAAAGCCTGGAAGTCTGAATTAAGATTTTGCAGAAAACATCTTCAACCGTCTGGGTTAAGGTGATTTCTCCAGCAATACAAATAAACATATCACCAGTGTATGTGTGTATGTAGGTTTATTTGCATATATATGTATGTATGTTTTGAATGGAAAGGTATTACTTATTCTGTGTATTTGATGCCAGCATTTGTGTGTTTATTTGCAGACTAACAATCGTTATACAGTGAGCCCACGTCTGCAGCAAGCCTGTCTGGTGTATAAGCACATATGCCAGGTGTTGTTGTCTGCCTACGAGAGTCTCCAGGCATCCTACGAGTCTCTCACTGCCAAACTGCCACCATACCAACAAATCAGAATCGGTCAGTATCTTTTATTGCTTGAAACTTTTAATAACAACTTGGAAGGTCTCAGTTAATTTGCCTCGTTTATGCATCAAAGTGACAAGAAAAGTGTAATATTTCTGAGGGAAAATTATAGGAATAATAATTAGAGATTGTTTCAACTTGGCTACTGTTGAACATCTTTTGTTGCTTTGTTTGTTAATTGAATTGACCAATAATGCATACATGCATACAGACATCCAGACATGTAATGAGTTGTATGATATGTTGAATACTCAAGACTGAGTGCAAATGGGTTGAGATATATGCGAGAAATAATCTAAATAAGAGAAAAGACTAATGAAAAGATCAGTAAAGTGTGATACAATTCCTTTTACAATCATGTTATTAAGAAACATCACATACTATTAATTCAATGTTTGAAACTATGTATTTTCCATTATCTGCACAAAATAACTGTAACAATGTTTTGAATAAGTTAAAATGTGTTTTTATTGTTTGTTTTTGTTTGGTTTTTTTTTAGAGCACATTGATTGCCATGCCAAATTGAACCGATTGTTTCAAAGGATACAGGTAAGATTCAAATTCTGGAAAACAATTCTGCTCCCTTTCATTAATATCTCCTTTCATAAACATTCCTCTCTTTTCATCAAGACCATTGGTCTTAGTTTATGACCTTGTCAGAGCCTTTGAGTTTAGTCTAGATCACAGAAACACTGAGACTAGTGTAGAATGTACTGTAAATATGTTATGTAGAATTGTACGGCATATATCAGGGCCTGTTTTGCATTATTACCTTTTTTAATGTTAATAGCACTACTTAAACATTTATGTCCTGGTCATTCAGCTTATTTGTTGATAATAAGTAGACCTGTTTATTGCTGCAATATGCTTTTTAACAAAAATGAGACAAAATAAAGATTGGACTCCAGTTATATCAGCAAAAATGAAAAAGCAATCAAATTTCGTTTATTTAAAAAGTGTACTTAAGTGAATTTAAAACAAAATCAATCAATCTATAAATACTGCTGTAGAAGTTTGCCGCAAACATTTCCCATGGTTATTAATACCAGATTAAGGAGACATCACATCCATCATCGTCTAGATGGTATTAGTTCAAATTGCCGCTGAAATGTGAGGTTTAGAAATACATCTAACAGTTTATTTCAGATGTCAATATATGAAATATGTATTATCACAAAATGTAGTTTTATCAACCAGGCAGCATATCAGCAGGCATGACACAGATAGAGCCCAGTTTGCTGCTTTCCATAATGTAGTGCTTTATTTGTGTCTTCAGAGTTTGGAGAATGAGGAGGACTTGCTACAGATCGCCACAGCCGACGTGGCCCAACTGGCAGCGGAGAATGTTATCTTGTGGTCGCAGTTCCTGGAGATGGCAACACTCAGTGATAAAGTCACATATCACCTGGCAAAGGACCACCATAATCAAAGGGTTAGCATTCTTTGCCGTTTGAGAGGAAATGTTGTTTTTTGAATGAGGAAGTTGATGTCATGGTATCTTATCTGTGAGTGATCAGATGCTGTGATGTCTCATTTATAAGTGATCAGATGTCATGGTATCTCATATGGGTCATCAGATGTCATGGTATCTCATATTTGGGTCATCAGATGTCATGGTATCTCATATGGGTCATCAGATGTCATGGTATCTCATATGGGTCATCAGATGTCATGGTATCTCATATATGGGTCATCAGATGTCATGGTATCTCATCTATGCGGGATAAGGTGTCATGGTATCTCATTCATAATTGTTAAGTCATAATTGATAAGAAGGCATGGTATCTCATCTATGGATATGTAGATGTCATGGTAATTTATCTCTGAGTGAGCATTTGTCATTGTATTTATATATATTTATATATATCATAGTATCTCCTCTAAAAATGATGAGATATCATAGTATCTCCTCTATAAATGTTGGGATATCATAGTATCTCCTCTATAAATGTTGAGATATCATAGTATCTCCTCTATAAATGTTGAGATATCATAGTATCTCCTCTATAAATGTTGAGATATCATAGTATCTCCTCTATAAATGTTGAGATATCATAGTATCTCCTCTATAAATGATGAGATATCATAGTATCTCCTCTATAAATGTTGAGATATTATAGTATCTCCTCTATAAATGATGAGATATCATAGTATCTCCTCTATAAATGTTGAGATATCATAGTATCTCCTCTATAAATTTTGAGATATCATAGTATCTTCTGTATGACAGAATTGATGTCATGGTATTTTTTCTCCTCTAATTGAGTTTATTTACCTTATTTAGGTGAGAAAATGGTAACAAAATAAATTGGGGTTTAGAATGTGGCGTGAGGCTTGAGTGAAGAGAGACAGTGATGTGAAGAATAACACAATGTCTACCAACGGGATGCAAATAGCACTGTGCTTTATGGAAAGTCATTTCCTCTGCTCTCACTTGATGCTTTGTTCATAGATGTGTAGGAGCACATTTATAAGACTGGGTGACTTATTGATGAGGCAAGGTTACATTGTCACAGAGAGCCCATCTTGCTTTATGGGACTCTTACAGCAATCTTTCCTGCCACTGCTCAGCCAAGATTTACACCTATAATAAAAAGATTCTGTGGGGAGGGATGGAGCCACAATTTTCTGATAAAAGTACATTGTTTTGCAAAGCCATTATCCATCACAGACAAAGAATGGAAGAAAGAAAGGGAATGATCTTCATAAAATTAATTTAGCAAACACAAATTGATTGGTCATTGTGTGTGCAAATTATTCAATAGGCCTTCTTTGGAAATATGTAATAAATAGCCAAAATTTAGATTATTAACAGTGTTGGACATGGTGTAGATTAAGGTTGTTTCATTCAACCAGCCAATAGAAAATGGAAAAAAATGGGAATAATGTTTATGACCTATATCTGTAAATTATGACCTATATCTGTAAATGTATTTGTTTTCTTTATAATTAGGTAAAGAGATTTGCTGAAGCATTTTACACTTATGACTTCCCCAAGCAGTCTGCCCTGGCCTGCTACGAGCCTACGTAAGTACAACTGACATTTGGATCTAATTCCATGATAGACTCTTATAAGAAAATTATCTCCTTATTTATTATGTATGTATGTATGTATGTATATATATACAGAGAACCTAAATGTTGAATCTAGAATAATTTAGTTATTTGATAGTGCCTCCGACAATGAAAAGTTTATGTGATTAATCATTTCTTAAGTATAATGTACAATGCCAGTGTTTACTCAATGATTTCATTCTGGAAGACTCCAGTATTAGGAAACCATAGTGATAAGAATGTAAAGTTGATGTTCTACATGTGTGATTGCAGGATACACAGCCACACAGATCTCTGTACGTTAGTGAAGAACTCCTCGTACTTCCAAGGTCTGCTGCCCCTGGACATGGAGTGCTGGGACATAGACGGGGACCACACCACACTTCCTATCATATTTGAGGATGTTTATTGTGAGGCACCAGTTGGTAAGACCTGTAAGTATTTCTAAAACACACATACAGCCGCAGTGGCGTAGCATGTACTTGCTCGCTCGGTGTTGGGACCTGTGGCTAGAGGGCACCACTGTGCACTGTGCTTGGCCTGTCGCACCCCTCGTTTCTTCCTCAGAATAAGTATTATCTTATTGCATTACTTCCAATGTATAATGATGTAAGGCTCATCATGGATGTTGTCATAATCCAATCTTGTAAGCTCAGTTTCCAGAAGTCTATGATTATTGTAGTATGTGGTGAGGAAAACTTCCAAACCCAAATGACAACTCTCTGTGGTGTTTCTTTTATTCTAAATCCCAAATGTTATAGGATGTATATTATTGTATTAGAATCTGTCATTTTTGTAGTTGTAATAGGCCTGTCTTAGTTACCTCAGCATGAGTAATATATTCCAGACAGCTTGCTACTGCTGCTTGAGTAATGGGTCCAATAGCTTATTATTGTCACAATCTTTCTTCATCATCATATTTTAATACATATTTTGACATGCAAATTAGGACTTAATTAAGGCATAGTAAATTAATTAATGCATGATAGTTTTAACTTGTAAGATTTTATAGAATATGATTCAAACTTAATTGACATCACTTGATATTAATGCCTCATATCACTTATTCATAGAACAAGGAACAAACATCCAATTAAGTTTTTATTCAGGAACATGGTCCTACTAATATCATATTTCCATTTACATAAAGCACCTTAATATATGGTGCATTCTCAGAAGAACAGAATGACTGTTTGCCAAGATATTGAAATATTAGGATCAGTGTCATCATCTTTCGGAAATATGTCTCTCTCAGATAAAAAAAATTGTCTTAATTTTTTTTCAAGGTCGCAGGCTTCAAATTGTTACCAAAAGCATCAACTTGTAGGGTGCATATTGGAAGTAAAGGTCCTAAACAAAGAAATTCAAATTTAATTTTCGTTTAATTAGTTTCCAAGCCTGAAATGCACATAAATTATGGATTTGGGTACTCCTGTCATTTTGACAGGCAACTGGTGGGAGCGTCTTGTATTGCCTTGTATTGGTTGTATCAACAAAGATATAATTCACATATTTTTTCTCATATGGGTTATCTGAGAATCGTTTCCCTGATGATCTCACATTTCTGGAATTTTCAAAAGCATTTCATTTCAATATTAAATTCAGTCATTGAAAAGCTATGGTGATGTCAAACTAGCTTCATAGCACATATGTCCTTGCTCATCCTAAAAATAAAATCTTATAAAAATAACGCGACATGTCAGCACTCCATCCATCTATCATAACACAGAAATATAACTGCCACTGTTATAGTATGGATAAATTATCAAGTATATTTTATTTATTTCAGTAACTACAACTTCTCAGGAGACTGAGAGTTTTCTGGGAGACTCTGGTATTGAGTGCAGTAACCCGAGTATGGCAGACGTGGGACTGACCCGCAAGGGATCCAAGGCCTCAGACACTTCCTCCATACACAGTGGAGACTCAGCATCCCCTCGCTCCAGAAGACATAAACTCAAATTCATCAAAAACATTAAACCAGACACCTTCAAGAGGCCGTCCTCTTTTATCAATGAGTCTCATGGCCGCTCCCAGATTAAGAATAGTGTTGCTTTTGAACAGGAAGGATGTTCATTGGTGGGATACAGAAAGATCAACACAAGTACAAGCATTCCCATCATGCAGCTTGGTACAATGAGCCCCGAGGACAGTAATGCCATCTTAGAAGAAAATGGGCCGACCAAGACTGCTTTGTACAATGCAGTGTCCATGCCCACACTTATAGCCAAGGGACATGCTCACTTAGTGAATAGTGGTTCTATGCCAGAGTTGTGTACGAGTGCCTCTTTACATGGGAACGCCCCACCAGACATAGTGGCCATAGCACAGGCTGGAGTTACGTCCGGGTCTGATCCCAGCCTCGCTGGGGAGAGTGCTGCTACCACTGGGGGCAGAGATAAGGCCTACACAGTTTCAGGGAACATTGACTCACAAAGGACTCCTATATTCAATGGGCTGGAGAAACCACGAGATAGTAGATCAGCAAGTGAGAGCCCCTCAGACTCCAGCAATCAGAATATAGAGAATGGTTATGTTAGTAGTAATAGTGAACAGGACAATACATCCACCAGAGGGCAGGATGGTGTTGACTATCCCTCACTTGCAGATACACTTACTAAAGCACTAGGGGAGCCTGAACAGCAAACTTCCGGGGATAAACAAGGCAAGCAAAAAAATGTAGACAATGTAGAATCACATTCTATCAGTAGTGAAAACAAGGATGAAAATGTAGAATCAAAGTGTGAAAATGTAGATAAAGAGCATGCAGCTGGTAATGAATCTGATACAGAAAGGACTTCAGGAGAAAATGAACCCATGACTCAGTCCACAAATACAGTGACTACATCTAATTCTAAAGCTCACACTGAGGTTACCCAGTCATGTGATCCCCCAGAATCTAGCAGCAAACTTTCTTCCGACTCAGAGTCTAACCCCCCCTCATCGGATGTAAGAACTGGCTCAGGGGGCTCACCATCAAATGATAGTCCTGCAGCCATTTCTCAAACTTCCCCAGACTCAAATCCTTCCTGCACAGCACAAGAAAAGCAGCAAAATCCTTCTGTGATAAATGGTGCCGCATCCCTAGACTCACAGATATCGCAGGACAGCGATAGTGGTGGCATGGTGACTGTGATGGAACTTCTACGAGATGAGTTCGACAAATCTGAGAAGAGGAAGGCAGCAAAACGGCTCGAAGCAAACAGCAGCAGAACAGATACAACAGTGTTGGGCTCAAATATCAGTCTGAGAGATGTGAGATTATCTGAGGATCACTCGTCCAGTTGTCCCGATGTGACGTCCGGCTCCTCCCGGGGCTCAAGCTTGGGGGTGGCCTCTCTGTCCAAGCTGAAGGCCATCACCACCCAGCCCCAGTCCACGTCATTCAGTAGCATCGTGTCCTCATCTTCCACACCAGAACTCTCTAGTGCCAAGAAAGACAAGGAGCAAAAACTTGTATCACCAGTAGGAGACAGCACTATTAAGTAAGAGATATGGTTCATTTCTGAATCACTAATTGTTTCTATTTGCAAAAGCTGGCCACAGAAATTAAGTTGGATAACCAACAATAAATTAGATAGAATAATCCACCAGTGCCAACCAACTCGTGTACATGTACATCCCTAAAATATATTTTTAAAATGTGACGATTTATATTTCAGAACACCCCACAAAATTTTACCCTGAGTCATATTTATTGTCATCTATTTGTCATTAAGATGGAAAAAATATGAAATTAGAAAGTTTTGAATTGTCCATGAAAATATTGCGTAATATATAGGCTATCATGGAGTAAGAATCTATAGATATTTAACAAATTTGAAATGACCAATCATGGATAATATAAAAACACTTTTATGATAATTTTGTTTTACTTTTTAGTTTCATAACTGCCAAAGAGACTTTAAGAAGAAATATGAGATATAGCGGCCATATTTACAGGTCAGTACATCCTAGTGGGAAAGGACGTAGCAAGTAAAATCAGTTCTTATAAGAGGATATAGACACATATCTTCCCACTGTCATATGAGAAATCTCAATCATTAAAGAAATAACAGATGCATTGGCCATAGTTAGAGATTTGTACACTTTAATGGATTAAAGACGGAGCAGTTTGAATTGATTCTTATAAACTTCATTCTCATGATTGAATTAAAACATTTAGTTTGAATTAATAGATAGAAACTTGTTTTCCCTTATCATTTCTCTGTCATTTACAATGTTTTTATCTGTGATATTTCAGTGATTTTCCAACCCAGGCATCCACCATCCCATACTACCACCCATTAGACAGACCGCGAGGCATAGACAATGAAGGAATCCACCTCATTGTCTGCGTACATGGGCTCGATGGTGAGCAGCTTAATATATTTGTATTATTCTTGTCCTGTGATTGCAAATCTTACTTCTTTCAGTACACCCCATAAAATCTTACCCTGATTCATTGTATGATTTTTTATGTGATGCATCCAGGCTTTTTAGGGTTAATTTAGTTTAGCAAATTAAGACTTAAAATTATGGAAGAATTATGGATAATGGGATATGTAAATATATTGTAGGAAACAGTGCAGATCTGAGGTTGGTGCGAACATATTTGGAGCTGTGTATGCCAGGGGGTCGCTATGACTTCCTAATGTCAGAGAAGAACCAACCAGACACATTTGCTGACTTTGACGTCATGACTGACCGCTTAGTGACAGAGATCCAGTATCATATTGAAATGTTCAGTCTCAATCCAACCCGGATTAGTTTTATTGGACATTCTTTAGGTAATCTTATAATCCGTTCAGCCCTCTCTAAGCCAGAGATGGCGCCCTTGCTGCCCAAGCTTCACACCTTCCTGTCACTGTCTGGACCTCATCTGGGAACTCTCTACAATAGCAGTGGCCTTGTCAATATGGGTAAGTTAGCTATAGTCTCAACATATCTTGTTTTATCAACTCATTTAAATCAGTGCTGTCACCTGGTGCTAAAAAGATAACTCATGTTTCTCTTTTCTCTCCCAGGGATGTGGTTTATGCAGAAGTGGAAGAAATCAGGTTCTTTGCTTCAGTTATCGATGAAAGATCATACTGATCCAAGGCAAACCTTCCTGTATAAACTCAGCCAGAAACCAGGTAAGCCTTAAGCATACGTTCTGATCTAACATTCATCATGTTTATGTCTGTGCAGGTTTGAAGTACCTTTTATGGTTAAAATAATAAGAGACCATTAAAGTTTTTAGCTTGCAGTTCGATTTAATATTATGCATTATTACATGATCTAATATTTGTATGTCCTACCAAAAGGTGAGACATGTTACTCTCCGCCTATATTCAATAAAACATATACAGGATGGTCATTTTTGTTTGCATCATATTGTATCATTCCACACAAATTTAAACATCACCTTCCCTGCATTCTATGCAGTCAATAGATGATTAGTATCACCTTAAATGCTGTACATTATAAAATAATGAAGATATTCCACCTGAAAAATAAAATGTCCTTACAAGTACACTTTGCTATTCCAAATTCCTGCACATTCTTCATTTACGGGCTTTCAATGTATTATTGAGGCATATAATACAATGTAAAATATAGATGGCAATGCCACTGAATTTCAATATGGTTAAACCCCTTCCATAGTATTGAGAATGCTTGTGATATGTTACATGGTTGAATTGACTGATGATTGACACTTGTTACTTGCAGGGATGGAGTTCTTCAAGAATGTTTTGTTGGTAGGATCTGTGCAGGATCGGTACGTTCCCTTCCACTCCTCCAGGATAGAGCTGTGCAAGGCCGCAATGAAGGACTCCTCAGGAATGGGTAAGCACTGCCACTAGGTGTCACCACATTCTCCTAATTGTAGTAAATTTGTTACAACATTAAGGTGGATGTCACACTGTCCACCAGAGGCACACGCAAATTATGATAGGTTCACCACATCGCCCTCTGGTGGAGTTTGGGTGGATGTTGGAACAAGGTGCCACCATACCAGATCAGTGTTATCAACTTGTAACACCTACTTTAGATTGGAAAATAGGAGCTAAATCTTCACTTATGATTATTCACCCTTTCACACTGTTCACAATATATTTATAGGCATTTTTGTCTAGGTTGTATTGTTTGGCAACATCTGATGCACAACACAAAGATTTGGGTTTAAAGGCCAAATTAAAAGACTGATCAATTTGAATGGTAGTCAGTTCTAAATACCTTCCGTCTGATCTATCATCTCAAACCATGACAATGCTATTGTCATGACATTTCCAATCCATTTTTCTCTTGACTGAACATCACATGATAACCAACCCTGGTCAATATATAATGCGAGTGTATATTTTATCTCAGAATACGTTCCTATATTCTGACACATTTTCATGGCCCCAGTATATTTGACTAATTTGAATGATATTCTGTACTTAATCACTTTTTATTTGTGTCAACATTACACAAAGCCTTTGCTGGACATCACACAAAATATTTAGAAAACTGAAAAAAAAATATATTGAGTGAGAATGTTATTGGAAAGTTTTCATATGAAATGGGCTAAATTCCACATTTTTTAAACAAAATGATGCATCTGATGAAACTAAAGATGAAGCTTTGTGTAGAAATTTAGTGTTTGAAACACAAATGTCCAGACTTGTGCCATGAAAGCTAAATTATATCACAAGTCTGTTGTACTCCAGTAAGGAGTGGCAGCCGTGGAATGATTTAAACTTTCATAACAAGCCCTATGTGGCGTTATGATTGTCGTGTAAAGTATTTATAACAGAATGAAATAGACATACTGTATTTTTCAAAAAGAAGTGTCATATCCGACTTACTTATGAATTTTGCATCACATCAATAGATCTTGTTATTTGCCAATATGTATATCATCCTGATGATGATACATATTGTGCTTATATTCTGATATTAGATATACAATATTAAATTTGTTTGTGTTCAAACAAAACGATTGTACTCATTGATTGTACTCATTGAGATTTTTCATTTGAAAATGCTGACTGGTGATTTAAACCCGAGCAATTGATCACACTTCTTTATTGTGTTCGCACAGGAAAGAAATGTATATATATATATATTAGATTGTGGATATGGAGGTATTGACAATGGAGGTATTGACAATGTGCGTGCCATTTATTATAGGAGGTGTGTATGCAGAGATGGTGAGCAACATTCTCCAGCCAATCATCTACAGGGCAGAGACCACTTTCATCCGTTTTGATGTATTCCACGCTCTCCCCAACACCGCCAACAGTCTGATTGGCCGTGCCGCCCACATTGCCGTCCTCGACTCGGAGCTCTTCATCGAGAAATTCATCACTGTGTCCGCCCTCAAGTACTTTAAGTGATAGCATTTAGCACCAAGTTATTAAAGATATATTTGATAGAACATCTCATCACCTTGCCCTCCACTTTGTGAGTGTGCCATTCATGAAGACTAAGGCCAGTAGAGTATGATAATCTCCAGGTTGTACATTATGCGTGATGACACCAGCTTGAACCTTGCAGGCGTCCAGCAATATTGTTATTTATATCCTGTTATCTGCCATATTGGCATGCACTACACAGCTTCTCATCAGCCAGCGAAATAAAATATCACATACTTGATCTTCGCATCCCATGTATTGTTTTTTTTTTTATTTATGATAAATGTTTAACTTTTCTTGTGTGTGCACATGTTATCATAATGGTCATGTCCATTTTGGTATGGCCTGGTGCAGGTTTGTTTTATCCTTTGCTTACTTTGATTCACAATGACATGTTGTATCAGAAATTTGGAAAGTACATTAAAAAGACAACCTTCCATATCATTATGTATATTTTATAGTGTTTAAATGAATTTGAATGTTGTATTTTTATTGTATGAGGTCAATTAATTTTGAAGCCAAAGTGGATTCTCTAGGGCCCTGATCCAGCACAACAAACAATTAGGTTGAACCAGGACACATTTTTATGAGTTCTATTAGGTTAGACAAAAGAGTGAAATATTCATGACAGAATCGGTGGGAGTATTACAAGTTTATATTTCTGTGAAAAAAGGAACTTTTAACAGAACATATTTTATCTTGATAGTTGGCTAGCCTGTTGATTTCTAAGATTTTTGCCAAATCTGACAGCGTTCTGTGTGAAGGGTTTGGGGAGTGCTTGAATTGGTCAGTTAATCATTATGTGTCTCATGTGAAATGTTATGTCATATAATAATTCAACTTGAAGAAGAGACCACGCCCAGCTTCTAGCAACATAGATTTATTCATCTGTTGTAGCCTAGGAGTGTTTGAGAGGTTTGATTTATTGGACATTAACTATACAATATCAGCCAATTTCAAATTTTTACGGCTTCTGATATTGTTTTGAGATATGAGGGGCATTTTTTAATAGGGTACAAGCAAAACGTGTTCAAATTATTACTTTGTCAAATGGCTTTAAACAATTAATACCTATTGAATAATATTATCTCATTCTTGTTAATCCAAAGAGTTGATGCCATAAATTAGAAGGGTATTTATGAAACTGTGATAGAGACAATTGTTAATTTATTACAAAAAAAACTATCAGATGTTCCTGCTCTGTTGTTCTCTAATCATTTCATCATCAAGATTTTGGTTAAGGTCAACAATAAAAATTCAACTTCAACTCTTCAATTCAAGTATAAGTTTATTTGTTAGAAAGAATGTCACAGAATTTTGTTGATAGAATATTTTGGGGGGAACATAAAGAGCATTAGCATATTTATTCAGACACAAACATGACTTGATATAAAATTGTAGGTTACCATGTTCCAAAATGATGACATTCAACATCTCATTTGTTGTATACTTAGATCTGTCTAAATGTTATTTTACTACTGCAAATAGAAAGCATTTATGACGAACTTAAATGATGACTTAAGAATGATAATTTATACTGGTGGTTGTGATTGTCTATTTCATCACATTTTGTGGATATTGTTTATATAAAAATGTGTTTAATGTAAATTTTAATTATAAATTAAATTAAGTTTAATTCTGGTGTACAGGTAAATGTTAATCCTTTAATTTGTAACCAAAAATGTAAATAATTATATCCCAGTTCTTAAATAGTGATGTTTATTAAAACTAAGCAAATATCAGTTCTCTCCCTTATCTAGCATTGGAGTCATATAAATGTCAAACCAGACAATATAACAAATAGTCACAATTGAGAAGGATATCATAGTGCTAGATTTCTGGGCCACCTGACAAAGATATCTGTAGTATTTCTGTAAACACGTCTCCTAAAAAATAGCGTCAACTTGCTAAGGCACAGAAAGATAATATTTGGAATAGATGTATTAGGAGCAATAGAAAATGTGTCATTTTCTGATCATCTCCCGCCTATGAAAATATGCATGTACTGATATTCACATTATCAGTGGCTCTATATCTGCATGGCTGGAAAGTGTCCATTCATAAGTAGTGGCATCATGCATTCAAGCCAAATGTGAGGGAGCTCTGGTTTCAAAGTGATCGTGTTAATAAATAGCTCAGAGGTCCTAATGATAACATCATATTATAATGTTAAGCTACATCATAATGCACTCACAGTATTTAATGTTGGCTCCTTGTTAGAATTTACAAAAAAATAGAATAATTTGTTTGAATATAACTAGATATTACAAGCAAACCAGCAAGGATATCACTCCCAAGCATTCTTCGTATAGAATGTATAAACTGTGTATAAACTGAAGAATTTGGTAAGTGTGTCAGATGTTAGTTTAATTAGATACATTATTTCACAATATAAAGTGCAATGCAGTTCACACAGTAAATTGGATTATAGCTGTCACCAGGTCTTCTTGATTGAAACACAATTTTTATAAGATAGAAAGTTACCAAACCTTCTACAACAATGAATTTTGTAACAGTTGTCACTAGGTACCCAGTCATCATTAATATGTGTGCGCGAAGAGATTACCATTAAAAAGCAAGGATGGACTGCACTATGAACATGATGAGCATGGTCCAGAAGAGATGGCCTGTAATGTAGGGTATCTTATGGTTGATTGCTGTACAGACCTGTAGATTATTCATAGAAAATAATGTGTTTAATTGATGCTTGATCCATCCCAGCAAGCTGTTGTCATAACAGGAATATATCATTTATGTACCTGCAAACCACACACATATTGCTCAATATATATGAACCAGCCACTCCTACACCTGCGTGGAAAAACACAAAGATAACCTCCACCAAATACAAAGATAACCTCCACCAAAAGTTGTGAAAAAAGGCATTAATTCAGTTTATTTACACCTTTTATGTGTTGTGCTATTATTAAAACTTTGATGGTTGATATCAGGCGTCTTGAGAACCAAAGATTGATTCTTTGACAAGTTGTAGATATGCTACATTGCATCAAAATACATTTAAAATGATTATACACATATCTTCATACTACTTGTTTGTGGTTTATGGACAAACTATTTGCAATTTGTATTTTATTTCATTTTAATGATTAAGAACAGACCATTTCTCTTTCAAATTGAAATTTAAAAGTTGATTAAAATATTTGATAGTTCAAAATCTGTAATATGGGTGCAGAAAAACAAATTCATCCATGGTAGGTTTCTGAGGACTATATATACAGCTTAGGAAGAAATAGGATTTCCATCAGACATTTTAAGCCTGTGAAGATCTACTTTGTCAATACAAGTATAGTTTTATATGCAACAAATAAAATAACAGGATTTTAAATGAGAAAAAAAACTTGTTTGATGCTATTATAGAAATTAATTTCATATTTAAGTAATGTAAGTGAAAGAGTGCAAGAATTCTTATAAAACTACAAAGGAAATGATTTTGATTTTCTGAGCTGCAAAACTGTTTTTCTTTTCCCCTTAATGCATAGAATGTCCATTTCACATGTTATTTATGATATATCACTGAGAGTAATCTTGTAACATATTGTACAAATGATATACTATATTTTTGTTACACAGTTGTAACATATGTATTTTATGACAAACTGGTAAATAAGTGTTACAGGGATGTTTTAATACCACTGATTGCAGAGTATTTTTAGCCTGTATTATACTAGTTGCAGGTGGAGAATATGAATTGTGAATGTTATATTATGTGTACAATGTATTTATAAATAAGAATTTGGGGAATCCTACAAGACTGTATGCAAAACACAAAAATCATGTAAGATAACACAATAAATTGTATCATTGAAGTACAATGGTTTTTCTTGTAGTTGACATGCAAAGCATCATTGTTTCCATTTTTATGGGCCTTCTTGACTCACTCTAGTCTTATAACAGGGTTCCTACATGGCAGGGAAATGGGGAAAAGGTAAGGAATTTGACAATGGGAAAAGTAGGGAAAATTGTAGATTTCCACCGATACTACTGTATACAGTATTGCTGCCCAATCTGAGGCCATTTGTTTAAAAATCCGAAAAGTATGTGATCTTGTTAAGAAAGATTATGCAAATGAAGAACATTTTTATTTAACTCAGAACTCCCACCAATCACAAATTACACAAATTCGCTTTGCAGACTGGTATAAATTATCTCGTAAGTTCAATAACCTACTATTTGTAATTTATGATCGTACATGTATTTTTAACCCAAATGTTTTTTCTTGATCTTAGTTAAATTAATTATATATTTTGTCAATTGTTAAGACAAACTAATAAAGAGCTCTGGGTGGCTCTTGTGTTTGGCATGAGCGCGTGTACAGTTGTGTTGTTGTGCATGAGCATGTACATGAGCCAACCAATTGGCCAACCGTATGGTTATTGCATGCTAATGTGCGGACTAATTCTGTGCAAAGAACAACGTATTGTGGCAGAGGTTGTATATGACTTAAAATATGGCAGTGAACTGATTGGTGGAGAATAAATGCTAACTGTTATATATTCTGATAGCTGTATGATAGATAGTTTATGTGTCAGAAACCTTATTATGATTCTGATTTTTGTGAGCTAGGCAAATATGTATAACTTGCAGAATTCCTAATTTAGAATGGTATCAAATATAGGGCAATGACTGCAGAGGTAGTATTTGAATACTACATCTATAATCTAGAGTATTGGAGTTGAAACTTTGCAGTAAAATGTGGAGGCATAAAATGGAATCAACAACATTATGCCATAAACAATCTATCCATATTAATTTCCCCACATTAGAACCTCTTTAAGTTCCTTACATAATAACAGGCTTTCTGAACATATTTATTTCTAAGATGTATCACAATTAATACAAATAGGTGAAAAGAAGAAGATATTTATTTATTTCACATTTAAATTGAGACACCATTTTCTAGTTAAATCTCTCAATTTCCACACAGTGTCACAATACAATAGTTGCTACACAAAAGATGAGCTTAAATAATTATCAATGTATGTATATATATATATATATATATATATATATATATATATATATATATATATATATATATATATATATATGTATATGTATATATATATGTATGTATTTATATATATATATGTATATATACCTTGGAGTTACCTTGGAGTAATTATCATGATTAATAACTCCAAGACTAAACTTAGCTGAATAGAAGAAGACTTTAACATGTTATAATTATTTTCATTTAATCTTTTTGGTTTCCCTCATACAGGTCTGAGTAAACATTGTTCAGATCGAAATCGTCCATATCTTCAACAGAAGTGCTTGCTGGTCTCGTAGCAGTGCTTGCTGGTCTCGTAGCAGTGCTTGCCGGTCTCGTAGCAGTGCTTGCTGGTCTCGTAGCCGTGTTTGCTGGTCTCGTAGCAGTGCTTGCTGGTCTCGTAGCAGTGCTTGCCGGTCTCGTAGCAGTGCTTGCTGGTCTCGTAGCAGTGCTTGCTGGTCTATTTTCCATTTGCTGCTTACAATCTGCGATGGTTTCATTTGACCACGTCTGTGTTGTCGCCATGTCATCTGCCCAGGCTGAATACTCAAATGTTTTCTGACCTGTTCTCTTCTTGTCAATCAGCAATTTGCAAGTGTGGCACGCAGCCTTCAAGCCACAGCATAGGAGGCACAGCACTGGCACCGCGGCTATCCCGGCAAGGCCGTAGTACACCTTTTTGTTCTGGGTCTCTCTGAAGGCATCACCTAAACCCTCTGCATCCGCAATCTCTGGCTTTGCATATATTTCACCACACAGCATGAAAATCACAGAAAACCCTACAAGTGAATAAAAACATTATGAGTTTATCAATTATACAGGGATTTGCTATTCCATCCTGCCTTAAATTCTACCTTTTCATTTCTTATTTTCGTCCATCTTTTTTATTTCAGCTTTATATTAAACTGTGGAGTCTAAAAGTATAAAAAGAATCTCCAGAATTTTAATTGGCCATTTTAGCTGCACGCTTCTTAGCATTTAAACCCCTACTTTTCAATTGTAATTTTTTGTATCGAATTTTGGAGCATATCTTTAATGTTTTTATAAAGCTAAAATGTTTTAATCAATATTGTATGAAATTCGAGTCGGTGCAATTGCCAATTTGGAGATTTAACATCCGACAGGAGTGTTCATGATACATGCTTTAAGTAAGGAACTTATTCCTACGGATTCGAATATTAATTCGAATCCGTTTTTGGATCTTTTGTGGATCTTTTGTGGATCTTCATTATGGTTCCTGAGTACTAATTGATCACATCTGGACTCTGTTGCATGCATTTACATTGTTTTTATAAGGGATTGATTTGGATTTATCACTTTACAATATACCATACACTCTTTATAATGTAAAATATAATCTCTATTAGATTAAGTATTGAGATAGACGTATAACATGATTTATTCAGACAAAATTATTCATTTCATAGTATGGAAAATCATGAAACAAGGATGACACCATTAATGGTAATAATGATATATACCACATTTCACAGATTCAAAAGCTAAAAAAACTTAAAAGTAATTGATATCATTTTGTAATAGAAATTATGGTAATTATGTTAATATATTAAATTTGTGTGAGTACAATAACAATGTGTGAAACAACCAGGAAAGGACTGTATTGAATATCAAAATACATCAAGCACATCTGAAGCTATTCTTACCTATAAAGACACGGAGTTGAACACTCATTGTGAAATTCTCATTATTACCAAGCATTCACAAAACATTTATATATCCATGTTATGAATTTTAGACACATAAGTTTCATCAATATGCCAACTGTATGATATTAGAATTATCGTTCCAGATTAATCTTGGTAATGCAACTGATCCATATAATATAAGTTGAATTGTTCTAAAACATTTGGAAAGCCACATATGACATGCTGGACTGTGTCTATTAATCAATATTGGTGGTCATGTGCTCATGGTTTCCTGGTAACTCCACCAGTCCATAGCATTAACAATTAAGACTTATACATACCCAGTCATAAATACTTCTATGACTGAGTATAAGTCTTATAGTTGACAATACAACCTTTGTGGCTGTATGATCAATGTGACCAGTTATAAACGACAACAATTGATTATCACTCGATACAGTTTCATGTGCCGTGAAATACCAAACCAAAAAGAAACAATAAATGAATGTTTAAACCTATACTTGATAACTCCAAACCTTGTCATAAACTGATTTAATATTCCCCTGCCAATTTGATATTAAGAGACTTTTTCCTTTAGAAACTATTATGAACAGGCACTAAATAATAATTAAGATTTTGGTTGGTTTCCACAGTAATAACAGGCGTTTCACCCTGGGTGACAGTAGAAGTTCTCCAATGTATATTTATAGCACTATTCAAAGCGAGAATCTGTTTCCAAGGATGATAATCAGTTTAAGAACTCAGCATGAATGTTTATTAACTCAATTAGATTTTTTTAAATAAATGATATGGTATTTTTTTAGGATTCCTACTATCTTGAATCAGAAAGGTTTTTACCAGAATAGGTTTCTTGTCGATGTTATATTCTGTTGTTTTTACAAACAGCCAAACAACATTTTACATAATATGTAGTACTTTGACATAATATGTATGATCTTTGAATTTAAGAAAATAATGATTGCCATTGTTAAATTGAGACAAGCTTCCTGGATGTAAATAAACATATGTCTTTTGAACGCGTGTCCTCTCGGTTTTTATTTTCAGAAATTGAAGGTCATATACCCTGCTAAGTGTAGTTCTCGCCCATCACGAGACTTTGCTACTGATGCCTGTCTGGCCATGGATCCCTGACTGATGTACGTTATTAAGGATATCAATCAGGGGATTTAGATCAGTATCTGATAGATCATGTTTTAGATAAAAGGTTCATAAAGTGCCTATAAGAATGTCAGTTTGAAATGGGCCCAACCTATTCCATTTCTATTGCGCACACTTGTTGAATAGAGGATCAATAATGTGTATATTATCTACAGCAGATAATTGATTTCTCGTCATTAATTAAGAAAAATGCTTATCTTAATGAGTCACTGAGTTAATGATTCATTCATACTGTCCGTTGAGGTGCAAAACATTGTCACAAGCTGACAAATGCACCCGGTTGCTGGCGAACCTAAACATTAAAACTAATGGCTACTAAACATTACAACCATTACATTGAGCGATTATTCAATTATTGGCCTTTGTAAACTCTTATTCTGACGTATAACAGACTTCTATCACAAACAAGGATTTTTATATTTAAAAAATTAAAAGCTATTGGATTTCACCATGTATACATGAGTGTTGTAAGCATAACATAAATTCTTGACATGAGCATCAAATAAGGTATTTTCCCAGACCAATTGATAGATACCCAAGTTTCTCTCATCCACAATCTGGAGATATAATGAACAAGGGGACTATATACCTGAATTTATACAAGAGAAGTAAGCTCTCCTATCCCTAGTTAATTGAACATTCTGTTTTTCTATGGGCAATCAAGCTTTCGTAGTTGTGCGAGACTGCACTATTGAAGATAGAAAAAGGTCTGCTTATTGAAATTGAGTATTTCATTACGTGTTTTTTTCCATAAGAGGATAAACCTGACTGGGTGTGAAACTGGGGGTGACACGCTGGAGTAAGGAAAAAATACGTGGATTAAGAAATTTAATATCCTGAGTCGAGAGTGCATTAATTGACAGGTATTTACAGGTGTCAAGTCATGTACGTTATCTTTAATGGAAAAATATGTTTTTACAATGCCAAATTTTGTTAATATTTGATACAATTTCATGACCTGTATCAATAAATAGGATCTGCTACCATTATATGTGTTTCTTTTTCTTGCTCTTAGATATGAGTGATGAGTGATATAAATGATTCGTTATCCAGTAAATCTGGGAAGATCTGGAAAGGTGTTATGCCAAAAAGGGAAAGGAATTCCAATGATCCAGAAAAAGTAGATATCAAAAACATTTTTTATCTAATTCCTAAAATTCCGCCAATCTGTTGTGTCTTATGATGCCATATTAGCTGCTGAGAATTAGATGAGTATGACCGTACTAAATCTTTGACAATTGTAACAATATGATAAATCAATTGACACATGTCATAGTAGACTTGTCACTTGGTTAGCATATGTTGCTCCTGGTTGTAACTTAACACAATGATTGTCAATATTTGAGGCACCATTTGTTTTATTTGCAAATCCTTGACTTTTGAATTCAAATATGTGTCACCAACAATCCATTGTATGGAGCACTATGAATGCTTGAACTATTTACCTTTTGGTTACAATCTCCTTTGAGACTCTCAGACGAAACCCCAAATTGCAGTGGCATTACTACCTGTTTTGCCTACTCAAATATGTGGCAAATGCATTGATGAGAGATGGCGCTTTCCCTGAAAACACCAGGCTTGACATAAAGTAGAAGAAGCTTCCTCTTTGAAATACCCTTATTGTATGATTAAATGAGAAGCTACAGGAACCGGAAAGTCACATACAAGGATGTAATTTTGAGGCTCTGCTGAAATAAATACAGTATTCATTATATATAACCTACATATTTTGCATACCATGCGTTCGTTTGCCACCAGATGGTGATTGAACAATGAAAGCAGTTGGTTATGTTGTGAGAGTCCCCCAATTGTAAAGTACAGAACTTATTTATAAAATTGACCCTGCACTTTGGATCAGTCACTATTTTGTCACCTTGCCTGAGCTTTTTTTCAAACCAATAGTTCTGTTTGATAAATTGTGAGAAAAATGTATGCCAATACGTTTTAATGTTTCAAAAGGAGGGGGAGGCGGAGGGTGAAAAAAGATGATATCTTATACAAATCTAGTTAGATAGCTACTACGCATTACAAGTACTGCCTTATCTTTGACATCCTGTATTAAATGAAAATGAGAAAATATATATTTAATCCTCCAAAATTTGAAATTAGTTAACGAGCTGGCCTACATACCACACCAAGTATAGCGTTAAACACGTTATAGTGTGACATGCATTACCTATATGGCTGCTCCTGTCTGTCCAGTATTATAAGACACTTTCACTATCTGTAATGTGAAACCAAAACATTTATATTTTATATTTGAAACCTCTGTATATCAACGCATTTCGCAGTGATAGCAATTACAGGATAGCAAAACCCCCTGGAGAGAAAAATATAGTACAGCTGATAGTAGTAACTATCCCAAACCGGCTTCAAACATTTTATGATAACATGATACAAGTATACATAGTCATGAATATGGAAAAAATATGGGAAAATAATTTGAGGATAATGGAGCATAATCTGGAAATACATCAATGTCAGATATTAGGTTATATCCTCTGAAACTGCACAATATTATTAAATCAAACAAGAGCCAATGAGGAGAAAGTGTGGGATTGTAGACAATGAAGACTGTATCATGCAAAGGGAATTACAACACTGATGTTTCAAAATTGATTGAAAATAGTTATTTTCACCCTAAGATATAAAGGATATGATCCATACAATGATAAGATAGCAAACATGTTTAGAAAGTGTAAACTTTACCACATGCTTTCTTAAAATATTTTTTTCATTGAGTTGAAAATTGTGTTCCAAGAGAAATGATTTGTGGAACACCATGTAAATAATATCATTCTCCAGGAAATTTACAAATTTTGCCCCCTCTGTTATAATATTTGCAGAACATTGTCACTTCCTAATGAGCAGAGGATTATAGTATTCTGTGGGACACTATTGGTTTCCATAATTCCCTGAATTGGGTCACAGAATTTTCCGATTTTCACACAAGTGATCTTGGATTTGGGCAAAAATCAAAGTAAGGCTAGATTAAGTTTCAAAACACTGAATTTAAGGATTGGAAGGCACAGAACATAAATATCCACACTTCACATTGACATTGCATTGATCACACAGTTTTGATACTATATATTAGCTATTCAGATCCCCAATGATATAAATCATTCAGATCCCCATTGATATAAGTCATTCAGATCCCCAAAGATATAAATCATTCATATCCCCAATGATATAAATCATTCAGATCCCCAATGATATAAATCATTCAGATCCCCAATGATATAAATCATTCAGATCCCCAATGATATAAATCATTCAGATCCCCAATGATATAAATCATTCAGATCCCCATTGATATAAATCATTCAGATCCCCAATGATATAAATCATTCAGATCCCCAATGATATAAATCATTCAGATCCCCAATGATATAAATCATTCAGATCCCCAATGATATAAATCATTCAGATCCCCAATGATATAAATCATTCAGATCCCCAATGATATAAATCATTCAGATCCCCAATGATATAAATCATTCAGATCCCCAATGATATAAATCATTCAGATCCCCAATGATATAAATCATTCAGATCCCCAATGATATAAATCATTCAGATCCCCAATGATATAAATCATTCAGATCCCCAATGATATAAATCATTCAGATCCCCAATGATATAAATCATTCAGATCCCCAAAGATATAAATCATTCAGATCCCCAATGATATAAATCATTCAGATCCCCAAAGATATAAATCATTCAGATCCCCAATGATATAAATCATTCAGATCCCCAATGATATAGATCATTCAGATCCCCAATGACATAAATCATTCAGATCCCCAATGATATAAATAACCAATCAAATACCTCAACCTATCCCATGATTATCACTCCGACTTGTGTACGACAGGCTATTCAGATCCCCAATGATATAAATCATTCAGATCCCCAAAGATATAAATCATTCAGATCCCCAATGATATAAATCATTCAGATCCCCATTGATATAAATCATTCAGATCCCCAATGATATAAATCATTCAGATCCCCAATGATATAAATCATTCAGATCCCCAATGATATAAATCATTCAGATCCCCAATGATATAAATCATTCAGATCCCCAATGATATAAATCATTCAGATCCCCATTGATATAAATCATTCAGATCCCCAATGATATAAATCATTCAGATCCCCAATGATATAAATCATTCAGATCCCCAATGATATAAATCATTCAGATCCCCAATGATATAAATCATTCAGATCCCCAATGATATAAATCATTCAGATCCCCAATGATATAAATCATTCAGATCCCCAATGATATAAATCATTCAGATCCCCATTGATATAAATCATTCAGATCCCCAAAGATATAAATCATTCAGATCCCCAATGATATAAATCATTCAGATCCCCAATGATATAAATCATTCAGATCCCCAATGATATAAATCATTCAGATCCCCAATGATATAAATCATTCAGATCCCCAATGATATAAATCATTCAGATCCCCAATGACATAAATCATTCAGATCCCCAATGATATAAATAACCAATCAAATACCTCAACCTATCCCATGATTATCATTCCGACTTGTGTACGACAGGCTAGCAAAGGCTGTGTGATTGATTCCCACAAACAGGCATCTATCCGATGACATTGCCTACAACTGGCGAAGAAATTTGGTCACGCCAAACAAATAATCAGACCATTGTGTGCCACCAACCAATATCAGCACCAGCCTTATCAGACCATTGTGTGCCACCAACCAACATCAGCACCAGCCTTATCAGACCATTGTGTGCCACCAACCAATATCAGCACCAGCCTTATCAGACCATTGTGTGCCACCAACCAACATCAGCACCAGTCTTATCAGACCATTGTGTGCCACCAACCAACAGCAGCATAAGCCCTATAAAACAACAGCAGAGGCCTTATCATCGCAATGTCTGTCATAAACCATCAGTAGAAGCTACCAGTCTTGCCCTTGAAATCCCAGAACTCACTCAAAATTATTTCAAGGAAAGGTTTTGTCGTGAAATAGAAAAAAAACTATCCCATCACTTTTTTCGTAAATTGCATATACATGTATTAATATGTTAGCACAACAATACAACAGTAAGGATGACCAATAACTCATTTGTCACTCTTCAAACAATTATTACACCATGGGGTATTGCAAAATAAAAGGTTTAACGTAATGTGTATTTCACTAGTGGATATTTGTTTCACATTTGTTACCTTGGAATGATAGAATACCAAATTGATTAACCCCTTAAGGGAGTACATATAGAACACTAAATTGATCGACCCCTTAGGCGAGTACATGTACACATTTTATGAATATCTACAAATTCTATTAATATAACAAAGAATATTACATACATATGGTCATTGTTGTACTCAACAAAACTAGAATAATCAATTAAATCGTGTATTAGATATATATGGTGCTGCCAATACCAATCTTATTATTCAAACAAAATGGTTATGAATTTAGCAAACAAGGAGCTACTGGCATAACTCTTATTAGCACAAGTCATCATTTTTTTTAAAGCTTTTCTTTCCTCCATAATATCAATGTTTTTACCCTACATTTTGAAATCAAATGTTATTACCCATCTATTTTGTGCCATTTGACAGTAGATGTGTTTTCTGCTAAAATTCAAATGACCACTTTGTCAATAATCTTCAGCTGACCACTGATCCAGTGCAAACTTTGCTGAGCTGTTTTGTAAAGGTTTGCTTGGCAGTGGAGGGATTTGGCTTGCAGAGGCGTGTCACTTTCTATTGCTGTGTCCCTATTGGTACAGGTTTCATGCCCTTATGGACCGCATGTATACAGCAGTGAACTTTCAGCACTTTCAGCCATATGGAATCTGAAAAGCTAAGATAGTGTCGAAATTGTGTGATCAGGGCAATGTCAATTCTCCTTTTTCTCATATACAACTAAAGGGACGAAAGCTTAAATCACAACCTTGGATGAGATTATTTTTATTCTATATATAAAGTTATCAATTTTACTTTTGTGACCTTGAAATGTGGATATTTCTGATCTGTGTCATACAATCCTTAAAATCAGTGTTTTAAAACTTAACCTCGCCTTACCTTGATTAGTTGTACAAAAATGAGAAAAGCCTATGATTCAATAGAGGGAATTATGGAAGTCAACAGTGTCCCAAAGGTTACTATAATCCCATGCTCAGTGGGGTGGGACAATGCCTTGGAGTTCTCTGCTGATATTATGAGCAATTAAACCACAGAGGGCACAAAATTTATAAATTTCCCAGAGAATAATAATATTTACAGGGTCTTCCACTGCCCAATCAACCCCATGAAAAAAAAACTTTAAAAAGCATTAGGTAGAGTCTTCACTTTCTAAAAATGCTTTGCTATCTTAGCAATAAATGGATAATATCCTTTAAATTTTAAGATGTACACAAGTATCTTTAATCTGATTTGAAAATCAGATTGACAGAAATGTGGTGCAAGAGTTGTCATTCCCTTAGTTTATATATATAGTAATACTGTGCATAGACACATGCATGGTTGAGATCAAACCTATTTTTATCACTTGGTTTGCAGACAGCTCATGCTTTCAGCAAAACACAATAATCATGGCAGGTGGATTTTGGTTGATTTAAGGGAGATAGCTTAATTGCTTGAATCATAGTTTCATGACCACAATCATTTAAACATATCCCAAATTGTCAGCGACCCTGATTTCATGAAATATTTAAAATGCAAGTTTGTGCATTTGATCTTATGGAATTTTTTCTACTCTAAGAGTTATCAATATTTCCTGATCATTTGCCCTCATTACAAGTCAGAATATAAGAAGTCTTTAATTTATAATCTCTGTATATTATCAGGACCGAGCCCACTTGCACAGTTGGTAGAGTGTAGGATCTGTGCCTTTGGTGGTTAAATAGGTTGAGGACGGGACGTGGTGGGTTCGACTCCCACTGCCGGCAGTGTTACTTTCTAAGTGGGTAAAAGGCTCGAAAGACGACCTGATATAGCCATTGTTGCTGAAAAACACCATTTATCTGATCTTATCTGTATATTATCAGATATTGCTAATGATGATGGCATTCAAGGAAACAGCACAGCTGCACGGGATGTTACAAAAGGCACCTTCTCATACCGCGTTTCTGTCATCTATATGTTCATTGTGACTGAGGTTAAAAGGTGTCACGTGGAGAGGGCCTTATCTAATTTCTACCTACATGGACATAATATCCTGTAGCCAATACGTGACAAATGATGTCGGCTCTGTTTGAAGGAATATTGAGTTGTTCATCTCAGATAACTAACTGAAGGTATAAATAGGTGACAACTCTGTTTGTCATCTTTAGGAACATTATAAATTAATGACAAAGACAGCGTTGCAGAACAAAAAAAGCTTACTGCACTTGGAACCTTTCAGTTAACTATGCAACATATACACATCATTCGATTTTATAACATCAAAAGGTGTAAAGTGCAGTTGGCACCTTTTGACATTGGATTTATTGTTCATTGCATAACCAAAAGGAGAAAAATAAATTTCACATTTCACATTCTTCTCCACAAGTGATATCAACATTTCATATATTTGGGTGCACCTGGAAATATTAAAAATCATACAGTTTTTAATGCACTTTATTTTTATTAATTTTAGGAAAAAGATTTTAGCAGCATATTTGCAAGCCAGTATACTTTTACAGGATATATATATCACATAAACTTTTAATTCTTTTCTGTTCCAAATTAAAAAAGGAAATATAATTTCAGTTCTACACAAAGTACCAATTCTTATCTTTAAGAGTATATGTATATTTTTTTCTATAATTCATTACATACCTTTTCACTTCAGTGCCTGAGAATGAAGACCAGATCCTTCAATAAATTAGTACTTTATCAAAACATAACAGTTGTTCCTTATGGATTATAAAGATTAATATACAAATATTGAAGAAAAAAATAGTCTATTTCTGTACAATATCATAGTACATAGAAACATAAAACATCTTCCTTACATTCTACCTTAAACATGATTATAAATAAGGGAATAACTCTAATAGAGGTCTGGGATACCCTGTGGCCAATCAAATGGCCAGAAAGACTTGTCCACCAATTGTGGACAACTTGTCCACCCACTTGTCCACCTGGACAAGGAAAAAAAGGTATATAAGTGAGAAAAAAGATGTCAACTAACATACCACTGATGAGACTAACTTAGTAAAAACTAGTCTGGTAGTTTGACATCTTTTTGGGAAACAGAAGGACTACTCTATTTTTAGCCCCTCACCAAAGTTTGTGTTTTACCCTAATTATTCTGAATGAAATATAACTGTTTTACATGTTTTACCTTCATTTTACTGTTATGGCTAGTGGTTTTATATGACCAATTAAAAAATGTTTTTTATATGTTTTGTTCAAATTGTGAATATGGATACATCTTGAAGGAGGGGGTATAGTATAAAGGTCTATTTCGGAACATCTCTTGACACTCTTAACACCCAAATCTCACCCAATATAAACTGAACACATTCTAACATAGTTGTTATTTTCAATAAAAATGTGTGATACTTGGTTCAATGCTGCCTTATTCTTATTTTGAATGCAAGAGCTACAAAATATTTCAATTTGAAATTAAAGTGTTTGATGTCTAAAAGACTATTAAAAACAACAAAAGCATTCTGAGATTTGACAGTGTGTGTGAGATGCGGTTTACGTCTGTCTACAAACATCAAGCATTTGGCTGAGCGCATGTGTCAAACATATTCCAACCTACTGCTGCTGCTATAGGTGGGTAAGCAACATCAGATAGTCATTATATAACTTTATTACCTCTTATTGATGAGGTATTGATAACTTAATCTGATTTCCTTTTCCTGTCCAGATAAACTTTTCACTGTTTAATTTATATTTCCCAGATGATCACTAAATACTGTCCTTCTGAATCTTTTGATTGGTAGACTTTTGACCTGAACTACACTTTTTCTGTGAAAAAGAGATGACACATGCAGATTTTGGATTATAGAATTTACCACGCTATTATAGAATTTACCAGTATAGAAAGAGAGACAGGGTTATACAGGGTATTAAGAGACAGGGTTATACAGGGTATAGAGAGACAGGGTTATGCAGTGTAGAAAGAGAGACAGGGTTACGCAGGGTAGAAAGAGACAGGGTTGCGAAGGGTAGAAAGTGACAGGGTAACGCAGGGTAGAAAGAGAGACAGGGTTACACAGGGTAGAGGGAGAGACAGGGTTACACAGGGTAGAAAGAGAGACAGGGTTATGCAACGTAGAGAGAAGGAGACAGGGTTACGCAGGGTAGAAAGAGAGACAGGGTTACGCAGGGTAGAGAGAGAGACAGGGTTATGCAGGGTTGAGAGAGAGACAGGGTTATGCAGTGTAGAGAGAGACAGGGTTACGCAGGGTAGAGAGAGAGAGAGAGACAGGGTTACACAGGGTAAAGGGAGAGACAGGGTTATGCAGCGTAGAGAGAGACAGGGTTACACAGGGTAGAGAGAGAGACAGGGTTACACAGGGTAGAGAGAGAGACAGGGTTATGCAACGTAGAGAGAGACAGGGTTACACAGGGTAGAGGGAGAGACAGGGTTACACAGGGTAGAGAGAGAGAGACAGGGTTACACAGGGTAGAGAGAGAGAGAGACAGGGTTACACAGGGTAGAGAGAGAGACAGGGTTATGCAGCGTAGAGAGAGACAGGGTTACACAGGGTAGAGGGAGAGACAGGGTTATGCAGCGTAGAGAGAGACAGGGTTACGCAGGGTAGAGAGAGAGAGAGAGAGACAGGGTTACACAGGGTAGAGAGAGAGACAGGGTTATGCAGCGTAGAGAGAGACAGGGTTACACAGGGTAGAGGGAGAGACAGGGTTACACAGGGTAGAGAGAGAGAGAGACAGGGTTACACAGGGTAGAGAGAGATTGACAGGGTTACACAGGGTAGAGAGAGAGAGACAGGGTTACACAGGGTAGAGAGAGAGACAGGGTTATGCAGCGTAGAGAGAGACAGGGTTACACAGGGTAGAGGGAGAGGCAGGGTTACACAGGGTAGAGGGAGAGGCAGGGTTACACAGGGTAGAGAGAGAGACAGGGTTATGCAGCGTAGAGAGAGACAGGGTTACGCAGGGTAGAGAGAGAGAGAGACAGGGTTACACGGGGTAGAGGGAGACAGGGTTACGCAGGGTAGAGAGAGAGACAGGGTTATGCAGGGTAGAGAGAGAGACAGGGTTATGCAGCGTAGAGAGAGACATGGTTACGCAGGGTAGAGAGACAGGATGATGTGAGTGGATAGCTTGACCAATGGTCAATTTGGCCAGGTCGCTGTGTTGTGTGGATCGAGCAGTCCCATTCAGCAGGTGGAATATTTGTTTCAGATATCAATAATATCACAACAATAGCTGGGAAACCCTTAAAAAGCGAAAACATTAAAAACAATGTGTGATGTTACAAATGAGGTTTTCACAGCTTTTAAACAGAACAGTTCAATTACAGATTATTGGAACAACAAAACACAGTGTGTTTCAATGGGTTCACTTGGCAATATAGCCAGTATGTGGTTAAATATCTATGGTAAAAAATGAAAATGCTTAACGCTACTATAGAAACGTATGGAAACATCAGCGAGAATGAGTGACATAGTGCATGTAACGGGTTTATAGTAGTGGGAGGAGCGGACGTCCAGAAAGCACCCTGCAGAGCACTTTCAGTAGCATTCAATATTGGCCGATTTCTACTTCCATTCACCAAATCAACCACACAGAATGCCATTTTTTTTTAAATTATCAAAATGTTATACCCCAATTGACTCTACATTCAATATATTTTTTTTAATCATTTCTATTCATGACTAATTTTCTCATATTTTTCAGGGAATATTTCTTCTTTTTTAGGTATTATTATGATAAGAGCAACTTATTGCTGATTATTTTCTGAAATTAGATTAATATCTAATTTATCTAATATCTCAAAAATAAATGTGAGGTCAAATTAAAGTCCGTCAATTTGTCACTTTTGTAACCCTACTGATTTAAGCTATTTTTAATCATTTTAGCTTCATAATAAATCTTGAAATTGACGGACTTTTTTTTCAATTTATTTTTAGTATTAATGTGTTATTCTGTGCAGTATTCTATATATTTTCATAAACTAACCCCCAATAAGCTGGCATTTTTATATTATTTAAAAAAAACTTAGTTTTATAGTATTTTCCTCTGTTTTCCCTTATAGATTGACCACAAAACTATAAATTACTCTCAAATTGTTAATTATGAACCGATTTTGATGAATAAGGACTCTACGAGCTTGTATTTGAAAGATGTAGATGATAAGACAAAAAAACATGTAGATAATTTCGTGGAAATAGGCTTTCCATTTTCAAGGTCATTGAAAGGTCACTTCAAGGTCACTGACAATATTTGATCAAAATAGCCTAAGAAGGTTGACATTCGATCACATATCATTTGTTGATGTATTCTGAGTAGTAAAAAAGTTATACCCCTATGTCTGCCATTTCTAGTGATGTAACTCCAGGGGGTCTAATGTACAGTCCCAATGGGGTCTTATACATATACTCGTAAAGATAAGAATTGGTACTTTGTGTAGAACTGAAATTATATTTCTTTTTTTAGTTTGGAACAGAAAAGAATGTAATCTCGTGTGAAACAGAGACCGATATCTGTATGGAGGCTGCTTATCTGACATACGTATGCGTCTCTCAGTGCTTCACACAAAAGGAAGCCTTCCTATTCAGATTTCAGTTGATTAAAAAGTTTCCCGATGACTTGATTCTCAGGCAGCGAAAGTTATATATTGTTGAGTAAATAGTTGATAATATGTATAAGCACAAGACGAGTTGGATTAAACTGTCACCAAAATGTTCAATCACGCAGGTGAAATAAGCATACAATACCCCTCAATTCTATGTCAGAAAACATTAATATGTAGATACTATTGTCGGAAATAATGCACTAACATTACATAGATATAACATAGTTTTGTAAACTCAAGCTAATTGGAAAAATCCGTTTTCATAGAAGCTTTAATGAAAAAGATATTTCTGAGGCTATTGCAAAATGGAGAAGAAAATATTTTCATAATTAGGAGCAGATTTGATTATCATGAATTATCATAATAAATTTACTTAGTTTACCAATAAATGTTGCACACGCATTACTCTTCACCGGCTATTTGATAAAGCAACACCGGCTACCACCTCACTTAACACAACATAGTTTACTGAGATATCACTGATACAGGCAAACATACAAAATGAATAATACCACCACTAACCTGACCGTGAGCGCCAAGGACAACAAGTTTGATGACAGTCTCTACTGGATGTTCAATTATATGTTTCCAACTATTCACCTGTGCATCTCCTTTTTAGTGGTACTTGCCAATATGTTGGTTCTTTCAGCTTTCATCAAGGTACAAAAGCTCCGTACCCTCACAAATTATTTTGTGGTTAATCTGTGTGCAGCAGATTTAACATTTGCCTCAGCTGTAATGCTGTGTAGATTGATTGTTCTTGAAGACAAAATGTCCCCTCAGATGACTTTGATTTCTTGCTTGGTCAAGTATTTCTTAGCTATCGGTGGTATCAACGTGAGTATGTTCAGTCTTCTATGGGTGGCAGGAGAACGGTACATCAAGTTGTTCTACCCTCTTAGATACGAACAGATTTTAACCCATAAGAGAACAGTATTGACAATCGCTGTCACTTGGGTCATCAGTTTGTCTAGTGCAGGAATTGCAATAGCATTTCATCGTTATTCTCATGAGTATGTTTGTAATGCATGCAATGTTTTCTCCCCTATCTATATGTGGTATATTTTCTCGGCCATTTATATTCCCTACACTCTGACAATGTTCTTTATCTACGGGAGGATCTGGTATTTAACCTACCAACACAGGAAGAGAATTGCAACTGAAGGCACTACAGCATCTAAAACCAGAGTCAAGGACATCAAGGTACATTTCAAGATTCTATAAAATTCTATAAAAAAATATAAAAATCGATGCTAATAAAATAACTTAGACAATAGATACATGTGTATGTAAAGACTTGTTTCAATTAATTTCGAAAAATGATAAAGTAAAGTGAAACTATAATATGTTTTTGAAAATGATATTATTAACATAAAAGACTTCATAAAGTGTACATAGATTATTCTTCATAATGGAGTTAGTGAATGAAAATTAGCATTCCAGAATTCCAGGGACGTACAGTAATACCTTTTAAAATCACAAATATTACCTTTCTGTCATCAAATATATGACCAATTTTTTTATTTTCAAACAATGAGTTAAAAACAATTTTCTTATGACCAATCATCATTTCCATTACCATGAAGTAAATGTTTCAAAATTTTAAACATAATAAAAATTGCCGTTGGAAACTTGACCGTTCATAATTTCAAAATATTTATAATATATTTAGAATAAGTTATTGCATTGACTCAAAACCAAACTTCATTCCTAGAGATAGGTCGTGCCACCAATCACCACCAATGCAATAACAAGAAAGTCCTTTTTTAAAAAAGAATTTGTCTGCAATTTCCTTTTTGAAAATGGTATTTATATTTCTCCATTCCCCAAATATCAAATGGCCTGGCCATAAATCTCGTCAAATGTAGTCCACTGAAAATGCGTTTGGTTATGAAAATTTAATGTGACGTAGGCGATCTTTGTTTCCGAGTGGATTTGCGAACTGCTGAAAGAAGGACGTGTGCATGGTTCTGAGTGCCACCATCCAAAACTCGTAATGCGAGAGTACGAATCAAATGCATCACAGAATGACATGCACACAGAAATCTCTGACGTTTGTGCACCAGCTCACGTCGTCTCTTATCAATATATATGCTATTTGTTATAATATAATCTTTATAATTACATATATTTATTATTACTCTAGGGGTTGCATAAAAGATCATCTAACTGGCAAAGTTGGGACCTACAGATTGAATCCTACTTAATAATTTGAAATAATATTTTCTTACCAATTGCTACCGTGAATAGAAAGGACAAATTTTTTAGTTAATGCCTTATCGTAAAAAAACATTTACATGTATCTCTTTCTGAGAAGCTTTCTCTTTGCACTTGTTACAGATGATGTTTATAATGTTGTGAATCATTTTCTTTACTCCAATTTTCTACTCTAGCCCATTTGATACACTTTGTAGTTATTCCCAAAAAGTGTGACGTGAAGAATAATAAGAAAATACAATTTTAAGGATTTATCTCATACTTGGTGCTTCAAGAGGGTGTTCTGCAGCTCACCCCTCTGCCGAACTACTTTCGCAGATCACCCCTCTGCCGAACTACTTTCGCAGATCACCCATGTGCCGAACTACTTTTGCAAATCATCCTTGGTCCAAATGACAAGTGAGATCCTTCCACCAGAACCAACAAAAGAGATCTGTCAGGCTGAACAGTGCATGAACCCATGCTCTTGACTTTATCTCATATTTATCTACCGCAAATGGTTTATATACCAGACCAGTAAAGAAAAGAACATGTGAGTGCAGTGTTCAGGCTGACAGATCTCTCAAGTTGGTTCTGGTGGAAGGATCTCAATGCCTACCTCTCAATGACGTCATTACATAGTAAAATATATGTTGCAATGACGTCATTGAGTGTGACGTCATTAAAAAGGGGGCGTGGCATTGTTTATGTTGTTTGACACACACAACATAGATCCACACATGCTGCAATGTTTTCCACACAGTTTTTGTTTTAATTAATTGGACATCAAACCAAAACATTATCTCATACCTATTTGCAGGAGTTAAGTATGAGATAAAGTCAAGACCATAGGTTTGTGCAGTGTTCAGGCTGACAGATCTCTCACGTTGGTTTTGGTGGAAGGATCTCACAATATAGAGTGGCACTATTCCCACCTCTCAATGGCGTCATAACATAATAAAATATATGTTGAAATGCACACTCCCGCGCAGTGTCGCCACCGTCTCGACCATCCACCCTCTCCACCATCGACGGTACCACCACTGCCACAGGTGCCTTTTTGGCCCCAATTTGCTCCCATACGCGAAATTTGCCCACAATCGATAGAGTTTATAGTTGAGTAAATTTATAAATTTTACATAGTTATCTGAATGGGTTGTAATCATTTCTGAAACATTGTACCAATAAAGGCAGTATTTACAATGTTACACTCAGAGTTTTGCCTCAGTCACATTTGCACCGGGCGCCGGCCGGGATGTAATCATCGGCCGACTTCCCAGTCTGCCATAATCTGAGAGATGCAGTAGCTGTGGTCACATTATACACGGGTGCCGCACGGCACTTGCTAGATGAGATACCACGGACGTCTGCCAGATATCCTAAAGACGTCTGTCTCATTGACAGACGTCTGCCAGATATCCTACAGACGTCTGTCTCATTTGACAGACGTCTGTAGGATATCCTAAAGACGTCTATGATATATCGCAGGGAGCCCGTGGGATCATCTGACGATGGCCTGTGAACACATGAAATAAAAATAATCCTATTTTCACCGCACGATGCCACCGGCAGCCCTAAGATGATCTGCCGATGTTCCTGCGGGACACTGCCGGGACCCTGCCGAGTACTTTAAGATGATATTTGCTGATAAGACATCGGGGAAACGCCGGCAACTTTTATGTTCTAGATAAAAGTTCCCGATGACCCGCCCGACGTCTTAAAGATGCCCAATTGTGGCCGATGATCTCCCGGTGCCCGCACGGCAATCTGAACCTCCGGCCGATTTTGTAAAAAATACTCATCGGCCGGGCATCTTTACTGTAATCGGCGCAAATGTGACTGAGGTATTAGCTGGGAACTATTTAAATGTCATGCGGGGCCACATTCAGAGGTATGTGATTTGGTTTTGAGGGCAGACGACAAACAGTTGAAAGTAGTACCGACGGTCATATGCTAATCTGCCTGTGGCAGTGATGGGTCTTTGACCCGGGGCTGTGAGGAGTGTGGTTGAAATGACGTCATTGAGTGTGACATCATTAAAAAGGGGGCGTGGCATTGTTTATGTTGTTTGACACACACAACATAGGTCTACACATGCTGCAATGTTTTCCTCTCTGTTTTGCTTTAAATAGATTGGACATCAAACCAAAACCTTTATCTCATACCTATCTGTAGGAGTAAAGTATGAGATAAAGTCAAGAACATAGGTTCGTGCAGTGTTCTTGCCTTATACATATATCTCCAGTTAGACACACTTAGTCTTCCGAATTCTTCCTGTTATTTCTATCCTTTAATGCATCTATTCCGTCTGAATATATTTTATGCATTGTAATATAGATGTCCCTTGTTTATCAGAACCTGGTATAAGCTGGCTCTGCATGTGTTGTCTTATGCATACATAAGTCCACAATATATAATCATATAATTAACATAAAGCGGAGTAGTTTTGGGTTTTTTTTCTTTTCAATTTTGAGCATTTATGTCCAACACCAGAAAGAAGCGACATTTTTTGGCACATAACTTATTGTACTACTATGTTACTACATTTCTCTTACAAATGAGAAAATACCAAATACAGACCTTTGTAGGCCATTTGTATGAAATATTGAAACTATAAAGTGACCTTGAAATGACCTTGAAAATAATTCCGGATTTAATTGTATATTTTTATATTCTCTCATATGTGTCTTTCAAACACAAGATTCATTTGATAATGCCGCTAATGAGAACTTAATTAATGTACGGAAGTATATATCATAGTATATTTTTTCTTAGGGGAAATACATGTCATGATCAGGTCCTTTAGGATGGACATTTCAAAATCATTAGTCATTTCGTGATGAGAAGACCTGATTTATCACTGATTTATCAGCTTTCACCATGAGGAAATTTCAGGATTTTTCTTTCTCCCCCCCCCTTCAAAATTAATGCTCCATCCCCTTATTATTTTGTCTGACTATTTTGATATATCTTCTCAGACACTACTGCTTTACCCTGTCACACGAGTTTAAATCATTCATGAAACCTGGAAGGTTCCATGCGATTTTACAGTGGTTTAAGGTATCTGAAAACAATATATGATCTTAAGATTGACATACATACAGGCTATCTGTCTGAAATCCACAAAAGAACATCTGCCCTGAGAATTATGATTTTTTGTGACCACCAAGTACTGCCAGTACAGGAAGTGTATTGTGTGACCTTGACCTTTGAACTGTCAGGGGGCTCCGTAAGTCACAGGAGGTGTTGTTTACCAATTGTCAAAATTGGAGCAACACATTTTCGGCCATTTTTTTCTACTATTTAAAGAATTAATTAAAAGATAACAATTATCATGATGATAGTGCCTTTTCTTGGCTTTATTTTGGTGGTAAAATGATTAAAAACGGATGAATATTTATGAAGTTATAAATGAAGAAAAATCAATATTTTTTATATTATATATGTTTGTAAAAAAAATTTAAAAAAACTCTATACAGCCCAGCTTTTAAGGTGCATTCCATGCAGCCTTTGATGTCTTCCCATTCAGTGGTGTGAAAAACCCCAAATTTCATCAAAGAGGGTCAAATCACCAATTATCAGCATTCACAGTTTTGCCATTCAAAGTCCTTGTGATTTAAGGCCAAACCAGTGATCAAAGGGTTTAATGTCACTTTTTCAATATCACAGCCTTTAAGTTAAGGGGGATTCCATACAGCCTTTGGGTCATGTCTTCCCTTTTTGACAGAAAGGTTTTCACATGCATAAGATACTTTTCAAATAAATAGTATACTTTTCCCATAAATGATATATCTTTCACAACCATAAGATGTTTGTCACAACCATAAGATATTTGTCACAACCATGAGTTATTTCATTGATTCAAATAATATTAAAATAATCTTATGTTGTTCTGAAGTATACTCCTGGCAATAAATTGATAAATTGTAAAAAACATCTCCACACTGTTTCCCAAGCTGGACAGGTGCCCAACTGGTAACTCATTAGGTGTTTACATGGGATCACAAACCAGCTAAACAAAGCTTGTTGACAAAGTGTTCAATTGCTAGTGAAGGTTTCAGCAGACAACTGATCAACTTTCAAGTGTCACAGAAAGTTGTTAACAGGGAATATTTTGGGTAATACTACATAAAAGCACTGTTTAGGGTATAAACATTCATGTTATGTAAAGAAAATGTGTCTGAAAGTCAGGTTTCATGAATGCTTTAAGCAAAAAAAAACAGAGCACAAAAGGTTGATTTTCTCCCATATAAAATGGAGCAAAATAAAATGAAAATAAAACATCAATGAATGTAATCATCAAACATGATATACTTTGACGAATGAAGTCAAGACCATAAGTTACAAAGAATGATAGCATTGATCAATTTTTGAACCAAACGACTTCAAGCATGATATCACACCCGCAGTGCAAATTGTATGGAAAACTACCATAGCGTGTACTTCCCTAAACAGAAATCACGAACATTTTCAACCATTTTCGGTCATCTTGATTTCTGTTATGAGTGAACTCATTGAGTGCATATCAACACATTAGCTGCCTATGAAACCAACATCCTACTGAACTTTCCATTTGGCCTTTTCAGAAAAATACACAACACTTCATTCACTGACTTTCTTTGTTTTATAAAATATTTGGGATATACTTCCAAATGCAGAGGTGGTTGTCCTTTTAATTAACAAAGCAAATTATAAGTTTTAGACAAACATAAAGTGACATATTCTACATTTTTCAGAAGCAAATTATCATGTTTTATTATTTTATAGAAGTTGTTTACACATTTTATGATTCCCTTGTAACATGTTTGATATTTTGTGATGAAAATCATTTGTATTTATAATGACAAACAAACTCTGGATGGCAAGGTTGAGACACATGCTACCTCTGCCACAAAAAGGTATGAAATGTGGAAACTGACGACCAAAATGTTTATACAGTGGTGCCATGAGGTAATACGTGGCTCTGTGGTGTTTAGGTATCTGTCTTCTATGCTTAAGGTCCAGGGATCGAATCCCGGTTGGGAAAAGTACTATTTTCATGGTGAAGGTGAAATCTTCATATCTGGGAACCTGTTAGAGTGATATCCACATCAGAAAACATTAATTGATTTGTTTAATGCAAACATAGAAGAATATAAAAATAATAGAAATGACTTTAAAGCTAGTTGAGCAATATGCATATAAGAAGAATTTAATTATTTGTTATATTTTGCCTGGATGCACATTTCAATATGAACATGAACTGTACCCATCCAAGGTGTTATAACAATTTATCAACCCTTAACACATACCTGCATACAATGCTCATTCTTAAATCAGATTATTTATCCCAGAACATCATTCAAGATCTTCAAAATGTAGAGTTGTCAATATTTGACCATATCAGTCATGATAGAAATGAACAGGTCGCATGTCACCTGTATATGTATTTCTCTGTTTTACAGTGAGATCAACCAAAAATGCATGTGCTCACAAAAGCAAAGATCACCTCTAGGAAATGGTGTCAATGCGTCCAAAATAGTTCTCTAGTTTCATAGTTAAAACACTTTTAACAATATAGCATTTGACTTTCTGTGTTAAAAATAAAATTATTATATATTGAAAAATTATTTTTATTGTCAAATAAAAACAAAATTTGAATGAAGAATTATGTGTAGTAATAATGTTAATATGTGTGATTTGCCCACTTCATGTCAAGTATATTTTGGCTGAAGGGGAAAATACGTTATGAATCGATAGATATGATTTATTGGCACACCAAATACAATTGCTTGCAACTGTTTTATAATATTTGCAAATTTCTGAAATTGTTTAATCTGAAACAAAGTACAATGATTAAAAATTAATTATTTCATGTTCAATCAGTTATATTCATTTATGTCTAACATGCTTTAAAACTGTGTTATGAGTATTTTGGGTATATTTTCACATTCAGATAGTGTTTTCAATGAGACATTTTTAAATACAGCATTCACCATTCACCATAAAATCATGATAATGATAATGTCAGATATATCAGAGTGCAGTGGTAAATTTCAAACTGCTTGTTTCCTAAAACAAGAAAAGGTGGTGCTCTACATGTAATATTGATGGGAAAAATAGAACAAACAAAACAAAAATTACAACAAACAAACAATAATAAAAAAATAAATAAACACAAAATGAAACAACTATTGCAAACTGATGGGGGAGTTGAAATCATCTTTGTTCATCTTTTTAAACATTTAATTTGGTATATGAAACGAATATTCTATCACAACCGTATGCAAAGCTGTGCCTTTTCAGTCTCGATTATGTAAGTTCCTCTAATATCATTCAGGCACTAACGCAAATCACCGATCAGACTTTTCCTTGTCATTTCTGTTCTAATTGTCCGATTTACACCAAATTTGAACTAAACCTACTTAAATTTCCTTGTCCTATCGATTATGGAAACATTTTCAAGCAATTTACAGTGAAAATGTTATGCAACGATGGACGAACACGATGATCTCGTTTTGAAGTTCTGCTTTGTTTACCTCACGAACTTCTTTTTCTTTGTTTACCTCTTTTTAGTGTTCTCCAATCACCAATCGGCAAAGCCCAGATAGGTGATCTGGAGGGGTTTGTCGAACGTCTAAGGTCTCTACCAATTTCAACCAAAGAAAGGTTTGGTGGAATTGTTAGAGCTCAAGTGAAATAAAAAGACGCCAGCTGCAAAAACTGAGGTAAACCCGTTTAAAAACGTCAAAATTGAACCCGTTTCAACTGCCGTTAAAATGGGTTTGACTCAGATTTTACAGCTGGCGATAGTGTTCTCCAATCACCCATCGGTAAAGCCCAGATAGGTGATCTGGAGAGGTCTGAGATTTTTGCTTTTTGGTTTTAATCTCGTTTAGATGTGATTTTTTAAATACCCAACTGTTTAAGTGATAATTCATATTTTATGTATGATTATGTCTAAAATCTCACAAAAAAGCTTGATTATTTTTTGGATAACATTAAATAAAGAAAATATAAATACTTGATAATAATCGCCAGCTGCAAAAATTGAATCAAACCCGTTTTAACGGCAGTTGAAACGGGTTCAATTTTGACGTTTAAACGGGTTTACCACAGTTTTTATAGCTGGCGATTTTTTACTTCACTAGAGCTCAATCAACTCCACCAAACTTTTCTTTGGTTGGAGTTGGTAGAGATCATGGACGTTCGACAAACCCCTCCAGATCACCTATCTGGGCTTTGCCGATGGGTGATTGGAGAACACTAAGCTGGCGACTGATATCAAATATTTATATTTTCTTTATTTTATGCTATCCGAAGAATTATCAAGCTTTTTGGGGAGATCTTAGATACAATCAAACACAAAATATGAATTTTCACTGAAAGAGTTGGATATTTAAAAAATCTCATGCAAACGAGATTGTACAGAAAAAGGAAAAATCTCAAACCTCTCCAGATCACCTATCTGGGTTTTGCCGATGGGTGATTGGAGAACACTAACCTCTTTTAGAAATGTATTCAGACGTGAAGCATGCGCAAATTGGAATCTTTTAATGCACACAGACGAACACTCCACAATGGCGTCAGTTGCTAGGACCTAATATTGACCAGAAAAAAGCCGAATCACAAACCACAAGAAATGAATACACATTGCCCATGATCGTACCAAGCACAGTAACACAGATAATCCCTTTTTGATATCCACTGCCTGTCGGTGGGTACCAAAAACGGACCATCCATGTTACAAGAAAAACTCCTGATATATTTCAAATAACGTTAACAAGTTTTATATGAAGAAACATTATGTGATGCTGATAGTGGCTCCATTGCCATGTAATGTCTGATTTAACAATTGCAGGTGACTGCCATGTTTGGATACATTGTCATCATGGTTTTGTCAGGATATGGTCTATATATCATTGCCAACATAATAGGTTATCAGGAGGACAGAGGAAGGGCACTTCTATACGGGGAACCTATCCCAGCTTTTGCCGGAAGTTTTGTCATTTTTGAGGGTATCGTGATTGCCATTATGTGCTTCAATGCTGGTGTGAATCCCATCATCTACCACTGGAAGAGCGAGGCATTCAGAAAGGCTTTCAAGAAGATCCTTGGCTGCTCAAATCACCAAGACTTTGGCGATCAAAGTGTGTCTAATACCAATGACTCCACGACCAAGCCAACTACTGTCTCTGGACTTAAGTAGTCTAATTGATTAACATTCTTTAACATGGTAACAAAAGATATCTACCACATCATTTGATGTTTGATATTAAATGATAAAAATAATTGTTGCAGATTGTCAGCTGAAATACTTTTTTGTTTGTCATGCAGGATTTGCGTAAAAGTATTTTTCAGAATGGTAAGATATTGATCATTTCATCACTAGAAATGGCAGACATAGGGGTATAACTTTTTTACTACTCAGAATACATCAACAAATGATATGTGATCGAATGTCAACCTTCTTAGGCTATTTTGATCAAATATTGTCAGTGACCTTGAAGTGACCTTTCAATGACCTTGAAAATGGAAAGCCTATTTCCACGAAATTATCTACATGTTTTTTTGTCTTATCATCTACATCTTTCAAATACAAGCTCGTAGAGTCCTTATTCATCAAAATCGGTTCATAATTAACAATTTGAGAGTAATTTATAGTTTTGTGGTCAATCTATAAGGGAAAACAGAGGAAAATACTATAAAACTAAGTTTTTTTTAAATAATATAAAAATGCCAGCTTATTGGGGGTTAGTTTATGAAAATATATAGAATACTGCACAGAATAACACATTAATACTAAAAATAAATTGAAAAAAAAGTCCGTCAATTTCAAGATTTATTATGAAGCTAAAATGATTAAAAATAGCTTAAATCAGTAGGGTTACAAAAGTGACAAATTGACGGACTTTAATTTGACCTCACATTTATTTTTGAGATATTAGATAAATTAGATATTAATCTAATTTCAGAAAATAATCAGCAATAAGTTGCTCTTATCATAATAATACCTAAAAAAGAAGAAATATTCCCTGAAAAATATGAGAAAATTAGTCATGAATAGAAATGATTAAAAAAAATATATTGAATGTAGAGTCAATTGGGGTATAACATTTTGATAATTTAAAAAAAAATGGCATTCTGTGTGGTTGATTTGGTGAATGGAAGTAGAAATCGGCCAATATTGAATGCTACTGAAAGTGCTCTGCAGGGTGCTTTCTGGACGTCCGCTCCTCCCACTACTATAAACCCGTTACATGCACTATGTCACTCATTCTCGCTGATGATGCCAACAGTAATGGGATTGCTAAATATGTAAACCTATTTTGTGTAAATAATATTGATCATGCCAGAGATATTAATATCTATCACATGATTGCAATGACTACGGTAGTCTTGCTGAGCACAACAATTACCATGTAATATTCTTCGTTGTATTCAAAGAATGTGTTGTATTCAATGAATGTGTTGTATTCAATGAATGTGTACATGTACTCCCTTAAGGGGTTAATCAATAATCAATCTATCATTCCAAGTTAATATTTGTCAAATATCCACTGGCAAAATACAATTATGGAAAATCTTTCATTTTGTAAAACTTTTTGGTGTAATAATTGTTTGATGAGTTGTTGGCCAAATCATAATATTGTATTTTTCAAACTAATATATCAAGTAAGATCAATATCGTGGATGGTGTTCTCTATTTCACGATAAAGCCTTTCTTTAAAACAATTCTAGATGAATCCTGGTATTCCAAAGACTGGTAGCTGATGTTTATAAGTGAATTTGCGATGAAAAGGAGTTGATGTTGATTGATGGCACACAATGTTTTTATAAAGCTGGTGCTGAAGATGGTTGGTGGCACACAATGGTCTGATAAGGCTGGTGCTGCTGGTGGTTGATGGCACACAATGATAGGGCTGGTGCTGATAGCGGTTGATGGCACACAATGGTCTGATAAGGCTGGTGCTGATGGAGGTTGATGGCACACAATAGTCTGATAAGGCTGGTGCTGATGGAGGTTGATGGCACACAATAGTCTGCTAAGGCTGGTGCTGCTGGTGGTTGGTTGCACACAATGGTCTGATAAGGCTGGTGCTGATAGTGGTTGATGGCACACAATGGTCTGATAAGATTAGTGCAACTGTTGGTTGATGGCACACGATGGTCTGATAAGGCTGGTGCTGAAGGTGGTTGATGGCTCGCATTGGTCTGATAAGGCTGGTGCTGAAGGTGGTTGTTGGCTCGCATTTGGTCTGATAAGGCTGGTGCTGAAGGTGGTTGATGGCTTGCATTTGTCTGATAAGGCTGGTGCTGATGTTGGTTGGTGGCACACAATGGTCTGATAAGGCTGGTGCTGATGTTGGTTGGTGGCACACAATGGTCTGATAAGGCTGGTGCTGAAGGTGGTTGATGGCTCGCATTGGTCTGATAAGGCTGGTGCTGAAGGTGGTTGGTGGCACACAATGGTCTGATTAGGCTGGTGCTGAAGGTGGTTGATGGCACACAATGGTCTGATTAGGCTGGTGCTGCAGGTGGTTGATGGCACACAATGGTCTGATAAGATTAGTGCAACTGTTGGTTGATGGCACACGATGGTCTGATAAGGCTGGTGCTGAAGGTGGTTGTTGGCTCGCATTTGGTCTGATAAGGCTGGTGCTGAAGGTGGTTAATGGCTTGCATTGGTCTGATAAGGCTGGTGCTGATGTTGGTTGGTGGCACACAATGGTCTGATAAGGCTGGTGCTGATGTTGGTTGGTGGCACACAATGGTCTGATAAGGCTGGTGCTGAAGGTGGTTGATGGCACACAATGGTCTGATTAGGCTGGTGCTGATGGTGGTTGGTGGCACCCAATGGTCTGATTAGGCTGGTGCTGATCGTGGTTGGTGGCACACAATGGTCTGATTAGGCTGGTGCTGAAGGTGGTTGTTGGCTCGCATTTGGTCTGATAAGGCTGGTGCTGATGGTGGTTGGTGGCACACAATGGTCTGATAAGGCTGGTGCTGATGGAGGTTGATGGCACACAATGGTCTGATAAGGCTGGTGCTGATGGTGGTTGGTGGCACACAATGGTCTGATAAGGCTGGTGCTGATGGAGGTTGATGGCACACAATGATCTGATAAGATGAATGCATCTGTTGGTTGATGGTACACATTGTCCTGAGAAATGGATCTGCGCATTTGTACGTTATTTATAAAATTCGGTTTGACTCTTATTACAACCACTGAGTGTTACTTTCCCACTGGTTAAAGCATTCATGAAATTAGGTTTTCAAGCACTTTTTCCTTGCATAATACAAATGTTTATGCCCCAAACTTTGTGATCAAAAGTTATTACACATCATATTTCCCCTACATAAAGGTCTGTGCCATTTGAAAGTGGATGAGTCTTCTGCTAATCATCCACTGGACACTTTGTCAACAAATTTTGTTTAGTTGGCCAGAGATGTAGTGCAAACACCTGTTTATACCCCAGTGACATTTGCACCAGGCGCCGGTCAGGAAGTAAGAATCGGCCCAATTCACAGGGTCCTGGGCGCCGGGGAGTTCATCAGTGGTAATCTGAGATATGCCGTGGCTGTGGTCACATTTTCACGGGTGCCACACGCATGTGCCAGATTAGATGCCACAGACGTCCTAAAGATGTCTATATGATATCATAGGGAGCCCGTTGGATCATCTGACGATGGCCTGTGAAATACACATGAAATAAAAATAATCCTATTTTCACCTTACGATACCACTGGCAGCCCTAAGGTAATCTTAAGATATGCCTGCCGGGACCCTATAGGGATCCTGCTGAGTACTTTAAGATGATATTTGGTGATAAGGCATCTGTGAAACGCCGGCAACTTTTATGTTGCAGCTAAAAGTTCCCAATGACCTGTATGATGTGTTAAAGATGCCCAATTGTGGCCGATGATCTCCCGGTGCCCTCAATGCAATCTGAACTGCCGGCCAATTTTGTAAAAAATACCCATCGGCCGGGCATCTTTTCTGAAATAGGTGCAAATGTGTCTGGGGTATAAGTAGAGTCTTACTAACAGTGGGGCACCTTCAGATTGGGACAATGGAGTGATTTGGATTACAGAGCCCCGATGGTCCATTAACGTTTGTCCAGTGGTACAGGCCTTACACCCCGAGGTCACATACTTTTGTACATTTGACTACCTAATGGTCATAAGGGTACAACCAGTATTTGGCACTTTCAGCAGAACACAATAACCATGGTCAGTGTATTTTGGTTTACTTTAGTGAGATAGCTTGATTGTATCAGTTTCTTGGTCACATATCATTTAAGCATACACCAAACCTCAACTTGATATGGATATTATTGCTGAAAAATTGTAAACACTAATTCCACTCATATAATACCCCAGTAACATTTTTTGCGCCGATTTCAGTAAAGATGCCTGACCGATGACATCACTAGATATGGGAGACATTGAATAAGAAATGGGTAGTACAAAACTTCCTATTGCAGTGGGTACATGGTGTCACTTTCACCCAGCATAAATGGCGCCAAAAATAGAACACATTCTTAGTGTTCTCCAATCACCAATCGGCAAAGCCCAGATAGGTGATCTGGAGAGGTCTGAGATTTTTGCTTTTCCTTCATAATCTCGTTTCGATGTGATTTTTTAAATACCCAACTGTTTTAGTGAAAATTCATATATTATGTATCATTATATCTAAAATCTTACAAAATAGCTTGATTATTCTTTGGATAACATTAAATACGGAAAATATAAATATTTGATAATATTTTTAACGGCAGTTGAAACGGGTTCAATTTTGACGTTTAGACAGGTTTACCACAGTTTTTGCAGCTGGCGACTTTTTACTTCACTAGAGCTCAATCAACTCCACCAAACCTTTCTTTGGTTGTAATTGGTAGAGACAATGGATGTTTGACAAACCCCTCCAGATCACCTATCTGGTCGATTGGTGATTGGAGAACACTAACACATTCTACAGTTAATATCCATATTCAAGAGATAATTTTGCACCTTTCTCTTATTGAAGAAAAAATAAATAAAATATACGAAAATGTGTTAACAGAAATCAGCTTTTCAATGTGTTAATTCATTTGTGCCTACCCCGCAGACATCTGTGTATTAGTGGGACTGTTGACTGTGTTGTTGTTAATATTGTTCTCAACGGTATACTAAAGATCTTTGTAGTTTGCATGCTGGAATAGGTTTGTAGACATAATAGCTGCCATTCTGTTTGCCCTGAAGGAAATATATTGATACTTTGGCAAAATCAGTAAAGACTTTTTTATTGAAAGACAGTTGAGTGTGCTAAACTGATTGAAACAACATCCGGCGTGTATGTATGTATATGAAAGCTTATGTGCATGTCTCAGTTCTGTAGATTTCCTATGGCCTTAGCGATAAAACGTTTGCAGTAGAAAGATGTTTCTATAAATCCTCACGAGATGTCATTTTTGGGATGTAAAATGTGAAATAAATCGACAATAGATTGTTTTAAGCCTAAACAAGTGTTTCTCAGTATTTTATCAGACAAAAACCTGCCCTATTTATATAAGCGAATGAGGATCTATCAATTGAATATAATAAAACATAAAGCATCACATCGCTTTTATGCACTGAACATCTAATTGACACCCATTGTGAGGTCCCCTCCACAGGCTGCCTGCATATTTTTACCTGTCCCACACGTCATATAAACATTTAACTCAGCATCTGTTATGTAATCAAAACAGATAGGATTAAGATAATTACATAGCTGACCTTTCCAGTGGTGTACCTCAGACAGTGCTTGACATGTTACATGTCAAACTGTTGTCATAACCATCAGAATGTTAAACATGGGGAAACATCTTTTTTGCATTGCACTTTGAACGTCAACACCTTCTTCATATGATAAAAAAATGAGAATTTGATGACTGTTACCATTCCTTATGAACCCTTTTTGTGCTATGAAAGTCCATACTTTCTTGGGGGGGGCTGCAGCTCAGTCAAGAAAATTAACATCAGAGGGGTAATTTTCAAAGCTTTCTAAAGCATATGTTTTCTATAATTGAGATACACGATGATACACGATGTTGCAAATGTCGGTTTGAGTTATATCATGTTCATCTAGTTAGTCTCAGTAACTTAAAATAGAAATATATATATATATATATATATATATATATATATATATATATATATATATATATAGGTCAATTCACATTCACTTAATGGGAGAGATATACACTTTGTTAGAAAGATGGGATTGTGAAAGATTGTGAATATGCCCCAAACAGCTTAAACTGCAATGGCGATCACCACCACCACAGACAGATTGTCTGTGGGCAATGTATGGGTTTTAGTTAGATCAAAGGTGCTCACATTGGCATGGTGCTTGAGGGGCCATGTGCAATTTTATGATCATCATTACTATAACGAGAGTTTAACTTAAGGACAACGACCTTTTAATAGGACACTGATTCACCCTTACACTGATACAGCATGACTTCACATAAACCTACTTCTGGTGTTGCCTTGTTCAACATGATATGTTATGAAATGAACTGCAATGTCACACATCTCTTTTGCAAGAAAGTCATCCAGGACTACATTTAACCTTACATACCTCATATAATCATGACCACCCTCCTGACATGTGTGCATGACCTCCTGGACCTCAGGTGTCACCTCATGTGATAATTTTAGGACAATTTCTCTCGGCATGGCCACTTTCATCCTCAACATTTGAACATTAATTTAAGATAAATATTACAATGTAGCTTTGTACATTTTGTTCAAAAATAGTTGTTTTTTAAGGTGCCCGCTAATCACAGTAGAAATGTGGACTTCTATAGGATTAGACCAAACACTGATTCATCATGGGAAAATATAAGATGCCCCAAATCCCACTGGTACTTTACAGGCAAATTAGATTCAGAAACTTTGCAATTCAATTTTTTTCTCTTCATACATACTAATACTTAAATTTACTATATTATGCACTGAAAAATTATAATATTGGCAGGGACTGCGATCGCTGCCCAGTTCATGTTTAGGACCTTTGCCATTATCCCATTAAAATCATTATAGGTTATCTAAATATATGGAATTTATGGAAAACGTATCGACTTTATGTTACATTTTTACTCAGGTAAAAGAAATCAATAGGAACCTTTCAAAAAAGGAAAAAGATGAAGTTAAAAAATAACATTATTCAAATAAGTGTTCCTTGGTGATCACATCTATCAAATACATATTTAGCACCCATTAAAATCCCATAAAACTTTCAAAAGTTTTCTGCCATCTGCCTTCTCATATTTTTTATTTTCATGTTTGTATCAAGAGTGCAGTTTATGTTGCTCCCTCTGTTATCAGAGAACATAATAGCGATAACCAAGGGCTAGTTAATGTCCTACCGAAATTTGCATTTAACTTTGAAGCCAATAAAAAATATTAATATTTATAGCAGACTTCGGTCTGCTGGGGTATTTAAGCTGTTCCAAGCAATATGTAATTGATTTCTTTGAAGTCTTTTACAACAGGTCCATTAAAATAAACCACATCATGGTCAATACGTTTATTAACAGAAATAACCATATTATTTCATTTGCTGAAGTCAACATAATACAATATAACTTGCACTGTGCACCGAATAGTGTTATTGGGGGGTATGTGATAAGATTGACCCGGGAGAATTCCAATAGGAAAATACCTGAATCTGCACCAGTGTGGTAACATAGTCAATAGAGGGAGAAGAGAGTTGATATATATTGGGGTCAACAACTGATTTGATTGAGCCATAGGGAATCTGAATAGCTAAGATTGTGTCGAAATTGTGTGATCAATGCAATGTAAATTTTCCCTTCTGTCAAATACAAATAGTCATTACGTGTTTTCCCTTAAGCCAACATACCTGACAAAAAGAGGAAAGTCTCAGGGCAGGGTACGAGATTAAAAATAACAGTTGGCGTCCTGCTGAGAACACTTGCTTGCTGAGATTAGTACTGAGATTAGTGGGGTGTGTGGTCACTTTCACATGACTAAAATACATCTGGTGGGCAAATCACTGCATACACATCAGAGCTTTGTCACTACATATATTTCTTTATTCAAATTGTGGTTTTATTTGACAATTTAAATAATGATTGAAATATTTGATAATTATTTTTAAATATAAAAGTCTAATTCTATATTGTTAATAGTGTTTAAACAACTGTGAAATTGGAGAACTATTTTGGAGGCATTGACACCATTTCCAAGAGGTGATCTTTGCACATTGGCTGATCACTGGAAAACAGAAGTACCCATATACCGGTAGGTGACATCATGATTGATATGGTCAAACGCCACATTCTGAAGATCTTGAGTATTGTTTTGGAATAAATAATATACCAATCTGATGGAATGTATTTAAGAATGAGCATTGTTTGCAGGTATGCGTTAAGGGTTGATGAGTTGTTATAACACCTTGGACAGGGACAGTCCATGTTTATTTTGAAATGTGGATCCAGGCAAAATGTTGAGTGAGCAATCTTGCCATGAGAAAAGGTCAAAGCATATCAACAGACCTGTGAGACATGCTAATACTGAAACATTTCGAACTATTGCAGTGTACTGGATATATTCATAGATGCTGAAGGTTGGCATCATGATCGACTTACTAGAAGTTAGCGGTTATTGGTAGCTATGGAAATCTGGTCCCCGTGACTGGCAGCGGCTCCAAGGGTCCTCTCCGGCTTAGCCGCTGTAATCGGCAGTAATTGGTAGCAGCAGAAAACTGGTCGGGCACAAGTAAACATGTCTAAAATTGGAATAGGAAGATTTCATATTTGTTTTCTGTATAAACTTACTATTTTTTATATTTTCAATGTTGGCAAAAAACATATTCAATTCTATGTGATCTGACATGAATATTGCTCAAATATTACCCCAATATGAAGACTTCATATTTGTTTACTGTATAGAATCATTATTATTCATATTTTCTATGTTTGCAAATAATAATTATCAATAATATGAATAGGAATGATAGATTCATTAATTAATTCATGTGCGGTATCCGCTGCTCTAATCAGCTTGATCTTGGGCTCACCAGACAGAAAAAGATGACACATTAAGAAAGGTGGAGGGGACACAGAATAAATTTCTTTTATTAGTAGTCAAAATAGCCAGAAACTGGTATTTCAAGCAGTACAGAGGGAGGAGCTTACAAAAAGGTAACAGCAGTATTCTACATGATCATATTAAGGGTTTGCATCAGTGTAGGAAGCCCAGAGCCAATTCTGGTCCTGGTGGCCAATTTGGAACTAAAGGTTTTTTTCATAAAGTGACATGTGAATTTGAATATTTTTTAACAATGTTACTGTAAAGGCTAGAATTCTCAAAATTTGATGCATGATAGAAAAAAGTTCAAATTTTCATGCATATTTTTTAGATTTATCATTATTAATTAATATTGCAATTTAGTTTGCAACAAATGTTGCACTTCAAATTTTTATTTAAAAAATGACATGGTTTTGTAGCCTGCAAATCTGAACTTGCAAGGTGCATCAAAGTGTATATGGCCACATTAGATATTTTCAAAATTAAATTTCTAACTAATCTGATTGATCAGAATTAATCATTTGAGAATTAAAAAATTGTAGAGCTAACAACCATAGGATTTGTGCAACCATAGGATTGGCTGATAATTATGAAATTGTATTGTAATCGGAAAACAAATGGAACAATGGTGTTTTTGACATAGACAAGTGCCTTCGGCTGGGAAAGGATGCTGTCTCTCACTTATGCAGCTGTCTCTCACTGCTATAACTGTCTCTCACTGTTGTAATTATCTCTCACTTATGCAGCTGTCTCTCCCTTGCACACCTATCTCACTGATGCAGCTGTCTCTTATATGTGCAGCTATCTCACTTATGTAACTCTCTCATTTGTGCAGCTGTTTCTCACTTGTGCAGCTATCTATCTCTGCTGTAACTACCCCTCACTTGTGCAGCTATTTCTCACTGTTGTAACTATCTCTCACTTTGCAGTTATCTCACTTATGCAGCTGTCTCTCACTTGTTCAGTTATCTATCTGTGTTATAACTGTCTCACTTTTGTAACTATCACTCACCTATGCAGCTGTCTCTCCCTTGTACAACTATCTCTCACTGATACAGCTGTCTCTCACTTATGCAGCTGTCTCTCACTTGTGCAGCTATCTATCTCTGCTGTAACTGTCGCTGTTGTAATTATCTCTCACTTATGCAGCTGTCTCTCCCTTGTACAGCTGTCTCACTGATGCAGCTGTCTCTTACATGTGCAGCTATCTCTCACTTATGCAGCTGTTTCTCATTTGTGCAGCTATCTATCTCTGCTGTAACTAACCCTCGCTTGTGCAGTTATCTCTCACTTTGCAGTTATCTCACTTATACAGCTGTCTCTCACTTATCAGTTATCTATCTGTGTTATAACTGTCTCACTTTTGTAACTATCTCACCTATGCAGCTGTCTCTCCCTTGCACATCTATCTCTCACTGATGCAGGTGTCTCACATATATGCAGCTATCTCTCACTTATACAGCTGTCCCTCACTTGTGCAGCTATCTATCTCTGCTGTAACTGTCTCTCGCTGTTGTTATTATCTCTCATTTATGCAGCTGTCTCTCCCTTGCACAGCTATCTCACTGATACAGCTGTCTCTTACATGTGCAGCTATCTCACTTATGTAACTCTCTCATTTGTGCAGCTATCTCTTACTGCTGTAACTATTTCTCAATGCTGTAACTATCACTTTGCAGTCATCTCACTTATGTAGCTGTCTCTTATTTATGCAGATATCTCTCCCTGTTGTAACTGTCTCACTATTGCAGCTATCTCTCAATATTGCAACTATTGTAACCATTTCTCATTTGTTGTAACTATCTCTCACCTTTTCATGTCTCAATACAGCTATTTCTTATTCATGCAGCTATATCTTATCTATGCAGCTATCTCTTATTTATGCAGCTATCTCTTATTTATGCAGCTATCTCTTATTTATGCAGCTATCTCTTATTTATGCAGCTATCTCTTATTTATGTAGCTATCACTTATTTATGCAGCTATCTCTTATTTATGCAGTTATCTCTAATTTATGCAGCTATCTCTTGCTGTTGTAGCTGTCTATCACTTGCTATCTCTCAATTATGCAGCTATCTCTTATTCATGCAGCTATCTCTTATTTATACAGCTATATCTTATTTATGCAGTTATCTCTTATTTATGCAGCTATCTCTTATTTATGCAGCTATCTCTTATTTGTGCAGCTATCTCTCGGTTATGCAGCTATCTCTCAGTTATGCAGCTATCTCTTATAAAAAATATCTGCATTTCACCCATATAGACCCCTTTGTACAAAACCTTGCAGGGCCTCAATAAGTAGGTCAATAAATAGGTCAACCTTGCAGGGCCTCAATAAGTAGGTCAATAAATAGGTCAATTTACCGATGGTTGAAAACAAAGCTCTAATACAGAAATATAGGCAATTTGTGGGTAAAATGTCACATCTAACATGATTCTGACAAAAAATAAGTGATAATTGTGCCATTCATAATATGCTAAAAGAGCAACCCTTCACATAAACTTGCAAAACAAAAGTGAAGTGGGGATTAGTTTAGCGTCACTTCCACCAGAGGGCAGGCAACGTGGTGACGGAACTGCGAGATCACACACTCATATCAGTGGCAACTTTTCACACTGTCCACCAGAGGCACACGCAAACTATTACCTCTGGCCAACCCAAATTAGTATTCCTCCGGTACTACTTTCACTGGCCATGTGCTCCAGAACTGTCAGTCTGGACTTATATGAAAAACATGATAACATGCTTTAATGTTGAATGCAAAGTTGCCCTGAGTTGTATTAGACTTCATGTATTTACTTTCAAACATTATTTCTTGGTTTGTTCCATCAAAAGTTTGAAAGGTTAAAAGAATTCAAAATTTAAACAAAGCAGCCATCTTTGTTGTTGTTCCGCCTGATTACTACCCCAGAAAATGGCTACTCCACTGGAGGAAATAGTTCCGTATTTCATTTCTCTTAAATTATATTTATATTTGAAATAAACTTTATTTAAAGGGTCAAATATATCATATTTTATCAATCTGAATACATCTGAAGAAAAAAAAATAAGAAAGATAGTCAGTTACATGAAATTAGGTGGATGTGCTGAACCAGCACCAAAAGGCACCTTGTACAGAGGTGATAGGTTCACCACAACGCCCTCTGGTGGAGTTTGGCAACTTTTATCGCGGCCAATACCTCATATAGCAACTTTTTTTTTCAAATCTCGTCACCCTTCCTCTCTGATCACGTTCATGCTTTTTTTATATATGTATGTAAAAAGTTTATATGAAAGGTAAAACTATAAATTGTTATGTAAGTTGCACCCATTGACCCCGATTGCGTCACAATGTGCACGTGCATGAGTATACCAGCTTCTCACAAACACATAAACATCACTGGGGGGATACTGGATTCGGTAACTGCAGTTACCGAATCAAAATGGCAGACCCTGCACCAAGTCAGAAATCTCAGCAGCTTGTTTTGAGGGGTATATTGCATACTGTGCCACTGTTCTGTGTTCCTTGTTAGAGATAAAAGCAATATAATATTATCTCATGCAACAGGTAGGCAGGACAATGGCTTAAATGTCTGATTTGGGCCATGTTGTTTTGTCTTGAGATTCGGTAACTATGATCAGTGTATGTCTAAAGATTCGGTAACTGGGGTGTCATGATTTGGTAACTGGGCTATGGGTCCTCACTTATCAGATGCTTATTGAATACAATCATCATTGTTTATCACTGAGAGAGACCTGATCTTAGAATATGAGCTTACTGCAAGTCTGAGCTTCCCATTTTCTTGGATTGTTTTTTTACTTTAAACACATATTAAGCACTTTACTATCCCAAAAGAATTTCAGGTCATGAGAGCGTATATATATATCAATCAGCAGGTGCATGCATTCAGCATAATCGATATGCATGCCATTCTATTGTGGGGCAGAGAAGTGTACAACATATAACATATGGTTCACAAGTTTCATTTAACACATATTTCAGTAGCTGAAAACATGGATGCCACACCATTTCAATTAAGTTGTATTTGTATGATCACTTGTTGTATGTTGTCACAAGCTTTAATGCTTTGATATTACCAGAGCACCATGGAATCTTTGCATCAAGTAGATGGTATGTATACATGTAGATACTCCTAGGATAGCCCCAGCTGGAGCTGTATGGGATTGATCAACTTGAGACTACATCTACATCTACATCTATAAGTTTACTCGGCAAAACCAAATGGCATCCCGCCAAGAGAGCACTGTTGCACTAAGGGGTGCAGCTGGTACACACCAGTTGCTTGTTGACAACCTTTATGCTCTGGTAAGGGAGTTCCTGAAGGATGCCGAACTACCTGGTTCCAATGTAGTTAATTGAGGGGGAAGATTATTCCAGTCACTGTCCTTGGAATATAGCTGTATTTATAAGGGTCACAGCTTGTCGCAATTTCAATATAGTGATTTCCACGTAGGAGGTGATTTCATTTTGACATGTTCTGGAAGTTTCAAAGCTATTTCACCATGTATAGCCTTGTACAATAAAATTAGCCTCTGTGTTCTTCATCTCCCTGCTAGTGAATCCCATTTTAGGTCTTCCAGGATTTTTGTTACAGTGCCTGTTTCTCTCTTCCTGTTGCCAGACACAAATCTAGCAGCTCGTCTTTGAACTGATTCTATGTGGTCTATATCTTTTTTGAGGTAAGGGTCCCACACACTTGATGCATATTCTAAGTGAGGGCTCACAAATGTATTGTAGGCAGCCTCTTTCCTGGGCACATATTGAAATTTCTTCTTACAAATCCCAGTACTTGATTTGCTTTGCAGACAATGTTGTTGATATTTTCATCCCATTTCATATTTGTTTGGAGCCCTACCTGGGAGCTCAACTCCCAGGTAGGGATGATGTTCAACATGTTGCAAGTGACCATTTAATGTATATTTTCTTGTATCAAGAGCTTGGCTTTTTTCGTGCTGCTCAGGGTGTAGCATTTCTGAGCATTGAAGTCCATTTGCCACTCACTTGACTATTCCTCCAGCATATTAAGGTCTTCTTGCAGTTTTACTGCATCATCGTCATTTTCAACTATTCTATATAGAAGGCCTCATCAGCAAAGAGCCTTATGTTTGAATATTTTAGCTTCTCTCCAATGTCATTAATGTAGAGTAGAAATAGTAATGGTCCATGTACTGTATCCTGAGGCACTCCAGATTTAAAAAGGACAGGGTCAGATTCATCACCTTCAATAACTACCATCTGTTCACGGTGTAAGCCCTGAGATTCCATTATGCTCGAGCTTGTGATTCAGCCGTTCATGGCAGACTGTGTCAAAGGCTTTACTAAAGTCGAGAATGAGCATGTCAACATTTTGCCCATCATTTCTAGCCTTGAGTATATCCTGTAAGGTTGTGATTAACTGAGTTTCACATGAGTGGCCTGTCCTGAATCCATGCTGAAAATTTACCAGGATATTGTAAAGTTCGCAGTGATTCATCATGTGTCTGACAATTATATGCTCCAAAATCTTAAAGGGGAGAGATGTCAAAGAAACTGGCCTGCAGTTTGCGGCACAACTTTTATCTCGTTTTTTAAAGACTGCAACTATATTTGCTGTGCGCCATGCTTTTGGGACTTCTCCTTTGTCGAGTGAGTCTTGGAATATTTTTTGGAGGATTGGAGCTATTTCATGTGAACATTCTTTCAAACTATTGTGGGTATTTGATCCGGGCCATTGGCTTTTTTGGATCACCTTTGTCAGAAATATTTTCCATGTTTTCAGTAGAAAAAACAGATTTGTACTGACGTGAAAGAACTGATGTAATAGGAATGTGTTTATTGATGGACTCCATAAGCTTATCTGTGAACTTATTGTTCAGAGTTTTAACTGGGAGATTTGAATCCTTAACTTCATCTTAAAAAAAGACATGCAAGTCTTGTTTTATTGCATTCATGTCTCCTTTTTATAAGCAAACCTTGTGTATTCAATTTCAGCATTGAAACAGACTTTTGACAAGGAATATTAATTGTGTATTCAATTTTGGCATTTGAACAGACTTTTGACAAGGAATATTAATTGTGAATTATCTTGACTTGATAAAACTCCATCAGCAATGGACTGGATAACACACATGAAGTTCTCCTTTCTACCCTGCTGATCCATAAGATCAAGGACTTTCATTAATTTGTCAGTCATAAATTTGCAAACTTCAGACTCTTTCAAATAATCCCCTGCTTAGGAATATACCTTTTGTCCTTTTTCTTTTTCAGGTGTATTATAATCAACAGTTTGTTAAGAACTAATAACTTCTCTTGATCTTCAGAATATTCTTTGTACCATTTGTTTCAATATATGGTTCACAGTTCTACCCATATTTATTGATTATGACATTGATTGTTTGTCAAAAGTGAACAGATTAGTGGTTTCATCTAATTCTTCTTTCCGAATACTAAAAGGCAAATTCTGGTGGCTGGATTTAGCATAGTGGAATATATTTAGTTCTATTTTACCAGTTTTTGTGCAATGGTAACACATAAAGGCTGAAAAAGTGAGCATATCATATTATAGTTACAGTTACAATGAACATTGCAACCACTGGATTGCAACACATTATACATACCTGCAGTCATTATACAGAGCATATTGTTCTGGTAACTTTACTATTATTGTTTGCTTATAAGTACACATTAACATAAATATTTTGTTGGCATACACATATGGCAGTTACCAAATCATTCAACAGTTACCGAATCATCTACATGGAGAAGACTACAGTTACCGAATCATGCATGTACAGTTACCGAATCATGAGTGAAACTACATTCCCTCTTTTTCACATTACCTGTAAAGCTATGTGAATCATTTTGATCATACTGTATTTATATGCTATACTGAAGCACTTGGTCATGGTAGCAGTTATCAATAACCCCAGGAAAGATGAAATACAAGCTGCTGAGATTTCTCACCTGGTGCAGAGTCTGCCATTTTGATTCGGTAACTGCAGTTACCGAATCCAGTATCCCCCCAGTGAACATAGGTGCTGCTCTGTCAATCTTTGGCTGATATTTTTCATCGACAACTCAAAATTTAGGTATTGGGCTCCTCTCTTCAAATATGTAAGTCAGATGATCGAAAGGTCAGTGTGTGAAGGCTAAGATCGTATGCACAAAGTTGTGACTTTAACTTTCAAGTCTCACAAGAATCTAACATACGATCATCACTTTGTAAAATTAATTAATGTCAATTGTTGCTGGTGGGTATACCCCACTTTAGCACACATATAATCTTATGGCTATGTTTTGTTGGATAATATAATGACTGACAAAGACCAAAATGCGTGAAATTGACAGTTGTTAGCCCTAATACGACTTTGAAATCTTGAAATAAGTTGAAAACTTTGACTTTTAAGCAAAATTGTGATCAATCAGATTAGTCCCAAATTTCATCTAGTTTATAAAAAAAGCTTATTTGCTCTCAATATATTTGAGTATAAATTCAGAACCTGCAGGCTTCAACACTCACATTTTAACAGTTGACATGAAAATAACCTTCCTTTGACTTGTAATGATGCCATATTACTACTCACTGAATGGAAGACAAGTTCAGGCCTTTTGGGGTGTTTTTATTTTGATCATAAGATTTATTCAGGTCAAGTCAGAGTCACATCTTTCCGCAAACAGCATGAACTCATTGAAATTGAAGGAATTCCAAGGGGGATAATTTCTGTATGAAAAGAATCAAACTGGAGAACTTTTTGTCTGTATTGTCAGAGCATATCATAATTTATAAGCAGTAAACAATGTAATTTTTGTTATCAGCCTCTCAAATGTTGGCATAATTATATCTAGATTGTAATGTGGTACCTATATTTACAGGGATCTGTATGTGTTCACAATATGGAAAAAGTTTGTGGACATGGAAGGGTCACTTTTTCATGAGAAGCTTGTAAAACATAGGTTGCTAAGCAGGGAAAGTCCATGGTTACTGATAAGGGGGAGGTTCCTTTTGGGGCTACTTTTTAAAAATGTTCATGTTCATTATTTGCTTTTTTAAAAACGACAATTTTTCTCACTGCTTTTCACAGTAGCTAGGAAGATATTACTTGCAGGTCTGATAGAGAATTTTCTTGGCTTTCTTTTGGTGGTAAAAGTAACTACAGTGACCGGCAACTGTCCGAAACCGGCAGATGGACATTTTTAACACAGTCAAACATCTAGCATACCTTGCTGTACTAATTGCAATTGAGCTGAATGTTGTCTCTCACATGTTATCTTGTATTCCCACTGACTTTCAAAATGTTAAAAGTGTTTATTTGTTTTCACGCCACGAATGTTTGTGTCACTGTCAAATGATGTCAGAAGTGGTGACGTGACCAAGATTACCGTATAACTCAATGGAAACTCGGACAATCTGTGTCAATTTTATTCTACACGCATATATAGTTAACGATCTACTATCGTTTTTACTCAGTTTTGAAAGATTTTGTGAAAATCAGGAGTGAAAAACATGAAAGTGTCCGGATTTGGCTGCCGGTCACTGTAAATCGGATAAATAGGTCAAAAGTTATGAGCAAAAACCTGAGACCAACTTTTCTGTATGAATATTTTTTCTGGTTATCAGGGCCAACTTGCCATCACATACAGGATGTATCAACTTGCCATTACATATAGGACATGGCAACGTATCACATATAGTTTGTATCAACTTGCCATCACAAACTTGATATGTCAATGTGTCATCACATACAGGACATTTTAACTTGTCAATGTCTAAAATAAAAATGTACCTTCCTATTCAAATAAAATACAATAAACAAACATTAATTGCAAAGTTTTCATTATAGATCACATTTAGAACTGTTTGAAAACTTTTAATCCAATTTTGGGATCCCCTTATTAGCCAGTGGGCCCCCCTAAAAAGTAGTTCCAAGATTGGGCCTCTTTTAGGGACAAATATTAAATATTTTGGAAAAACCCCTTTGAAAGATGGAGGCGAACCCTTAACATAGTTTATGTTACCATGATGTCACTATGTTGACACTTCCATGTTTAACGTCACTTTGACAACACTTTCCTGTATGACATCATCATGTTTATCTTGCTTGATTTTTCCATCGTACTTCAATTTGAAGTACATGCTCAGATCCTAATTTCATGCTCAGATTTGAAGTTTTGCTCAGAAGCTGTGTGATGAAAAGTCAACACAGTTTTAGAGCAAGAAAAATCACCTTTCTACTCCAATTATTGATGAAGGTATGGTCTTATATATAAATATATATATGTATATATATATATATATATATATATATATATACACACACACACACACACATATATATATAAAATTTCAATTCTGTATGATCTGATGTACAACAGCATATACAGGATTTATACCTCGCTCTGCAAGTAAAGGGCATATTCATTTCATCTCTTTGGCTGAGTGCCAAGAGGCCACACCCAGTGCAAGCAGCCAGGACACAATGAGTAAAATATTTCGTCACATGGGGTAACATGGCCAATTGGTGTCATTGTTATTACAGGAAAGTGAGTAGAACAAGGATTGAGATTTTAGTGACATGTGTACCAAAATACAGACACAAATAGTCAGTAGGGGATGGACCATTAATCCTCAAGGCAGGAGGGAAAAAATCTTGACTTTTTCTTCTTGGGCAAAGCTTATATGTCAGGCCTCACCATCAACTGACTGAAATAGCGTTGTAAGTGATGTAAAAACCCTGAACAAATTGATATAAATGGTATAATCTTTCAAATATACTCTCCTCCCAAATTACGAATGGTCCAAGGCGCATTTAGTTATAGCCCCAGTTTATTAGCACCAGTTTCTCTGTGGTGATCGAAAGGTCATGGGTTTGATCCCCGGCCATGCCGAGATTGAACTCATGATTCAATTTCACACGAGCTGAGGCCCGTGCCTGAAGGGTAACCTGTTGTCCTTGTAAATCTGTGACCGGGTAGATGTCAAGGACCTGCAACATGACAATTCAGATGGTGAGGTAGCACTATATCTGCTACAAGTAAGTCTCATCACGAAATGACTGGAATAATGTTGAAAGTGATGTAAAACCCCCAAAATTGTAATAAGCCAAAGAAAGTCAGTTACTGGAGTGGTGCATATTTTTCTGGAGAATTCATCGGACAAGCAAATTCTTTGCTTGTCCGGTAGGATGTCAGTTTCATAGGGAGCTAAGGTATTGATATGTACTCAATGAGTTCACTCGTAGCAAAAATCAAGAGGGCCAAATACTAAAAATTCTATGCTATCTTAGGATTGAATGGGTCATATATCCTTTGCATTTTAGCATGTACATAACTATTTTTAATCTGATTTGAAAACTAGATTGATTATTTTCTGATATATAGATTTTTTTTCAAGGAAAACCTCAACACTGAGAGGCAAAATATTCATTTATATTATCTAAAGACATTTATTTATCTTTCAGTCTGGGAAATGTCCTCGGTTTCAATGAATTAACAGTTCCATGATGATGTGATATAAAACAATGCTCATCTGTAATCAAAATATATATTATGTGTAAAGAAAATATTTATTTCCACCAAGGCTATATACAATATAATTGTCCTTCTCACAATAACAGACATATGATTTAAGGTATCACAAATACATTATTTATATTTCATGTTATAAACACAGTTTTGAAAATATAGTTTAATTCATTCTCCCTGCATTGTATGGACCCTCTGGTATGAAAAACGTTTATAATTGATGGTAAAAGTAAATTATATGCTGATTTTGAATCCTTTATTCAGCTTCATTCCTTATCTTGTGCCCTTCAATTTGACTTGTTCTTGGGCAAGCTTGTTACAAGCTCTGCGTAGAACCTAAAATTTAGTACAGTTATAAATTATCTATAAACATCAATAAATAACAATAACATATTAGCTTGTTTTATTTTATCTACACTGGAATGACCACTTATTCCACCCATTTATATCAATATTAAAATATCATTGAGCTTTCTATAAAACTGGAGGAAATATGGTACCTCATCTGTGTTCTGTTCTGAGTGGGTTTGTTGTTTTTGGCTGGCTATGGGAGACCAGTCAGACCCTTGGTAATCTGTCACCGGGGGTTCAGCCCTGCCACCCTCTGCAATGTTTAAACCTGCAAATCTTGCAGGAAGTGAATCCATCTTCCAGTTTCGAAATTCTTCAAAAGGTAAACTATCAAGATAACTGAAACCACCACAATATGAATCTTGTTATTTGAATTTTTATTTTATTAATGATGATGTGTTCTGTATCAACAAATTAACAAACACATTTCAGTTGTATAGTCTTTCCAAAATGCTATATGTTATTTTTACATTTAATCTGTTTACCTCTATCCAAAAGAAACTAGATTCCTTCATTTTGAAACAAATCCAGATGGTTAAATACTGAGAATTTCTATTTGGGGAATGTTCATACAGAGTATCTTAATAAAAAAATTAGTTCTTATACGCATCATCATAAGGTACAGCATATATAACATTACCTCATACAAGAATCCATATCCCTAAACATTTTTTTCTCAAATTCTGAACAATTGGCCTGCAATAATCTGAAATTGGTGATAAAATATATCCATTATTAGATATTTCCAGTAAAACTGGATTTACTGCTGGAATTAAAACAATAAGAAAATTTTATATTTTTATCAGCAAACATTAAGAGGAAAAGTCAGTAATTGTAAAATCAAACTGCAAGTGCTTCACCACAAAGCAGACAACACACTCACAATATGCGATTTTGCAGGAATTGAACATTTTCATTCATGCGTTGTTTTTCTGCCCCAATCCTCTCGAGGAAGGCCTGTCTGACCGCCCCTTTCACCACATGAACTTTACCACCTGTTTCGACACTCTGATATGTCCACAATATGTATCACACATTCACATGCAAAACAAACACTGAACATATTAGGAACATGCTTAAAAGAACTGCAAAATCTATTTAATCCTTGCATAAATCAGGGGTGATTAGGCTTGCTCTTAGAGTGTACTTATTCTTCACATTCTGTGAGTATGCCATTCCAAGAACACTAATTATTTATATTTTCTACATGCATTTTTACATATTTTAGATTGTATATGTGTGGTGCAAAGAACCTCAATCATATCTTTCAAGTGTGGTTGGTAAGCAATAGATGGTGCATATTACCTGTGCCATAGGTTGCTGTCTGGTGGCTATGTTGTCCAGAGTCAAGATATTAGTGGCAGATGCTACCTGGTCTGCATAGGTGCTCTCCTTACACATTGGGTTACCCTAGAAGGCCATAGCTTAATTAATCACTTGTGAATAGGACAAAGTTGTTATAATCTGCATGTTCTTAAATCCAAATGCCTATGCTAAACACCCTAATCCTGCTTTCGCTTTGCTCTTACTGTAACATACTCTTTTGTTTCTAGATTATACTGACTCCTCCTGGAGTATCACATCAGACTAGTACTCATTTTCTCCAATATAAATATCCTTAGATGACATAACACAAGTTGTACTTGGGATAGAGCTGCCACAATACGAATCATTACAAACACCATGCACACACATTGATAACACATGAATAACTCACATCTAACGAAAAATCACACACCTTAAAACTAACATGATAATAACCAGTGTGGTGGTAGAGTGTGAAAACTGAAAACATGAAACTGATGTATATCTGCTGAGTCGAGTCATCACAAACATTTATATAATATGAAGGCAGTAATAATAATTGTGGCTATAACATGGCTACATATGACTAATAATCCCCCATAATCGAATCCCTAACTTGCTGGACTAGAAGGGGGGAAGGTGGTAAATAAAATAACTGAGACTGGCGGGCTTTGCACTGCCCTCCTATAAGTACCCACTGTGCCATATATAAATGTGGCCGTTTCTTGGTTCATTCTCGACCATATCGACACAATTATTAGCCTATTTTTTGGTACATCTCGACGTCGAGATTGGTTCACTTTTGATCCACTCGAGACCAGCACAATTATCATTAACATAACGACCAGGCTTTCTGGTCGTTAAAAGCCACTTATCTGCCTTATCTTCACCAGTCAATTTTGCTTCAGTGTCGACCGGGTCGGTACATGCAAATTTAGTCTTCTTCTTGACCAAGTTAATATCAGTTGAGTTCACTTTGAAAACTGGGTGGAGATTGACTTTGTTTAAGGTCGAAGATTATATGTATACCCTCTTACAGGAGTACTATCAATTATGTTAATTTAAATATGAGTTAATGGTATTTAAGTATCACTTTGTACTTGAAAAAAAAGTTACGGATCCACATATATAATCAAATTCCAGTGTTTACGGAGCCACCAAAATATATAGACCTATATATTTTATTGATAGATAGAATTAATTCACATCAAAAAATTGATGCCTGCTCACACTATCAAACTGGAATATCAGCTCTACATGAGACAGTATGAGATATATAGATATACCTCTAAATAGTTACATGTCTGAAGTTTGATGTGCAGTGTTAATACTAAATATTCATTGCACAGTTATTTGAGGATTTTGAACGGTTGTCACATATTATGCTGTGATATAATGAATTTTTTTGAAATTTTGATAAAACACGGCTGAAATTGTTCATATTTCAATGTGTCTTCATTCCTGAGTATGAAATCACTATAAAATATTGCAAACAGTTTTATTGTGATATGGGTCCGAGAGATGTTAAAAGTGATGCCTGGTCATGCTATCAAACTGAAATATCAGCTCTATATAGGGCATTATAGGAAAAAGGCAACGGACAGCCAAGAAGATTTTCTCAATACAGGCGACTTACAGTCAACACTCAACAGGCCCCATAAATTATGCCATTCATTCATTTGGAAACAACAATACTGTCCTCATAATTATAAACTTTAACTTTATTTATAATTAGCCTTTTAGTTGTAACATAATAGAATCTTCTTAATTGAACAGATAAAATAGAGACTATGCATTATTTATGCAGTGGCACACAAGATTATATTATACCGATTATATCAGACTATATTGAAGCAATTTCCTGTTTAAGAAAATCTTATGCCACTGCCTATTTCTTTTCAACTTTGGCCTGAAATAATATTTTTTGGTCTTATTTCAAATAAAGTAATATTTGTCATTAATATATAAACACATCGTCAGCAAGAATAAAATTCAAGATAATAATAAATGGTGAGAATACAATCTCTTTTATCTGGCTAAGGAATGTGACAGACCCTCCCATTGTGATAGGTGTTAATTATGACCCAACCTTTAGTGTAGCTTTAGCACTTGGGAATACCCATTGAATGTCTGGTCATAATGCCTGTCATAACAGTGTTATGTTACTTGGGTGGATAAGATAATTGGATAATTGTTTAAGGATGTTAGTTTAGTTATCACAAATTACAACAATCCACAAGCGATTAAAGTACATTTATGATTTCCAGTGGGCAAATGCCCGAAACAAAAATGAAAACATAAAAAATGAAGGAAATAAATTACGAACATATAATAAATTTAAAAAGGAATTCAAATACGAGCATTACCTTGATTTCGAAACTGATTTTCGTAAAAGGAGAAACATAACCAGATTAAGGATTAGCACCCATCATCTTGAAATTGAAAGGGGCAGATACACTTTAAAAAATAAAAACCTCCCCCACCACAAGAAAGAGTATGTAAACACTGTAACATCATAGAGGATGAATTCCATCTCATTATGAAATGTGATCTATATAATAAAGCTCGCAAAGAAATGGTAGATAAACTAGAAGAAATATTCCCTGGTTTTCCCAAATTGTCAGATGACCAAGCATTTATATTTATTTTATCTTGCAAAGACTATGAAGCCTATTCATATTTGAGCCACTACCTCGACCAGGTGATTAAAGTAAGAGGCTCTCTCTAACTCACATTAAAACTATTGAGCACAGGTCATCATGCTCACTATTGTATATTTTGATATGTATATGCATGTGTCACGTTAATAATTCAAATGTTTTGTGAAAAGAAAAAGTCACAAAAAAGTGATGCAATGTATCAGAGAAATGTAGATATCTCTGAATGTATATAATACAGAAGTTCCTAGTCTTAAAACTTATTTAAACAAGTCAAAGGGAGAATCTCGCCTGACAAATATCTTTATTTTTATATTTCCACTTTGTCTTACATGTTGCCAATATTGCCATAAATATAAAGGGTACTTATTATAGAGTGCCAAACATTGCCATGATCATCCTTGGGGGATAAAATGGATTAACTAATCATTTTCTAAGCATAAGCCAAAAGCAATCAACATCAAAACTCATAAAAATCTAGTCAAAGTTTACCACCAGGTGACACCAGAGTGAAATCCAAATTGTCCACCAGGGATGAATCTTAAAACTGTCAAAAGGAGGCAGGTTTAAACTTAAATTGTAGCAGAAATTGTCCGAATGTTTTTGTGTAATTGTGTGTTTAAATATGATTTTATGTTTGTGTGTGTTATTCTTAGATATTGAGCTAGACATTTCATCAATTGTAGAAATTTTGCCAATAAATATTTCTGAGTTCTGAGTTCTGAGTTCTGAGTTGTGTAAAGCTTAAGGTCTATAATCCACAATGAAAAACTGGGACAGATTTATGTTTTTTTGGCCTAAATGTGTTCATAGTAATGATATTTGTTAATTTAGCACAGAAAAGGTAAACTTAACCAGCTAGTCTTAAATTTTTATTATTTAAATTGAACCCGTTTTAACTACCGTTAAAACGGGTTCAACTCAGTTTTTGCACCTGGCGACTTATATCAAGTATTTATATTTTCTTTATTTAATGCCATCCAAAGAATAATCAAGCTTTTATAGGATATTTTAGATATAATCATGGCATAAAATATGAATTATCACTAAAAGAGTTGGGTATTTAAAAATCTCATGCAAACGAGTTTGTCCGCCACATGTGCCCCAGAGCCGAAGGCAGTTACGTAAATATACGAGACCACCCAAAGTTCTCTCCAAATGCTTCAAACTGATTGTGGATTATAGACCTTAAGGTCAAGGAAGAGTCCACTTGACAAGAGGATTTACTTGAAGTGGTTGATAGAAATATATTATTTCTAACATGGTTGATAAAAAAATCTAAAACCTGTTTTTATTTTTTAATGACTGATCAGGTGAGAAACATCCAAAACATAAGACGTCAGGGCAAATACCAGAGCATGGATATATCAAATATGTCCTACATTAATCTATTTAATCTATATAAAAATAAATGAAGAGGAAGGTCATCTTTAAGCAAAAATATTGCAATCTAGATCCAGTAAGTATTTCCAACAAACATTCCATTCAAGGGATCAATTGGACGTCTTTGTTTCTGGTTAAATAAAACCATCCCTCCTTAAGGCAAACAATTTTTAACAAAAATCTTTTTTAGACAATGCTGTGTTCACTCACAATGCAAAGGCAAACTTACTTTGTTTTCAAGGAGGGTAACCTCATACCCTTTTTATCAAATATTATATCTTGCACACTGTACAGATTCATAATAAGTTTTTTTTTTTTTTGCAAAATCAGAAAAGCCAGAAAAGTGTGCATATTGGCTCTTTTTGCATATCATACAGTGGTGGGCCTCTGCTGTATCAATCGTCTATGTCAGACAGAAAGACATGTTTTGGGACATACTCGACCACACCAATGAGGTCCCTTTTGGAGCTTATCTCGACCCTCGACAATTGAGTGTTTTGTTCTTTTCCCGACAGGGTCGAGTGGGTCAATTATGTAACTAATCTCGACGGTCGACCTGGTCATAATTCTTGCCTTTTATCGCTGTCGATATGGTCGACAAAGTGCTAAAATTGGGCCAAATTTTAAATTGACTGTGCTGTGGGTACCAGCATAATTGTCCTGGCTACCCCATACAGAGAATGCCTAGCTACAGTGACACTTGTTGATTATTTATCTAACGGGCCTTAAACCTGAGCTCTAAGCCATCCTTTATGTAAATTGCTTGTTGAAATGGTGAAATACAGTGAGATGTCAAAGTTAATTGCCACATTTTGAAATAATATTTGTATCAAAATTATGAAATGTACACCTTCTGGAGACATGTAAAATTTGGTGCTGTCACTGAAAAAGGTTTATGACATATTACAAAATGTTTTTGTTGACAGACAAATGCACACACACACACAAATACATACACACAAACACACATACAATTTTTTTTACATAAGGGATTGTTGAACTAATAGCCAAGGGGCCGTATCATGATCTATACACACTTATTTTAGGATAGATCTAGGCAGATTTACACACATTCACAGTAGAAATAGGCAGTTCATATAGGTATTCTCCTTCCCGAAAATCCCCAATTATCGCTCGCACATAGGTGGCGCTACAAATTTCGTGTGGGTCTGACAGCTGATAACAAGAAATCGCTATTTTGAAGATATCTTAAAAACTACACCATTTATCATAAAACTGAAAACAGTTTTGAAATCAGTGAGATGATACGCAGATAGTAGACAATTTTTGGAAGAAATGAGGCGAGATAAACAAAACTTAAGCGTCTTTGATGCGTAGTGAGGCAGTCACACCAAGCCAAGGTGACGAGTTGGTCATGTCAGCTGTCATGTCAGTTCAGTCAGACAATCATACGCTTTCACACCATTGTCATCCAAAATCATTTGAATTTTATGATCAAAGACCTTTTTTTGTCATTGTTTCCCAGCTCAAGCTTTGAAGGGGAATTGTTTGTAGCCTTTGTGTCATCTAAAACTGTTGCTCCGAGGCATGTCTTCCTGACAGCTCCGTCCCGATTAACGATCATTTACGATAACTAATATTGTACAGAGCAATACATAACCAACATATTTAGATTCCTCGTGGAATTTTAATACAGATAAAAAAAAAAGTTTGTTCAATTTTATGGATTCTAGTAGAAATAAATGGGAAATCAGTGAGTGCTTCACAGTACTGTTAATATTTGACTCACCGGAACGTGTGGCGACACCTAGTGTCCAACGGCGTATGAAGTACGAGTTTGGAAAGGCAATATAGGCAGAATGGCTGGAACTGGTGGCTCGATTATTTCAAGCCATTAGTCACAGCTCAGTGAACATGCAACACTAGGCAATTTACCCCATTCAATCGAACTTGGAAGTTTTTCACACCCACTCAGTGAACATGCAACACTAGGCAATTGACCCCATTTAATCAGACTTGAAAGTTTTTCACACCAACACACAGATCAAACATGGAAATAACTAGCATTCCCCCCTCACCCACATCACCTAACCTCACTCCACTGCAGAAGTCCTCCTCTATCCCAGAGAAGGCCATGATGACAGTTCTGAGGACTAGTCCTTCTCAGGACAAACCCGCTGAACTGCCTGCAGTAGAAACAACCCCCCACAGGCTAAGAAAAGCCCATACCATTCACTTACTGTCTCCCCCCCAAAGATGAAATTAGTTCAGCTTGCCCCTCCCACTCAGACACCACTGAAAAGGATAGCAGACTTCTCGTCCTCTTCAGAAGAGGAAGTGTCTGGATTTTGGCAGTTGCCAAAAACACGTAAAAAAAGCCAAGCAGCCGAAAAAGGCCCTACATTTTGAAAGACTGACCCCTAATTGCAATGCAGTAGCTGCTTTTGATGAGGTAGAGGACTACGATTTTGATAATGAGGTTTCCTCAGTCAGAACAGAGAGGTCCAAATCACTCTCACTTACCCCAGGAATAACAGTAACCACAGATGACCTTTCTGAGATAGAGTTTCCCCACATGACTGCTAACAAATCCCCATACACCAAGTCCTCCACCCCTCTTGTCATTGCCCATCCAGAACTTGTTATTGACACAGGAAAAAAGACTCCTTCCAAGACCCCTGCCAAGCCCACAACTTCCACCCCCAAGCCCCCCCCCCCCACCCAGCCACACAAACTGTGCCAAAACCTACCCCCACTTGTAAAACAACAAAGACTCCCTCTGCCAGCTCCCTTCCCAAGTTCAAGCTAAACACTGGTAATATCTCCGACACATATCAATTGATCAAAGCCTTGGATGACGTTAGGCCTGGCCTACAGTTCACTGCCCACCCCAATGCAAAAGGCGAATTCATAATCTGCCCCAAATCCCCCAGTACAGTAACTATGCTGGGAGGCATCACTCATCTCAAAGGCAAAGCTGTCAATGTAACTGAATTAAATCCCAACACGAAACCCACGGCAGTAGCACTGAGAGATCCCATATATATATATCCACTGATGCTTTCCTTGACCTTCCCCACATACTTCACGCAAAAAGATACACTTTCAAAGATAGGCCCACTCTAAAAGTTGAAATCACTTTCGAAGGTCCTCCCCCTGCCTCTGTCACTCTCAAACATCTTGGTACCTTTAACCTCAAGCAGTTTAGGACTGAGCCACGTAGGTGCAGAAATTGTCAACCTTTTGAACACATCCTGCAGAAAGTCAACAGTCTGTGGCATCTGTAGCAAAAAACATGACACCGAACAGTGCCTTGTGAAACTCAGAAATAAAGAACAGGTTGCTCCTTGTTGTCCAAACTGTCACAAAAAGCATCATGCTTGGAACAAAAGATGTCCTGAGAGGCTAAACAGAATTTATGCGCAAAACAAGCCAAAACCTCAACAAGTGCGCCCCCTGATGACCATTCCCACCCGCTCTCCTCCTAGGACCACACTCCCTGCCCCCCAGCCTGCCCAATGGCCAACTAATATAGCCAAGCCAGGCCAGCAAGTCAAAAACCCTGCCAAGAAGTCCACAAAAACACTACCCCCACACGCCCCCTTCACCCACCCCCACCCCCACCCAAAATCAAGAACCCCCCAACTGTGAACTCTCGTGTGAACCTGACTCCCATCCCTGAACCCACCCCAGGGCCCAGCCAGCAAAATGATAGTTTCACTCCCGACATCTGACTCTCCCTTACCAGTAAATGATGTTCCACTGACTCAAAGCATCCCTCGCACATCATCAGCCACACACAATCCTTTACTGCTGTGTGCGGTTCCCGTTAATACTGAGAATGCCTCCCTTGTTCAGGCCCTGTCACAGTTAGCCACTGTTACTCAAGAGACCAGAGACATGTCTAAATCAATAGTAAATCTCCTCATAGAAATTTTGGCCAAGTTAAATTCACTGACGTAAGTCAGAATCTGAAAATCATTAACTGGAACTGCAACTCACTAAAATCCAAAATTGCCACCCTCAAAGCCTGCATTGGGACAGATGATCCAGACATCATTACCCTCCAGGAAACCTTAGACAAGAAAGATTCTCTCCCCCCCCCCCCCCCCCAAAAAAAAATCAATGGATACACACCCTACACTGAAAAAAGTGAAAATAATAGGAAAGGTCTCACAATATAAGTTAGGAACAAAATTCCATCGAAGAAGATAATTGATCCTCTTAACTAGATCACCCTCTCCACAGGCCCTGTCCTTATATACAATATATACTTCAATCCCAACCCATTCCACCAGGGCAAAATAGATCTCACCGAACTGGCAAGAGTTGCAAGCTCACAATCCATTGCTGTGTTAGGTGATTTTAATGCCCATCACCCCATTTTGTATTCCAAATATTACAATCATAATGGCCATCACATCAATGCCCTCCTCAATGACACTGATGAATTGTCCCTGCTAAATGATGGTACACCCACTCACATTAGAGGACACTGTTTAGACCTTACCTTCGTGTCTGCAGCCCCTACCCAACTTGCTAAATGGGGAGTACACCCCACCCTAACCAGTGATCACTATGGTACCACTCTCTTGCTTGACATTCCACACACCCCACCCCCTCCTCCACTCCCACCCAAGTGGAACGTTAGGAAAGCTGACTGGGACAAGTTTCAAAAGACAATATCTGACTGGTATGACCAATTTGTCCTACAGCAGGACATAGACGAACACTCAGAGGCAGTCACGCAAGCTCTTACATTAGTGGCTAATGAAGCCATCCCCTTAAAGAAAGCAACAGGTACCCATCATACAAACTACTGGTACTATAATCCCACAATAGCTGAGAATAGGAATAGGCTAAATAGGACCAGGAAGATATATAGAAAATATCCCACCCCACACAATAGGCAAATGCTCAGGGAGGTTAGCAAACACCTGCAGGAGATCTGTAGGGGTGCCATGCGTAATAAATGGGAAGAGCGGTGCGAATCTTTCAACGAGCACACATCTCTCACTGAGCTCTGGAAGAAATTGAGAATTTCTAGTGGCAAGAAAATCTCGCCCATTCCAGACCATCCCAATCCCAGCATGGAATCAGAAAAACTTGCAGCTATGTTTGCCAGCAAGGCCTTGCCAGATAATCTGTCACGAAGCATTAGGCTCAAACAAAACGAATTGCTTAGTGGCAGGGATTAAATCATTAGTGAAGCTTGCCAGACAACACACAGAGCAGACATTCCCTTCACAATACAAGAACTTTTCAATGCCAGGAAGAAAGGTAGAGACACTGCCACAGGTTCAGATAAGATCACGTACAGTATGATCAGCAACATAGGCACAGCTGGGCAAATTATGATATTAGATCTCATAAATGCCTTGTATCAAGCTGGCCAGCTCCCTTCAAAGTGGAAGCTTGTTGACATACAGCCCATCCCCAAGCCCAAAGAACCCACCAAACTTAGGCCAATCTCGCTCACGATTTGCATATGCAAAACAATGGAGAGATTAGTACTAAACCAGCTGTTGTATGAACTAGGGCCCTTTCACCACAACATTTTCGGGTACATTAAGGCAGTCAGCACCACCCATAGTATAGCCACACTGCTTTCCATCATCACGACAGGTCAAAGCATTGCCATCTTCTTAGACCTTGAGAAAGCCTTTGAGTTAGCCAGCCCAAAAACAATTTTAGCCACTTCAGCCAGCAAGGGCATCAAAGGCAAGCTATTTGCCTGGGTTGCTTCCTATCTCACAAGTAGGGTGCGCTATCAGGGACCTTATAGTGCTTATCACGCTCACGAGAACGGCACGCCCCAAGGTGGTGTCCTGTCCCCCACGTTATTTAATATCCTCATGAGCAGATTAGTCTCCCTCAAATTCCCCCCAGGTCTACAGCTGCTTTGCTATGCTGATGACTTGGTATTGACAGTCACAGGTAAGGGATTGACCCTCAAAGTTCATAACTTGTTAGACACCCTATCTAGAGAATGCACAAAACTTAGGGCTCAAAATATCTGCCTCCAAATGTGCATCAAAATGAACACACCCAGCTCATAGCTCCAAATACAGGGCCATGCCCTGGATTGGGTCCCTGTGTATCAGTATCTGGGAGTGTGGATAGATAGCCCCTTAAACATGCACTGTCAGGTCAATTACCTCAAGGAAAGATGCCAAAAGAGAATAGACGTCATGAGAGCCCTTTCTTCCATCAAGATGGGCCCCAAAAGTGAGATTCTCAGACTCTACTATTTAGCCACTACACGTAGCCTAATAGACTATGCCACACCACTGTTAGCATTTGCCTCAGATAGTGCATTACAGCAGGTTAAAGTCATACAGAACAAAGCCCTCAGGCTCATATTAGGTGCCCCGTTATGGACTAAAACTGAGAATTTACAACTTGAGTCAGGCATCCCAGCTGTCCGAGTTAGAATAGCTCAGACCACAGCATGCTTCTTAGCCAAGGTTATGCACTCCCATGTAGTAACACCTCTTAGGAAAAGTACCAAGATAGCCCTTGGTGATGGTGGCAAAATGCCCTCCAGGAGAAATCACTGGGCCACTAGGGCTGCTTCCCTAGTGCTAGGGTTTAGAGATGGACTAGTATTACACAAAGGTGCAGACACTCCAGCCTCCAACTATGTCATCCCTCCACCCTGGAAGCCACTCCCATATAGCATTACATACATGCCTATGGCCAGCAAGATATCAAACCTAGATAGGGCAGACATGCTCAGACAGGCTTGTGCATCCATAGATATTGTTAGGCCCCCGGGTGCAACAGTGTACTACACTGATGGCTCAGTTCAGGAAGATGGCAGGTCAGGCTCTGGTTATTGTCAGGAAGGTAGGCAGGAATTATGGAATAGTGACAATTGCTCAACTCTGCAGACTGAGCTCATTGCCATTTCATTTGCCCTCCTAGATGCCCTTCACAACAAGACAGGTCCAGTACTAGTAATCACAGACTCACAGTCATCCCTCAAAGCACTAGAGAAAGGTCACTTAGACAATGTTAAGCTCATCACGGGATGTTAAGCTCATCACGGGAGTTTGTTACCCTGTATAAGTTACTATCAGCCAATAGGGCTGTTGTGCTACACTGGATCCCCAGTCACATTGGACTTGAGGGTAATGATATGGCAGACGAGGCTGCGATTTCAGGCTCCAAGCTATCCAAGATATCAGCCCATGTCCTCCCCTCTCTTAGCCAGACCAGACAACTTTTTGTCTCTGATTCAAATGGAACGCACTATCTCAGGCAGAAATACAGTGTACCCGGTTCAGGAACTGCCAGATGGTATGCCATATCCACTAGATACAAGCCACTCCCCAGACTAGCTGAGAACCACAGATCCCTACAGGTCACCATGCATATACTTAGACTAGGCTACAAGTGCACTTGGGAATTGTTAGGAGATATGGATAGAGCCTGCAAGCATTGCAGTAGGCCCACCAGTAAACCACTGTGGCACTACCTGCTAGAATGCTTTTACACAATGCCTCTTAGACTATATGACGATAGAGTATATGATGTGGAAGATGGCGCTGACCACACCCAGGCTGCAGCTGAGGTGGTCTATAATGCCTTAAACTTTGTGGATCTGCATCATATCCTGACTCAGTATCCTGTGCCCAGATAGGAACTGGAAAAGATCCCACTAGAACCCATGAAGTAGGCAGCCCTGCATGACTGACTGACTGTGGATGGTCAATCAATGGTCACTTAAGAGATCAGGTCACAGTCGCCACGAGCTGATTCCCCGAGGACACATTGACTAATTAAAACAGAAACGAACCTGATCCTACCACTGGCTGCAATGATGGAATGTATGCCCCATATCCCCCCATTGACAGCCAAGGTAGATAAACCTAACACATAATAGTGTAAATGCCTAGCCTGGGTCACAGATTGCCTGCTTTGGTTTCACAGGAATGACCAACAGCGGTTGCAGAGATATTAAGTGTATATCCTGCCCATAGTCGGCTTTCAGTGCCCTAAATCGGGCCATTTGCACCGATAATCACACACCACCCACCCCATAGCAATTTCAAATAAACTTTAATTAGGCATTTATACACATAATATCATTTCCAAACTTGGAACACATAATGAGATGAATCTTCTGATTTTTAATTTTTGTCATCCAAAAGCAAACAAAACAACCACAACATAAAACATAACCCCATGGGTTGATAGCTCTGCTGACTTGAATGAAAACAGATGAACTGAGATAAAGTGCAATAAGCAAACAGGTTATGATTTTCCATACAAGATCCCAATTTAGTTTTGATGAGATATTCATTAATATTTTGTAAATCATTATCTTGCTACCAATGCAATATTTCATGCACAAAATTTGTGATTTTTTCAAAAATCTAATAGCTATCACTAAGTTGTCAAGGAGGCTGCCATTTTGAATAACATAGCCAATGAGAATTAAGATAACAAGTTGGGGCCAACTTTGATATGTTACATGCATTTTGATTGGTCAAAATCATCATCTGCTCAAGTCTGCTCTTGAAAAGGATTTAAATGATCATTTAGGAAGAAATGTTCAAAAACATTACAAAAAAGCAATGATATGCATGATATGAATATATGTTTATTCACTTTTGATGGTTGTGAGATTTTGCACGCACACAAATTTTGAATTCAAGGTCAATGTGTCAAGGTCAAAGGTCACATGACTAAGAAATTATAATGAGGCACAGCTATGACCTTTTCTGTATACCAAGTTTTAATTTCCTCTAATAAGTGGTTGCTGAGATATGCTCCATACAAAATTTGTGACCTCAAGGTCACTGCACTAAGGTTAATGGTGACATCACTAAGATTTGAAGGAATCTGAATCTTCAACTCTCTATCTACCTCTGTATAAAACTTGAGACATATATTACTGGTAGTTTTGGAGAAGATTATTTTTAAACATAGTGTTGATACATAACAGATATTTAGTACCTCCAGTTCATCGTTCATGAGCTATGGCCTGCACAATAATACAAAGGTCAAGGTCACAGTATCAAGGTCAAAGATCAAATTTGTATAAAATGTATATGGTGTTTCAAAAGAAATTTCTGTATAGCAAGTTTTAATTCCTTCTTATAAGTGGTTGCTGAGATAAGCTCCTTACAAAATTTGTGACATCAAGGTCACTGCACTACGGTCAATGGTGACATCACTGAGAATTGAAGGAATCTGAATCTTCAACTCTCTATCCAGCTCTGTATAAAATACGAAACATATATTACTGGTAGTTTTGGAGGAGAAGATTTTTAAACATAGTGTTGGTATATAACACATATGAAGTGCATTTAATTCACTTTTAAAGGTTATGATGTGGCATGTTCACAATGCAATTCTCACTAATTTTTAATCAAATTTCTACATAACTTCTCATACATGCAACCCACACACAAAATCTGAACACAACATAAAACCACCTCTAAACTCACTATGGGTAGGTCCCCCTTTGACAATGTCTGGTTAAATTGTCCCCCAGCAAGGTTATTGCTCGCCCGCTCGGATTGGGAGTAAAACGTTGTGGTCCCGTGTATCTGACCCTATCCCAGAGCATGTTAAAGAACCCAGTAGCACTTATCGTAAAGAGTAGGGGGAACCCGGTGTGAATGGTCTCAAAAAATCTTTCAGTAAACCAACTCACAATAAGAATAGTCCATTTTTCAATAGCAATAATCAATGACCAAATTTAACAAGACATGATTGCAATTCACAGCAATCACACTGCAGGGCCGCCTCTCCAGGCTTCGGCCCTCTTGCAATTTAATATTGCATAGATTTCATTCATTCATTCACCATTGCTTCTTTTTGTGCCACTCAGATTGGGGAGCTAATTATGAAGAATCTAAGTTATTCATTTCATATTTATTTCAATTCTTTTTATAGAGGTTTCTGCATAAGAATGAAATTCACTATTAGAAAAATGTACTTACGCTTAGTTCTAGACTTTGCAATCTATGAAGCCCTTTCAGAACCTCAACAGTGTTGGTCAGGGATGCAATGTTATTCTCAGCAGCATTCAATGAAACTAGGTGAAAGCTGCTGGACAAGGCAAATAAGTTGGTCTGAAAAGTCATATGACAAATATCTTAAAAGGAACAGCCATGGCGCAAAAAAATAATATAAAACAAAATCACAATTAATCTTACCAGCTGATTTTTCTGTGCATATAATTCACGCAGATGAGCCAATGCCTGAATTCCATCCAATGAACTTAACTGAAAAATAGATATTATATTTCTACTTTCAAAATCTCTCTGTACAAAACAATGCACCCTTCCATCAAATCTGTTATCATTGGTTTTTCAAGCCCTTTCTTAAATCACTTTAAAAAATCGATTTACCTTGTTATTGTTCACATTGAGAATGGTGAGATTGGAAAGAGATGGCAGAGAGGAGATATCCGTGAGGTGGTTTACAGCAAGGTTGAGTTCCGACAACTTGGGACATCCATGAAGGCCTTCTAACTTTGTGATATTATTGTAAGATAGGTTAGCCACACGCAAATGTGTCAAAACCTCTATCCCTGAGTATCTGACATATAAGACAATCCCAATTTTATAATTCATGGATAGAAAGGATAAACTGTTCAGATGACCAGTGGAACATTAATTGAATTTATGTAAAAATAAAAATCATTGAAATTATTGACATTGGAAATAATTATGAATTCTTACCTTACTATTCTGTTCAGAGATGCATCCAAGACTCTGATTTGCTTCATATGCATAAATACATCATGGTCAAGATTAGAAATCTCATTCAGTGATATATTTAATTGTAGAATTTTGTCTGGTTGTGAAATGATGGGTTCTATTCCTGACTTACTCCACCTAAAATGTTTCCTTTATTTCATATATCATACAAATTTCAATGTCACACCAAATCTGATCATTGATATCCTGTTACTGACTTGTAATTATCACTTCAAAGTCAAAATATTTCACAGAAATAACTGGCTTTTATTTTCAGGTAAAAATTTTTTAAATTATTTTTTATCGGCACAAAATATGATGGCCCCAGTTTACTCATTAACTTTGAAAGCTAGTTTGAGAAAATGAATTCTTTCTGATACGCCCTAAATATTATTATATTGAAGCAGAGCATTCAATATTTGCCATACTATGGAGAATATGCCACACACGCAATCAAGGAAAACAAACATTTAGATGTTTTAATTTTTTAAAGACTGAAGAGCAGGGAGAGGGTAGACATGAGACAATGGCTCATCAAAGTCACAAATGTGTTATTCTGATCAATGTCTGAGGGGACTATGGACTCATCCAAGTTTTAATAACATAATTTGTTGTGCTCTTCTAGTACATAACAATCACACTTTGCTGGGAAATTGCATAGCAATATATGAAAAGTGATTGGTGGTTATACATTTTCCGATCATAAATGCCCTTTATTAGCCTTACAATATCTGAATCTGATTTGTTTCATCACTTTCAGATTATAAGGAGACAAAAGACACCTCAGCATTTTCTTATAACAATATCTCTTCCAGAGTTATTTCTTCGGGATGTACTGTGGGCATCTTCATCAAAAATAAACTGACCTGTCTGTTCGTGTTCCCCATGTGAAGTCATATTCAAAATCACTAAGCTGGCACATTTTCATGTCCAACTGATAGTAGTGACCTTTTTTCACTTCCCATGTTCGTGGAACTTGAGGCAAAGAGATTATTTTTTTCTCTACAAACTCCTCTGAAAGACCCATGTTGCCATCAGATATGTGTTTTTCCAGACTGAATCTTCCTCTATGCTATAAGGCATGAATATACTCTGGAAGATAAGGAATATATCTTGGTATATCTCAGAAAAATGCCAACGTAAATTAGTTTTCTAATGCCACTGACATAATTTACAAAAAAATATAATACAGTAATACCGTAATATCCCTAATTGCCGCCCCGGGGGCAGAAGCATTGCCTCTGGGCTACTAATATGTGACTGGCAGTACAGTATTATTCAATATATTTTAGATGAACTAATGAAAGTGAATATGTCAGTCCAGACACAAAACAACTAAGCATGTTTAGTATTGAAAATGACAATCTTTTATCATCAGTGTTGAGCCCTGTAGTTCCCCCACTTGACCACATGACTGTAGGGTAATTAACCAATTAAGTCTGGGGTGTGCTACTGGGCACCATACTGTGACCCATATGTGACCCTCACTCGGCATTCAGATCTTACACATTGATGCAACATGGGGAGTTAATTAGAGTGTAACACCACTTGAAATTGGGAACTATTAAACGGGTGTTTGTGGAAAACAGTAAATGGATGTGTTTTCTTTGATATGTTTGCATCAGTATTGCATGCAGTGAAGCTGTGAGTACTGTTTACATATTAATTACTTAGATAGCAAACCCCTGTGGATTGTAAGTCTGCTGCTCCACTACCCCAGCCACCAAGGCCTGGTTTGTGGAGGGGGGTGGTAATTAGGTAGAGGGCGGCTATTAGGGATAATACGGTATATATATAAATTTACATTTGCAAATAGACAGAGGTCAAAAAATATTTTCACATAAACCATTATTAAAATTCTGTAACACATTTTCTTATTTTTATTGGATAAAGGGGTGTCCAATATGAGACAAGAAGAGATTTTTATTTTAACCAATATTTGATAAGATGTTATCTTGTTTTGTGCTCAGAAACCCTTACCACCTGGGAAGAAATTATGTCAGAATTCCTGCAGATTCAACTGGAATAACCCATTCCAGAGAAGGCACACAATGAAATCTTAAAGGGTTTTCCAATCTGCCCCTCTGCAATGGAACTATAAAATGATTGAAACACATCTGCACTTGAGCCTTCCCTGTTGAGGTGCCAGCACCTACACAGAATCCAATTGATTGAAACCAATGTTGGTATTGGAATGGTTTTGGTTGGGAAAGCAATCACTGTCTTGGAAATCTTGCAGATTTTTACCTTTTCTATTTATTGCTTTGTAGCTAGTCTCAAGAAATTTTTTCTCACAATTAATATGAATTATTAATTTATCAAAAACAAATATTGCTTTGAAAAAGCTAAGACAAAAATGTAATTTGTCAAAGTGCAGGGTTAATCATAAATGAATGAATATTTATACATTTGGTGTGAGCGATAAGAAGGTATTTTTGTGGCTTGAGTTGCCATGCAACATGACGCTACGATCATGTCTTGCCTGTCACTGTGTCAGTGTCAAGAATTGAGAGCAATGATAAAATCATGAAAGTATTAAACTTACATGTGCATGCTAGTCAGTAGATGTACACGAACTTCCTGCGGAGAGGTACATCTTAACATATTTACAGACTTAAATAATAGATTCTTGTGACAAGTCACCTGAAACTTTCTGACTTCAACTGTACTTCCACCAGGGGGCACTCGCTCTTATTTCTCAGTCCACCAGTGGCCAACATAACTGTCACATTAGGTCTTGATTGACATTTTTTGGTAAAATTGACTTTTGAAAGATTAAACCCTTAGCTTCTCGTCGTTGTTTCGGGTTCAATTGTGGTCGTATTGTGGAGGAATAAGTGAAGCTAAAGAAGTTTCTGTCAACTCCGCAACGGATGTTTACTTTTAATCTGTGTCCCTATCGCTTGTACATATTTAATGCCGTCCACAGAACGATAGGGAGATGTCTGCAGTGGTATCCCACACAAAACTTACGCTTTGGGAAAGGAATTTTGATCATTTGACACAACTGAACTCTGAAGCCTGTGAAGGTAGGATAAGTTTTATTGATCTCTTCTTTCACAATAAGTTTGCCGTGTAAATCATACAATACGTGCCGCTTATAATGCATGAGATGATTGTTAGACACATCCAGAGAAAGCCTTCAGTGAAGGCCTTGACAAGAAACTCTAAATTCCCCCTTTTCATGTTTTCAATTTCATGTAGAAACTCGTGGTGTCCAAATATGAAACTCGTGTCCAAATAAGGAAACTCGTGTCCAAATATACAGTTACAAATAAAAAGAGTTAGCGTTTTTGACATCATTCTTAGTGAAATAGTGCATTTGTTGGTCACCATCTTGTGTTTTGAAACATGCAGTGAATGTCAAATAATGGACTTTGGGTTGGACTTTGTGTTGGACTTTGTGTTGCAGCATAGAGAAAAAATACTTTCTCTATGGTTGCAGTGACCGGCAGCCAAATCCGGACACTTTCATGTTTTTCACTCCTGATTTTCACAAAATCTTTCAAAACTGAGTAAAAACTACTCGCATCGATAGTAGGGCTAACGACCGTCAGTTTCGCGCATTTTGGTCTTTTTCAAGAAATAAATAACCTCTCTTGACATGAACAGTTATCAATATGTGTGCTATAGTGGGGTATATCCATCAGTAAGACTAGTCATAACTTTATCTCAGAAAACGATGTGTGTTTGCAAAATTCTTACAAGATTTACAAGTCAAAGTCACACCTTTGCGCATACAATCTTGGCCTTCGCGCATTGACCTTTCTTCAATGCCAAAAGATGAAAATTAATATATCGATCATCTGACTTGCATATTTGAAGAGAAGAGCTCAATAGCTCAATTTTGAGTTGTCAATGATGTAAATCGGCCCAGAACTGACTGAGCAGCGCCAATTTGTATACAAATGTAACAAGCTGGAACTCCTGCACGTGCACATTGTGACAAAATCGGGGTCAATGGGTGCAATTTTCATAACAATTTATTCAAACCATTCAAATAAACTTTTCTGTGCAAAAAAATCCAATGTCCTATTAATTTTGCATTCACAAGACATTTCCAAAATTATCAGCCAATCCTATGATTGCGCAAATCCTATGGTTGTTAGCTCTAGATCTTTAGCTGCATATGCGTGTGGAATAAAATTGATACTTGTTCAATATGTACAGAATTATCGGGAAATTCACGCATTCAGCAAACCTGCAGATTGTCCGAGTTTGCATTGAGTTATACGGTAATCTTGGTCACGTCACCACTTCTGACGTCATTTGACAGTGACACAAACATTCGTGGCGTGAAAACAAATAAACACTTTTAACGTTTTGAAAGTCAGTGGAATTACAAGACGACATGTGAGAGACAACATTCAGCTCAATTGCAATTAGTACAGCAAGGTATGCTAGATGTTTGACTGTGTTAAAAATGTCCGAGTTTCATCTGCCGGTTTCGGACAGTTGCCGGTCACTGTAGATACCATGGCCATCTGCTGGAGCGAAAAGGTACTCGCGCTGGACCAGTTACCGCCGATGAAGTAGACCGTGACTGGCAGCGGCTACAAGGGTCCTCTCCAGCTTAGCCGCTGTAATCGGCGGTTATTGGTAGGGACAAAAAATTGGTCCCTCACGAGTAGGGCTAACAACCATCAATTTCGCGCATTTTGGTCTTTGTCAGTTATTATATTATCTAACAAAACACGGTCAGTAAATTATATCTGTGCTATAATGGGGTATACCCACAAGTAACAATTGACATTATTTATTCTTATGAAGCGATGATCGTATGTTATATTCTTGTCAGCTTTGCAAGTCAAAGTCACACCTTTGCGTATACTATCTTAGCCTTCGCGTACTGACCTTTCTCCAATGCCAAAAGATGAAAATTAATATATCGACCATCTGACATATATTTGGAGAGAAGAGCTCAGTAGCTCAAATTTGAGTTGTCAATGGTGTAAATCGGCCAAGAACTGACAGAGTAGTGCCCATTTGTGTGTTTTTGTAACAAAATGCTTCTTCCGCACGTGCATATTGTCACATTGGCGAGGTCACTGGGTGCAATTTACATGACAATTAATTTATACAAATCATATCGTTTATTCTTTGACAAAAAATGCAATGTTTCATTTGTTGTGTGTGTACAAGACAATTTCATAATTATCAGCCAATACTATGGTTGTGCGAATCCTATGGTCGTTAGCTTTAAAGCAATGGTGTCTAATTCGAGTTTGTCATTTGATCTGAGATTACGATAAATCTCCTTGCTGGTAAGGAGGTCCTTTATGTAAATAGGTGCCATATCATTTTGAGTTTTCCAATCAATGAGAAATGATTGAAGCAATTTGTGCAAAGACATGACTGTGACTTGTAAATCTTTTACATGTAAAGAATTTTACATGCAATGATTGTTTTGAGCATACAGTTTTATGAAAAAGTAAACATTATATACCACTGTATTAATGTCATGCCCAGTCTGAAACCCTCTCATAGTCCCAGATATTACAATACATATTCCTCAAATGTATTACGGTTACAGAGTCAGTTCCTTTAGAAGTTTCAGAAAATTGAAGAAGTTTCAGAAAATTGAAGAAGTTTCAGAAAATTGAAAAATCAGCTAAAATTGTAAAGTTCCAGTGAAAGATTTTATTCATTGCCCCCCCCCACCCCCTTCAATTCCTGTGACATTCAAATGGCCTGAATTTCTAATTACCAGAATCTTAAATTTCATTAAAAACTGCTCTGAAGTATAATTCTGCAGGTGAGATACCAAATAATTTGATCTGACAATGCACTAGTATTATTTCCAATACTTTCAATTATTTTGCATTTTATTTCAAGCACTATGATAGATGTAGGTACACACAAAACAGTCCTGAAATCTTTGGAATAATATCAAAGGTAGATAGAAAAATATACGCATATCAGTAGTAGATAAATTATAATTTATATTCTTGACAAAAATTTGAAATTGTCATTTTAAAATCTGTTTATCGACTTTGAGACTGTAAAGCATTGCATGAGAATTGGCTGATTGAAGTGTGACCTGTCATGCACAGTACTATGAATAATATAAGTAAAATAAATGTATTTTATTTTACAAGTGCTCACAATCGCAGTTATATTAGGATCTGTTATGAGGTGAAAATAACATGATTGAGAAATAGCATGATTTGATAAACAGGTGGCACTACTAGTCTTCCTCAAATTTCTAGCATGAAATACCACTGTCACTACCGGTATGTATAATGTCATCAAGATGGAATAGGTGGGCAAAATGATATCCATAATAAAAGGAACTGTAATCACTGAAATACCTTTGAAGCCTGTTTGCAATAAGCTATCTCATGAGCTGATTGTTGGAAGCAATGCTTGGGCACTGCCATCAAGAGGCCAAGTGCAGAAAGCAGTTATATTTATGATCAATATATTAATAACTGATAGTAAAACAAAGATCACAAAGAACAGTTGATGGGGGACAACAGATAACTCATTTATAGCATGTGCATCCAATATATAGGGAGAAAAATAATATGGTTATGAAGCATAGATTATTCAGAAAGGAACCTTAAAGTTTTGGATTTGATTTTGAATTTAAGAGAAAATTCATTATTCATACATATTTATGAAAACTAGACATTCTTGTACCATTGTTTTATTTTTTCCAATCAAACATTTTTTTGGTGGAGGAAGGGGCATGCTTAATGGTTTTGACAAGGAAATATTAATCTTTTATTAATGACATGAATTTGGAATTTGAACTTAGGCATTGTCATATTATAGCTTAATAATGACAATGAAATAGGAAAGAACCATTTTTTTAAATTTTATCTTTGATATATAACTAAACACTAAGATTAGAGTTTCAAGCAGGGGTCCTGCCAAATTTGATGTCTCAGGGATTTCCTCCTGTAATTCATACTGACAAATTGTGTTTGTTTTCCATTAAACCCACAAATTTGTCTCCAGTAATCCAAAAATGTCCCCTTCATTGAGTTAGTGACATCATCTTAATAATAATCCAATCCGTACGCACATCCAGTTTAGGGACCAATCACGGCAGTCAAGACAATGGCAATCATATCAACCAATCAGAGAGCAGCTAAAAAACAGAAATGTCCAAAGTAACAATGGCGGGAAGCAGCAATCACCATGTGTCTACATTTCAGCATCACATAAGATGGCTTTCTCAGAACAAATAAGAAAAAAATGTTAATTGACAACAGGGTCATTTGGGGCAGCTACAGATTTTCTAGTAATCTATAATTCTATGACAGGCTTCCTTTTGTTTATTTTCACAAACATTCAGCATGTAAACGGTTCGTCAGTTGCGTTCAAATGGATGAAAAGAGTGTTGCATTTAAGAATCAAATAAAATTTCTACATATTCAGGCTATTTCTGCAAATGTTGACAGATATTGTTTGCCATCTCTCATCATCATTTCCATGGACATTCTTTGTTACTGTTTGTAAGCCACTGGTAGAAAATAATGTTCAATATCCCTACTATTAATGTGTTTGGTCAGTGAACTAACTACATGTGTATACAACAGGTGCAGTATTATTGATAAGATGTAGAATTCCATCCCATCCTGAACATTTTCATATTCCCTAACATGTCTCAATGATATAGAAGGCCAAGGGTCATGGTACAGTTGGTTAAAGAGCAAACTGATTAGCAACAGTTCTTCTGTGGTGATGCAAAGGTCATGGGTTGCATTCCCGGCCATGCTGAGATCAATGTCATTTTATAATTTCTCATATGAGTTGAGGCCTGTACCTGAAGGGTTGACTGGTTGTCATAGTAAATCTGTGATTTGATGGGTTGTCATTTCAAGGACCTGCAAAATGACAATTCAGTGAGGCGGCACTATATCTGCTTCAAGTAGGTCTAATCATGAAACGACTTATTGAAATTATTGGAAGTGACTTTAATCCCCCAAAAAACAAAAAAATTATATCGAACAATTGTTTATCAAACTATAGAAATGAATATTCAAGTATGTGTTATTTGTTGAAGTTCTTTTATATAGTACAAAACAATTACTCATGAAAGTTTAATGAATGCTTTAAAGCTCAGAATTATTTTATAGTATTATTTTGCATCATTGGGTGTAAAATTTGTTAAATCATTGCTTCTTGTCATGACATTGATAAATGATGAATCAAGTTTTCACTTTTGCCAGGAAAGTGCTTGTAGTTTATTGATGTGGCAGTCAACTTTACAATTCCTCTGTTGAAAATGTAATGCGTAAATGCAAAACCAAATGTATGGAAGATGACAATGTTTGTAGATTCTGTGACGAGGAGCACAGGCAGAAAGTAATGTATACAGTGTCATCGTTTGAAGTCCATCTTCACTTTTCACTAGTTTTGAACTCTAAACAGCCACATTGGGCTGATTTGGCCTGAAATCCTTGGATTGACTTGTACATTATAATTAATGGAAATATGACATATTTGGAAAAAGAAATGTTGATTGTCACTTTATTTTGACAAAAAAAATGTATCAACATTTAAAAAAAAATTTGTGTCTTAATTATACGTTTACAAGCTCACATCCAGATATCTACCTTTTTGCCAATCAGAAATGTACATATGCACTGATAAAATCATATTTTATATGCACACAACTAATCAATGCATGCTCATATCATTATTATTATTATAACAGTCCTATGTTCATTAAGTTCAACGTTCATATAGCCTAAACCTCCTCAGTGAATTCATTCTGGTTCCTGACATTTGAATTCTTGACTCTGATATTCCTACTTATTTGCACAATGTGGGAATTCCTACTTTGTCCTGCACAATATAGAAATTATTCCTACATTGTGCAAGATTCCTACTTTGGGCATGAAAGTAATATATCTTTAATTGAAAAAAATGTTTTTGAAGTTTAACGTTTATTAACAAAAACTGGGATGGAAATAGAAGATGATCCATCTTGGTATTTCTCAGTCCTGGTTCCAAGAGATAAGGTGTCCAGACAAGCTTGAAATATAGTCTGGAGATGGGTTGTAAAATGGATTTGTCAAACAATGGTTTAGAAATGGGTTGAATTTTAGAACTGAGATGGTAGATCCCAAATATATTATGTCAAGAAACATCCTGAGTACAGCATCTGATGCTGTCTTCAGAAAAATATAGGTGAGAGCAGTGGACTGCAATAAATAGGTCTCACTGGAAAGCAATGCATCTTGCCCAGAGTAGAGTGGAGCAGGATCAATCTGCTGAGGGACCCAACACAGAAAATGGGTCCCTTGTGATGCCTGGTTTGTGATCATAACTGCTACTTAAAACCACTGAGTCCAACACTATTGCTTACCAACTCATGTTGTAGACATAAAGACACTGCAAAATCTGAAGACATAACTGAGAAAGCTTAATTATTTAGATATCAGGCTTTTTAAAAATTCTACTGGAGAACCTTGCCATGTTTACTAATATTCCATCATTGATATTTTACATGATCAGTTATATGTATAGTGTCATACTGGAACTAGGTAGTGTCATATTATAGCATAGTAATGATACATCAAATAGGAAAGGACCGTCCTTTTTATATTTTAACAATATAACATCATATAAGATCATTCCTCTGCTATCTCTGGTTGTCAGTGATTATCCCATCACATATAATCCTAATATAATATTGTATCCAGATTCATTATTATGTAAGCACTGAAGTAGGTTGTCCATTCTCGCTCATGAAATGAAAATGTGGTCAAGTTATTGTATGTCCATTGTTATTGTCCAGTATGTGTTGTGTATATCTCAGAATATATTACAATTTCTGCCAAAAGTGTTACACGTGCATCATCTGCAAACTATGACCTGTAATTCCCTGTTTTGTGACTGATATATTAAGCATTATATGGCTTTCTCCAACACAACAAATATGGATTTGTTTTCAGTAATAATTGAATTCGCAACAGTTTAAATCCTCACTTCAATATTAATTCATGCTGTGGTTGACAATATAGGTTTTTACACTTGGGAGAATGGTTGACTGAAAGTTTTGTTTGGTAGCAAAATCAGGAATTTGTCAAGATCATCATTGCTTTATATGATCATTTTTCAATTCTTCATAGTTGTCAGAATGAGTTGAGTTTCCCACAAAGGTGCAGACAGAATAAGACATTTGGCTGTTTGCTTTTTGCTATCCTTTTTAAGGTGGCATAATAATTGGAGCCCACGTGGTGAACATCTCAGTATATTCTCAGATAATTCATCCAATCAGAAACTTGTCCTTCCTTCATTGCCATAATTATATTGTTGAAAAAAAATCCTTGTCTTTGATGTTTGATTATTGTGCGTGTTGACTCATGGTGGTAATGAGTGATCTCTCCCGTGAAGCAGGAGAGCTGTCAGCATCTCAAATGTAAGGTGCATTAATTGAGCATCACAAGGCAGCATGTACAGTGGTAGCGTTGTGTCATGATGAGGAGTCGCAAGGCACACATCAATAGCAGACACACACATCAGCAGGCCTCCCTCCCCTCCACCCTGCTGGCAGGTACGCAGGCACACACATAGGCACCCCTCTCCACCATGCTGGCAAGTACGCAGGCACAACCATCAACAGCCCCCCTCCCCTTCCATCATGCAGGCAGGTACGCAGGCTCACACAGAGGCTGCCTCTCACATGATGGAGATGCAGGCCATGTCACCTCATACACTCAGAGAGAAGGATAACAAGAACTATTATATGCTCAGAGAAAACCAGGAAAATACATGTCATTCCACATGGTCTGTGATTCACGAATGGAAAGTTATATTTAGATTCACATTTGCCATTCTCAGGCTGTGATCAACTTTCTTAGACAATAGTGCCTCATGTTTGCTTTAAGATTTACATGTGTTATATTCTAAAGAGCTATAACCCACTGATCATATGGACAAAGGAAGATGCAATAATTACTTGGAAATAGTGATGAGGAACCTGAATGTAGTCATCATATTTCAGCTCTTATATGGGTTTTTCTTTTGCCAAGGGCTATCTGTAGTGTTCTGTACAGATAGAAAGGCTTAACAGTTGCCTGCTTGTTTTATGGAGAGGATGGCTGTGTAAAATGAGGTGTGAACTGCTAGCATGTGTTTGTGAGGTCACACCTCCATTTATCAGCCACAGAGGCCCCACGCTATGATTCCCCCTCTGACGAGAGGATTGGGACTGCTGCAGGGATTCAGGCTGCAAGCCTTTTTGTAGCTTTCACTCCAGCCTGCATAAGGGTATTTGGACCGAGGCAGTGTCTCACCTGTTTCTTCTCTTAATTATATGTCATAGCATGTCTGTCTCACCTGCAGAGTTGATATGCTGTGTTAATATACTGAGTTGATCTCTTAAACAGGAGGATTAATCACGACAAAGATTGATTACATCAAGGATTTACTGTAAAGGATTCAAGATGCTACTTTTTATTAATATCCTTAAACAACGGTAAGCGATTGAGATCAATTTAATTCATTGAAGTAAAGTTAATGGTTAAATCACTTATGTGAATTCATTGAGTTGCTGTTGATAGTTTTATGATTTGGATGAATTTATTGAGTTACTATTCTAATAATTTCATCATTCATCTCAATATCTTTTGGATTTCAGTTCATAACTTCACCAGTTGCGTGATTTTAATGAGTTCACTGACATTCATTATAATTTGTTGTTGGTACTTTCATAATTTACATGAATTTAGGGAGTTATTTAGCTCGCAGTTTCACCAGTCCATTGCTTTACACAATACAGCTTAGATACATGGTTATTGTACAAGCTTATAGATATAATCATCAATATTTCATGTCTATTAATTTGTGGCGCATCAGTGCATTTGTACTGGTCAGAGAATTTACATCTCAATAATACTGATGCATTTACAAGCTGCTAGCAGTCGTTTATCATCCTGAACTGAACCCATAAAAATGAGTCACTGCAAGCATTAAACAATGAAAAAAGAAAATATACATTTATGTCTAGATTGAAATTCTGTAAAACAATGGTCTATACCATTTTGTTGAGTTTCCAATTCCAACCAATACAACTTGAAAAGATTTGTGGGGAAATTCATGTTGCAAGTATACTTTTTAATTTTCAGGGTTTTTTTTGCTTTATCATGCTAATTAAAAAGAGATACAGGCAAAAAAATGTGCATTACAAAGCTGCTTGATAAACAATGTATCATTATTTTGCACATGAGCAGTACACAGACTAAGTGTTCAATTAGCACAGCAGAAAATACATTTCTCATTTAATGGCGAAAAACAATTACAATAATTTTTTCACTGGCTTGTGCATTTATATCAAATTTCATGATGCTTATTTCCAAGGATATGGTATGTTCATAAAGTGAATAAGCAATGAATTGTATTGTTACCCTAAAAATATTCAAGTTTCATTTGGTAACCAATTATCAGCATGATTATAGACAAGATTACTTTATATTAATATGCACAATTTCTCCTTGATTTGGAATTATTATACTCTATACAGAATAGATGAATCACAATGCTACTTATGCAGCAATTTCCATATTCCCAGCCTCTCTTTATGAGCACTCAGGTCATAATTCATAAGGTTTCAGGAGATATGTTATTGGTTGCACCACTGATATAGAAATAATGATAATAATCTTCATTAGTATAGAACTTTCATAAAAACAGTGGCTGAGGCCACAGGTTTAAAAGCATATTAAAAGACATGAAATGGATGAAGTGCATTCATATCATAGAGTTCATTTCTTATAAATCCTAGGAGTTCATTTAAGCCTTGTAAACAGTATTTTATTTTTACTATTGTCTAAACATTACTAATATTAAGACAGTTGAATGGAAGAGAGATGCAAATAATGTAACCACAAAATAAACAACCTAGCCAAGCTTGATATGAAGAATTCTGCCAAGGAGATACGAGGAGACACGATATGCACATTTCCTGTTTATTTTTTATTTAACTTCCTGTAACACGAGAAGATAGATATGTACACCATGGTCAGATCAGAACAGCTCGCAGTGTTAATAGAGTCACATTGATATTATACTTGACTGACTCCCTCGTGGCAGGGTAGACTGTTTGGACCCACACAGCACAAAAAAGGTTCATAAGGGATGTAATGAGTCAAATATTATACCTGAATGATAAGAAAATAAAATTATTTATTCATATTAAGCCTGGAAAAATCATCATTTCTGGTGACAAAAAAAATTCAATAAATGTTTTTTAATTTAGTTCAAATCACTGGATGTTATTGTAAATTGGATTATAATGGTGGTAGGTCCATATACATAACATTTCAGAAGTATAATGCATCTGAAGTTAATCACTGAGGAACTTACTTTTACTTTAAGATATAAATGCTTTAATATTTTACAACATCGTGACAAAGAAAGAAAAACATGGAACATCAAGTGTTTCAAACAACACACATCTTTTATTGCCCTTTACAGTGTTTAAAAAATGCTGGCCGAGGTGTTGTCGTGAATTTGGTAGCCTATTCTCCTATCTTAGAAAGCAGTACACAATGCAATGACCTTTTACATGTTTTTAATATCTGTTTGGCATCAAAGAGCAGAAATTTTAAAAAAGAGATCATGCAGAATTCTAGAGTTGTCAAGGGAAAATTGTAAAATGTTTGTTTTGAGGTTTTATTATCTTGTAAATAAAATTTAACCTTAAGGCTGTGTTTCCATATGTGCAGTGCGTCATGCAGCGCGTCATGCAGTGCGTCATGCAGTGCGTCAATTTTTTTCGCACACCATACTGAACAATGCAGGTGTTTCCATGTATGCGTATTGCCGTCCGTAATGACGTCCGTAAGCAAATTGACGCATAGCCTTTCGCATAGGGTAGCGAATGAAAATCTGACGCATAGAGTGACGCATAGCTTTACCATAGGTTGCAAGCCTAATTTTGGCGCCAAATTGGAAGTTTGACCATGAAAACATCACAAAACTGACGCATACATGTGAACACCGCATGACGCTCTGCATGACGCGCTGCATCACGGACTGCATTACGCACTGCACATATGGAAACACAGCTTAAAACTCAATGATGGAAAAAAATCATTTTCACTTGAACCACTGAAAAAAGGGACAGAATTAGCCATATTTGTTTTTTAACAATGTTGTCAACACAATACAGTTTATTTTTCAGTGGTAGCATTATTTTGAGTATCTTTCATCATATATGAATCTCTTATCACAAATCAGTTTATATTTTTTTGTGTAGCATTATTGATTTCAGTATGTAATTTTTTAATGATTATCATGACTGATAGTTCAAGGTCACATGCTGATTCTTAAATATATCCTAATAATAATGATAATAATAATAATAATAATAATAATAATAATAATAATAATAATAATAATTATCAATAATATGAATAGGAATGATAAAGTTATTAATTAATTCATACGCGGCATCCGCTGGACCAATCGTCTTGACCTTGGGCTCATTGGAAAGAAAAAGATGAAATATTAAGAAAGGCAGAAGGGAAATAGCATACATTTCTTTTATTATTAGTCAAAATAGCCAAAAACTGGTATTTCAAGCAGTACAGGGGGAGGAACTTACCAAAAGGTAACAGCAGTATTGTACATGATCATATTTACATAATTTATGATGTTACCATGACGTCATTATGCCTGACATCACTATGACAACACTTTCCTGTCTGACGTCACTATGATGACACTTTCCTGTATGACGTCATCATGTTTATCTTACTTGCAATGTCAATATGATCTTTCTACTCAAATCATTGACAAAGGTATGGTCTTTTGTATATAAAATATTCTGTTGAAAGAAGTGTACATCTCTTAGCCTCACGCAACTGTGTTTACCTTGCTCGCAACGTCAAGAGGGCTTCATTGCAGGTTAAATCATCTATCAATTCCAAATATTGACGAAACTGTGGTCTTTTGTAGATATGTGTAATATTAAGATGAAAGAATTGTTCATCTCGTAGCCTCAAGCAACTGTGTTTACCTTGCTTGCAACGTCAAGACTTCTTTCGCCATTGCAAGTTAAATCTTTTTATTCCAATTATTGGCAAAACTATGGTTTATATTAATTTTGCACCTTTGCCATTTCATATTATTGTCGGTTCACTTGTAATAATAATAATAATAATAATAATAATAATAATAATAATAATAATAATAATACAATGACTGTCATACACACATCTGGTCATTTAATGATCAGCTGAAATGATGGTCGGGTTAAAGAACATTTTTAACAGAGGCCAGCTTATAAACAAATACAAGAAATGTCCATAATAATAATGGCAGGGAATGGCAAACAAGATCTGTCTGCATTTCAACTTTACAAAACTCCATAGTAATAACTAGTCATAATATTCATCCACAATGAAGTTCTAGTGAAATATAAGGTTTGCAGTTTGAGAAGTTATGGTTATTTCAAATATTTAACTTTCAGCTTGATAGGCAATGTGAAATGCTGCAGTAAATTGGTTTAGAAAATGGTTAGTTTTTTAAACATATTGAAGGAGAGCCTGATTTGTTATATTTGTTATTGTTTTGTAAGATGCATACATAGCCCCCATATATCAATTGCCATATAAAGCTTGCCTATTGCTACTAATTGCTTGGGTAGTTTTGCTAACAACCTGGAAAAGGATATACCATTAAACCATATTAATTTTGTATGAAACTCCAAGTCATTGTATGGTAAAAACTGAACAAATTTCCCCTTCCACATTTGACTGTCATACATGATGTTGTTCAGACACCAATAATAAAATTGAAAGCACACATTTCTGTCAGCACGAATCACATCAAATGAATAAAAACTTGGATGCACATAAACAAATTAATGCACCATACATGGATCGAGATGGAGAACTCGTTCTATTTTCTGGTGCACCTGATTTTTCTCAGCGACATTAAAAAACAAACCACCATTGTATTGTAGTGAAAAGGATCTGAGGTGATTCTTGAGGGATGCACCCAGTAATAGAAAGAGCCTGGCACCATCTGCATGCTTGGGAGGACACAAGCCACACAAATGTGGCCGTGTAATCAATAATACAGACCCCATGTATATCGTAGGGTTGCTGGGTACTATCTGTGGCAGACGTCCGTCCTGTTTGTGATATGGATTATAGATTTTTACTCCACGAGACGTGAGAACGGACCTTGTGTTATGATTTGGTTTCATCACATTGACATCCCAGCCCGATCAAATCCATCAGTCTAAAAGAGATGTCAAACTGATATCATTGTCAGTGGCAAAATGATGCCAGAGGCTTTAAAGAGATTGGACTGTGTTGATCCATCTTTCCTCCGGTATGACAATGATCGTTTGTCGGAGTTTCCAATGGGGGCCACTTGGTATGCATAGATGTAGATCACAATACAACTTCTATACATATCACTTAATCTGTGGCTTGCATCCTTGGCTTTGTCCTGGATGTAAATGATCATGTTTCAGGGCTAAGATAGAGAATAGTTTTAACAGATAAATGATTAAACAGACATGTCTTGTCAAATATCACACCAAGAGAGTTGGTACGTACTCATGAAGCTGTAATAGTGATAGTGAATTAAGACCCCCTTGAAAACAAAGAAAAAATCCAATTACCAGATGAATTAAGGTTTTAAAGTGTTTAAAAAATAAAAGAGACAAATGTGGAAATATATTCAAATTATGATAATCATGCATTCTGAAGTTTAGATGATTATTATTATTATTATTATCACTTATTTTTAAGTTACCATTTGTTACAGTAATTAAAAAATAATATATGAGAGAAATCTTGGGCAATGCATTTACAAATGTTTGATTTGAACATATCAAAGTTTGAACATGTGTAAAGCTATCTCAGATAGATAGAGGCAACCCAACTCTCGGACACAGTATCAGCACTAAGATCCTGCCAACTGAAAAATGTCCAGTGAAGATTTAGTCAGACTTGCAGCCATGAATTATGCATGACATTAGTCCAGTATCTAAATTGCACAAGAGAATAGATTGGGTGAAAAGTTCAAATATTGATCATCTGGCCACAAAATGTATAGTGCGGACATCATCTGAAAAATTGGATTACCACCCATTTCAGGGTCTATTTATATATGCGTCACTTAGCTTGCCTTTTATTTCATAAAATATAAATTGCATGGTGATCTATTGAATGCTGCAAAAGGTAAAATCTTCTCAGAATCACCAAGGCAAAAAAAATGTATGAAAGAAAATTCCAACTCCATAAAAAATATGGAACAACACCCCACATACACCCCTCAGAAGGCCATTATATTTGAGTAGAGTTCCACCTAATGGCCATAGGAAAATTGAGATTTATTTCTTATGCAGGAATGGGCCTGGAGGGCAGGTCCAAAACGATCTCAGCAGAAGTCTGTACACTAAGATCACTTTGATCTCAGCAATGATAGCGGTATAGACAATGATTCCACCATTATGCCACCATGACCACATTCAAAGGAATTAGTGCCAAGGGAGGAGGAACCAAGATGAAAGCTCAAGACCTTGTCTGTTATCATCTTGAATATAAATAAGCAAAGTCTACCGTCTTTTTCTTCTCTCTCATCTGACCAGTTCGGTGAATATAGTGCAGAGTGATTCTAATGTTATTCTAATTGATATTGACAAAACAAATGTCCTGCAGCAATTATCATATCAGGTTCATTAGAATTGTGATTATTGAGAGGTATTCGGTTGCTCCTTCCATGGCATGGGCTGTGGCACAGTTGGTTAGGTGCAGGATTATTAGCACCAGTTGCTCTTTGATCCAAGTGTCATGGCTTCCATTCCTGGCAGTGTCAGCATTGAATTCATGTTACAAATTCTCATATGAGCCGGAACCCATGCCTCAAGGGTTTACCATTTGTCCTTGTAAATCTTTGATTGGTTGTCAAGTCAAAGACCTTCAACGTGAATATTCAGTGAGACGGCACTATATCTGCTACAATTAGGTCTCATCATGAAATAACTAAAATAATGCTGAAAGTGACATAAATCCCCAAACAATAAATTTGATAGATGCAGGGTTTATTTTGATGAAAAAAATAAATGGCACCCATTTTTTTTCTTTTTTGAAAGGTTGATAAATGGGACATTAAAAAAAACAATGTTCTTGATAAGACTGTATTAACATACCCTCTTCCATCTTTGTATATATTAATGGAAACTGTAGAGGGGTTAAGGTGACACTTTAATGTGTATATATAATTAGGACAACATCTGCATTCAGCACTTGACATAATGTCTACAAGTACTGAATGTTAAATCACTATTGTGTATTAATGGTTAAATGAAGTGAGCCGATGGTACTGCTCTGGGACCAAACACGCCCATCTTTCCAGCAAATACACTTTAGGTCTGAACAGATTTCTTTGACAAAAATCTTAGAAGAAGTGTCATTTGACCAACAGTAAAGTCATCTTGTGTAGAATATGGCATGAAGCTACTTAACAGATTCCTTCCTGCTCAGTATCTGAGGAGCTGACTTAGCCCAAGGTTTCCTGTTTTACACCTAATAAAGACGGCAGCTATTGGCTGCTATAATGTAGCCTGGTGAAATAAGACGATGACCATTTTCTTCCCAGACTAACATACGTTGAACAAAGCTATTATAATGGTCACTCAGTGTGGTTTTATATTCAAATAAAACATAATGTGATAAAATCAAAGCAGGCAATGCCTACCAAGATGCTGTGTATGTATGTTATTAGGAATGCCCTGTTTCAGAATATACTGTGGGGAGAAATTTGTTTAATATAGTTTGATTTCAAAAGCTGTGAATAGTTCTAGTTGCATTCACATATAGAATATCAGTATTGAGTGAATTTGAGAACATACAATGGCAGAGTTTTTGTGGACCAGTCATCCAAGCTCTGGCTCTGGGAATAGATTCATTTTAAATGGACAGACACGCAAGCGCAGCTCTTGAGCTTTTATCCAAAGGAAATTGCGTTTTGTCTCCCTCTTGCCACTGGGATGCTCCCCACACCTGAGGTCCACACAATTTGTTCTCTGCGTTCACCATTCTGTCAATTAATTCCGATTCAGTCTCAGAAGTTTAACAACCTCAGTGCTCTTGAAAAAAGTGATAGATAGACCAGAGGTCTGGTGTTATTTCTTGAGTAACAAAGAAACTCTTGTATTTTGTAGTCACAAAACATTATGTCTTAGTATTCCTAGGCCTTTTTTTTTTTTTACTGATTTAGTAAATTTCTGGTTAGATCTAGAATTGTTATGTTTATACCAGTTTTGTATAGTAAAAGAATTGTCAATTCTATCTTCTTTATTTCTACAGATGTTTGGAATTATTTAAAATGAAGAGTTCCTGGGCACATTTGATAGAACAAGGGTATAGTTTATATCCAGGAAATATGAGAAGTTTTATGAGTTTCATGGGCTGTTGCAAATATTGAATATCACAAGAGGCCTAGGAGTATGTCAGACTTAATATGTATTCATGACAGTGGATGCTTGAAGCCCAGACAGTGGAGACTTGTCCATTTACATGACATGACTCTGTGACACTAGTCTGACCTTTGAAAGCCAAGGTGTTCAGATGGCGTGCTCCTGGATTGCCTTAGTATTGCACATGTCTACTCTTTTTGCATTCTGTAATGGAATAAAAAATGGTACAGCTCGAAAGTTCTGAAAAAGTTTGTGGAATTTTTATGTCTTAATAATATATAATATGATATGCATAGCAATATAGATTATATTCTATCTCAAAAAGCAGTGTCAGGCTTTTTTTTTTCATGTCTATTTTTGTTTGACAAATGGCAATATTTAACACTTCAACTTTTTTGTGTTCATAAACAGTTTTTATGTTTAATAATAACAAGGCTTTGTGCAACAAAATTTTCTTTCTTATGTTTTGACATTTTCACAATGTCCAAAAAAAAACCTTAATTATAAACATTATTCCCAGGCTGTGTTTAAGTAAATTGAAGATGACACTAGCTTCATAAAGTTCATCTGATGTCTTGAGGGAAATGGATAACTCAAATGGAGGTGCGGTTAACAGAGCTGATGATTGCTGCATATATGTACTGTCTACTCTCCTTCTTCCTTTCTCTTGGGACAGCTAAGTGGTCCTGTCACCTGCAATATTCACCACTCAGATATATGAGGAATGCATAAAACACAATGTTAATATTGTCTTAGCTCAGGAGACTTCTTTTGTTGTAGATAGATTCATCTTTGCTCTTCCATTTATTTCAGTACTGGAGAATTCTTGATTTGCTTCATCCATTGTTGTGCAAGTTCCATACCAAAACACTTTCAAATTTTCAAATGTTTTTTCTGACTTAATAAAAGTGTTTATAAATTTAACTATTTGATCAAATGTATGTTATTACCCATAAATCTTTTGTGCCATTTTCAAGTACATTTGACTAAATTACCCTTTTTATGCTGTGAGAAGCAGTCTGAGCTTGTTATTAATATCAATATATGCATGATAATCATTGATAAGAGCCACACAAAGTGTGTCTCCAGTGTTGTAGACAAATGATGAGGCAGCACACATCTTAATTACCCCACCTTTGCTGAGAATGGTAGGCACTGACCTACTGTCCCAGCAGGTGACACTTATGTTCCTTTGGTCAAGAAACATGCAAAACTGACATGGATAGTCAGTGTGTGGGTCTTATAAAGATAATTTGGGGAAATGTGCAGAAATGTGCAAAAATGGTACAATGCTGAATGCTATTCCAGTCCCTGTATGGACCCTCACTACACAGAAAAAGGTTCATAATGGATGGTATCAGTCAAATGCGAGCTTGATTTTTTTGAAAAATCAGCACTTGTTTCACTTATTCGTTGCTCAATGTCAAATATTTACATCCCTCCAGATTACAAGTATATATTAAAACCCACAATGATGCTTTGAAATTTACACACCAATGTTTTTAAGGGATTGTGTGCAGTTAGAGTGGAGTGCCAATTCATAAGACTTGAAGGAATACATTTTCTACTTCCAGGTCCATGATGCAGAACTCAGGAAGAACCAACCCACAGGTTCCGGCTAAAATGGGTGGAATGTTCCAGAGCCTCAGCTCAATGGGCATGGTAAATGGGCAAGCTCCGGAGTGGGCACAGGACTGGTTCGGAGACGCAGCTGCCCCGGATCCTCCGCCAGACACCGGACCTCAGACAGTACTTACTATGGAGGATCTGGCAAACTCTCCCAAAGTGGACACCACCCAAACCTCCCTTGTCAGACTGCCATTCATAGGTACCCTCCATTTTGTACACAATGCCGCGGGTATAGCGCAGGTCAGCTTCATCGTGCTTTACTGGATATACGGCATGTGGTGTACGTTCTTTGTGATCATGCTGCCACAGTACTATGATGGCAAACTCAAGAGCTACCTCCTCTACTGTAAGTACCACTGTTAAATCTTATTGCACTTAAATTATATTTCAGTTGTACTTTTACAATATAATGATTCACTTTTAAAATGCCTGAATTCAGCAGTTTGAATGTGGTCCACTCAGCAGAGTAGTATCATGGTCACCTTGGTATAGTTATTTTGACCCTAATTTTTACCAATGACACAAACAAGGTTTTTCAAGTTATTTTTACCATTTTCAAATATATATTCAATTTGACATGTAAAAATTAAAGCATAGATCTGATACCACAGAATTTTATAGTGTTTGATATCATTTTTCTTGTGATTTTGAAACAAATGTTTTCCCTGTGATTTCAGTGTATGGTGTGATAGGGGCATTGACGATCTGTAGTCTGTTTAGAGCATCCACCATGAACCCAGGTCGGGTGTATAAATACATGGAAGACATGGCCACAGATGGTATGTTTCACCAAAAATGACTGGGTTTGAAATGCATGTTTTATTTTCTGGGTCTCATCAACTCAAAGTGAGAGGTGTATTTAGCATATTTTGACATTTTATTAAGTTATGCTCAATTATTTTTATTGTTTTGCAGTGTGTAATAAATTCAACCATGGCAATGGTAGGAATTTTATTTATATCGACATGGCTTTGCTTTACCTTAACATAGTTGAGAAAAATATAATCATTAATAGTGTGAATATATAATAATGTGTGAATATATTAATATAGTATTAACTATCTTGACATTAGTGTGATATTTTCTCAATACTACAATACAGGTTAGATATCCTGTCTTGGTTTGTCTTGCGCAAATAATTGACAGAAATCTGTTGGACCTCATTTATTATTCTTTTTATTTATTTGCACAATAAGTGACTATCTTTAATTGACTCTTTGGGTGTGAGCATCTAAGGTTCAATTACTTTATGAGCAAACATGTGAACATCTCCACAGGTATAATCTGTCTGGCTCACTATGCCAATTTTTCAACCAAATCTCCCGTAATTAGTCTCTGACCTGTGTAGCTCAGTCCACTGACTTAGTCTCCCAACTGTTCACTCCAATCTTATGAGTTAGGTCTCCTTACTGTAAAGTGCAATTTACTGACAAGTTATTTGGACTCTGCAGCTAGATCTGCCAATTTAGTCTTCATACTGTGCAGCTAGATCTTCCAATTTAGGTATTATACTGTGCAGCTAGATCTGCCAATTTAGTCTTCATACTATGCAGCTGTATATGCCAATTTTGGTATTATACTGTGTAGCTAGATCTGCCAATTTAGTCTTCATACTGTGGAGCTACATCTGCCAATTTAGGCTTCATACTATGCAGCTGTATATGCCAATTTTGGTATTATACTGTGCAGCTATATCTGCCAGTTTATTCTTCACACTGTGCAGCTAGATCTGCCAATTTATTCTTTATACTGTGCAGCTAGATCTGACAATTTAGTCTTCATACTGTGCAGCTGTATATGCCAATTTTGGTGTTATACTGTGCAGCTAGATCTGCCAATTTATTCTTCATACTGTGCAGCTAGATCTGCCAATTTAGTCTTCATACTGTGCAGCTAGATCTGCCAAATTAGCTGTCAAATCAATCATTCAATTGTCATTTTACATTCACAGCCTTATGAGCATGCAGCTGATTAATAAAATTATTAATGATGTAGACTTGGTGTAAATGTAATTAAAACCTCGTGATACCATTTTTTTCTGTATCATGATATATTTTTGATGTTCATAGAAGATCCTGTGCTCACTTCCAATCCTTTAGATAATTTCATGTCGATGATATTCTAAATTATAATGTCAAAGTAAGGAAATATTTCAAGCCAGTATTTTACTTTTGCTGTACATTACATGAATGAATACACCACAGAAAGTGATTTCCCAGAATTCCATGCTGCCCTTGATTAACATCACAGACTAATTACAAGGTGTTAATAGTCAGGAGCATCTTTGATTTATATGTTCCATTAATGATTGAAATTTATCTTACAGTAAGCATATCTCAACTAAGAATATGTTAATTCAATGATGCAAATATGATTTTAAAGACTTATGGAAGACAACTTTTGGCACTAAATGAATTTTTAGACATAAAATCAAATTGCGAACGTATGCTGTCATCCATCTGGACTTTCCAACATTTATTATTTAGAAATATATATATTAAGCCTGATATGTTGATTGGGTATATCATTTTAAAGAATATTCTATTTTTAGATTGCTCTTGAGAAACCTCAGATTTGTCATTTCTCAATATTATGCATGTGTTAGAAGATGACTTAAGGCACCGAACTTAACATGGAGGCATTCCTGGCCTCATGACTGTATCATATATTACTGCAATGATTGTCCTTACCACGAAATAAAAGTGTCATCTAACCTACTGACAGATGCAATATTACTTTGCCAGAATTTGCAATTAATCTTATTAGACAAGATGGACTTAAATAATCTCTGCATTGTGATATTGGTATTGTTGTGTGGTGATTGTAGTGAGAGCCAAGTTGAAGTACCGTAATACTTGGGAAGTTAGGAAATCCATAGATGTAGCATTACATAATGATATAAATTAACTCTATTTGGAAGAAAGCTGTAGCACATGGTATGGGCCATTCCATTAAGAAGTGGCACAAGTGTTGGTTATAGAAGAATTGCATGTGAAAGCTACATCCCTCCTGGGTTTGCTTAACAGAAAATTGTACAAATCACGAAACCTGCACCCAGGCAGTTTGGCATTTCAGCTGAATGATGGCTATTAGGTACTTTTTATGGTGGAATTCATTTAAAGCTCAGTAAGGGAATGGTGGAGGCTGCCAATTATTGAAAATGGTTCAGTCTTTGAAGTTGCAGGCTCAGAACCAAGGTAAAGATGGAAAGCACTGAGAGGAATTACCATCCCCAGGCAGCATCAGATTTACCGACATAAGATAACCTGCCAAAACACTATGCCACCCAGGCCACCAAGGCAAAATTCAGGTCTCACTATGCCACCCAGGCCACCAAGGCAAAATTCAGGTCTGACTATGCCACCCAGGCCACCAAGGCAAAATTCAGGTCTCACTATGCCACCCAGGCCACCAAGGCAAAATTCAGGTCTCACTATGCCACCCAGGCCACCAAGGCAAAATCCAGGTCTCACTATGCCACCCAGGCCACCAAGGCAAAATTCAGGTCTCACTATGCCACCCAGGCCACCAAGGCAAAATTCAGGTCTCACTATGCCACCCAGGCCACCAAGGCAAAATTCAGGTCTCACTATGCCACCCAGGCCACCCAGGCAAAATCAGGTCTCACTATGCCACCCAGGCAAAATCAGGTCTCACTATGCCACCCAGGCCACCAAGGCAAAATTCAGGTCTCACTATGCCACCCAGGCCACCAAGGCAAAATTCAGGTCTCACTTTGCCACCCAGGCCACCAAGGCAAAATTCAGGTCTCACTATGCCACCCAGGCCACCCAGGCAAAATCAGGTCTCACTATGCCACCCAGGCAAAATCAGGTCTCACTATGCCACCCAGGCCACCAAGGCAAAATTCAGGTCTCACTATGCCACCCAGGCCACCAAGGCAAAATTCAGGTCTCACTATGCCACCCAGGCCACCAAGGCAAAATTCAGGTCTCACTATGCCACCCAGGCAAAATCAGGTCTTACTATGCCACCCAGGCCACCAAGGCAAAATACAGGTCTGACTATGCCACCCAGGCCACCAAGGCAAAATACAGGTCTGACTATGCCACCCAGGCCACCAAGGCAAAATTCAGGTCTCACTATGCCACCCAGGCCACCAAGGCAAAATTCAGGTCTCACTATGCCACCCAGGCCACCAAGGCAAAATCAGGTCTTACTATGCTGCGCAGGCAAATTCAGGTCTCTCTATGCCACCCAGGCAAAATCAGGTCTCACTATGCTATGCAGGCAAATTCAGGTCTCACTGTGCCACCCAGGCCGAATCAGGTCTCACCATGCCACCCAGGCAAAATCAGGTCTCACCATGCCACCCAGGCCACCCAGGCCACCCAGGCAAAAGCAGGTCTCATGCTATTCAGGCAAAATCAGGTTTCACCATGCCACAGTGTCCAGCCAGTCTAACCAATCTAACCAGGCAGTGTCAGATAGCCTGGCAGTATCAGATTTCACATATAGCCTGGCAGTATCAGATTTCACATATAGCCTGGCAGTATCAGATTTCACATAGAGCCTGGCAGTATCAGATTTCACATATAGCCTGGCAGTATCAGATTTCTCATATAGCCTGGCAGTATCAGATTTCTCATATAGCCTGGCAGTATCAGATTTCACATATAGCCTGATAGTATCAGATTTCACATATAGCCTGGCAGTATCAGATTTCTCATATAGCCTGGCAGTATCAGATTTCTCATATAGCCTGGCAGTATCAGATTTCTCATATAGCCTGGCAGTATCAGATTTCACATATAGCCTGATAGTATCAGATTTCACATATAGCCTGGCAGTATCAGATTTCTCATAGCCTGATAGTATCAGATTACACATATAGCCTGGCAGTATCAGATTTCACATATAACCTGGCAGTATCAGATTTCACATATAGCCTGGCAGTATCAGATTTCACATATAGCCTGGCAGTATCAGATTTCACATATAGCCTGGCAGTATCAGATTTCACATATAGCCTGGCAGTATCAGATTTCACATATAGCCTGATAGTATCAGATTTCACATATAGCCTGGCAGTATCAGATTTCACATATAGCCTGGCAGTATCAGATTTCACATATAGCCTGGCAGTATCAGATTTCACATATAGCCTGGCAGTATCAGATTTCACATATAGCCTGGCAGTATCAGATTTCACATACAGCCTGGCAGTATCAGATTTCACATATAGCCTGGCAGTATCAGATTTCACATATAGCCTGGCAGTATCACATTTCACATATAACCTGGCAGTATCACATTTCACAAAAAACCCTGGCAGTATCAGATTTCACAAAAAACCTGGCAGTGCGCTATCACCAATATGGCCATGAAGTGTCAGATTTCACCAATCTAGCAAGACAGTGATAAGATGGTATATTTGAAAATACTTAGTTATTTGATAGAGTTTACAAGGCTTTTGTCTTTACATGGATTGAATGATAAAAATATAGTGGTAGTTGAGGACCCAAATTCCAACAATCATCCCTGAGATTAGATTAGATAAATACATTTTAGCAAAATTAATAAATTGAACTTGACTGCATTCACTTTTCCAAGTTTAAATGTATACTTGTGTGAACACTCCCCCTCAAGGATTCTCTTGGGCACATAGACTCTCATCATTATCTCTGCCTCGCAGTGTCGCAGTCGAGAGAATGGCACACAATCTCAGCGAGCATTCAGCACAGACCTGTCACACGGAGTTGCCATCATGCATTATTTGGAGGCCAATTTATCAAGCTTACACATGTATTTTACAGCACAATAGGAGCTACACCTGCAGATTATCGCTTTCTCAAAATTGTAGCAGATAAAATATATCCAATATATCAGCAACATGCATATTGATACCACAAAAACATGGTATTTTGTAGTACAGTGAGCAGGTTGTGGTGGATTGACCAGTCCGTCTCTTCTGGTGATATGTGGTTTTGCTGTTTATCCTGACATGAAACCTCGGACACAAGCACACAGAAGCCAGATCATACATCAGTTTACAGTGGAGAAACTAGATTATCTGTGAATAAACTACTGCGGTACGGACAGGCCTGCAGGCATCGTGGACAATAAGGCTCTACCACAGCCTTAATGGGGGCCCAGGCAGTCATGCTGCTGACAGTATTAAAGATGATCTGCACAGCACAAGTTCTTCTCATTATAGCCATTCATTCTTGTGGGAAATATGTGCACGAGGTCACAACTCCCCATCTTCAAATGACTCTCTTTAAAGCATCGTTCCCAATACCCAGCTCTGTACCCAGGCCCTGTACATTCGGGATGGGAACCCGGAATCCGTTTAAATAATTTGTAGTAATCCATATTGCAAATATAGTCTTTCATGGACACTTTTGAAATTCAAACAATTTTAGTTTCAAAATCATAATATCAGTCTTATTACAATGATCACAATAGTTAATGTAAGAGAAAAGATTTTATATTGTGCTTTGACATTAACCTGGAACTGCGAGTTTGTTCAGTGATGTATGAGCTCTAAGTATTTTTCCAATGAGATTTTAATCAAATCATAATGATTATCTTAATTTATAATGAGGATACAATATTTTACTTCCTCATATGAATGCTAATTAATTCCCATGCTTCACCACAAATCTTCTTTTTCCCTTTAGCTGATTAACAGTGACAATGCCCAGAACAACACAAGCCAACAACTAGGGACTATTTGAAGAATAGGTTGTAAATTTAGTCCCAGTACCGGTATGTGTATTATTTAGAGTCACATAGAGCTCATGTTGTAAAACTCCATGGAGGAGCCTCTATTTGGCATCTGACCTCTGACCTTTGAGAGTGGAGTAATCTCAAGATATCAAGGCTTGTGATGTTCTGAGCCACATTACTCATATTCCGCCGAAGCCATAATCATCATAAGTTGGATGCCATCAGCACAAACCCTGAAAATGCATTATTAGATTGTGTTAATCATACTTGTGTATTGGGCATGATGGTTACTTTATTTGTATCCTTACCCGCACGTGACAGGTTGCCCTTTTTGCTTTGATAACCAGTCCGTCTCATTATAATATAGATATATTGTGCAATTCTTTGTCACCTTCAGAGACATGTTAGAAAATAGGCCTCTTTTGGTAGCTGATTGACGACACCAAAGGAGAAAAAAGAACAAGAAGCGCTGATTGCATGCATGTTCAAAGAAAAAATATAGGCAATTTTGCAGTGGGAAAAATATGTTGTATTGTAAACACAAAGCACAAACATGGACTCAAAGAATGATGAGAGGAAAGCAGTTCTAAATTGATTTTCTCCTATGCCATGATGTATGCATCATCCCTTCATCTTTTCATTGCAAATATATTTGATGCATTGAACCAAGAAGGAGAATGCATTTTCCCTTGTTCACCATTATTCAGTATATGTATACGTGGTTGTGCCAACAGGAAGCATCTGACAAAGTGGAAGGCAATTTAAAGGCTAGGTCTGCAGGAAGCAGTATATAATAATTTTTTTCAGATCAGCAACACATTTGGGATGTTGGCTTTACACTTGGCATTACTCACTGCACTTACACAACAGGAACAGTTCCCAGTGTTATATCTGTTATTATTCTCATTACTGCAGTTTATTGGTCACTGTATAATTTTATTTGTTGACAATCATAGACAGGAGTCTCATTATCAACCCATAGGCTCTTCTCAGTTTGATGGGTTTGTATTGCCCAGAATGGTTTGGTGCGCATGTATATCTTGCTATTGGTTTGTTGATCGCAGTCACGCTAAGAATGCTGTATGCAGCAGTGAGATAACACTAACCAAGCTCATTTTGCACGATATTGTGGTATTTTCCATCTCACTCTCAAAATCAGGATTTTAGATTAATGAATTAAAGAGAAAATTTTGATTTAAACAATGATGCTGTATTGTGGATAAAGAGCAAATATTTTGGGAAGATACATTTTCTTCCTTTTTTTTAGCTTAATAATGGATAGATTGAAGCCATAATAATGATTATTGCATTTGTTTCTGTGTCAAATGAAAAAACAAAATTTCTGCTTTTTTATATGGTATCTTTTCTGAGTAATATTTCAAGACATTGTTTTGTGTAAAATATTTTTCAAATCATTTCAAATATCAGACACGCTATTTGGACTGTCTCCAATTTAATCCCTGTCTACTTCTTTCAAATCTTCCTAAATTGACTTTGGGAATTCTCTCTGCTTACACTTGGTCCCTTCCCAGATTAATATTGTGGACACACAGAGACTTGCCTTGCAATGGAATATTTCTTTTGAGTTTGGCAGAGTGACGCAAGTGCATTTCTTTACAAGTGTATCAGACCCACTATGGCAACACTTATGTCTATTTGATATTAATCAAGGTCCTTGTTTTACAAGTCTTGATATTTAGAACTGAGGCTATATTACTGAGATGGCCTCCACCTCCAAGGACAAGCATTCTTATTATGCTTTAGAGCGCAATGACCCTATTACCCATTGCTGAGGCTTAAGGGAATATTTTCAAATTCCACAGCTCTTAACATAAAGCAAATGTTAACATGATGTTAATTGATTAATGGTGCTATGAAGGACATGAACACTTTGTCAAACATCTCAGTTGGAAGTAATAAATTACTTTATACTCAGAATGTGATTGGCTGAATTGTGTTATACAATGCATGAAAATAATTGGCAATAAATTTCTTTCACTGGGACTCGGAAAGGCTTAACATGCTCATGCTATTGATCGTGTAAGCCACTATTTATTTTCTTATGAATCAATTGAACATACAAAACCCGGGAATTTGGATGGCTATAGTCCAAAGGCACAATAGGCACAGCTTCAGATAGGCAGGTATTAAAGTAAGCAGCTTTAGCCCCATGTATTTTCTCCACATATCCATATTAATTGCTGGGAATGGACCATATTTTACTGATTTATCCATCAATTTGTTTTCAGTTCTGTATTTGTCTGAACGAAATATGTCATATGCAGAGGAAAGTAATCTTGACGTGAACTTCCATTTACATTCCAGCAATTCTGAGGTTAATCATGTCACAGGCTGTTCCATTCCACTTTAACGTTAAAACGGGCATTTGTCTTCTCTAACCCAGTTGCAATCAGAGCAATTAAACCAAAGGAAGATGGAATTAAATAATATTAAAGCATATAAGATAGAAACAAACTGAATGCAGATTTTTAAATGTTGAGAATTTTTTGCATTGTTTGAAGAATTTTATTACATTTTTGTGCCATAGGAAGCCATTTAAATCTCGCCAGTAACAATCGAACCCAACCTCAAAATAATCCTTTGTTAAATTTAGCAGATGTTGAAAGTTAACAAATATTAAGATAAATAGTTAATAAAACTTGTGTGAGTTGGTCTCAAATGAGACCAACATTGAGCATGTAGTGTTGACTTGACAAAGTAGGGTCTTTTTTTCATAAATGTATTTCTTTTTTTACTTTTGATTAATATTCAGCCGTGTGTATTGTGGCTTAGTCAGTGGTTTTCAGTGTGCAGTACCATCTCACTGTCCTGCAGACTAGGAAAATGATCCTAAGTATAAATAGTATTTGTTTGAACAAAAGCAACCATAGAACAGTGACTGGTTCTTACTGTGCTGGGATCTCTATGAAAATGATCTTAAGTATAAATGATCCTAAGTATAATGATTATTTGGTGAGACAAGAGCAACCATAGAACTGTAACATTATGATGCCAACTTATTTTGAAAGGTGTAATTCAGTATATTTCTTAATGAATCGCCAGGAATATTGGAGCCGTTTCTTATTACAGCATAATATCCTCCCATTCTGTTAAGCATTCAGTGCAAAAATATTCATTCTCTAGCATGAATTGAGACTTACAAAATGGGCTTCAAGAAATGACAGCATTCCACAAAGCCAAGCATTGATGTCTGATGTCATTGATGAATATAATATGACCCAAATTAAAGATTGATTAATAATTATTTGTCAATGTTACTGTATCACTTTAATAATTTTTAAAGATTGACAAAACAGATTAAGATCTTTTGGGTGATAAACACAATGTCAAACATCTTTTAAATCAGGAAATGTTGTGTTATTTCTGGGTGAAGAAATATTCCAAACTGCATGAATTATCCGACTGCACGTTTACACAGCAGTGCAGCATTTCATCTTCTAAGGAAGTAAAAAAAAATAGGTTTGACTGCATGCAGAATGATCGTAATCAAGCCAACTAGGTGGTAAGAATTTGATCATCAATCACAGTTATCTGCGAGAGCTAAATGAAAATATACAGATGTACTTGCCAACACAACCAAATTGATTCTGATGATGTGTTGGTCCGTTTCTATTCTTTTAAGGAAAGAGAGACTGCAGGTGGTAGCATGAATATTCATGAGACCACTTTCTTTGTGGGAATATTATAAATTTTACTAAATTTGGAATCGAATATGTTTGATGTGTTTTTTCACGATTTTGTTTTGTGCCTAGTAAGGTTGATAAAATGATGGCTTGTCATTAAGCTGTATATGATTAATTACACAATGCACTCAAGCAGATTAAAAGAATTGTAACATATTGCAGAAATAAATGGCTGCGTGGCAGACAAATAAGGCAATCACAGATCTCTGTAGATTCTATTATTGGATGAAACCATAAATCTTATAGGAACCCATCTTCTGTGAGAGGCATGACATAGTTTCTGGGGGATAATGGAAGTAATAAGCTGATTATTAATCCATCAGGATGATTCTCTTACAGAAAGATAAATGATTCCCTTTGAAATTAATAATCTTGGTATACTGTCTCATGAAAACAGTCCTCAATATCAGGGTGCTGGTTTTTATAGCTGTGATGAAAGTCATTTATATCATTCGGTTTCTTAATAGGCATATCTCATGAAAGCCAAGATGACTTCTGTAGAAATTGAATCCGACGAGAATATGAAATAAATGTCTCTATGAAAGTGTCAATTGACAAATCATTCTATTTCAAGATTTACTTTGAAAGGATTAAAAGATGACATTCCATAATGAGCAATTGAAAATAGATGCAAATTTTAGGGATTATTTTGCCAAAAACATGTATTTTTTCTTCATACAATGACTAATCCTTGAAATTTTTAATTTAAATTATTGACAGAAAACATGGATTCTCGTAATAAATTGAGTTAATCTTGAAGTTGTTATTTTCAGATGCTGACTTGGTGGATTGGACATGGTGTAAGGTTTGTCGGTTCATGCGGCCGCCACGAGCTCATCACTGCCGCAAATGTAACCACTGTGTACTTCGTATGGATCACCACTGCCCCTGGTAAGTCCCCTGAATACCCTCATTTAACAAGGCCGCATCCTTATTTGATTACAATGTAGCAGGTAGTGCGTGGCCCCAGGTGCTCTCACAGGGCTTACCTGACCAGTGGTGGCCCCAGGTGCTCTCACAGGGCTTACCTGACCAGTGGTGGCCCCAGGTGCTCTCACAGGGTTTACCTGACCAATGGTGGCCCCAGGTGCTCTCACAGGGCTTACCTGACCAATGGTGGCCCCAGGTGCTCTCACAGGGTTTACCTGACCAATGGTGGCCCCAGGTGCTCTCACAGGGCTTACCTGACCAGTGGTGGCCCCAGGTGCTCTCACAGGGCTTACCTGACCAATGGTGGCCCCAGGTGCTCTCACAGGGCTTACCTGACCAGTGGTGGCCCCAGGTGCTCTCACAGGGCTTACCTGACCAATGGTGGCCCCAGGTGCTCTCACAGGGCTTACCTGACCAATGGTGGCCCCAGGTGCTCTCACAGGGCTTACCTGACCAATGGTGGCCCCAGGTGCTCTCACAGGGCTTACCTGACCAGTGGTGGCCCCAGGTGCTCTCACAGGGCTTACCTGACCAATGGTGGCCCCAGGTGCTCTCACAGGGCTTACCTGACCAGTGGTGGCCCCAGGTGCTCTCACAGGGCTTACCTGACCAGTGGTGGCCCCAGGTGCTCTCACAGGGTTTACCTGACCAATGGTGGCCCCAGGTGCTCTCACAGGGCTTACCTGACCAATGGTGGCCCAAGGTGCTCTCACAGGGCTTACCTGACCAGTGGTGGCCCAAGGTGCTCTCACAGGGCTTACCTGACCAGTGGTGGCCCCAGGTGCTCTCACAGGGTTTACCTGACCAATGGTGGCCCAAGGTGCTCTCACAGGGCTTACCTGGCCAATGGTGGGCAGTTTGTCCAAGTATTTGAGATGTTGACATTTGATATTACTCTGCATAATGTGGTAGAGCCACCATTTAAATGACAGAGCTTCTGTTCAGATTAGAGGAGAATTGGTTAGAATCCTCATGAAATACTTGTCATTTTTCTATGACATTGCAATTTCATTGAATTTGAGAATAATTCTTTACTGAGTTACAGCACCCTCCCTCCTTTATGGACCCTCACAGCATAAAAAGGTTCATAAGGGATGGTAACAGTTAAGAATAATTCCAAACTTGGAAAATAATTGATTTAACCTTGTTTCTTTCCTGTCAGCCTCAACAAAATATGTTTGTACTGCAAGATATGTGCAAGATACTTGTACTATATCAATTTTACGGGCATTATAGTGCTACAGAACCTAGTGCTTTAGATTATGTCCAACCCTTCAATTTTTTTAATGGTAATACTCTTACAGTAAAAGCCTACAGATGAATTCAATACAACATCTCATGCATAAGAAAGAGATGTACCTATTTAATTTCATTGGCAGGAACTAGTGTTAAAAAAAGCAAGCATTATTCAGATGAAAGAGCAAGCAATCAGATTTGTGAAGATTGTTCCAACAAGCACTATATCATTTCTCTTCCTATTAGGTGATACGAATATTCATGAGGCCGTTCTTAAGGCAGATTATAAGTATTTTTATTGATCATTTAGAATGAGACAGCTATTTCGCACTTGCCACTATTCATATCTGCAATGATTTGGAATGCAGAGTGAATCACAAGAACTCATTATCTAAATAATATACATATAATGTGTTTTTTGCAGAATTTAAACAAGTCTAATTATGCCCTCCTCCTCCGAGGGAGGGCATATAGTAATCACTTTTCCGTCCGTGTGTCCGTGTATCAGTGTGTCCGTGCGTCCGTCACAATATTTGGATTGGCCAACACTCGAAAGTGGCTGGACCACAGGGATGATACTACATATGCCTACAACAATATAGTCCAAGTAAATATTTTCCATGAAAGTTTGGTGACCTAGGTCAAAGGTCAAGGTCGAAGTGACCATCGGGTCAACTTTGGCCGTGAGCGCTCTAACTTCTATAAAAATGTTTCAATTTTGACACAAGTTGGTGTACAGGTGTATTTTATGAGGGGCTAGGCTAAGTTCGATGATGGGCGATACTGACCAAATTTTGAAGTATGGCGGCCATTTTTCAAAATGGCCGACGTGCCGATTTTGTGAATTCTTTTGAGAATACACTTATATCAAACATTATTACTTATTATCAATTGGTATAAGCTGCAAAAATGTTAATTTATGTAATTGGGTCAGTGTGACCTACTTTTCAGGTGAAAATCGACATCCCCATTAGTATTTAGAGTGGCCCTCATTTCAATGCTGCAGGACATTGGGGTTTGATTCTACATAATGTTTGTAAAACTAAAGACCCCAAAAAAAGATTCCATGGAATTTTTCCAACCAAGGTCAAAGGTCAAGGTCGCAGTGACCATCGGGTCAACTTTGGCCGTGAGCGCTCTATCTTCTGTAGAAATGTTTCAATTTTGACACAAGTTGGTGTACAGGTGTATTTTATGAGGGGCTAGGCTAAGTTCGATGATGGATAATACTGACCAAATTTTGAAGCCACAGCAGCCATTTTTCAAAATGGCCGACATGCCGATTTTGTTAATTCTTTGCAGAATACACATATATCAAACATTATTACTTATTATCAATTGGTATAAGCTGCAAAAATGTTAATTTATGTAATTGGGTCAGTGTGACCTACTTTTCAGGTGAAAATCGACATCCCCATTAGTATTTAGAGTGGCCCTCATTTCAATGCTGCAGGACATTGGGGTTTGATTCTACATAATGGATGCTGATTCTGTGAATTTGAGGTGCGGGGCAAACTGGCCACTAGGCGGCACTGGCCACAGGGGTATGCAGGAGGAGGGCATTGTTCTGCGCTCTCTGAGCGCATTTTAATTGGCCAAGATTTTATCTCAGAAGAAGAAGCAATAAAATTTGATTCAGTGAGAAGGAATACTAAATGGGAAGGCAAATAATATCATATGATATCTCCAGTCAAACTTATGTATGTTCCAATGGTTAATGGATTTACATCCTCAAAGATTACTGAAAGAAATGCTTATTTGTTTCCCAGGTAAACTCAAATTTATGTGTGTTCGTTTAACTCATGTACATGTGTACATGATACAAATGACCAATTAGAGCACAGCTTTGTGTCAAGGAATGGTACCAAAATCAAATGAACTCCTCAACTTGAGGCAAAATATAAATGATGCCTTTTCCAGCCTGGTACTTACTTAAGACATGATAAATCTTAACGTAGATGTTCACAGGGCAAAGCCCAAAAGTACCCTAGTAAGATACATGCTGTTTTGTTCTATAATTTTTCATTCCAAGATGGCCAAACTCAGTATTTGATGCCAAAATAAATAATTGAAATTTTGCATTGGGGCAATACGTTATCGACAAAAAAAGACACCATTGAATTTGCTCAGCTTTAGTCATTTTCATCATCCAAATTGTTACTTCTACATAACAAATAATATATATTTCGCAGCTGGAGTCCAAAAATATTTGTTTCCAATGCTAAAGAACCCACTCTTGGTGGGCCAGTGTTATGAGCACATATGCTAAGGAGTCCTTTTTATTGTTCAGCCCATAGACCCTGTGAAGTATTGTCATTGGCTGTGTTGGATGACACAGCAACCTCAGTGGGTACTTCATATTTGTTGGTATGCATGGCCATCTCATTTTGCAGGTGTGCCACATTATTTTCTCTAACTTTTGACCTTTGACCTTGCTGCAATGATCTTGATTGAAAAAAATTATTGTGGCTATTTCATAGCAATTGTCAATAGATGGTACCTAATTGGTATGCAGAATATCCCACGAGAAAAGTGTACACCATTATGTTAATAGTGAATTTCGAGCTTTGATCTGACTCCATTGTCCTCCATTGTAAAAACATTGTCTGTTCCAGACTATTTCTTCACTACCAGAAGTAGGAGGCACTTTATATTCAATGTAATGAATAACCTAAAAAAAGTAGGTGTGCAACATCATGTTAAATTTGCCTTTTCAGCTTTGACTGGCCATGACCTTGACTTTTGAAAAATTTTCAGCAACTTTCAAAACAAACATTTCATATTTGACATGTAAAATAATCAGGGAGGATATTCTATAAGACTGAGGTACTGGGGTGCTTTAGAGCTTTGCTGTGCCATGTTTTTGACATGATAACCAACAGATCATCAATGCCAATTCAAAGGTTTGATTTAAACCTCAGCAGATTGTCCAGTAAGTGATATATTGTGGATTAACTCCCATTTCATTCAAAGTGGCCCATTTGGATAATCAGCTGGTTCTGTTGTGATTGTGAAGCATTGCATGCATCCAAAGTGGCTGGTCTTCATATCAGTCTGCTTTGTTATTCATGGCATATTGCAGAATTTCAGAGTTCTCACATCAGGATGTGGTGTCATGGGGACCAGGCAAAACAAGTCCCGGGTATCACGCTCAGTAGGTTGCTCACCATGTGCTACCTGTCTCACCACCAGCCCATCTCACTGCCAGCCCATCTCATCACCGCCAGCCCATCTCATCACCGCCAGCCCATCTCATCACCGCCAGCCCATCTCATCACCACCAGTCCATCTCATCACCGCCAGCCCATCTCATCACCACCAGCCCATCTCACTGCCAGCCCATCTCATCACCGCCAGCCCATCTCACTGCCAGCCCATCTCATCACCGCCAGCCCATCTCATCACCGCCAGCCCATCTCATCACCGCCAGCCCATCTCATCACCACCAGTCCATCTCATCACCGCCAGCCCATCTCATCACCACCAGCCCATCTCACTGCCAGCCCATCTCATCACCGCCAGCCCATCTCACCGCCAGCCCATCTCATCACCGCCAGCCCATCTCATCACCGCCAGCCCATCTCATCACCGCCAGCCCATCTCATCACCGCCAGCCCATCTCATCACCGCCAGCCCATCTCATCACCGCCAGCCCATCTCATCACCACCAGCCCATCTCATCACCACCAGCCCATCTCACTGCCAGCCCATCTCATCACCACCAGCCCATCTCACTGCCAGCCCATCTCATCACCGCCAGCCCATCTCATCACCGCCAGCCCATCTCATCACCGCCAGCCCATCTCATCACCACCAGTCCATCTCATCACCGCCAGCCCATCTCATCACCACCAGCCCATCTCACTGCCAGCCCATCTCATCACCGCCAGCCCATCTCACCGCCAGCCCATCTCATCACCGCCAGCCCATCTCATCACCGCCAGCCCATCTCATCACCACCAGTCCATCTCATCACCGCCAGCCCATCTCATCACCACCAGCCCATCTCACTGCCAGCCCATCTCATCACCGCCAGCCCATCTCATCACCGCCACATCCATGGCCAAAGGCCCAAGCAATTCACCATCAATCCCATCTTTCCAACAATATGTATATCTATCCCATCAATTGAATGTGGATTGACTTACATTCTACAGAACACATGTGGCTAAATGGGGCAATAAAGTCATCAGGGTTCATCACCCAGAATTAGTTATCAAGCACACCACCTTGTTAAATGTTGTGATTACATATTCAGAAAAGACCCTATGTAATTGATAAAGGCTCTTTGCAAGTTGCGAGGTGTGACAGATGCTCCACCACCAGGGACACTACACTGATGACACATGATATCAGATTGCTTTGTCACTGGGTGATATTTTGTACACATTTTGATCTTAGAATGTTACTGTTATACATCATCTCATCAAGATGATTTTTACTTTATTTCTTTGACATAATATTTTGCAATATACAAATCTTTGCTGGAAAACTACCTCTAGAAACAATTATTAGCATATCTAATAAATCTTTAAGTTTCTTTCTTTTGAAAATGGTAAAATGGTGAAAAAAGTTGAATAATGATAATGACCTTTAATGCTTTCATCAAAATTCTAATTGTCACAAAATTATACTGGGATGTTGGCAGAAAAGATGGTCAGAGTTGAGAGTAATATATATCTGGAGGTGGCAAATTGTGGAAGTGGGTAAACATGATATCAATACCTCATGAGGTGTTGATAATATTGGACAAGGGGCTGATTGTCATCTCTGCTGGCACAGGGGCATGAAACCACCCAACTGTGAGGGCAATCAAAACACATCTAACTTTTAATAAATCCACCTACAAGCTTTTGTATAAATTTTCCATGCAAGATAATCATGTGGGTAACTACTTCTTGTAGTCAATGTAGTACTAACATGCATCCCACAAAGACAGCCTCATACAGGGCCAGACAATTGACCTACTGAAGACAGACTCTATATCTGCTCTACACATCTGACATATTACCAGGATCATTAGTCTATGTCTCAACAACATACAGTAAAACTAGTCAGTCATGATCAATTTGAACAAAAACTGAAGAGGTACAACTCTGCAGACATCAATTTGTGTGCTGTAGGGATGTGCAGATTTCTAGCTAACATGAAAGGATTATATCTGTGCAATCATAGTCAGAGGAACACCCTGTCCTATGTTTACTATTACATAATGTTTACACTGTTATGCCTTGGTGTGGCACCACGTCCTCAAAGTGCTCTGACAGACCATTGACCACAAGTTGGGTGGTGTATGTAAGAGCAGAGGGAAGGACAGAGGGTAGATGTAGGTACCCTGGGTGGCATGACATAATACCAATTAACACCTACAGAAGACAGGATTATTATTCCACAAATGCATTCTTGATCTTTTGAGCAACATGAGTTGGTCGACTTAGATATTGGATAAAATATGATTCATCTTAACATCATTGGTAACCGTTTATGAAAATAAATTTATAGAAAATATGCTTAGAGTGTATTGTCCAGACATATCCCATTTTTTTTTATAGGGAAACATGCAGACATGAAGGAATCCATTAAGTCGTTCATGCTTTTCTGATAAATGAATGGAGTAGATTTGACTGAGCTTCATCCCCCTTCCTGATAGACCCCCACAGCATTAAAAGGTTCATAAAGGATTGTAACAGTCAAGGGTTAGACTACAAATAGACATATATGCATTAATTCTGATTTATCTGATTCTGATTATAATAAGTACAAGGGGACTGATTGAAATGGTTGATAGAAACAATAAAGTCATTAATTACACAACTCACCATAGGTGGGCCTCATCAACACCATCAATAGATTAGCGGGTTGTTTAATATATGTAAGGAAAGTTCAGATAGATGGGTTTCTTCCAGTTTATCAAGACCAGAAAGACAGGACATGCTATAGATGGGATTGATAGAATTGTTGGAATTTATAGGAAGTAGCCAAAGATGGAATTGTTCAGATACATCCGATTCTTCTCATTTCTTGAAATTTGGGATTGACCAGATAGCTGCAGTAAAATGTACAGATCTTATGGACTGTGCAGGTCTGTACATAGAATACTTACTGAAGGTATGATCAATATTGAATTATATTGGTTCATGGGATAGATGGAATTGTTGGAATTGATGGACACACACAGATAGTTTGTTCAAATTGATCAAATTCTTCTCCTTTATAGAATACAACCATTTTTCTAGATAAACATAAACATATAAGATAGATCTGATTTATCAAATTTCTTCATTATACTTCAATCAATTGTTGGAATTGATATATGTGTTGTTGGAATTGATGGGGTTGTTGGAAAATAGAGGGGGGCATTGGCCATGCCTCCACCGCCAGCCCATCTCATCACCGCCAGCCCATCTCATTACTGCCAGCCCATCTCATCACTGCCAGCCCATCTCATCACTGCCAGCCCATCACACCACCAGCCCTTCTCACCACCAGCCCATCACACCACCAGCCCATCTCACCGCCAGCCCATCTCACCACCAGCCCATCACACCACCAGCCCATCTCACCACCAGCCCATCTCACCACCAGCCCATCATACCACTGAAACTGAAAATGTGAAAATTTTAGATTGATTAATTCCAGACTATACTTATTAATTTTTTTAATGAATCAATTTGTTTGGAATCATATGAAATTATATATCATTTCATATTAGGATTGATAGAGATTTTAAAATTACTAACTGTTCTCTTTAAAGTCTAATCCATCATATCAAAGACTGTTCTACATGCACACTGAGATTCATTATGAACTTAGATTGTATCCTCTCTTGGAGTAGGAATCCAATAGTTTTTGTGGTCAAATTGACGATTCAGTAATAATCATAAACAATAAATAATGCTAGAGTTCAACTGCAATCCACAGGAGCCCACATAACCACCACTCTGCTGTTTTACAGCTCAACAATATTACAGATCACTCGTTGAGATAAAATGGCTTGAAAAGACACAATACAGATTCCAAAAAGTAAATGAAACATTGGCTTTTATTGTCAGTTGAAGATGAAATAACTATGTCTGAGAATTCTTGAGAGAAATCATTTGATTAATGTCAGACAAAAATATGTATTTAAGGGCAGTTTTATTGCAGATTTTAGTCAGATTTTGTCACCAGTAGTGATGATTAAACCCCATGTAAAATATGTTACTGGCACATGACAGTCCTATCGAATATTCAGGGCCATAATTAAAAAAAATCATTGATAAATGAAATTTTTCCTTGTGAAAAAATAAACAGTATCAATATGAAGATATTATGATGGTGATATGATTATGACCCTGAAGCAAGAAGAGTATTTCATGGGGTGAGTGTGGTTTAGAGTCAGTGAATGTCACAGGCTATTAGATATGCTCACCGACAGCGAGCAGCGCTAGATCACGACATGCAGACCTACACCTGTATATTGATGTATCTCACCGTGAACAAGGCTGAATCACAGCATCAAGCTTAATACATGGTGTGCTATGTGAACAGTGTGACAAGGGGAAATCTTGTTTGATTTGTGCTGATGTCACCATCTATAGATTGCTATTGCTAAGATATGTTATGTATGTCGTGTCTAGGACTGATGTCACCATCTGTTGCTTGATATTGCTTATTGCTATGATACGTTGTGTATGTCGTGTTTGGGACTGATGTCGCCATCTGTGGCTTGATATTGCTTATTGCTATGATACGTTATGTATGTCATGTCTGGGACTGATGTCACCATCTGTTGCTTGATATTGCTTATTGCTATGATACGTTATGTATGTCGTGTCTGGGACTGATGTCACGGTCTGTGGCTTGATATAGCTTATTGCAATGATGCGTTAAGTATGTCGTGTCTGGGACTGATGTCACCGTCTGTGGCTTGATATTGCTTATTGCTATGATCCGTTATGTATGTCGTGTCTGGGACTGATGTCACGGTCTGTGGCTTGATATTGCTTATTGCTATGATACGTTATGTATGTCGTGTCTAGGACTGATGTCACCATCTGTGGCTTGATATTGCTTATTGCTATGATACGTTATGTATGTCGTGTCTGGGACTGATGTCGCCATCTGTGGCTTGATATTGCTTATTGCTATGATACGTTGTGTATGTCGTGTCTGGGACTGATGTCACGGTCTGTGGCTTGATATTGCTTATTGCTATGATACGTTATGTATGTCGTGTCTAGGACTGATGTCACGGTCTGTGGCTTGATATAGCTTATTGCTATGATGCGTTATGTATGTCGTGTCTGGGACTGATGTCACCATCTGTAGATTGTTTATTGCTATGATACGTTGTGTATGTCGTATCTAGGCCTGATGTCATCATCTCTGGCTTGATATTGCTTATTTCTGCATGATATGCTTGGTATTCTATATTAATATTATATATTTTCACATCTGCAGTATGTATGAATGAAGGTTAGCCTTAAGACACCATGACAACATGTACCTCATTCTCAACAACTTGCTTAACAATTACATTAATACATCACTATGATTTTGGTGGATCTTTAATGTACCTTTTATTATATGAGAATTTTCTTCCTTAATTATGGATGCATTTAATTTAGACCTTAAGGAACAAAGAGAATGAAAAATGAATGTCCTTTATGACAATCAGAGGACCTTCCCTGTGTGTCGAGATATATAGATAAGGTCCTGGCTTGTTGGGCTTGTCGCAGGATTCAGCCTGCTCAGCATCATATCAGTAGCAAAACAACTACCTAGGGAGTCGTCGCCTGTCAGACAGCTTTGTTGAACATGTTTTCACACCCGATCTGCAACATTGAAAAAGCACTTAGTGTCTTCTCACACACTGCTGGCTCTTTGTCTGCTACAGCCAGCCAAAACATAGCCGTGACATCGGACGGCTCTCTGGTGACGGGAAAAACAGCATTAAGCAGTGATATACAGGACTGTGCATGGTCTCGCTGCATACATAACAGTAGATAGCCCTGCAGTTTGTATGTGTATCATGCTAACCCCCTATATTTTCTAAAACTGTTGGACCGAAAAAAAGGGCATAGATGAATTCCACAAGATTATCAATTGAGATTTTCTCAATATTAATGACATATCATATTTTTTTTATAAGTCCCATCCGATTTTGTTATAATTCATTATAAGTGCCAATGAAGGCAACCCTGTCAAGCAATGAACACATGCCTCTCTATTCCTAGTTGTGCAATGTAAATTAATATGGAATGTACATTAACATTGTCAGCACTTCATATAGAGCAAACAGTATGAAATGTGGAGGTGGGAAATGGATATATATCTGTCATCAGCAGAGACCCCCTTGTGTGCATAGAATAAATGTGTCAGTAGCTTCCATAGAGTGATAGTCATCAGATCAAATACACAGCAGATCAAATAGCAAATTTCCTTTCATTACCAATATATCAAACTTCAAAAACATACAGTAGCCACCTGTTGTTTTAACACATTAATTCTACATGAGATTTTACACCACATATACATTCATTTCCACTCCACACTTTGTTTTTTGTCATTCCTCCAAGCTTGGACATTAGGGCTAGATATTATAGATCAATATTACTAAGGCCAGGAAAGTAAATTTGGGTGAACATTTTGTTTCCTATGGTCAAGGGCGAGGTCATGACCAGCATAGGGCTGGTGCAACACTGTTTGTGAATACTCTGACTGTTAAAGTTCACTATTTTCAGTACATTCAGGCTTATTCATTTATCTCATTGAGGGCTCAGATGAGTTTGATATAGGGTGACCTTTTCCTACTTTCAAGGTTACAGGCCAATTTTCAAAATCAGAGAAATACAATATTTTACAGAACACATAAAATAGCATCCAATACCAGTTATCAAATATTGAGATTAGCCTTACCCAAGAGAAAAAAATCAGGATTGTGTGTCCTCCACCTCTTGAATGAGTAATGGTCTGTCCTTTGGCTATTTGGTCAATGTTACTAATTTTTCTACTCATTGCCAATTGGCATAGAAAAACTCACACTTGCATTTGTTGTTGTACTCAATTTATAAACAGTGTTTTATATATTCACTATCTAAACACTTTATAATATTTTTTGTTTGTTTAACAATGATACAAGTAATCCTTTGGACGAGTTGAGTATTGGCTACAAGAAAGTTGCGCACGTATGGGTGTGGAATATGGAACTCACTCACATCGTCAGATGTGACTAAATTTGCAGAGCCTGCTAAAACAACGCAATGCTCTTCCAAGCAGAGTAATGATTTATTTCTATACAGCAAATAGAATAGGCTCATTTTTATTTGAGAAAAAGATTTGTAGTGGCAATTGATTTTCTTTACCGTAATCTTTCTCTGTCCTTGTGTCCTTCTACCCCAGCAAATGATAATATTAAACTGCAGGACTTTGGTAATTGAAGGAACATGTGCAAACCTGAGGGACTTTACTTATACTTACATTAGCCTACTCTTTTAGTCATAATTGGGTGAAATTAATTTCAGAAGTCGCTCCTGAGCATGATACTTGTGAAAGAGGCTTAGAGCTGGAATGACATGGAAGATTTATTTGATCCTGTGCTGAGATGAATTTACTTCCAGGTTTTGATGACCAATTTGGACTGTGGATAACGTTAGGGAAAATAGTACCAGATTGTGTAGATATTATACTTACCGGTACCAACCAGCTTATTTTGGTAGTGTGAGAGCCTCATGAATATTATGAGAATTTATCTGCTCCAGGCTGGAATTTTAGAATGAGAGTCTCCGTCGTGGTCAATCTGCAATGTAATGAGACAAAACAGACAAATTGGTGCTGGGCCTGGTGTTAAGTGGGTTAAATGTGTACTTCTCTAATTAAGATGATTGCAGCAGAGATCTGCATTCTCACAAATGCTCAACATTGTTTGTAACCATTTCAAACACCAATATTTAACTGAGGATTGGAAATCGTAATATTATTTTGAATGTACCGTAATATATTTTTAAAATGCTTGATATTCTTGCAAAATTATAGCAATAAAACCAGATAAGGAACCTGGTGGCTCTTCATGCAAAGTGCCTGCCAGGCCACATAGCACTTGGGTTATTGAATAAATAACAGTAAGGGCTCTTCTGCACAGAGAGCCTGGTTGATCAGTCTCATATTTTACAATTCATATTCTATAACATTTTAACAAAGAAAGGTATGTGTTAACAAGCTTTGCAGTCCCCTATATGGAAAATCAATGGATGGTGAGAGCTGCTGCTTAGATTTCACCAATATCAGCCAGTGGTTAGACCACTTTATCATAATGACCGCTTCCATTTGCAGCATTCTCACATTGTGTTCATTTTAACGTCTAAAGCTATTTCAGGGTCTCTCAACTGGCTGTTTCACATGGGTCTCAGTTCAACTGTTCCCTTGTTCTACTTAAACCCATCCAGCTGTGCCTGTTCAACCGTGCCTGTTAGGCCGTGTGATTTCAAATTAATTTCCCATATTATACTTTCTCTTGGGAATATTATTTTGGCCTTCAAGGTAAAGAGAGATTTTATGAGTTTTGAGCAGTAACAGAGTGACTGGGGCTGACTTCTCGTGGGGTCTACTTCTTCCAGCCAGGGACAAACCAGGGGAAAAGAATTCTTTATATTGATATCCAGCACTGGCAGCATGTGAATATTGGATAGGATTGTGTCATAGATTATATTGCCCCAAAAAATAAAGTTCTTGTTGATTATTAAAATATGGATTAAATGTTTTGTTCCTTGGCATTATCACTTTATGGTTGGATGATTTCAGGATCAACAATTGTGTGGGGGAAGAGAACCACTGGGCGTTCTACCAGCTGGTGTTTTATGCCTTTGTTATGAGCATCATGTCATTTGTCCTGGTGTTATTGCAACTCTTCTACTTCACTCCATGCACCAACTGTGACAAGGTATGTACCTATTAATTGAAATATCAAAAATATAAACCATTTCTGATCATGGACTAGGTCATATCAGTCTCGAGATTTGTTGTGGGTAACACTTCTTCTTCGTGTGATCATACCTTAAGTGACCCTGGGATACAAGTGGAGTGGCCAACAAATCAAATCAAATCAAACCAATGCTTTATAATTTATGCAGTAAATTATACTTATAGACATGAAAAGAGGGAATTCAATCAAAATAAAAGAAATATAGACAGGATAAATTTAGAAATCAATATGTATTGTATCATAAGACAAATCCTGATTGCAGTGATATTTTGTTGTTGCATTTCAGGACTCTGCAGCCATTCACTACCAAAAATCATGGACTCTCATCTTACTGGTCATGTCAGGCCTCATGTCCTGTGCCAGCATTGGACTGGTCACCATACATCACATAGGTTTTGTCATGGTATGTACATGTATAAACTATTTCAGAATTGAATGCCCAAGACATAGTCATTTAGGACAATTCCCGTGCTTCTAGATTATTTGTGAGAAGTAGGAAGTGGCTACTGTCCAAAATTAAGTTTGACAGGTTGATACGGTTAATCAATATTCTATTTTTTTAGGATATGACAACAATTGATTGGATGAAACTACAAAAACAGCTGCAACTCAATGGTTATCAGACAAAATTAGTCAAATTGTAAGTATAAACTTTTGAGGCAATACATGAGAAAATGTTAATGATTTATTTTACCAATATAATTTAATAATGACTTGCACTTCATTTAATTTTTTGCATTAATTAATACAATTAGGGGCAAAGAGCTTTGAGGATTGAGTTTTTCAGATATTTAGATATAATTATTTCACAACTATTTTCAAGCCAATTCTCTTTCGATGCCAACACAGTCAAAGGTGCAAATGTGCAATTTTGCTTTTTGTCTTTAGCCTCCCATTAATATTGTAACATATTACATATATAAATCTGAAGTTTTACAAAATTCTGTTTCAGACCACAAGCGAAATATGGATGTATGAAGAGTTATATAAACACATGCGGTCGAGGTAGTATCCTAACATGGTTGTTTCCATGCAGACAACGCAAAGGACCCTATTCCTTCACAATACTCCCAGAGAAACTAGAAACTCTGCATTGTGTATGATACTGAACAGATGAATACAGAGTCATTATTTTTTCACACTGTTTTGTACAAACTCTGATGTGTGACTCAAGTGTTGATAGACGTGAAAGAATTCTCCTGGCGTACCAGTCAGGATGACCACTAACTCCCAATAATAAGTTGTTTATTGTTTATTTGGGAAGATAAATATATCACAGTTTGTGATATAACATGAGTATTTATATTAAAGCTTTAATGTGAAATTGAGAATATTTGAGTGACATGTTTTCACCAATGTTTGACGTTGGAACTTGCAATGCTGAGTCAATCTTCTCTAAATGGGTCGGAACTGAGAAACTTTGCTGATAAGATTGTTGTGTAAAAGATGCTACATATTTAGTTGTCAATTTAGTGTCTTGTTTTTTTAATGTGAAACTTTTTCACAAATATTTCACGGCTTTCAACATGACACTGTTGATATTTAAAAGTGCCATTATTCCAGTAAATATATTATCCAAAGATATCACTTTTTACAACATTTTCTAAATGTTTTATAGACAACATTTATTTCATTACAATTTTATTTGACAGGTTTGGGATCTCAATATGTGTTATATGGTATTATATGAGAGAACTGCCTGTAATGTACAGAGATGTATGCTTAATACCCGAGTGAATACATAGTCATAGACTGACTATCTTGCATGATTATTGTATCATGAGGTGAAAAGACTGAGTCAGTGACAGGCTTTAAGCATGACCTCTAGGACGATGGTGAACTAGCTGCCTGTTATACAGTGAAGCAAAGATGCCATAGCTTAATATGGGCAATGTGAGTTGGACACAATGAAGTTACCAAAATTTCTCACATCAAATTGGTTTATCTTAACAATATAAAAACACTTGTTTAATTGCAAATTAAGGTCATGGGCATTTTATTATAATTTAATTTAATTAGTTTATGTGTCAATACATTGAAATGTCATACATGACCAGAGTTTACCCAGTAATTTCCTTGATTTAATCTGGGACTATAATAATGATATAGTAATATACCTCCTCATCCAAGGTTTAATACGTTTGGATGCACAGAACAAAAAACATCATACATTTTAAAGTACAAGTTCACCTGACCATTGCAATTTTTATTGTGTATTTTATTAAAATAATACACCAACGTTAAAAAGAACATAAGTTTTTTAAGCATTAAGCATAAAATGCACAACTAGCTCATGTTACACTTTCAGAGATAATTATCTCTCAACTTCAGGATCTTTTTCATTTGTTTTTCATATTTGTACATCATGATGTCATGTTTATGTAATAGATCACATTACCACAGCCCGATGAAATTTTACCAGTTCCACTTACAGCAAAAAATATAAATTGTTGGCTTCGATATGAGAATTTAAATGAGATTATCTGTTTATTTTTTTTATATTTTCCTCGTTTAATGGGCAAGATGTATTAATAATTTCTGTTTTGTCAGGAAAAATAAGCGGCTTTTGACCCCTTCACACAATACGTTGGGATTGTGTTATTCTATAATTTGATAAATTATAATATGCATCAGTATTTACCACTGCTATTAGATAAACTCATCGATACCTTGTCTGTGCTAATAGTGATACTGTCAGGGATTTAGAGGTTTTAAAACTGTTTACTCAAAATTAATGTAGGACGACAGTAAGAAACATTTGGCTGGCCCTACTGGAGAAATGTTAATAATGCTAAAAAATAAAGAAGAATTGAGTAGGAGGGGACAGACTGGACAACAAAGGTGGGCTTCATTGTGAACAGGCTTTGAAAACAGATAAAGTTCATTAATTTTGTGCATTTTGGTTTTGATCTGTAATTCAGTGATCCATCAAAGATGATCATATGTGCTACAGAGGGATGTATTGGTGAGGAATACAAGTCATTGCATTATGTAATGAAGCAAAATCATTGGATTTTTGACACATGAGTGAAAAATCATTAGGTGTGAACTCAAATTCTGTGTGCTGATATCATTTGTAACAGTAAGTACCGGTAATACAGAGCAATAAACTGAAAATCAGCATATGTTCTGAATGCACTAATCCTATGATTATTAGCCCTATGCACAGTATCTGCACATAGTATTTATACCTATCTGTTTTGTCATGGTTTTTATGCTGTGAATAGGTGGTCATTAATTTTCCTTGAAAATCAGTATCAACTTGTTTAATGTAAGTTGAATGTAAAAGCAACCAATCCTGAAATTTCACTTTTACTGCAGGGATTTATTTTCCCATATTGTTCCAACATTGCACATTTACATTTGGGATGCATGTAGCAAACACAACAGACAACTTGGGAACGAGCACCAAGGAAGCTCCCACTCAACATCAGCCTGCGACGGCAATGAAATCTTATGGTTATCTTTCTCATACAAATAAACTGTTTTTAGTGTACTGTAGAACCATCAGTTTATATAATCTGGACCAGTAATACTCTTCTAATTAAATATGTAATATTTTATGTTTTCTGACTATATTGGTACAATATGCTTCAATATTAAGAATATTAGTGTATGATAAAATAATCAAGGGGATCTTGTGCAAAGTTCATGCCTTTATTTTTATAAAATGAATAAAACTACTGTTTTATTAAGCTTTTTTTGTTTCAATTCATTACAAGTTACTAGACAAATATTGAATTGAATTCATGAAAAATGAATTTTTCCTTTTTATACCCCATAAATATAAAATAGTCAGATTTAACCTCTAAGGGACTAGGCTATCTAAATCTTGTTGATTGGCTGGACTAACCAATTTTTTTCTGGACTAGTGTATCTATCTACACACTTAATTGATAAAATATATAACCACGGTTATTCATTATTCTCAATGAAGTGGTGGGGTCAAAAGTTCATGATCCAGTCAGTCCGACATCATTATTTTGATTACATTGTAACAAAGTTGCTGCGCAAGGGAATGTTACAAAATGACGTCATTGAGCCAGAACAATAGGGATGTCAACATCCCTCCCGTCCGTTACCGGTGGTGGACGTTGCCATCCTTCCCGTCCGTTAGGGGTTAATATTATTTAAGGGTTCCAATATCTGACCTTGTACAGTTTATCCACACTGCATCAATCAAAGGTGCATGTAGGCAACAGCCAACTGCTCAGTCGGCAATTTTCCTTAAATATAAATACAGAATCAATTTCAGCCAGTTACATTTGAAATAAACATGGCAATAGACAGAATTTTCCATTGTCAGGAGATTAAACATCTAGTATAGTTGCTTTTAGGCATAGGCCATAGGGGTTATTGATGGCATATTTTTTCCTTTTGTAGGTTAAAAGAGTTGGAATTTAAATCAAAATTATTGTTTTTATATTAAGTCTACACGTTTCGCCTGAGTAGAATATTCCCATGAGAGTATCGCCATCTAGAATTTGTGATGTGCTTCCAGATTTTATCTGCTTTATGATTGGGATTTATTGTGTTTTCTTTTAAAATTGTATTTGAAAATGGGTTTCGACAGAGATTGAAAAGCTTTTACATTTTGTGATAGGAAAATAACACAAACACTCTAAATCAGGAAAATCCTGAGAATTTATTTTCAAATTTATATTGTGTAAATGTGATAATTTGTATTGCACAATCCCATTTATAATATTTTCCCCTGATTACCGGTACCTCAAATCATACAAAACCAATTCACAAGCCTAAAACAAATTTGAATCTTATATATAATGTTCTTCAAGTGATGCATGAAATATTAACATTGGACTTTTTACACTTCCCCAATACAACATTACTGAAGGCACTAGATTGCAAAATCTGAAAAAATTGTGACATTAAAAAATCTCATAGCAAAATCTCATTCAGCTGTATAAGACAAGAATATTTAATGATTATAAATATATTAAAGGGTGAATGACATTGGATATATATTGGCAAGATAAAACTATTATCCTTTGATGATATATTGCTGCTCATTATGTCATTTGTCAAATATCACAGCGTAATCTGAAGCGTGACAACGTAAACTAAGTCCTAAATGATAACTCCTGAATTCAGTTCATGTCAAGGTGTGAAAAGTAAATTTCAGGCATTTTGTTCTTTCTTTTTGATTGTCCCATATAATATACATCATTTTCAGGACGTCTGTCCTTTGTTTTCTGCTTGTTTCTCTTTGTCCAGCGAGTAGCATACTCCAAAAATTTCTTTTTCTTGGCTGAGAAATCTGGGAGCTTCTCAAAGAACTTTGCCTTTTTCTGTGTCACCGGACGATATAAAGTGTGCAGTTCAAGGGCAGCTGTCACAGAGTCACCTGAAATGAAAGAGGAAAAAATAATTTAATCCTATGCCCATATAATCTCTGAAGCTCCATGATAAAATTAAGTTTAAGTGTAATTTTGTAAATGCCACCACTTTTATTTGTATATATTAAATCTATCAATTATGCTATTTCATCTCTGCATGTGTTCAAATCTATAAAAACCTAAAAACAAAGGAAATACAAAGTGGTCTACATGCAAAAAGATCTTCTATCCCTATTCAAGCTCACAGTTAAATGTGTTTAACCATTTCTTTATACACTTGAAAGCTGAAAGTTTCTATTACATTATCTACTGGACTTTGTGCACTGATATCCAGTTTGCCTTTTACCCTGATAGTCTAATGTGACCTTTTGCCTTGGCCGTATATCTTATCAGCTGCAGCAACTATGACCAAGTTTCACAGTGCTGGAGTCAATTATTGCTTACTCTAAATTTCGTGACAGTTCAAGTCTTTATTATTTTCTACCTCACCAACTGTAACTTTCATTAAAATTGTCCATTTTCTATTGGTATGTCAGAATTCAGTTTATTTTTAAAAGTCATGATAGAGTTCAACAGACTCTTTCAATCCCCAAATTTCAAAATTGGCAAAAACCAAAATTCTGGTGAGTATGGGCTCTAACACAATATACATGTCATGAGCAAACCCTGCTCGTGACACAAACTCTGCTACTCAGACCTAGATTATGACACAATCTGAGTTATACAGCCCCAAAAGACATTCAATAGTGGGAAATAATGACTGGTCACAATACATGATGAAAATTGAGTGCCTCACCTATAGTAGTATTAGGATAGAGTGATCGATCAAATGTGAATGGCTCCTCTACTCTCTTGAATACATCTGAGTTGTATTGCTTTTGATCAAAACTCTTGTCCTGCAATGGATGATCAATATTATCAATATTACAATTTCTATGCCATTTTTGCTATAACACAATTCATATATGCATTGAGATTATTTTATTTATATGACTCTTCAACTTGTCTTGATTCTGTGAGAACTGTTTGACTAAAAATATATAAACTGGATCATTTTTAATTTTATTATTTTGGACTTTTTCCTCAGGAAGTCTGAGTCATACTAGTGTGAATAAAATGGTTTATCTAACTATATTCAAAATGATCAAAATAAGAGACTCTAAAGTCTCATAAATTGAATACTATAAAAAGTATAAAAAATAAAATATATTATATCACATAGAATTAACTTACAGCTTGTAAAGCAGCTATCAGCTCAGAACAAAATAGAACCCATCTTTGACGATAATAACTGAAAACACAAACCAGATTCATTAGATACACAATTTTGGGACTGTTCATTCACTGCCAATGTTTAGAACTCTCAAAGTTTAGGTTCATAGTAAACTCAAAGCAAAGGTTTAAAGTAAATAAAATTGAAAGTCTTACTGTCACCTAGAATAAGTATATGCCAGAAAAATGAAAGATATTTTCAGGCCAATACTACATTTGACAGAGTAACTATTTTTTAGTTGTTTCCATAAGCAGAAAATTACTTCACCTTGATAGTACATGTATTGGAGTGAATTTTGATCAGTTATCATATTTGATAAAGAAAAAAATGGAAATATTTAACTAAAATTGTACCAAATGTTTTATTCAATTTGAACAAGCTTAATCAAAATCTGTCCTCTTAAAGTGAATGTCCAGTAAGTCACCCTAGGCTAAAGTTTTTATTTCCTTCAAAGATGCTCCAAAATCTGCCTTTGTGATAACTATTGTTTAATATTTGTAATATGGTATTTATATGTTCACATTTTTTTCTTTTATTGTTTTCATACATCCACGTCTCAGCACTCTGCCCCCATCTGAGAGTGTGTGAACAACAACCTACCAGTATATATCAACATATATAACAACCATATATTACACTCCCAGAGCAAAATAAATCCTTTACCCCAGAAAATGTCTGAGCAAGAATGTTTACCTGGAACATCGCAAACTATGAAGTCACAGAGAGAATATACAGGCACTACAGGTAATGTCACAATTGTTTCAAAGTATAGACTTAAGTCCTAAGAACTGTGTGGACTGATAGAATAATAATAGAAGAATATCTGAGCCTCATCTGAAATATATAGGAGTCATCTCCTGACCTCTTACCTACACTCTTTGGCTGATTATATAGAGGTAAAACTGATCAGAAAGTTCCTTACATTCTTGTGAATTATTATTTTTAATCCAATATGGCAGCCACTCGGTCACCACCACATTTCTTTCTTTCTGGAAGTTTCAAACTGAGGATATAATTTGGTTATAAGAAGGAGGCACTGGATGTTCTAGTTTTCTCATATTTTCAATACCTAGGTGACTTGACAACTCAGTGATCATTATTGATTTTTTTGTTAATAAAAATGAACAAAAATCTGAGCCTCATGTAAAATAGATAGATTTGTCCCCTGAAATAAAACAGCTTACCTACAATTTGCTTAGAACTCCACCCAGAAGTTTTAAAGGAGAAGATTAAGTTTGGCAGAGAGACAGAATGGCAGAACATTTCCCCTTGATTGAACAAACTTTTCTGAGTCAGCACAGCTAAAAAGCCTCATGTCAAATAAAAAGATGTTTCCTTTATTCCTGGTTACTGGCCTAAGGATGATAGTCATTATTATATACTTGACATTATGCATTACCTTTTCATTAGTCCCGACCACTGTTTATTGGCATAATCCAATATCTAAAACATACACATTTTATTACATTATCAAACTAACATTTGCTTATATTTATCAGTTGTAACTTTTGTTCTATTTATATTGCAAAGTTAAATTACAAATTTAAAGTTCAAATTTAAAGTTCAAAATGTTTCCAGAAATCGGCAAAAGAAATAACTGGACTTACATTTCCATTGGGTCCCCACAAAGTGACTTGGTTGCGAGCATTGTATTCATAAATCTTTGCTTCCTGATCATTGGTTGCCCAGGACTTAGCTGTCTCTATCCAGGCACCGAGCAGAAAATGTTCATCTGTCCCCAGCAAGTAGTCCATGTCAGCAAGCAGGCTCAGCAACAATGCTGAGGCATCCCTTAATTATTCAAATATACAATTATCAATTATAGCATTCACCGTACTCTATAATTATCAGTAACAGCATTCATTAAATTGTATAATTATTAATTATAGCTTTCATTTCATTGTACAATAATCAATAATAGCATTCAATGTATTGTACAATCATCAATCATAGCATTTATTGAAATGAAAATTAAAATCATTTCTTTTATTGAAAGGAGTCACATTCAACATGTTCACAACTCATGTTCATTAACATTTGACTGCTCACTCAATTTTTGGCCATTATTAAACTTTATAACAAGTTTTAAGCTTGGATGTCACATATTGGCCAAAAAGACATGTCAGATATTTCCGTTCTCAGATGGATGCTCTTAATGAAGTGAAATATTATCTGCCTGCAATAAAACTAAGCTTGCAGCAAGAAATGTTATTTTCTATGAAAATTCCTTCTTCAGACCACTAGTTTTCCACAATTCTAACTTTCCAAAAGAAATTGAAATCAGATTTTGTTTTCATTATCAAGCACAAGTAATATTTTTGCTATTTAAAGATTGAATTTTTTTTATAAGATGACTTATATGTATGCAAATATAATGTGCATACATAATGTAAACCAAATAACCAATTTTGGTCAATTTACTGAGATGAATATTATTTATCTTATAATTGAAAGAATCTGGAAAGACTAAAATGCGAAACTTTAATCTAATCAGGACAAAGAATACCTCAAAGTTTTTTTTTTCAATGAATTTAATCAAATCGGCATTATAGAAATGTAGGCATTTGACAAAATGACAAGTAAATATAGTGACGACAATGATATACATAAAAGATCATATCGGCGAAGGTTGAGAGCATTTCTCTCCATATCTGGTCACATTTATGTGAATGTGTGGCCATGCACCCAGATCCTGCTCTCACTGGTGATAGACCAGTTACACCGTAACATATTCATCAATTATCAGGCCACAAGCTTGCATATTCAGCATATCTATTCTTATCAACTAGTCTTGATGCAAGGTGTCTACCATAATTATCTTGCTGCATTACTAGTGCCTCCCCAGTGGGGCCATGCTAACCTTATTGACACATACACAAACAATATAAACACTGCCTCAGACAGAATCAATGTTGACAGACAGTTCAAGTGGCAAAGCCACTGACAATATTCTTCCTCATCTAATTGAAATCTTCGTGATATTCACAACCTGACAAGCTTGTAGGAAATAAGATATTGGCATTTTTGGGCTGCATTTCATGTATCTCAGCATATCTGTTGAGCCATCACCATGTACCTGCATGCTAATGTTTTAATATATTTTCATAGTACCACATACCAACATGTCATTGATTTTGAATAATCTAAATTTCATTGTTTAATCCACCTGCATGCCACTGATTTCTACATAATTAAATCGTATCACCTACCTAAATGCTGCTGACCTCAATATATTTGAACTGTGCCATCTACTGGCATGCTGCTGACCTCAATATATTTGAACTGTGCCATCTACTGGCATGCAACTGATCTCAGTAAATATTTGTATTGTGCCACTGATCGCAACATGCCTCTGATCCCAACATATTTGTTTAGTGCCACATACCGGTATATCTGAACTGTACCACCAACCATCATGCCACTGATATCAATGTATTTGCATTGTGCCATCTACCAGCACGCCACTGATATCAATATATTTGCATTTTACCACATATATTTGTATGCAGTGATGAAAGTCAGCAGTTAGGAAGAAACCTGAAACCCTTAAATATTAACCTGAAGATACCACTACCCCCTTTCAGAAATGTCATTTTCGGATGTTTCAGGCTGAGTTCATTCCATTTTGTATTTCACATTTGAAGAAAAGAACTGAATTCAGGTTATTTCGTGAAGACTTTCATAACTTGTATGGCGCCACCTACCTGCATGCTACCAGGTCTTTGGCCTTGTAGGCAGTCATCATATTAGTATAGTGACTGACTGCGATCACTTGTAGAGACTGACGGGTAACATCAACAAGATCATACCTGAAATAACAACATGCAATCAATTATAGCTTCTTGTCCTGTCTGTTTGCCAATATCTTAAGTTTAAATAAAACCTTTGAGAGGAATTCAACTACAAGAATATCATTACTATGATAAGCATCAGCCCATAATCAAGAATAAATTCAAAGTAACAAATAGGTAGATTCTTAATGTTTGATTTGTAGATCAAACAAGCTAGGAGTCAAACAATGCAGGCTTTACTATATAACAATGGGCAATACAATTTCTCTGTCACCTCCAACAGACTCCTACCTATGCGATTTACCATAGTTTGGAGATTTTTTCAGTAATCAGTGACACTGATATCACAAAAAAGATTTTCTAGCAAGCATAATAATTTATAGATTGCTTTGAAAAATGAAATAAGTTCTGTGGCCAACCTGAAGAGGTCACTGCTACCCAGGTTTTCAGCTGCCTTTATGAAATTGTCCCAGGCTTGAAACAACTGCTCAGGATTATACCAGATCTGAAAGCCATATCATATGTCATTTCTGATGATTTTGTTTTGTTTTGTTTAATTCGTGATGTGTCATTTTACTTTGAGCTACTGGACTGGGGATTCCAAATGTGAGTTTTTGCGGATTGAAAATGTAGTCAATTTCTTTTGAGGATATCATTAATCATTTTTATTTGAATACTAGTCAAATCAGGAGGGCTAACATCTAAATAGCAAGTACTGTATGTATTGACAAGGTAGATGAATTGAAAAAAAAATTCTTTCATTACTTTCTTCAAAAGTAAATATATTTACATCAAACATATTAGATATTGATATTACTCCTTTAAATTGTGCAATTTCTTGGCTTTATGACAATATTATTGGTCATTGAATATATACTGAATATATAGCATTATGTAGATTCCTTCTAAGATTATGTAAAAACTTAATATAAAACATGTAAATTCAAGGCAAAATCTATTACATCACTCCGAGCCCGTTTGGCAGCTGGTCTTTTAACTATGAGGTTTTTCCCATGTCCATGTGCAGCTTGACCATCAGTGCAGTTATAAAGCGATTTCTGGCATGGAGAGAAAAGTTGAATCTTACATTTAACAGGAATAATATAGCAGGCATTGTGTAATGGTAGGAAGTGCAGGTCTATATAAAGGTAGAATCTCAACTTAACTATGACCAGACATAAGCTATACTAGTATCTACAGCCCACATGACCATGACTTATCAGCCTTATCATGATAATTATCCTCAACATTTTTTGTTTTCATATTTATATAATTTCTATATCTTAGACATCCACATTCACTGCGACATATCTTGAATGATATTCCCTCTATTTGTTCACTTGCAAATCATATTAAATGACAAGTAAATGATCTGTAAGTTAAATGTGCTCTGTACAAATTATCTCTGCCATATATACATGTGTGAGCATTGATTAAATACTGTATAATGAATAAAAAATATTTTAAAATTTAATGCAACCTTTTTAATTAGAATTGTTGACAGTAAAGTTGTGATAATCATTATTAGAATGAAGGTAAAGATGAAATGACTGAAAAGATTATAGGACAAGCAATCATAATGTCATTAATCTCTATTATCACCAAAGATTTGAAACTACAGAAGAGTAACCACAGCCCTTGAAATTAGAGGTTCCAAATTTATCACCTTAACTGGCTTAACATCGCTCCCAGAAACCAACAATAACTAACTGAAATGTAACATAACTATAATAAGTTCTTGATAACATCAAAATCCTTATATTTTTAACTGTTCTTAATTTTGTTTCTCTAAAATTAGGTTTATACTACATATTTATTTTCATAAATCTGAAATTAAGGATTTTGTGTGAGTGTGGGGGTGTGTAAAAGGTTTATATGTAAATCTTCATCACATATAATATTTTCAGAGTAAAGCTAATGTTGAGTACATCAGAAGGGCTGGTAAGAGAGGGTCTCCTCGCTATCAGATTATTTCCATTCCCATGTGCCGCATTGTTCTCATCTTTGTATACAGTTTCCTGAGAATTCAAACCAATTAGGATTAGTTTTAGTCCAGACCAATTCTTCGCACCATACTTGGCACTATTGACTTCAATAATGCTAAATGTCTGATATGGTAATGGCTGCTAAATGCCTAATATAATAATGGCTGCTATTTGTCTGATAAAAATTACTGCTATTTGTTTGTACTTGGATACAATAAGGACTGCTATTTATTTGATACAATAAGGACTGCTATTTGTTTGATACAATAATGGCTGTTATTTGTTTAATATAATAAGGGCTGCTATTTGTCTGATGCAATAATGGCTGCTATTTGTTTGTTACAATAAGGGCTGCTATTTGTTTGATGAAATAATGGCTGCTATTTGTTTGATACAATAAGGGCTGCTATTTGTTTGATACATTAAGGACTGCTATTTGTTTGATACAATAAGGGCTGCTATTTGTTTGATATAATAAGGGCTGCTAATTGTTTGATACAATAAGGGCTGCTATTTGTTTGATACAATAAGGGCTGATATTTGTTTGATACAATAAGGGCTGCTAATTATCTGGTACCCTTGGACATCTGATAACTCAACATTAAATAGCACAGCCCACAGGTTGCATGCATATCATTTATTTAAAACATGACATTGAAATGTGTAAGATATCAAGAATAAAGACATGTTAGATGTTTCAATTGTGTTCTAAAAGGACTAATAAAATGTAATCTCTCTTTATGTAAAAATAATTTATTTTCTCAATTTTGTTATGTGCAACTTGAATGATATATGAACATAATGTAAAACATACCCCTAAAAACTGCCATCCAGCATCAGCATTATTGTCTGCTTTACCATATCTCTGAGTTGCATATGATGTCAACCTGAACAGAATGAAAATGACTTTCAACAATCAACATTGCTATCCCTAGAATGCTGACTGTCTCCATCCCTTATGAGCTTTTTTTCATACAGGACTGGAAGGGAAGAGAGTGAAGCTCAGTCAATCTACAACACTGGTTGCAGCCAGATTTACATATTATGAGACACCTCATAATAATTAGCCTGGTGAATAATTTTACCCTCAGCTCATATATTGATTTTACCCTCATTTGAACCTCAGTTTTAACATCAAACTAACTACCGGTACATACTTACCACTGAGAGATGTTCCTGGGTTCTGTCCTCCATGCATTCTCCATCATGAACTCATATACAATGTTGTTTTGGTTGATTCCCTCTGGTGTCAATCCGATCCCTATCATTGTTGAGTTTTCCATTGCACGGCCATCAAATGGTCCCTAGAAAAACTTGATCATTTATTAATCTTGAAACATTAAATTCTATAAATCTTAAATTATGATTTATCTCAGGCAAAATCCGTATATATTTACTTCTGAGAAAATATAAAAAAAGAAAATGTCCAGAAACGATCTTAAGTATGCTGATTATTGTTTTTTTTGTAATGTTTGCAATATTTGTGTGGAAATACCAGTATTGCCATTTAAATCCTTTTCCAGAGCATACTTGAGCAGATGATAATTTCAGCCAATCAAAATGCACTGTACACATTGAATTTATTATCATAATTCTGGCTGATATCATGTTATTTAAAAATGGCTTCTTGACAGCTGAGTGATGGCTACAAGATTTCAAAAATCATAAATAATTGGAAAAAATTGAGCTTTTGGGAAATAACTAGAATTGATACTGAAAATACAAATTTTTTCCTACTGATATCTAAGAACTCTGACCAGTAGTTCCAGAGGAGAAGATCAAAGTTGGCAGAGAAAAATGACAGAAAATATCTCCTCCTCACTGAAGAACTATCCTATGAACAGTTAAAAAAAAGCTATTTTACAGGCCATAAATGTAAAGAAACTAACCTTGTTAATGCTGGTCAAGTCTCCATACATAGCCACAGTACCACCGAAGTCATGCAGCATGCACCATATGAAGGGCTGGCCATAGTAGGACTGCAGTCTGCTGTACTGGGGCTCAATCTCAGAGTACAAGTCCAAAATTATCATACGACCCTGCTCATAAAACAATCTGATGATTCATTTTCCTTAATAAGAAAATGATATTTTAATTCATTTCAAACAAAAATGAACCTCATATAATAGTATATCAACACAACAATTAAAAAAAAAGAACTTATTCCCTTTACAAGCTTAATGTGCCACACACAAGACATACATGCAATACATATGACTGGGAAATGCCAAAGGATCACAAATGTGTAATTTTTCTGAATATGGAAATGGCTATAATTTGTTTATTGTTATTGTTCAGTATAAAATATACCGGTACATTAGAATTGGATGCCAATGACAAAGGAAGCTAAATAAAACAGCTCCTAAATACTATTAAACAAGTACATGCAACAACAGAACAGCTCACCTGTAATATGACTTAGCATTAAGAGTAGAATTAAGATTGGTTTTGTAATATTTGCCATGAAGTTTAGATCGATTAAAACAAAGTGGATTAAATTTGATAAATGTTAAAAATATTAAAAACACATTAATTGCTCTACTGGTCATGAATTTCAATATAAAACTAGGGTAGTATTTTTTCTGTTTCACATTTCATTGTAAATCTGTCATATTTCCAAAGCATAAAAATCATTATAGGTTCAATACAGCAATCAGTGATGCTTTTTCACAATCAAAAAACACTCAGATGAAATATATATTATATAAAACAACTGCAACATAGCATGTAAGTAGTGCATGTTAATATGTTTGTTACCTGTGGGACTGCAGTGAGTAAGGCCTGTGCTCTTGGGGGTGTCCAGAACCCTGATAGAAACAACCAACCCTGCATCACCCTATCACAAATATACCAAGTCCCATTTACTCTTTACAGCTTTCCATTTAAGATTGATGGTGTTGTTTTTTTGTTTTTTTTAATGTGTGATTTCATTAAATGATACAATATTGAGATTAATCGAGATGTATTTAAATTAAAATGCATTTCAAAAGAAATGTTTGATTTTTGTAAAAGAAAATACCATTATATTTTAGATATCACAAAACCACCTCCAATCCCACAAATCACCTGGAGAATGTTAATATTATGGATAATCATATTATTAGAAAGGCAGTATTACTTTTAAAGTTTTGAAATAGAAGAGTTAGTAATGTGAAGACAGTGGTGAACAGAACAGGCAACATGCACAGGAAGCAAAGAACAAGAGAAAATACTTGAGGCAAACCAAGACACAACAATGGGCAAAACTACTTAAAACCTAATGAAAACGGGCAAATGTGTAAATATGAACAATCAGATAAAATGGTGGAGAACCTGTGGCACAGCAGTGAGGAGAGCTTCTACTTGCTCAGCTTGCCAGAATGTTGTATTATGCTCAAACAACCATCCCTGCATTAGCCTTTCATGTGTTAAATAGAGAATGATGTATCAAAATATTGTTAATATTTGCTTATAATGAAAAAAATACCTCTTCCAAGTTTTAAAATTAAAGTATTATAGGCTAACAAATTTTCTTGGGCAATGGAATATCTAAGTAAATCTAATTATTATATTAAATTATCAGTTATACACAATAGTTGATTCACAGAATAATACATGTATATGGCACAGAATAATACCAGTATAACATGTCTTATTATATATAGGCATACTTAACTTACCATATTGCTTTGTCGTCTCCAGCAGTCATTGCTTCAAACACTGCCTTGCCAGCTGATGAGAGATAACTCGGGTCTCTAAAATAAATAGCAAGAAACATATTTTCCTTTTGTATAACTCTTAAACTATCAAATGGACTGTGTTGAATGTCAACAATTAATAGACTTACCCAAAAGCTGGGGTCATCTCATTGAAGGTATCTGTATTGTATACATGGTCTGTTCCAAACTCACTTGTGTACTGCAAAACAAAATATATATTAATGAATTGCTTACATTGACTGGAATTTTACTAAAAGTTCAAATGATTTTGTAGAATTGAAGGATAAAAAAAAGAAATGCTAATTTAATCTTGTCTTGCTGTAATTTTTATGTTAAAAACAGCACATTGTGAAAACACAATATCATATTGGTCATTGGTACCAAAAATGGCTAACTTCACAGAATAATCATAACCACAAACATTGTGGAACTCAATACAAAACTTTGTATTTCTTCAGTTAATGTTGTCCTCTATCAATACATTTCTTTTAGAAGTGTTGAGGAAATCTTAGCACATAGAAAATGGCACTTAGAAAATGGTACTTTTCACAATATTTGCTACATTATTTTTTTACATAAAACAGTAACCTGAAAATCGTAAATTTAGACCAAAATTTTTCATATATTTTTAACTTCCAAACGACAACAAATATGTTGTGTAGAGATATGAATCTGACAGAAGGGGTAAAGTTGTTTTCTGGTTTCAATGATAGATTAACTTTTAATGGATGCTTCTTATCTGAGCTTTTTCCAGCAAGTATTTCCACCAAACTTGTCAATTCCTAATATATAATTAATAGTAAAATTTCAATATATTTTACCTCAGTGATAAATGCCTTTCCGATCTGTACAAATAAAGGGTCTTGAAAATCAAGCAAATAAACCCTGAAAAACATAGCAATATATATTCACACGACTTGAAGTAAAATATTACCAATGTGCAGTCAATGAACAAAAATATGCATTCATGATATACATAATTACAACAGGCAAAAACAACATTTTTTTGGATAAATAAAAAAATGAAACAAAATAAAAACCAAGATTATCTCTTAATATGTGAATACTTATACTTGAACAACTGAAATAAACATCTACAAAATTTCCATTTTCTGTCAATAGGAATTCCTTGAATATGTTTAATATTTCTTTTTATCTTAAGTAAATTTGGCAAATGTGTGAAATAACCATCATCATCTTAGACCTGTAAAACATTATGTACCAGACATTAGCAGTTCCACTGAAATTAGTGGGCCATGATGTTGATTGCCACTCTGTCAAAAATTAGACATGAATTGTTATCGCTTATACTGTACACATTATAAAACTTAATTCCCAGTTCCAGTTCTTCTTAATTATCATTATTTATGTCAATACATTCTAATGTAAGAAAATGAGAATCAAACTAGATTTCTAGTCTTCTTACCCAGAGTAGGTGGCATTCATGTGTCCCCATAGCCTCAGCTTAGTTACCTTAGACTCTGGATATACTCTGGTTATTGGTAAAAAGTAAGCAGTTAAGTATGAGCACGACCATCACCTTCTTAAAGATGCTATATTTATCATACAATTCTTAGTTCTCACCCCGTATATGTTGAATTAAGGCTTCCCCAATTGGACAATTTGATCACTTTAGAGTTAGGATAAACTCTGAAATATTTATATATTTTATAAAACAAGAGAATAACAGAACATAAATATCATTACAAGAATATAATACAAGACAAAAGTACAGTTTAATACTTATTATTCAAAAACAGATTACATATTTGTGAAATGTGAGCTAATTGTTCAGAAATAATCTGTTTTGCGCAAACCTTGGAAAAGCCTGAGGAACATGTCCAGAGAAGGCAGGCAGTATAGGTATAATGCCCAATGATCGCATTCTGTCGAGAATTTGATGCTGCAGCGCCACCTGGGCTGTGTGCCAACTTTGCGGCATGGGTCCTCCCCAGCCTTGCAGGTTGCCCATGCGAAACCTGTGTCAAAACAAACCAAACTCTTACAGCTTTAATAATAGCATATATGGAGAACATTTGTTTGTGTAAAAAAATATTTTTTTTAAACTGCATATTATCCAAATATCAAAACACAACATCAGAGCTGTAATTGGTCATGAACATAGGCTACATTTACAGGACTACTTTGAATACAAAAGTTGTGAAACTAAATATGAGAGCTGTATGTGATTTCTCTATTAAGGTCTATAATCCACAATGTACAACCGGGACAGACCTATGTTTTTTTGGCTTAAATTTGTTCAAAGTAATATTATTTGTTAATTTAGCACAGAAAAAGTAAACTTAACCGGCTAGTATTAATTTTTTATTATTTAAATTGAACCCGTTTTAACTGTAGTTAAAACGGGTTTGACTCAGTTTTTGCAGCTGGTGACTTATATCAAGTATTTATATTTTCTTTATTTAATGTCATCCAAAGAATAATCAAGCTTTTTTGAGATATTTTAGATATAATCATGGCATAAAATATGAATTATCATTAAAAGAGTTGGGTATTTAAAAATTTCATGGAAACGAGTTTGCCCGCCATGTGGGCTGTATGGGAAAATCCCCCCACTGACGTCATAGCCTCACTCTCATCCTGGAATCCCCCAGAGCCGAAGGCAGTTACGGAAATACACGAGACCACACGAAGTTCTCTCCAGATGCTTCAAACCGATTGTGGATTATAGACCTTAAAACAATTCATCCAGAAGTCCTGATGACAAAATATTGCCAATTTTAAAACCCAAAGGAAAAAATAAACTAATTGTCTTTTTCCATATCTCACCATGCAAGAAAAGCTGGTCCACTGAGGAAAACATCAATATCAGCTTGTGTGAAGTTCATCTTGAGGAGGACCCTCTGGAGTATGGCCTCCTGGGCATTGAAGGCCAGAGGGAAGTTGATGCCCTGCATGGCCATCCAGTCAATCTCCTGCTGCCACCTGGTCCAGTCCCACCACACAAACGAATAGCTCACTGTGCACACATTCTGGTAGTACCGGAACCTGCAACATGTATCAGTTTAGAAAGGATTTCCTTTTATAATCAACAAGGTTAAAAGTGGTTTGATGAAGTCAAGGCATATATTTGATATATAAGAATATTGTCACAAAACATCATTTGGGCAAAATAAAGATAATAAGTGGAGTTTTGCTGAATTATCTACCAATAATCTGGCAAAAAATAAAGTGGAATTTCAGCAAAGATTATGAGGAGAAAAACTGTCTGGAAATTTATGAATCAGGCACTACTGAAAGTTCTATAAAAAAAAATTGATATCTCCCTTTGGCTTTTCAAATAAAAGAATATATGAGAACTGGAGGAAAAAAATAGGCTCTGAAATAAACAATAAAATCAGTGCAAAGAAATGAGTACCTGTCATTAGTTGTGATGGTGATGCCACCTGGTGGCAAATCTGGCAACGTGTCTGGTAAGTTGACCTGATTCCCTGCCCATGATATGTGGGCCCCACAATACTCCTTGATGTAGTAGTAAAACCCCATGGCTGCACCCACACCCGATGTGGCTGTAATCGAGATCTTCCCATTGTTGCTCACAAGCTGAAATATATCATTGAAAGTCTAAATACCATATTGGTTCAAAATGAATAGATTTATACATGGACCAAAAGCTGAGGAGCACTGACTATTGTTTTTTTTTTTTGTTTTTTTTTTTTTGTGTGACATTTTCAAGAAATGTATGCAAATTGCTTTATAAATGATACTCAGGTCAAGAACAGTCAATGACGCAGAAATAAAGTGTTGCATTGTAAATAATATGGCCGACTGACTCTATCACCCCAACAGTGCTTTCAAACTGAGGCTATATTTAGTTCTGCAAAATTTACTGTTTGCCATTGTATTTTTTGGGGGAAAAAATATCTAAGCCTCTTTGTAAATATATAGGATTCATCTTCTGACATTGCAATATTTTACCTACAAATAGGTTTGGATGATGGTGTATTTGTAAAGCTGATCAGGACGTTCCTTACATTCTTGTTAATTGTTATATCTATCCAATATGACAGCCACTCAGTCACCACCATATATTTCGTTTTTTTTATGAAAGTCTCACAGTGAGGTTAAATTTAAATTACAATAATGAGGCACTGGGTGTTCCAGCTGTCTGATATTTCAATGCCTCAGTGGAACCAATGCAACATCTTTCCCACAAATAGCTAAGAACTCCACCCAGTAAAAACAAACATGGATTTCAAACATTTATGTGCCCTCATTAGAGGTCATGGCCAAAGAAAGTCTATGATCCGTTTCAGAGTAGTAGATCAAAATTGACAGAAAGATAGAATGACGGAAAATCCCCCCCCCCCTCCTCACTTAACAAGCTCTGCTGATATAGTCAGCACAGCTAAAAATGAATACAATGCTGGTTGCATCAATAATATCAAAAGTATGGTTAAAAAATCAATTTTTGGGAAAGTCTTCCTTTTTGTACTCAATATATATGTAGTGCTGAATACCTTAAATGTGTCCTTATCACTTGGGCCAATGCCGGTGTCAATCTGAACGGTGAAGTAGTCGCCATGAGAGGGCGCCACTCTTTGAATGAGCTCTACGGCTGCTTGCGCCTGTGTTCCTGCACTTGCTGATGGTTTAATATGCGATAAAGCAGGGAAATCTGTCATGAAAGAATCAATCAGATAACATTATACTGTTAATAGCATAACAATAACATAAATAATATAAACTAAATAATCTTATTTCAATTGAACTTTTACAAATATGAAAAGTCATAATATACTTCAGGCCTGGATCTTAGTGATGTGATATTCTACAAAGTGTTCAGAAATGAAGAAATGAGCAATAAGAAAAGCACTGCATATGTTGTAATGTTTAAAACAAAGCATTGTGTTACAAAATGCAAATAATTTTGAATGGTAAATTGTTGATTATAATTTTGATTAATGGCTAATTCCCTAGAGCAAATCAAAATTATTTTCAAAAATATAAATATCTTACCTTGTCCAGATATACAGCAATGAGGTAGAATTAGTACAAATACAGCAACAATCTAAAATAAAAAGGACTGGTGTTATAATGTGATGCCAAGATTATATAACTTAACACAAATTTACCACTAATACTTCACAAATTCAGAATAGCTACATTAAGCATTATATCTAAATAGAACATAAAAAATAGTTTTACAGCAATCATGAAATGAGGTTTTTAAACAATTTTTGTTAATGTTTGATGTTTGTCCATTGGTACAGACCTAACACCCTGACAGACCACCACTGAAGTCACATGCTGGTATACATCTGACCACCTAGTGTTCAAGAGAGTACAGCCAGCCCTTTGTGAAAATCTTGAAGTTATATGTAAAATACACCAAAACGCTGGAGAAAATGCCAACGGGATGGATGCTTTCTTGTTTAAGCGAGTGAGGAACTTTTTTTTGATGTGGTGCTTACGTGATTAATGCAGTTGTGACGTTACATAGAAGTTTGTGTTAAACTTGGTCACAACGATCAGGCAACGAGCCGACCAAGTCTATGAAATCACCACTGTATTGTACAAAAAAACTATAGCAAAGTTGTGACTTTTCTTGCTCTTTCCTTGCATGCTGTCACAACGTCCATGTCAAGTTTGTCTATGATGCATTTACACTAAGACACCAAAAGTATGAATCATAACCTTACTGGTAAGTTGTTCTAACACCTGTTACATTATGAAAGATGAAAGTGACAAATTAGCACACAGAGGCTTAGAGGTAAATGTCACATAATTTTATAATAATAAGTTAAATGTACAAAAATTTCTTGTCACTGTAATAAAGATGTTTTGAACTTTATCCTTTTTTTCATGGCCATGCAACAGGATGCTGATTACTTGTCCTCATTAGACACATTTAAGGTGACAATTATCCATTTCCTTTTTTGACCAATATAACCAATTATAATGCCCTAAAAACTACTGTTATAAATGTGTTAATATCATCAAATCTTCTTTATGAAACATAATATCAAATTCTTTTTTAAGAACTAAATTTTGAAGGCGAGTGAGGTGAGGATAATAAAAAAATGGATGAGGGTATATCAAAGCTGTTTTTATATTTGAAATTTATGAATTTTTTCTCAGATGATTTCAGTGTCACCCTAATACTGAGAAAATCACATTTTATCAATTACAAAATCTAAAAAAACAGCAAGAGGGATGTTGGTTTGAAATTGTTTCTTTATTGTTTACCTTTTAGTATTCTACATCTATTCATGGCATCCACTCCCTAAAAAACTAGCCCTTTCCAAAGGATATTTTCTGCTATATTTTATTTGCATTTTAAACATTTTTGAGCAGCTTCGGGGCAGTTTTTTAAATGGCCGCCGGAACCAAAATAAACAAAAGGCGAATTCACTGCTATAGATCCTCGAGCTATTCTACATCCATCTGCTTTAATATCACCTGCAAATGTATTTTAGCTGTGATTTATGTATGGCTCTCTATATTATAAAGTCAATCTTAACTCCTTCAAAGAATATGATTGCAATATACTGCAAAATAAATGGTTCTATCGAGTTGAAACTGGAGTTGAAAGTGAGAGATGGCTACATCAGTGTGAGAAAGCTGCACAAGTGAGTAATGGCATCCATTCCCAGCCGAAGGCACTTGAACGATACTAAATCTAAGTCATTTGAAGAAAGCAATACTTCAGTACAAGAATGTACTGGACAGTAATATCAACATTGACAACAACTTCCCTTGAACTTCAAGAAGTCCTGATATTTCTTGAAAGTTACATTATTTTAGTTATAAATACATATATGCATAGATTTGATGCATACTTCTTTCAAAATACTTATTAAAGCACTTTGTATATTTGTTTTTATACTTTTCTAACCTGAAAGTTTGACATCATTGGCAGCTCCTCCAGCCAATTTCGTTTCGCCATTTTGACCGATACCAAGATTCAGAATGCTTGTCACATGATACTCGATCACATGATTAAACTTTTGCCACAAATATCTAACAGATGGCGCATCATCTTGGCTCATGAGCAAGTAACTTTTGGCCAGAAGCAATATAGGGTTTCTACAATTTTTGTTGCTTTTCAATGGGAAGGGGAGGGAAGTGGAATATTTATTTATTTTTGGAGGAGGGGGTACACAGACACAATGTTCCATTTAGAAATGTTTTGTTTCTTTTATTTTCATCAGTTTCACCAAAACATCTTGTGTTTTATTTGTATTGCCTGTGCTAAAAATTATACATTGGCTGTACACGATTGGCACCCGCCGTCTAGCCGGCGGCGAGAGCGGCAGATCGCCGGATCCTCCATTTTGTTCCGCCGAATTCGCCGAGGGTATTCACAGGGCGGAGGTCGGCGTCCGCCGCCTTCCGCCGCCGGAAACCCGCCGGCTCAATCGTGGAGAAACGGGATAACCCGGGCTAACTTGCCGGACCCAATCGTGTACAGCCATAGACAGAGGTCACAGCAGCACCCCTTTTTTTTTCCAAGGTTGCAATTATTTTCTTTTTTTTAACCACAAAATAGGGGAGGGTGGCAATAAGAAACATTACAGGTCTTGAGTGGGGGACAAGTATCTTTGTTGACATTTACAATTCAACAGTTATCTTTAAAACTACATATATATTTGATTTGTTCTACCAAAGCTGTTTCTAATGTAGACCCCGAATATAAAAAGTAGACAAAATCAATTTAATATATTACCATTTATTCATTAAAACAAATACAATATGTTTTTATTTCAATGTGAAAATGTGTTGCTTCAAAAATACAATATTTTAGGTACGGCTTTACTTGTCAATAAGAGTTTTTAGACTTTCTTTGGCCATGACTCCAAATGAGGCCATATAAATGTTTAAAATCCAGGTTTGTTTTTTTATCTTATTTTTTGTGTAGCATGCCCATCATCCTGCAGATAGTGTTGTTGTCAAGGACTGGGTCTTTTTGATGTATTTGGAAAGCAGCACATGAACAGCATACCTCTGAAACATACAAAATTAGTTAATTAACACTACTTCGAAAGGGATTTATTAAAATATCTCTCAGCGCAAATATGCAAATCTCACATATTCTTTGTCAGATGATGCACTTATATTTGTTATATATACAATGTCTACAATGAAAGTTTCGACTAAGCAAAATACACTGAAAAACACCTCATATATTTTGCATTTGCAGCTGATCTATTTTGCACAATGCAACATATTCACAACTATGTTTACAGCATTATTAACGTTTCTTCATTTCTCCAGTTCAGTTACAATCACTTCAGCATTTACTCAGAAGTATAGCAGCTTTGCTGCAGAGTTGATTAACTAGAGCATGTAATGACAACTGCCTTTTTGAGTTTCTTGTGTGCATGAACCTCATACTTGCAAGCCAAACTAATTACCCATTTATTCTTTATTACTTTTGCCTGACAGTACTCACCAAGATATATTTACAGAGAGCAGACAAGATGGAATTATTCTTTGAGAAGTTGATGTCTGACTAAGATAAATGGTGCACCCAGACCACTGGCGAAGAATGCCACAAATAAAGCTGTCAACTTGTATTTGTTGTTGATGTCAAATGGCAGATTCTGGAACATAAAAGGCAAGCATGAACAAAATAATCTCTTGCAAAAAATCACTTATTATATTATCTTTGTCAAGGTCAAGGATATTATATTCATGGTTCATCAAAATGTCCAAACAGAGTATGTACAAAAGTTTGCTCAAAATTATTTTACCATAATAGATTCCAAAATATGTGGAGACAATTTTGTACAGAAGCAGACTGATCAAATAATAAAGATCTCTCTACTGAAGATAATTCATAATGTTGCCAGACATTGGAGCAGGGGATTGAAGTTCTGAAAAATTGATTTGACTATAATATACACAGAACTTGGGTCAGGTAAGAGAGAGGATATGAGCATACAAACCCAGATATGCAATCTATTCTGTGCAATGAGGGTTGGAATTCCAGGCTTCACTGGTGAATTCCAGGACCATTACTTACCTGATATCTAGCAATAGTGCAATTGTGGTTTACATCTTGTCATTTTTTAATGATTGGACTTTATAGTTTTTTGTGCATATCCCATTTATTTATTTATTTTTTTTAGAACTAATGACAGGGACTGAGGGTATTTCTTAGCTCAAATCAGGAAATAAAAAATCATTCATTCCCAAACAAAACTAACAAAACTGTTTGTTACGATCTTCAATCAAATGTCTCTTCACAGGTTGGTGGAGTAAAAGTTAAGATTACCAAGCTCGATTTTCTGAACTACAATGTTGGGAAACTGGTCAAAATACCGCAATACAAAGGTGACCATGGCACCAAGTGGCTGGTGAATCTGAGTTGGAAGCTATACATATATTCCCCAATATTTTCACTTTTCACTGGGGACAGACCGCACCCAAAACTACAACACACCCAAGACAAACTGATCCCGCCAAATTTACTCAATATAATCAAGCCAAATCTTAGTAAAATATAACTATTTCTCTTCCTTGTGTAAAAACTGTTTTAATTCATTTAGAAAAGTAATATTTGGCGAGATTTTGCAGGGACCATCACATGTATGGATGTTGCTCTGCCATTTTATAAGTCGTGTGAGGAAATATCATAACGAAGGTGAAGCAAAAGTGAACTATAATCAATGCCAAGAAAACAAAGCCTTGAGAAAACTTACTAAAAGTGTATGAAACATCAAAGAAAACTTTTCATCTATTTAATTCTGCCAAGAATGGATCCTGCTCAGCATTACTTCCCGCCATTTTGCAGTTAACATTCCAGCTCACAAGAATTCAGAAAGCAAGAAATGGCGACCAAAGGTTACTTGACGATTTAACAGTGCTTTATCATCTTTAAATGTTAATATATGGTGGCAGATGATACATAATGATAATTGCAGGTCAGTCAGGGTACAGTCTGTTGGGTACATATTGTCTGGGGTGCGGATTGTCTCGGGTGCGGTTTGACTCGGGTACGGTTTGACTCGAGTGCGGTTGTGTGAAGGGTGCGGATTGTCTGGAAACCTTCACTGGCCTCAATTCTGAATACAAGTGAAGTCGGCCCCCAAGTGAAGTCGGCCCCGCCGTGGGTAGGTGAACTCGGCCCCCAAGAGAAGCCGGCCCCAGTCACTCTGTACCGGCTCAAAACTCATGAAATCTCCTTCAAGAAGGCTATTTGACCCTAAGGGCATTAACTAACCCTAGGGACCCTCGGTAGCCGTTAATTTTCTTCCGGTAACTTGATATTCTAGTCGCCTAAATGTGGGGGCCGACTTCTCCTAGGGGCCGACTTCTCTCGGGGGCCGACTTCACTCAGGGGCCGACTTCACTTGTTACCCTCAATTCTACCATTCAAGTCTGCCCACTCAAGTTTAGCGGCCATTTCAACACGTTTAAGACATTAAGTCTTCCAAAACGTAAATAGTATGCATGTCTATGAAATAAGCATTCTTAAACTCACATTTTCTTGGACTTGTTGATAATTTACACAAGTTATAAAATGACTGAATTCAGCAGTTTACCGCAGTCCAACCCGTCCAAGTAGCAGCTCAGTACGCTTTCCAGACACTCCGCACCCTTCACACAACCGCACCTGAGTCAAACCGCACCCAAGACAATCCGCACCCAACACTGACCGTACCCTGATTGACCTGCAATTATCATTATATATCATCCGCCGCCATATATTAACATTTAATGATGCTAAAACATTGTTAAATCGTCTTTTATTTACAAGTAACCAAAACTTAAGTCGCCATTTCTTGCTTTCTGAAATCTGGTGAGCTGGAACGTTATCTTCAAGATGGCGGGAAGTAATGCTGAGCGGGATCCATTCATGGCACAAATAAACAAGATGAAAAGTTTTGTTTGATATTTCATACACTTTTAGTAAGTTTTCTCAAGGTTTTGCCTTCTTGGCAATGATTATAGTTCACATTTGCTTCACCTTTCTTATGTTATTTCCTCCTGCGACTTTTAAAATGGCGGAGCAACATACGTACATGTGATGGTCCCTGCAAAATCTCGCCAAATATTACGTTTCCAAAATGAATTGAAACAATTTTTGCACAAGGAAGAGAAATAGCTATATTTTATTAAGATTTGGCTTGATTATATTGAGTAAATTTAGCGGGGTCGGCCTGTCTCGGGTGCGTTGTAGTTTTGGGTGCGGAATGACAGGTGCGGTCTGTCAGGGTGCGGAGTGTCCTGATACCCTCAGTACTACGGTACCAAGGTTACCTTCGTATCGCGGTTATTTTTACCATAATTCCATTTTTGACCTTGATTGATGTTACAATTTATAGAACTCTTTATCTTTGAGCAATGCATCTGGGTACATCTGTCAAGTCCGAACGTGAGAATGAAAGAGACATATTTGTGACCTTGGGATCGACGCATGATATTTCGCCTATTTCTTTTTGCAAGTTTTTTCCACTATATCTTGGTAAATTCACATATTTTCTGGTTAAATTTTGCTCCCAGACTTTACTCACCGATCCAGGAACACCCTGCTGTTGCCAACCTCCTCTTCTTGCCGCTGTAGTGGCAAAATTGCGGCTAAATTGGGTTAGAACACGACCGAGCGCCATTTTGCTTCTTCAGGTTGTTAATGCCGAAATTACCTCGCCAATAAGAAATGACATGTTAAGGAAAAATGTTAAGAAAAAATCTGGCACATGAAAAATAGTTTTATATCATCACAAAAACATTACAGAGTATTCTACAAAATATGATTAAATTAGTGTCATTTGATATAATTTGTCAAATATATATAAAAGCATCTATCTTTTGCAACAATTGTCATCTGTATTTGAGGTAAATAAGTTCCAAGCCAGAAGACACACTGTCCACCAGAGGCACACGCAAACTATTACACGCAAACTGATAGGTTCACCAAGTCGCCCTCTGGTGGAGTTTGGCCAGAAGAGAGAGTCCATGCAAACGTTTTCCTCCTGGCGGAGAGTTTGGACAATTTATGACTTGTGAGATAAAAATGGCTTGACCTTTCTTGATGCCACGACGTCGTTGCCACTGAGTCTAGATGCAGCCAGATGGCATGCGCCGTGTCAATCGTCAATGTATATATAGAATTTTTCATTTTTTTACAAGTTTGACCTCCTAATTCAACCCTTTAAAAAAATTGCTCAATTAGTGAAAAATTCAGGGAGGTATTTGGTACCCTATAGATGGTTCCCTGTAAAGGAAAACAACATTGAAATGACCCTCATATAAAAAAATCGTTGTGCAAAAAACCACTAAAATTATGAGAATTTTTCTTTTTTTTTTACAAGTTTGACATCCTAATTCAACCCTTTAAAAAAATTGCTGAATTAGTGAAAAATTCAGGGAGGTATTTGGTGCCTTATAGATGGTTCCCTGTAAAGGAAAACAACATTGAAATGACCCTCATATAAAAAAAATCGTTGTGCAAAAAACCATTAAAATTATGAGAATTTTTCATATTTTTACAAGTTTGACCTCCTAATTCAACCCCTTAAGAAATTGCTCAATTAGTGAAAAATTAGTGAAAAATTGTTTTTTTTTTTTTTTTCAAAGTCCAATTTCAACAAAAAAATTTCACCTTTAAATTGATTTGTTTGCATTGGGATTTTTTTTTTTTTTTTTTTTTTTTTTTTTTTTTTGTGGCAATATATATATCCCCTGGTAGTAATCCCTGAAAAATTGAAAAGAATTGAAGTATTGCGTCATATGTTTTTTAATTAAAATGTAACGCAAAGTCAAATTTTCGGAAAAAATTTTGAAAAATGAACCGTGAATTGTGAACTGTGAAATATCTTCCCGCACGTGATGAGACCTACTTGTAGCAGATATAGCGCTGCCTCACTGAATTGTCATGTCGCAGGTCCTTGACAACCCACCCGGTCACAGATTTACAAGGAAACGGGTAAACCCTTTGACACGGGCCTCAGCTCGTATGTGAAATTGTATCATGAATTCAATCTCGAACCCACGACCTTTGGATCACTCTGGCCAACCGCACCATGGCACGTGGCGTTTATAAATTATGTTTTCATAATGTTTTGCATTGCTTCAAAAGCGTCAATTATGAGCATGTATTGTCACTATCAAGACAGAAAAGCTGACAGCCTATAAAGTGTTAATATAATGTAATGCTAAATGTGAATGATATGAATTCCATCGTCATTTATTCTTTTTATATTTATCATGTTAAATTGCATTTTCTTTTATTTTTAATTTCTTTTTGATAGTGATGAGCATGGAAAGCAAATAGATGATACTCAGTATTTATGTAAAACTTATGAGAATTATGAAGAAAATTATGTATATATTCGGTCAAGGAATCTGAATCAGTTGATTCAGATTCTTTGACTCTTAAAATTATAAATGCTGAGCTGTCATTTCCTGTGGGACTGCCTTTCACGTTTGACATTGTTGCATTTTCATCATTCATGATCAGAAATAATTATAGGCCTACTTTTGGATGATATAAATGAATACAAATATCCTAATGGAGTTGTTAATACTTAAATAATGCAAAAAAATGGTGATAAAAATTGTCTTTTTTGGTTGTATATCGCTATTTCTCTGAACACAGAATAACACTTTTTATGTGCGTTGAGCCAGTATTCAATAGCTTATAGAGGCATGACGGCCATTATATGAGTTGTGGCGTCATGGCAACACATTGTTTTACACAAAATCCTTTGATATTGTCTTAGTTGCCGACTTCAACACATTGGAAAATTGAACATTGATATTTTAAAAAAATAAACTGACTAACATTTTATTGATGTTTCCTAACACACTGATTTCTTTTTTGCCAGAAAAAATCAGAATGATTGTTCTATTGGGGCTTACAAAAACATTCATTCAAAATGACTGCAACTAAATCCGTTAATTTCTGTCTTGATCGCTTCACAAAACAAGAAAATAAAAATGCACATTCCACATTTTATAATTTTCACATATGTTTTAAGGTCTATAATCCACAATCAGTTTGAAGCATTTGGAGAGAACTTTGTGTGGTCTCGTATATTTACGTAACTGCCTTCGGCTCCTACAGCACACAGGGCGGACAAACTCTTTTAGTGATACTAGTAATTCATATTTTATGCCATGATAATATCTAAAATATCCCCCAAAAGATTGATTATTCTTTGGATGACATTAAATATAGAAAATATAAAGACTTGATATAGGTCGCCAGCTGCAAAAACTGGTCGAACCCGTTTTAACTACCGTTATAACGGGTTCAATTTAAATAATAAAAATTTAAGACTAGCTGGTTAAGTTTACTTTTTCTGTGCTAAATTAACAAATAACATTACTTTGAACACGTTTAAGCCAAAAAAACATAAGTCTGTCCCAGTTTTTTCATTGTGGATTATAGACCTTAAAGAGTATTTCACTTTTCACTTACTTTTACTTTACATTTTTAAAGATACAGCATTTATAAATTCCTGTTGCAGTTTTTATTGTTCATTTTTATTGATTTTAAATGATGACATAATATTGTATAATATTGTCTATTTGTCAATTTATCTGAGACGGTTCATATATTGGCAGAGATAGAATTTTATTTTCTTTAATAGCCTTTTTTTTAACTGAACATCATGGTATATTTTTATAACCTGCCAATTTGGGCCCGATTAACTAAAATAATCTGGAAAGAAAAAATAACAATAAAGCACATGGTTTCCTCAGTATTTGAGGTTGTAACATAAATTTTCACTCATTTTCTCAACAATAATATGAATGTATAAATCTCTTCGTAAAATCGTTTAAATTTGTAGCAGAGTAATAAGATTTATATTCTCATAATCTGTATTGCTCTAAATGGTGGTTTTGATGAATTTAGATGGTTTTGAAATAATAAATTATGTCAAAATTTTCTCATCTTGCAGTATATGGCGTCATCGGTCACAATGGCCAAGGCGGCAACTATGATGTCCCTTTGATCTTGCGACGTTGCGCATAATAAGAATTACTCCATGGTATCAGATATGGCGACCCGGGTGTTCACCTCTGCAGTGCGTTGCTAGGGATTCTTTCACATCTGCAGTGCGTTGCTAGGGATCTGTTACCTTGGCAATTGGTTAGATTCTTTGAGATTTAAAGGAGAGAAAACGAGACTCTCCAAAAGTAAAGCACGAAACTGAAGTGCAATATGAATGTAAAAGCTACAATATGTTTCCATCGGATAATCAGGTCCATTTTAACAGCAAAAGGATTTTGATGTCAATATTTTTTAAATATTTGAACAGCCATATAATAGACATAACTTGAAAAAAATTAGAGATTTTCCACTTTTTGTCCTATAAAATGTCCAAATTGCCCAAATAAAACCCAGCCACATATAAATATTTCATCTTTGTTTTCTGTATAAATTCCCTAAATGTTTTATCCCTAGATCATAATACAGTAAAGTAAAGTGAACGGATCACACATGCACAGATAACCCTCAATACTTCCACCCAGGATTGTCAATGTTCAGGATCCACTTCATGTTTCTAAATACTTTTGATCATAATTTCTCAAAATAATTGGCTTATCAACATGTGTAATACATCAATCAAAACCTGAAAATTTTCCAGATTCAAAATTATTTTTAAAAATGTTATCACATGACCTAATTTGCATGATTTTACATAATGAATAAATACAAAAAAATTACTTTTAAAGTAAAGTAAGAAATGGTATGACATTCTGATACAACATAAAATTCTAGGTTATTTTGATATTTCAAAGAAATTAATCGGACAATTATTAAGTGCGTAAAAAGCATAGAAACTTTAGATTTTAAGTTTCTGTAAAATTAAAAAATCACATATTTTAATGAGGTATCAATATGCTAATTAAGTCATGTGACCAGACTAAAAAATACATTTTTCAGAATTGGAAACTTTTGAGCTTTCCATAGATGTGTCAAACATCCTGATTGGACATGCATTGTTAAAACTGTGATCAAAAACTCTTTTGGTCAATTTTAACAATCTCCAAAACTGAAGAGTTCACCAGCCAAAAGTGTGGAGAACTGTGCCTGTGTGGATATTTATTTGATAGGGATCTCATTGTTGAAGTCACATAATGTTTTTATCTTGAATTTTGACTATTTATCCACCAACCTGAAGCCTTCAATATTATAATGTTACATTTCATGCAGTGTCAAAACTGCGTTTCAAAGTATACCATTTTTCTTGTAAATGTAATGTAGCATAAGTTGTCTCAGTATATAATTGTAATATTTCAATATCTTTATTTCTATTTTATTTGTAAATAATTTCTGAGTTCTGAGTAAAATCTATTGTTTTTTGTTCACTTCTGCTATGGTTAGTGATCCGACCATTTGAGCACTGGGTCACAACTTCTGCAACTTACATGAACACTGATGCATATTCATGAGGTCCAGCTTCGATGTTCATGTACATTATGGCCTCGTTTTAATGTTAATTAATGCTGTACACGTATACATTGAGTCGTCTCTTGCAAACATGGACACCTGGAGCATCCACCTTTTTATCTAAGTATAATATCAGTTGTATCAAATTGCCGGTTCTCAAAGGCAAAACGTGTTTATTCAAATGAAAGAAGTACACAATTCATATAGCAAATTACAAGGATTAAAGATATATGACACAGATTTTCAATAGCAAAAATATCAATATGTGTGTTGGATGTGTTTTGCATGGCTTACAATAAACTAGAATAAGGGACATCTTTATAACCAATCCATTTACAAAGACAATTTTGTGATTTATAATAAGATACGTATACATTATGATATGAATATAAGAAATGGCAAAATAGCTCTGGAACTCCAAAAACCAAACCGGGTTTCAGCAACGCACAATTATCCTGATATGGTTTGGCACATGTACATGTTCATGCACATATTATACCGAATATTTGATTTTTCATATAAAACAAATGTAGTTACTATATATAAGGAATAAAGGAATAAAGTTGATCTCGGATATGTTCCAGAAATATCTTGTTTTTGGCAAACATAAAATGAAACGGCCCAACAAGCATTATTATTTTTATTTCAGTCAACTTATTGTTGAGGCATTCAGCAATATAATATAATCTTTATCAAGCCTCATCAACGAGCGCTTGCTTGACAACGAGATGTTTTCCTTTTGGACATTAAATATAAGGTCTCTTAAATGTAAAATACATCGAAACGTGTGACATATATTTTTTCATCAACATATCATCAACCATACATCATATTCAAAATCGACTTTAAATTAATCAAAGTTTCCAATGGAAGACATGGCAGGATTGCTAATGGTTGACAAAACCTAGATAGAACTCTCCTTGTATGGTCAGTGATCCATATTTTATTAACACACACACACACACACACACACACACACACACACACACACACACACATATATATATTTTAATAAAATACAGTGTATATATGGTGTCCACATTTGTGCTTTCTAGGTCCTGAAAATATAGCACATTTCGGTCTTTCGCTAGAGCCTGAGAGCGAAATGAATATATCGTTATTGATCTCAGCTAGAGCTTTTTATACATCTTACAAATTCCCAACTTTTTGTCAGGATATGTATGTGGAAGCACCTTACTTAGACATGTTGGATACTAAGGCATCTTCAGCTCATTTATCCTGTTGTGCACAGAACAGCAAACTATAAAATTCAACTCAGCAAAATATTAACCTAACTATAATTAAGCATGGCAAAATATATCGCATTTATCACCTTCTTCAAGACACCATATTGATACTGCCAAAAGAATACTTTGAAAATGAGATGCAGTACCATTTTGAATAAGTAACTTTAGCACCATACATTTGCATGGACATTGAGATTTGCTTTCAGACAACAGAAGTGCCACCCCCGGTCCACGTCTGTGGGAGACTTCTCTTACTGTTGGAGTTATTGTGTCTATGATGCTGAACATATCTCTTGTCATATTCATTATCATCATCACTAGACATAAGAAGAATCGTCTTTCTACCAATGGTTGGTACAATGAAATTGCTTGGGTGAATATACTGATATTGTCCTTTGTCAACTTTGGGGCATCCGTCCGTAGACAATACTACTATTTCTGAAAAATGAAAAAAGAAAAGAAAAATGATTCGTCAATTAAGAATATTCAATCTCTCTTTAAGACAAATCCTAAAATATTTTCAGAACTGGGTTCATGCTGTTGCACGATTTCTATCCTTGTCTTTAAGTCTATTTTAATTTCCCATTGTGAATTGTACATTTTGTCCTTTTACTGAAATGTAGAATAAAGAAGTCATATTGGGCAGAAATAATTAGGTTTACCTTTACAAGCATTGAGAAGAATATGGTCTACGTCAACATCGATCAGATGTTTCACAAATTTCTCGAGAACTCCACGCCATTTGTCGCTGGTGCTACCCACAATGCCTTTGGCTACATCGATGCAAACCGGGAGATACACTGGTAAAATACTGGGCTGTTCTGTTATCCATAACCTTCCTAAAAATAAAACAATTATCATAAATCATTACATGGATTCAATATACAGAATAATGTTGGTTTGTTTTGCATAGAATGATTATTAGAAAATTTAACTATTGAAATCATGGAAAAGGGGTCTTCTCGTGGTTCTTTTACCTTTTAAACAGTTCAAATAATTGTCTGAATTATCTGTTCAATAATCGAAAACCGATACAAATCCAAATCACATCACGGTAATATGGATTTTATAGTATGATAGGTATTTTAGCATTTTGCCCTAAGCCCTTTTTAGGATGATAATAATAATGAAATTGTTCTTTAGGTCTACTAATTTCAACTGAAACTTTCTTGAGCTTCATTTCTCAATAAAATAAACTTGCATGGCATGGCGTTTATCAGATTTAACATGGCAAATTTAACCATCTGATGCACACTACCTGTTGTATCAATGAAATAATCCTTTCAAATTAACCGATATCATTTCATAATTACCATGAATCATATTGAACCCAAAAAGGTAGTTTTCTTCATAGGTATCTACGTAGTGCATGTTTCCAAACTGGACGGTGCTCTGTAGTTCTGACTCCTTGATGACGGTGAAGTTCATGCCAGGCCTCTCTTCATACCTCAACATCAGCGGTGCGGTCAGCTGATTGTAAATACTTCGGTTGCCAGAACTTCTGTGATACTCTTTCAGGATCTCACCAAGTCTTTTAGCTGCTTCAGCTGGAATTCAAATAATTGGTAAATTTGGCAAACTTTACTACCTGCAATGTTCCGTCCAAATGATTATAAATGCATTTTTATATATAATCTTGTTTTTCTGCAAGGGTTTTCATACTAGTACTGCAAGGGTTTATGGTCTTAATATTCTGATTCTGAGATATTATCAGCATTTTCTTGCACGATTCTTGCTTTATGTATAATATTTTGCTGTCTATATATTTTTATTTTGGCTCTCTCTATATTTTTTCTTGGTCTCTTCTTGCTCGGAATATATTTTTTCTGAAAGATTAAGTTGTTTAATGTTATCTTACTGGATCCATCAGGCCTGACGACATGGAGTTTGACATGGTGGTTGAGTGGTATACTGATATGTCGATTCTGTGAATCTTTCAGCACAGCACGTTTCTGTTTTCTTTTTCCAAATATAAAAAATACCTGAAAGGTAATAACATTTTGCCCTGTATTAAAACGTGTACTTAAATGACCCTTGAAATCTTTTAAAAGAGAGTTATTATGAATTGGTATAAACAAACCATTCATTAATCAACATTTGTATTTTTAATCAGAGAAAAGTATATATCTTGTACTTCCTATCATTTCGTACTAATTTAAACCTAATAGGAGAAATCAAATTCATACTATAACTCTTACCTCGTCATTACCAAATGTATGAGTATCATTAGCTCCCATATAACCTTGTGTTACCCGGATGACAACTGGGAGCGAGGTCGCGTAAGTCTCGTCAAACTCTCGCACGCTTAGCTCCTGATTGGACCAATCAAACTGCGGCTCGGTGTCTGATGTCACCATGCATTTTATCAGGGATCCTGTGGTGGGCTGCAAAGGGCAAGTTATGAAGACAGCTATATACATAGAAGGAAAATATAATATACTTTTTAATTATCTTGAAATTCCCGATTTATTTGAACATACTTTGGGACGTTAATGTCTTGTGATGATTATATTGATATGTGTTTAAGATGTATGTAATACTGTAATAGTGTGATTGTAGTTCAGAGATATGGTGATTCTTTTAAACAATATTCTCATTGTTCATACCTTGGAGTAATAATGAATGGAGGCGTGACGGCCGTTATATGAGATATGGCGTCATGGTAACGCATTGTTTTACACAATGGATTCAAAATCCTTTGATCCTATCATAGTTGCCGACTTCAGAACAGTGAAAAATTGAAGATTCATATTTTAAAAAAATTAATTGGCCAAAGTTTTATTGAAGAATTATACTACATTTTGGTTTATTTTTTTAAAAGAAAAAATCAGAATAGTTGCTCTTATGAAGCTTACAATACCACCCACTCAAAATTACATCTAATAAATCTTTTCATTTCTGTTCTGGTTTCTTCAATAATAGATATTATGAAAAGAAGAAAAATGTATATTCCAAACCTTTTATTTTTTTATACATGTTTATTAAAAATTCATAATTCATGTTCATATTGCTTTTTATAAACTTTTAAAACAAAATATTGTTAATGATATAGCATTTATAAAATTCTTGTTGCAATTTTTTATTCTTATTTTTTGTTGATTTTATATGATGACATACTATGTATTAGGTCAATTTATTTATAACGGTGCATAAATTGGCAGGGCTATAAATGACATTTTCTGATAGTAATTTTTTCACTGAACAAGGTGGTATATTTTTCTAAGCTGCCAATATATGCGCCAATAATTAAAAATAAACTGGAAAAATAAAAATAACAATAAATTATGTGATTTCCTGATAATGTGAGGGTAAAACAGAAATATTAACTCATTTTCATAAATATGATATGAATTTGCAAATCTCTTCATAAAATCGTCTAAACTTGGAGCAGAGAAATTTCATTCGCGATATGTGTAGCTCTAAATCATAGATTTGTGGAGTCAAAATTGCTTTGAAATAGAATTACGTCAAAAATTTCTTATCTTGCGCCTATATGGCGTCATCATAACAATGCCCAAGGCGGCAACTATGTTGTCCCCTTTGATCCCACGACGTCGCGCCTCCATTCATAATTACTCCAAGTTCATAGTATAGAACACAACTCTCTATTACATCAGTAGCTCTCACTACCTCTGCCATTATTGCCCTGTTTTGACGTTGTTTGTAATCTGGACCACTATGTCCAGTCCTGCATGTGAGTCTCACCCACCAAAATATCTCACGATTAGAATTGACCTATTTCAGGTCATGAGCTGTCTGCAAACCAAATGATAACAAGTGTTGATTTTAAAAAATCAAGCTCGCGTAAGTTTGCAAAATCCCAATGCAAAATCTAGACTATGCAGTCCAAATATATATGGACATGTTATTAGTGTCTTGGCAAAATCCAACGAAAATCTTCTTACTCTACCACGCTCTCACAAATCACTTCTCAAACAAAAGCGACATCTGACGGTGTAAGCAGAATTATTGAGGCAAAAGATGGCCGCCATGGACCGATAATCGGGGTAAGCTCCATAGACTTACGGCTTAATCATATCAAAACCTCGAATATCTAGCCCTAAAGGCAAAACAAACGCGAGCGAAAAATAGGTTTGATATCAGCCATGTGTCTATATATAGCATTACTATATATATAAACTAAGGGCATGAAAGCTCTTGCTCCACATTTATATCAACCTGATGTTTAAAATCAGATTAAAAATACTTATGTACATCCTAAAATTTTAAGGATATGATTCATTCAAGGATAAGATAACAAAGCATTTTTTAAAAGTGAAAATTTTACCTTATGCCTTTCAAAAATATTTCTTTGATGAAGTTGAAAATTGTGGTCCAAGAGAAATAAGAAAAGACCGGTGATTCAGTGGTGGAACACCCTCTAAATAATATCATTCCCTAGGAAAGTTACAAATTTTGCGCCCCCTGTTGTTTAATTGGTCATAATATTTGCAAAGAACATTAAGGCATTGTCACACCCCACTGAGCACAGGATTAAAGTATTGTATGGGACACTATTGATTTCCATCATTCCCTCAATTGGATCACAGGCTTTTTGGATTTTTGTACAAGTGATATCAGATTTGGGCAGAAATATTAATTAAGGTAAGGCTAGATTTAATTTTGAAACACTGAATTTAAGGATTGGACGGCACAGATTAGAAATATTCACACCTCAAGTTCATAAAAGTAAAATTGATAACTTTATACATGGAATAAAAATGATCTCATCCATGGTTGTGATGTAAGCTTTCATCCCTTTAGTTGTATATGAGTAAAGAGAGAGTTGACATTGCGTTAATCACATCACACAATTTCGACACTATCTTAGCTTTTCAGATTCCCTATGTTTCAGGTCATGATCAGTTGGCTGACTGCGACGCTCACCAATAAGAAACTGCATGAGTAGTCATTTCAGTGACCAATCAGTTATCAGCCAGATTTCTACGAAATTTCATGACTTGTGGTCGATCCTGTGTGCATCATTTTATCTTTGGCGGCAGGGACTGATATGAAAGTCCTGATTTGAAGGGTAATAGAACACTAGACCAATTCTCATATTATCAATTGATGTCTAATTGAGTATTGCAGAATAATAGACTTTAATCTAGATTTTTTGGTGTCCATATTGTTGTTATTATTATTGCGGTGGGTTGTTTTAAACGCTAGCTGAATCACAGCAATTTTAAGTTTTCAAATTCATAAGTATGTCTCTGTAAAACACCAAAAATAAATAGAGTGATGGATGTCACGCCAAGAGGTGGTAAAATTCCACAAATACTAATACTAACAAAGAACGAACGAAAGTCATATGCGTGATTTGCTTTTGCAATATCCATCATATATAATTATTTTCTCATCACTAATTTCTGTACCTTCTTTTGTCCACATAGCCCTCTGTATAGGAGTTATACATTTGCTCCCATTGCAATAGGCAATAGAAGGACATATGCATGTCACACAAGGCAATGTCCACACCAAATAATGACATATTCCACCTTGATATCGAAATGTGGAAGGCTAAGTATTTGCAACTAAAATGCTCAAGGTTGGCCTCTTGGTCAACTTACTCAAAATACACACATAAATCTTGACTTGACCTCACTTGAATTCAATTGACCCGACTTCAATTGATTTGACCTCACTTTGCTTCACTTCACTTCACTTGGATTGACTTTCCTTGGCTTTATTTTATTTGACTTCACATTACTTGATATCACTTGATTTGGCCTCACTTGACTTGACATTACTTGATTTGACATCACATCACTTGACTCAACTTTAATTGACTCCACGTGATTTCATTTGAATTCACTTCACGAGACCTGACTTCACTTGATTTCACTTCACTTGGCCTCACTTAACTTTTATTCAGACGACTTGATTTGGCTTGCAGGTCTGGTAATTAGCCCAGAAGAATTCATTTCAACTTTGAAGATGCACAAGAATCGTTTCTTTAATTTCTCTATTGTAGTCGTGATAATTCATTTTACACACATTGAACAACTCATCACATTAAACGTCTTTTATCAGGATTCTATTAAAGCTATTCTTCCTGTACGATTTTGAAAAATAGATTAGAAAATAAGTAGAATAGAATGTATTAGAATTAGATTAGACTAGTTCAAAGTAGACACGTTTTTATCAATATATTTGTAAAGAATATACTTTTAGCGGTGATTTGAACGGGTTTAAAATCATATGAACGATAAATCAGAGAATCTTGAAATGACGTGTCTTCATTCAAACAAAGATGGCGATTTCAATATCTAATCGTGAATTCAAACCTCGAGTAAGTTAGCCATGAGGCCAACCTTGAGTACGTCTGAGAATGGAGTTGATTTTCTTATGTTGATATATTGACATTTACAAAACACATAAAATCAACAAAACAACTTTTCTAGTTTTTAGGTCAAAACATAATTAGCATGGTTCTTCCACTCCATCTAAATATTGATATTTTTACTACCATGCCTGTGTGAGTTAATAAATTGTTATAAATATATCATTCCTTATCATATACTGAAAAATATCGATAATTAGACACAAATTTGACTTTTTAACATCCCATTACCACCACTGAGTCTATAGCTAGATGCAGCCAGATGGCATGCGCCGTATCAATCGTCAATGTATATATATAAAGGTTGCACTTAGGGGTGTAGCTGGTACACACATATAGGTGTTGTGGCCAAAAAACAATCGTTTATGAAAGGCTTGTGGACAATTTCAGAAGTAGGAATATTTTCCTCCTCGCAATTATTGTGATGTGGAAAAAAATATTTTCAGCTGTAAATAATTAAAACCTCTTGATCATTCATGACAAAAGATGATAAACGCGAACACACAAATAATGGAATTAAATAAATAAGTACCTTTGTCCCATATCTAAATGCTATCTAATGATAAATATCTCAATCTATGAGATAAACAAGGAGCCTTTTTCTGGCATTGTGAAAATATATATTAATTAGTTAAGAATTTCATGCGATTCAAAGTATGTGACTTAACCCTAATCCTTTGCGACTCGCCGCAATGTGTGCCTCAGGTGATCAATCACAACGGTGACAAAATGAACAGATTTGGTGGAACCCATTCCTGTATTGCACAACGGAAACAAACATTTGTCATTCTTTCATGCATCTGAGGCTGATAGACCAGAGGAAGCCTCTGTGTGGTTGGCGAGGGGAGGGGGGGGGGGGCTTTGCCTTTGTAGCTGTTATTGTCTATCAGACCTCCCTTATTACAGTTATTACGCTCGTCTTTGTATCTGATACTGGGCGTTTACTGTATACTCTATTTGGTAGGTACGTGTTTCATATCACCTCCAAGTTTCATATCACCTCCAAGGAATCTACCCTGTTTCCATCACGGCAGGACAAACTCCACCAACTTGTCACTTATTTACTTAATTTGGCCTATACAGCAAAAGTAATCAGAAACTGAAAGGCAGACTTAGTTACCCATTCAGATTTAATTATTTTAGTCAGTGGTTGTTGGCACACTCGAAATTGTCAACACACGAATATATACTAAAGGCTCTCGAAGAACAACCAATCACAATAGCTCCCTGAAAATCGTTTAATAGTTATATTTATTGAAGGCTATACTGCAGGCATATGCTTATAGTCAGATTATCTAAGCTAACTATATATTATCAATATTTAAGTGCTTATGTAATATTCTTTTTGTTCACTGAAATAAATTGTGACAAAAGGCAATGGGCAGAGATAAATCATTCTCAGTCTGGAGATAATCTTTATGAAAAAAGAAAGGTTCACAAGAAAGCACAGATATTTTCTCCAGTTTAAAACATCTCTATTTTTCTGTTTTGTCTCATACTTATGGGGAATATATATTTACTGAATACTATTTTATGATTCTGGCATTTCGCGATGGTAGACAGCTTACCACCATATCAGCCAATGGATTTCAAAGACCCTTCTCTTGCAGCCTTCCGGACTTCCAAACTCAAATAATTGTTTGTCACACATGGGATGCTTATGTTTAGCGACCTTTGACCTGAGATAACCAGTGATAATAAGTCCAATATAAGTCCAGGTTGTTTAAAACAGTTTATATCTTAAGACATGTGATTGCTTGGGAGGTTGAGAACCTAAAGGTAGGGAGGCAAAGTCACCCGAGCACCTCCCAAGCAGTGATCAGGGATGAAATACTTGGTAACACTTGGCCGTGCCGGGCAAACCTGTCATTTAGTCGGGAGTTATGGGAGGACATACCTGACATGGACAAGGGTTACTACCTACAGCCTACCACCAGACCTCATTGGTGTCTGACATTGTGTCAGGCAAATTGGTCCAGTCTGGGGCAAGACTGTCTGCAGGCACAAATGGGGCTTTCCAGGGGTACTGATTAAGAGCGAAAATATAAGCTTTTTATTTGATATTTTATAATAATTCCCTTACATTCTGATTACACACTTCTGATATATTGTGCAGATGGTGGAGACCATTTTAAAAAAAACTTGCAGCTAGTTTTAACTGCTTCCCTCTTTCTCTCATATCAGTATATGAATACTACATATGTAATGCAGAGTATTTAACTGCTGGTTGTGAACCAAATCATTCCATTCCTAATGTTAAAATAAGCTGTTTGAACATTTACGAGTGATTATTGTTTGTATTTGTTATTACTTTTAAAGCATTCGTGAAATCACAGAGGTCATAGGTTATTTTACAAATATTAGGGGTATGCTTAAATGATATGTGGACATGAAACTGTCATACAAGCAAGCTATCTCACTCAAATCAACCAAAATACAGTGACCATGTGCCAAGTACTGGCTGTACTCTTTTGACAATTAAACCAGTTGGCCACATGTATACAAGCATGTGACCTCTATTGGTCTGCAAGGGTGTTAAATGGACAAACATTAATGAACAAACAGGGCTATGTAAGCTAAATCACTCCATTGACTCAATCTGCAGGTTCCCCCATGGTTAGTAAAACTTTACTTAGCAGGTGATTGCACTAGATCATGATGGGTAATAACATATGATTGCAAAGTTTGGGGTACAAACATTTATATTATGCAAGGAAAAGTGCTTGATAACACCATGTCATGAATGCTTTAAATGTTTCCAAGGATTGATAAGATAGTCTGTACAGTATTATATTTAAATCGGTAGATGTTCAGCTGTACTTTGGTCTTAACTTTTCCTCATTGACCAATATTTGTAATGTTATTTAAAATGCCAGCCTCCATGGGAACTCAGTGATAGCTATTAGATTTTTGAGAAAAAAACATAACAAAATGCAAAAGGAACTGAGCCTAATGGAAGATAGATATAATTGGTCCCTTGAAAATACATATTTACATTTAATAGTTAAAGATCTCCGGCCTGTGGTTTCAGAGGAAAAGATCAAAGATGACGGACAGAATGACAGAAAATCTCCCTTCCGTCACTGCAGAAGCTATGCTGACATAATCAGCATAGCTAAAAATAATTCAGCTGCATATCACTAGGTATTATCTTGGAGTAATAATGAATACTCCAAGGTATTATTATGGTTGCATAAACTGCTTTTATTTGACAAATAAGGGTGATTGTCCATGTTTTGTGTTGCAGTTGGTTTGGAAAGTATAGAAATTTGTGCTAATTTTTTCAGCTTCCACATATTGTCTTTTGAAAAGCATTTTATGAACAAGCAATTGTATTATTGTATTTCTGAAATTGATGATATATTCATTGATATAAATTAAGACCTAAATTAATAATTAAATAATATAATTGATTGACTGATTTGAAATGAAGGAAATGTAATACAAATTTCTTCAGAATTATATGACTATCAAATATTTTTATTCAATTCACTGAAGGTGAAAGATGCCTCCAGAAAAAAATAAATGTCAATAATGAAATATATAGTGCGTGTATAACACATGAGACTCTCACAAAATGGAATTCGTGAGATCAAGGCTGCGCACTATCCTGCTATACATAGATATTTCCTGTGAAAATATTGAAAGGACCATGGCTGCATTTGCTCTTTGCAGTTGTCTTCAATTGGCACTGGGAATGGTTGCAGTCAGCACGCAACAAGGCTTTGCAACTAATGCTTACTTCGACCCCAGCAGCTGCTTCTGGAGATTCCTGGCTGTAAATCCCATCATTGCATTTCACTGTGCAATACCGATACTGACATATATTCAATGTGGATCATATACTTTGATTCATCGTTAGCATTATATCATGGCCCAGATATAATTGAACATAATAATTTTGAATTCCAACCAAATTACAGTTGTTGGAAATCGCTGATCACTTGATGCAATTTGAGTTCAAGATCTGCTCTCATTCTTAGCTAAGCCGATATCATTAAGAATGAGAGCAGATCTTATCTGAAATTGCACCTTGTGAAAAAATAATGACGCCAAATTGCCATAGTGAATATATGTCTCCACATTAAAACGAGTATGTGTCAGTACCGGTATGGCACAGAGATCACCTACCTGTCAGATTGAGATGGGATCATGTGGATCGAAGATATGCCCGACAGCCACCAGTTCCTGCCCCAGCCTGACCACGTTGACTAGCCCCGGCCAGGACTGCAAGGCTGGATGACTGGTGGCCATCGGGCAGGGCACACCAACTCCCGGCACCCGGCATGGGGTGGTAGCGGAGCCGCTGCGGCATGCCCGGCCGTCAGACCCACCACGCCGTCACCACCTCCTCCTCAGAGGCGGCTAGGCGCGGTGTGGTATCCCGGGACTGGATAACCCCGGGGGTTACGAAGTAAGCTTAGTTGACAAAGTCTGTTTGGTCATGTGACAGCAACCACTTCCAGTCCGTCATGGCGACAGGTGGAAATGTGAGGGGTGTGCATGTCAGCTGCTCCTGGGTCCCCTGACTTTCACTGTCTCACCATCGCCTTATGTACACCACTGGTTGCTATGTTTGGACATTGACATCACAATTCAATCATTTCATTGGTCGATCTACCTTCACACTTCATACAGTGGGATATGTTTTCTTTGGCTCAACTTGATTTTTCATTCAAAAGATAGTCTTAATCACATTATTTGTTTGGGTGATCAGTTATTTGTAATAATAGGGATCTGTCTAATACTGGGTAATAGATAAACCTGTCTGTATTGCCAATCAAATATTCAGAACGGGAAAAAAATATTTGATTCCAACTGAATCAGTCTGTGTGTATATATTTCAAATGTTAAGATAACTATTTCCACGCACTAACATTTTAGGTGAGGATATTATACTGCCGAAAAAGATTTAATTCAGCTCAAGGTAAATTATACAGGTTTCATTTATAATGACCAATTACAGAATATAATACTCTAAAGTCCGATTGGGAATCTGGGTGTGAAATCGAATTGGCCAATATATTATGGCATCGGTGTTGTTGCTGTGGAGTGTGAAGATTTTCCACATGTGGTGCAATGATCAGCCACCTGGCAACGTGTCAATTATGAATACATTGTAGACGTACACATTACACACTTATCGACGTTGTGGAGGATTTATGTCTTTATGTGTTCCTAAAAACATAATGCAACATGTTTCAGCTTTTACTCAGTTTTCACATTAACATGTAATTTGCATGTATTCATATCTTACTTTCTTCATATAAAAATAGCTTTTGATAAACTATCAAGATAAACAAGATTTAACATGTGACACATTATAATCTGATTCTGTGATTTCACTATCACTTGCTGAAACTTGTCTTTTACAAAGGTGTAACATATCCACCATAGGCACATGCAAACTTTTTCTGAGAGGTTCTCTACGTCGCCCTTTGGTGGAGTTTGATCTTCGCCAACCCATCACCATCATTGTCATATCATTGACATGAGCCATCGTTGTCACAAGCAAATTAAAAGACTAGTAACCAGCAAATAAGCAGATGCATGTCTCACAATACATCTGACTATATCCCAATACATCTGACGATCAACTTAACTGATGTTCAGCCCCCTACCCCAAGGTCCATGTATGGGCCCTCACAGCATAACAAATAGTCATAAGGGATGGTAACAGTCAAATGATTAACTGAAACAATTAGCCCAGAGAGGCTCTTATCTTCATCACTTAAATAAATTCTAACCAGGAACAAAATCCTTTTATATCTTCCAATTAGAGCAGAAGCTAGCAGACCTGCAATCTGGCCAGGCTCAGATGGCAGTATCGGGGTCTAGTGCTTTTGGTGTAAGAGATGCACTGATTGGTTTATTCCGAACCAATCATCGTATATTTTCTGATCGGTAAGTCTGTGTGGAGGAAATGTACAAGGCCCGGGGGGGGGGTACTCTCATAGTCAGCGTTACCGGGGAAGCTGGGCTAAATAGGGTCCTTTTCGCTGATATTTTCCCTAAGACGGGTTAAGATATTTTATCATTTTCCCTCAAACTAGGGTACTGTTTTTCAAATTTCTTCCTAAAACAGGGATCACAATCCCCTTTTCCAAATCTCCCCTTTTCCAAATCTCCCCTTTTCCAAATCTCCCCTTTTCCAAATCTCCCCTTTTCCAAATCTCCTCCTTCTGCATCATCCCTTAATCAGGGTACCAAATTTCAGCTAGTCCTAAATCAGGGTACCAATAATGATAGAATATTTCCCTAAATCAGGCTCTGGGGTTTTCAGTTCCATCCCAGCCTCCGCGGGTTAAAATCATGAGAGTACCCCCCCCCCCCACCCCCCCCCCCCCCCCCCCCCCCCCCGGGGTACAAGGTGAAGGTATTGTAAGTTAAAATTGTGTGATAGTGGTATGGTATATAAGAATAATTGATACAATGCATTTATTACACAAAGGCTTAATAAGTGCAATATTGCATTCTCGGCGGGATGCCTTGTAGATGTAAATGTGGAATATATATATATATATATATATATATATTACTAAAGACAATAAATCAAAACAGCACCATTTCTCCAGGCGCACCCTTCCCTTTTAAAATCTTGCTTTTTACCACCTGCTCAATTATATTACCACCTTCCACAATGTCACAGCTAAATGGTAGGCCTTGGAATTAATCCAAATTTAAAATCAAAATATCATGAGCTGTCTGTAAACCAAATGATTAGAATAGATGTGATCTCAGCCATGTGTCTAAATATAGTATTACTATATATATAAACTAAGGGCATGAAAGCTATTGCACCTCATTTCTGTCAATCTGATGTATCAAATTAGATTTAAAATAGTTAGGTACATCCTAAAATTTAAAGGATATTATCCATACAATGCTAGGATAGCAAAGCATTTTTAGAAACTATAACCCTTACCTTATTCTTCCTTGAAATATTTATTTCATGGAGTTGAAATTTGTGTTCCAAGAGAAATGAGGAAAGACCGGTGGTTGGGTGGTGGAACACCCTGTAAATAATATTATTCTCTTGGAAATTTACAAATTTTGCACCCCCTGGTGTTTATTTCATATTATTTGCAATGAACTACAAGGCATTGTCACACCCTACTGAGCACAGGATTAAAATAGTATTCTGTGGGACACTTTTCATTTCTATAATTCCCTCAACTGGATCACAGGCTTTTCTGTTTTTTTACGCGTAATCCTAGATTTGGGCAGAAATATTAATCAATGCAAGGTAGGGATAATTTTTGAAACTCTGAACCTAAGGATTAGATGGCACAGAACAGAAATATCCAAACTTCAAGGTCATGAAAGTAAAATTAATAACTTTATACATGGATTAAAAATGATCTCATCCAAGGTTGTGATTTCAGCTTTCACCCCTTTAGTTGTATATGACAGAAGGGAGAATTGACATTGCATTGATCACACAATTATGGCACTGTCTTAGCTTTTCAGATTCCCTGTGCAAAATATTGTCTTTTGTTAAACGTAATAGAACTTTCCCTGATCATGGTCTCTGAAATGTGTCATGATCATGACCATGTCCCTACTCTGCATGGCGAGGTAGAGTCATAGGTATAAATCCTGGCTCTGCTATGGAGAGTACCATGTCCCCTGACGTGTTAAAATATCCAACAGCTCCTAATTGATTTAATCAGTCTACAATTCCACATGGATCAAATTGCAAAACATCTCTCATATGACACAATGGGACAAGATAGACAGAAACTTCTAAAAATAGATTTTCAGCATTTCCAGCACTTTGTGCAAATATTTGAACATCGATTCAATCTAACTTTAAAAGCAATATGTGTTATTGACACGGTCTCAATTTCCGTCTGAGTGAGTCGTGGACATGCAATAATATGAACAAAACGCCAGGTGTTTTACCGTTAAGTTCAGTGCTATACCAGGGATTACATGAGAATAAACAATTTTGCTGTCATATGAACTGAATTGAGACAAATCCAAGCTTAAATGTTTAAGGCTTACCAGGTTGAGATGTCTCGCCGCCTTTTGATCCATTTCTCACAGGTCACATGGATTTCACAAACTTCCTTGGCAATACACCATAATATACATGTAACACACCAAGCTTAAGTGTAAATCTCTTTAAATATCATTCAACAGGTATGTAACCCGTCATACTAAAATAGGGTGATGCCAAGCCACAGCACCCAGTAATCTCATCAATAACTCTATATCTATATGGTAAACGCAGGTCTTCAGTATGTTTCCATTCAGTGCAGCACACCTCTGAGAAATCCCCTCCTTACTCTGCACATGTATGTGTTCATCATACCTGTCTTATGATTCAACTGGTTGTCAGGCTGGGCTGGGTTTGTTGGCAGATGGTTATGTGGGGGGCAAGCTTTTCTGGGTCAGACATCTGTGGTGAATTGTAATAGCCCGACTGAGAAATCGTGCAAAGGGGAAAACAGGTGACGGTCACAGGTGGGTGGATTCCAAACATGGTGTCAGAGCTACTAAGATTGACACGTACATGGTTGACAAAAGTTGGTGCATTCATAATGCCAATTAGATCAGTTCGTGTGAGATCCTGTAGTATTTAAAGATAGGGTGAAAACATGAAATAAATGCACATAAATCTTTGAAATGTGATTGAAAAATTGCTGTATCAGATAAAATGCATGATTGTCTCTCAACACTCAACAAGTTCACTTCTCAAGAAGACAAACAGATCACTAATTAGGACTCATTATAAAGTCCAAATGAAGGTCAGTGATTACTTTCTGCATTGTGTTGTTAAAAAAAAGTTTCTTTTCCATGCATTTGATTAATTTATTGTTGCCCCCCCTCATTTCAGCTATGTGATATATCAGCACAAATCCCAGCCAATCAATGATCATCAACCCAACCTCCCAAGACAAGGTCATACTGTATGGACACCTAGTTCAACATCCGTTTAAGGTTTCACAATACACTGCACCAATTCCCATTTCTTGAGTGCAACATTTGTGATCCTCCAGGTGTCTCATGTGTCATGTATAATGCACACTGGGATTGATAGCTTTGCAGATGATGACGACCATTCTATATGTTGTGATGGGAATACATTATTAGCTTGGCAACAAATACACATGCAGAAAAAATATAAACAGTTATGGAGTCTTAAGAATAGAAGAGTTACGGGTATAATGAAATGATTGAAATAAAAGGACATAGCAATCAACATTAGTTACTACCATGAGCTGCAAGTCTCCAAAATTCACTGATGCAAGACAGATTTCAACACAGCAGGTGGCAGCAGTGTCTACACAAGCAGTGAGAATTCTATCTCAAGGGGATAATGTGTTAATTTATTAATTGGTTTATATATTTATTTTAAATGTTGTTTCAAGTCAATCTTGTAATTCTCTCCATGTTTTTTCAAGATATATTCATTAAAGACACAATTTTTCAAAAATATTTTTATTTTCAAATTCATTTTTCAGAGTCATTTACTCATTTCATTCATCTCTTATGTTTTCCTTTAATATACATTTCCTTCTATCGAACATAAAACAATATCATGTTATATAAATTTGATTCATGCTACCCAAATAAATTGTGAATGCATCATTTCTCTCATATGTAATATCTGTATTACATCAAATAGCATACCATATCATGTCATGTGACACACTTTAACTTGGTCATACTACAAGAATCTTAACACATTACATACAAAAAATATAATTTAAATGATGCTTCAGGGGTCTTTTTTATGATATATTTCCATAACATTGTTATATATTTTTTTATTATTAACTATTCACAAATTGAACATAGTTTTTAAACATTCATTTCTGATAGTAATTTAATTTATTGTTTAAACACCTATATTTGTTGACACTGATGTTTAACTAACGCAATCCAATCACATAGGTTGCATAGGGCTTTAGAATGCTGAGAAGTGTTAGAATAATGACACCAAAGTACGTTCCCTGGTTCTTAACCTCACTTGAATGTATTTCAATGACATTATTTGTAATTGGATACATCATAAAAAAAGTTGAAGTGTATATGTAAAGAAATATACAATTTATTTTTCATTATAGAAAAGTTCACAAAGGTGCATAAAGAGTAAGAGAGTGAGATACAGAAAACATAATAGATATCACTGAAAACTGCATATATCATATTACAAACATCATATAACACAATTAATGCTAAATACAGCTATATTTCATCTCTAAATATTCTGTATTCATCATGGGACAGTATAATATCAGATTTTCGGTCTATAGAATCAAAGTGTCCTCCCTTGATCTTCCTGGGTACAGTTTTAACTATCACTGGAAATATGAGCTCTGACTCAGCTTCACTCCCATTCTTAATGGCAGGGGATGGATAGGGGGACTAGTGTGATGAGCCCAAACTGCTCATAATTAAATGTTTCTAACATTAGCATTTCTGAAAGAACAACACAAAAGTTTGACAAGGTGTAGGTGCATGGTTGAAGACAAGGGCTGGGACAGCAGAGAACTTATCACACCTTCTACTGAGAACATCATCACTGGCTTGCAGGTCCCACAAGCGAACACCCAGGTTCCTTTGATAAACAAACTGACATTCCTGACTGGGAAACTCATTTGATGGGACCTGAATATTAAATATCATAAGGAAATCTAGTCCCAGTGTTGATAAATATAATCACAGATTTTCATTTATTCTGGGGAATCAGGATATCATATATTTATAAAGAGTAAGTATAAAACTGTCCAAATTACACCACATTCTTATTATGTCTGAATCAAAATTATTTGAAGTCATTTAAAACAATATGGAAATATTATTTCTTCATCAATGTATAGTCTCGTTCATATTGCTGTTATTTTCTATGATAGCCTGTTTCCATTCTGTTACTTCCAAAAAGAACTTCATTTAAGATTTTAGTTATATATCTGGTGTTTCTTTGGTCTCAGTATTTCCCTTTTACTTGCATTGTAGACCTGAAAGATAGGACTGGCTGTTAAAATCTGAAAATGAACACCAGGTGGCATAGTACTTGAAATCAATCCCTCATTTATTATCCACACAGTTGAGGGGGTTGTCGAATATCGATCTTGCCTTGATAAATTAGATATTTTGGTATTATATGTATATTGATCTTTTTATGAACTTATTGTATATAAAGTAATAAATCTATTATGACCTTTGCAATAATATATATTATGCCAATAATCTCAAGCTTGTCTCTTTAACCAGAATTTTTTTCTGGCCCATATCATCTACTGCTGAAGGTCATCCATTTTTGTGAGTGGATTTTCAAGCAGTGTATGCAAGATGTTCAAGACTTCCAGCTGGTAATTATATAAATAAAAATAAATTGAATCAGTTCAAAAATAAAATTGTTCACAATGAAAAAAAACAAACAAACAAGAAAACATCTATGTAAGAAAAATGTTTTTAAGAGTGGGGTGTCCTGTGATAAAGATAATATCTACCGTTGAAAATGTATCACAAGTTGTGATTTAAAAAAAAAAATTATATTTTGAACCTGTAGATGGAAGATGTTTGGAAACCAAATTTGGATTTACAAACAAATGTAAATAAATTTATAATTTGAGTCAAACATTTGTACATACTGTAACATATATATGTGAAAAAATGTCAAACAAGAATTTTAGATCATTTGTTTAATATGACCTCTATGACTATGTTTGTGTTAGGCTTCAATCATTCTCAAATATATTGTTTTATTTGGCATTCCGTGCATCAAGCCAGATCCGACACTGGCAAATATCTGGCACAAATGCAGAATTGGCTTGCAATGGTACATATTACACTTGTTTAACATAAGATATTTCAATTCTTGGTATATTTCCTTAATATTGGCACATTGTCTTTACTGAAGCACATTTTATTTTACTTTTCTTGTACTTTGTTTGAAATGTAGAATTTTCAGTTATTCCTGGCCCGAGCAAGAACATATCCATTTATCACATAATTAACTGGAATTATATCAAGTAACAAGTATCCTGGTCATCACTTGGGTTGACCCCGTGTTGGCGGCCTGTCAGGAGGATCTTCTAAGCCAAAGTCTAGCACAGTCAAACCGGCACCCTCAAAACAGGCAACCATCTTCCCATTGGGAATGAATCCCAGACCCTGCACATCCCTGCGAACTTTGTGTTCATCCGCTGAGTCATGTGGAAATGGGATACTAAACACTTTGGTTCTGGAATCTACTGACATTCCAAATATACATCCGGAGCGGGTTCCATAAATAAGAAGAAAGTCTGACCCCACTGGTACACAGGTAACTGCTGTCACATGATCATCATCGTCATCAAATAGTCCACTGTCATCATCCTCGTCTTCGTAATATTCCTCCACCAGTTGCTTCATTTGTTCCTGGATATTTATGCACAGTATTGTTTTTTGTTCCATCATATTCCAGAATGTTACATTTGGCTCAAACTTGTGAAATACACCAACAAAGTTCCCAACTAATTGGAAGTTCCTGACCTCCTCAACAGGGACTTGATACAGACACACATATCCCTCTGCAGTGGGTTGCTTGAGGTCAAATACACAAAGTCCGGTTCTGGAGTCTGAGACTCCCAACATACTGTGCTGTGGTGTTCTTTGGATGCGTAATATTGAAACACTGTGATCCACAACCCGCGCCTCCCTCACCAAACTGAAGTCAGATAAGTTCAGCACTCGGATACAGCACTCTTCCCCACCTGGAAAAAAAAATCAGATGGATTACCAAATAATTTTACTGTTAATTTAAATATCTGTAATAAGTAAACCTGCAATTAATCAGTAATTTGATGATAAACTTTAAGTATATGATATGCTTTAACAAATAAAAAACTTCATAAAATGATTTCGACATTTTGGTCAAAACTACAAAACAAACTTTATAGAATGACCTTGATATATTTGTCAAAACTACTCTTTTATTGTGATAAAGCACATTATAAATTTCTATAAAATAGATATGACTGATCACTGAAATAACCAATAAAATAAATAATGCCAACACTACATTAGCATACATGATTTCCTTAGACATTCCAATAACAAGTAGACTGCATGTAATGGCTTGTGGAAGAAGCAACTCTAGATCTTTTGAGGCTGTGTGCTCCCAAGGATGTTATAGGAGGGGTCAGGGTCTCATAATGGTAAGTTGGTTGCTCTGCTTGGTGTGAAGAAGCCACCACTAACTCAGGGTCTCATAATGGCAAGTTGGCTGCTTTACTTGGTGTGAAGAAGCCACCGCTAACTCAGGGTCTCATAATGGCAAGTTGGTTGCTCTGCTTGGTGTGAAGAAGCCACCACTAACTAAGAGTCTCATAATGGCAAGTTGGCTGCTCTGCTTGGTGTGAAGAAGCCACCACTAACTAAGAGTCTCATAATGGCAAGTTGGCTGCTCTGCTTGGTGTAAAGAAGCCACCACTAACTCAGGGTCTCATAATGGCAGGTTGGCTGTTTAACTTGGTGTGAAGAAGCCACCACTAACTCAGGGTCTCATAATGGCAGGTTGGCTGTTTTACTTGGTGTGAAGAAGCCACCACTAACTCAGAGTCTCATAATGGCAGGTTGGCTGTTTTACTTGGTGTGAAGAAGCCACCACTAACTCAGGGTCTCATAATGGCAGGTTGGCTGTTTTACTTGGTGTGAAGAAGCCACCACTAACTCAGGGTCTCATAATGGCAGGTTGGCTGCTTTACTTGGTGTGAAGAAGCCACCACTAACTCAGGGTCTCATAATGGCAAGTTGGTTGCTCTGCTTGGTGTGAAGAAGCCACCACTAACTCAGGGTCTCATAATGACAAGTTGGCTGCTTTACTCGGTGTGATGAAGCCACCACTAACTCAGGATCTGGTAATCCAGTCTTGAATGTCACTTCTTATTCCAACAAAGGTGTCACATGCCATAATGTTTGGTATATATATCAGAGCATACTGTGTATCAAGCAACATAATCTTACCAACTATACAACAGTGAACTTCTAGATCGTGATCCAGTGACTTGCAACTTCTCAAAGATATAAGACTTGTGTTCAGTTTGGATCTTGTGAAGATGGACCGGGTTGTTGAGCAGATTCTTCAGGAGATGGGTGATGATGGACAGCTTGACCATATGCTGAACTGGCTTGACCACCAGGAGGTGCTGGATGCAGTATCTCAAGACTCCCTTCTGTCTCCAGATCAGTTTGGCTCTGGCCGTGGACGTCTTGAGAGTAACACATCTACTATTCACACCCCTGCCTCATCAGGGGGCAGCACACAGGAGGATAATGTGTTCATCTTCCCAGATCAACTGTCCTCAGCCAAATCCAGCCCACACATGTACCCTCGTATGCAGTCAGGGCAGCTATCAAACCTGCCGTCCTCTGCTGAATCCAGCCCACACATGTACCCTTGTATGCAGTCAGGGCAGCTATCAGACCTGCCGTCCTCTGCTGAATCCAGCCCACACATGTACCCTTGTATGCAGTCAGGGCAGCACTCAGACCTGCCGTCCTCTGCTGAATCCAGCCCACACATGTACCCTTGTATGCAGTCAGGGCAGCTATCAAACCTGCCGTCCTCTGCTGGATCCAGCCCACACATGTACCCTTGTATGCAGTCAGGGAAGCACTCAGACCTCTCCTCTCCCACATCCAGCCCTCAAGTGGTGCCTTCCAGCCCAGCGAGATACTTTGTGTTCCCACCTCCACATCATCTCCTGCCCACTCAGCCATCAACAGCTGTCTTCCACTACCAAGGTAAGGCCTATATATATATGTAGTCCATTTTCATATTTTACTTACTATTCAAATAATAAGAGGGGGTATACACATTTAAGATGTTTATGATAATCTGATGCACTTTGTTTCTGCAGGAAGAGTGAGTGCCTCCAGCCGGGTCAGTGGGTCCAGTAGTGTGTGGTCTGCTGAGTGTCATGTGACCTCTGATTTCACCCTCCAGCCACCACCTAGAGGGCGCCTTCAGCACCATACCACACCACAGCCAGTGTCTACCCAGAAGCCCATCTCTGATGCTCCTAAATCCTCTTGGCTGACAAATGCCCTTGCCAACACGCCGGTATGGAGTGACCTCCCTCAAGAAATGAAGAGCCAGATGAGCTTAACACCCACATGGAGTGACCTCCCAGCACGACCCAAGCAGCTGATGTCCCCTTCCTCCAGTGTCTACCCTGAGTGGTTCACTAACTCAATGGCCAAGACACCTGTCTGGAGTAACCTCCCTCATTCAGACCAGAACCAGATGACACAGACACCAACTTGGTGTGACCTCCCCGCAAGAGCTAGCCTTTTACAGTCTCCATCTATCCGTGGCCAGCAGGACTGGCTGACCAATGCAGTGGCCAAGACTCCTGTGTGGAGTGACCTCCCGGAGTCTGCTATAGATCAGATGAGTGACACTCCGACCTGGAGTGACATCCCAGCAAGACCAAGTCTTCTGAAGTCACCAACGGTCAAAGACCAGCAGATTTCCCTGTCTTGGGGCCACAATGACCTCACACCAGCCCTCAGCCCAAGTGACCTGGCACCAGCCCCCAGCCCAAGTGACCTTACACAGACTGCAACAGCGGCAAGTCAAACCACAGCATTGTCTCAACTGGATTCTCTCACCCAGGCCTTCATGCAGTCACCTTATTGCAACCACAAGAGGGCACAACATCTCTCTAATAGACTAGGACTTCACACAGAAAATGTTGAAGTGAGTTTAATGCATTCTCTTTAAATGCCAATTTGTGATGAGATTTATAAAGATTAACATTTTTCAAAAAAACATTCTGTATTTTTTTGTTTCATGTTGAATTTCTTTGTTGTTTCAGCGTTGGTTCCGAAATGCTCGCAGACGACAAAGGCGTAATCTCCGTCCCAGAAGTTAGGTCACCTGACAATTTGCCGAAAGGACCTCACAATTATAACGTTTCTCAGTGACATATTTGTTCAAAAATGTTACCGTAAAGGCTAACCTCCTAAGTTATGGGTAATTGCAACAAATAAGGTCAAATGGTATAATCATTTCAGGTGCAATTCAGACTCAGATAGAGCTTATGATTTATAAATATATTCTATGCAAATATAAGCAATCGTTCTTGTAAATAGCTGTAGATAAACTGCTGTAGATAAATCTCATCCATACGTCAGTAAACATATGTTACAAAGAAACCACTGTATATATCACCAAGAACTGAATAAAATATGTATTATAATTATCTACCTGTTTTATTTTATATATTTATATTATTAAAAGCTGTAATGTAAATGCCAGATGGCCCAACAGTCCTTGACCTTGACATAACCATCTCCAGTTCTAGTGAATATATTTCATCTGCCTTGGTCCTAAAATTTACTTTAAAAGTTAGCTGGAATACAAAGAACCTTTATGAGGACTTACCCTTTTCAGGTTGGTCATTTCCTGCAGCTGTCCAGGATGACTTCCATGCCTGACCAGCTACAATGCCAACAATTTCAAAACTAATTAATGCATTACTGTCTTCATTCTTAAAATAAATTAATCTCTCTCTTTGTGTGGAAATAAAGTGTTTTAGCTTACTTTTAAAGAGAATGTACTGCTGAGTGAGTGGGTTGTATCATGAAATTAATTGTTTAACTATTACCATTTTTCCAAATTCATTTACAATAGTTAAATCCTTCAAACTATATCAGCCATACAATAAAACAAAGCTTCACATATATTCAGTATATAGATAAACCAACAGTATACTGTTACTTTTATCTAATATAATAGTGTTATAAATCTTACCTAGTACAAGTAGGCCAAGTTCCAGCTCTGCCACCATTGGTGCTCTCCTTGTTATACTGTGCATTCTGACATCATCAGTTTTACCCTTTATGACATCATCAAACTTGTGAACATAAATATGTGTTTTTCCTTCGTATTCCTAAGAAAAACAAAAACAAATTAATCACAGGCAATTAGTCCAAAATTGTGAAGTAGTGATGAACAAAATAATATCGAACTCTCAATGAATTAAGAAAGAAATGAGTTACCTTGATATATACAACATGTTTGGCTGAGGCAGTGATGTCATAGCACGTGCTGCCACCTACTGGGCATTTATTACCTTCATCGCCCTCAACTTTTGCTTCCTCTCCAAGTGTGCACACTGGCTCAACCTTCTCTGCTCTTATTCTAAACACAGAAAATTATCATCTCAAATTACTGCAGTTAATTGGGAGAAAATATTAGCAATTTCCTAAATCTGATTTTATTAAATCGCATTAATTTCCTTTTCTGTTTTTGAAATGCGACTTCCTTAAAATAACATGAAACATAAATTAATTAAATTTTACTGTGACACAACAGTGCTAAAATGATAAAATTTTCTTACTTGAACACATGACACCCAAACTGATTAGTTCCAACAAATACATAACTGTCATAGGTTGCCATGGACACTATTCTCTTTTCCAAAGGAAGGACAAGCCGCTTGTACATGGCTCCTTGAAGATTCCGCATCACAACACTCTCATTGGTGAGACCAACCTCCTCTGTGGCAGCCATCTTGTCTGCAATGAGAAGGGATACTCCAGTTTTTGTACTGTCAGATTAATCTATGATAACAACTAAGCCAAACATATATTGTAAAACCCCAGGAAATCTGCACACTTACATCCAAGTTTTCAATTTTATTCCACAGGCTCTAGTATATATATATATCAAGTATTTAATAGTATTTGTACTATTCCCTTGAGAAATGCCACTGAAGGTTAAAATGATTTTATGGACATCAATTAAACTATTGCCTTTCATGCAGTTTTTTTAATCACATGAAACAGCACCTAATCTGAACCAAACCAACCAGAGGCCAATATTTAGACCTGGTAAGACTATGTATGCTGAATCAGTGCAAATGTGCCAAATTTGTGATTTCATGTAAAATTCCTGAGGCCAAGCTAAATGTCATGCTAGTCTATTTGGCATAAGCTTCAGATTTAGCATGGATTCCAAGGTGAACTCTGGGGCATAGTTTTGAAGATCATGTTAAATTGATATAAAGAAAATGGCCTAGCATATGCATGGAATGTCATATTTACAGCATTTTCAACAAACTCGAGGCAAAATTTAGGAAAACCCTATCAGAGCCTCAAAGCTGTGCAAAAACTTGTCAGGGCCTCAGAGACATTGCTTAATGAAGAAGAGACATCTTAATATCGGCTCAGACAAAGCATTTAGATCATACTCCAATAAGTATGTGCCAAATTTTTGGATCATGCTAAATTATATTTTGCACAAACTCGTTCTAAATATTGGGCACTGAGATTACAAAGACTTCATACTACCCACTTTTTTATGTCACAGGTAGTTAATCCCAAAGGGACTTGGCTATCTAAATTTTGTTGATTGGCTGAACTAACCATTTTTTTCTGGACTAGTGTTTCAACATACTAAATTAATAAAATTGATAACCATGGTTATTCAATATGCTTAATGAAGTGCTGGGGTCAAAAGTTCATGATCCAGTCAGTCTGACGTCATTATCATGATTACATTGTAACAAGTTGCAGCCCTTTAGAATGTTACAAATGACGTCATCAAGCCAGAACAATGGGGATGTCAACGTCCTTTCTGTCCGTTGCCGGTGGTGGACATTGCCATCCTTCTGTCCGTTAGGGGTTAAAGAGGAAAATGACTTACCTAAAAACTGCAAATTCCTTCATTCTGAAGTACTTCTATTGTAATTCTTAAACTCTTGTAACTCTTAAAAAGTTAACACAGGCCACATTAATGCATATTATGTTGATGCATATTCTCTTGATGCATATTCTCTTGATGCATATTCTCTTGATGTATATTTCTTTTAATGTGGGAGAATAGTAATTGGTGTGTGCTATTAATGCAAATAATTCAAACTTGCTCAATTGATGCATATATCCCTTTGGGGGAGGGGAAATAAATTGTTGTTTGCTGATAAGGCAAATAACTGTAAAATTTGTTCAATTGATGTATACCTCCCAGGTAAGATTGGTGTATGTTGATAACACAGATTCTCCCATCCCAAATTCTTTTACATACCAAATTCTTGTATATGTATTTCTTAAAATTCACATAATGGGCCACAGTATATTTTGTGCTTAAATGTGTAAGAAATGCAGTCAAGATTGAATTCAATCTTATGTTAAGTGGTCACTAACTGCAGGCACCCACCAAAAATTATGCCCCTTCAATGTCAAAATCAAATGATAGACCCAAGGATATAAAGGTTTGGTTGAACCATGGATTGCCAAGTCAAACATTAAAATTGTCGCTTTAAAATGAACAAATAAACACGCTGTATAAAGAGAGACACGTCAGGTGTACATACCACATCATTGAATGAATGAATGAATGATTGCTTAGAGGCACATCAACCACTAAGGTTATTTAGTGCCTAAAAATGGTAAAAATGAATGAATGAATGGTTTCACATTAACACAATAAAGTGCCAAAACAGTAAAAATAGGAACGTAATATTGACTAGAAACAAAATGTAAATGTTAATACAATATGTAGATAACACAAGAATTTATCAACTGTGAACAGCATTTATATAATATCAATCAAATATAATAAATATGGATGATTTGTTTAAAAGACTTTATCAGTATGATGTTTTGCAGTTCTTGATAAATAAGTCAATGACATAAATAAACAAAAGCTCTGCCCTTAAAACTGATTATAAAGTCCTATGTGAGTTAAAAACGATACTATCACAGAAGTATCTACAGTATCAAATAACGTATGTAAATCTTGTACATTAAAATATTGAGTTCGTATAATATCAAAATCGATACACTCAATTAAAATATGTTTAATAGTCAAAGCCCTTTGACAACCAATACATTCCGGTTGATCTTCACCTTTAAGCAGATAACAGTGCGTCAAATGACTATGACCTATTCTTATACGGGTTAAAACTGACTCTTCTCTACGGTTAATTCTAATAGCACCTTTAGTTTTGCCTAGAATGGGCTTAATTTCATGTAATTTATTAAAAATAGCTTCGTTCCAGCGTAATTGCCATTTAGAACGTAAAAAAACAGTAATATATTTCTTAAATTCTGTATAAGGTATTAGCATATTTATTGGCCGCTTATCCAATGCTGCCTTGGCAGCTTGGTCCGCAGCCTCATTTCCAAGGATTCCAATATGACTGGGAATCCAGTAAAAACGAATCTCTTTATTTTCCTCAGTACAGAGTTTATGATACCGTTCAAGGATATTTAAAATAAATGGATTTTTCCAATCCTTGGCTTTCAATGCTTGTAAACAAGACAACGAATCAGAAAATATTAAAAATTTCCGATGTGGAGACGTCTCCACATGATCTAAAGCTAGGTATAAAGCATGAAGTTCTGCAGAATAAATAGATGATTTATTTGGCAGACGTTCTGAATAAATATGATTGCCCTTAACAGCAGCTGCAGCAGCCTTGTCATCATCAAACGATCCATCAGTGTATATACACTGATATCCAGTGAAGATAGATTTTATTTCATTATATCTATTTATATACAGGGATGGATCGGTTGAGTATTTCTTTAATTCCGTCATGGCTAAATTAATATTTAAAGTTTCATAGGTCCATGGAGGTGTTTCTGGATATTGAAATTTAGCTACGTGATTCGGATTTAAATTTAAAGATTGTAAAGATTCTTTAATGCGAATGCCAAAAGTCGGTATTGTATTTGGTTTATTTTCAAAAAGATCAACATAATTTGGATTGAATATAGCGTCATGTGCAGGATTGTCTGGGCAAGCAGCAATTTTTGCAGCATACTGCAGGGCAAGCTTTTCTCTTCTTAAATCAAGAGGCAGTTCATCTGCCTCAACTGCCAAGCTATCTGCAGGCGAGGTACGAAATGCACCAAGGCATAGTCTTAACCCTTGATTTTGTACAGGATCAAGCATTTTAATATATGATGGACGTGCTGATCCATATACCATACACCCATAATCAAGTTTGGAACGTACCAGTGCTCTATATAATTGTAATAAAATATTACGGTCCCCTCCCCAATCAGTATGGGCGAGAACCCGTAATAAATCTAATGCCTTCTGGCATTTCTTTTTTACATATTTAATATGAGGGATAAAAGATAGTTTTCTATCAAATATAAGTCCAAGAAACTTGGTTTCTTCGACAACAGGGATTCGAGTTTGGCCAAGGTGTAGATCAGGATCTGGGTGAGCCTTCCACTTTTTACAAAAGTGCATACATACTGTCTTTTTCAAAGAAAACTTAAATCCATTGTTATCAGCCCATTGTTGTAATCTATTTAGGTGTTGTTGGAGCTGCCGTTCTATTGTATGCATGCTTGTTGACCTGTAGCTTAAGTTGAAATCATCAACAAAAAGTGAGCAATCTGCTCCAGGCCTCATACAATCAACAATGCTGTTAATTTTAATAATAAAAAGGGTGACTGATAATATACTACCCTGTGGAACACCCATTTCCTGATCAAAAACATCAGAAAGTGATGCACCCACTCGAACTTTAAAATGTCTGTTTGATAGAAAATTTTGAATAAAAAGGGGTAAACGACCCCTTAATCCCATATCATATAAATCGCTTATTATCCCATATTTCCATGTGGTGTCATATGCCTTTTCTAAATCAAAGAAAATACTCACCACATGCTCACCTTTTATAAAACCCTCTCTTATAAATGTCTCTAAACGTACCAGGTGGTCAATGGTACTTCGAGTTTTTCTAAAGCCACTTTGTGCAACAGAAATATAAGCTGCAGTTTCCAAAAACCAAACTAAACGCTCGATAATCATTCGTTCCATTGATTTACAAATACAACTTGTTAAAGCAATGGGACGATAATTATTTGAATCTGATGAATCTTTGCCAGGTTTGGGAATGGGAATGATAGTGGCTTCCCTCCATGAAGGAGGAAAATCACCGCTTTCCCAAATTGTATTAAAAATATCTAAAAGATGCCCAAGTGATTGGTCAGGGAGATGTTTAAGGATTTGGTAGTGAATTTGATCAGGTCCAGGAGCAGTATCATGAGATTTATCCAAAGCAAGTTTCAAATCTTCTATTGTAAATGATTTATTATATACTTCCAAGTTATGGGATATAAAATTTAGTTGGTTTCTTTCTTTTCTAGTTTTTATTTGTTGAAATTTGGCAGAATAATTATTGGATGAGGAATTTTTGGAAATGGTTTGACCTATTGTGTTACCTATTTCGGTGGGATTTGTAATTAATTGGCCATTATGATTTAGATGTTTGATCCTTGCTCCACCTCCCTTCCCAGTAATTTTACGCACCATATCCCAGCATTTCTTAATTGGTGAACGTGTATTTAATTTAGAAACATAATCTTTCCAGCTTTTTCTTTTGCTTATTTTAATAATGTAACGGGCTTTAGCTCTCTTTATACGAAACTGGTGCAAATTATATTGAGTTGGCTGTCGATTAAATTTTTTCAGAGCTTTTTTGCGCTCCTTGACAGCTTTTTTGCACTCATCATTAAACCAGGGTTTTTCTTTAATTTTGGAATTTGACTTTGATTTGGGAATACACCCATCAGCAATATCATACAATGTGTCTGTAAAAACTTGAAGAGGATCATCTACATTTATAAAAATTTCTGGAGTTATTCTGTTAAAACAGGATGTTTGAAATTTTGCCCAATCGGCTTTATGAAACTTCCACTTGGGGATTCGTTCGTCTGGTGGAGGAAAATGGTTATTTAGAATAATGGGGTAATGATCACTACCCCATTGATCTTCCTCTACTTCCCAGGAATAATCTAAAAATAAATTTGGAGTGCACATGGAGAGATCTATTGATGTTAAAGAGCCTGTAGCAGGATGTAAATATGTCGGGGAATCGTCATTCCAAAGACACAAACTATTATTATTTAAAAAATCTTCTATTATACGCCCTTTGGCATCTGTATTATTTCTGCCACCCCAAAGATAGTTGTGAGCATTAAAGTCACCAACTAACATATATGGCTGTGGCAGCTGGGTTATCAAATTATTTAAATCTGTAATATTAACTGGCTCACTAGGTGGTAAATATATTGAACATATAGTTAATGTATTGTGCAGGGTAACCCTAACAGCAGAAGCCTGTAGATGAGTGTTTAATGTTACTTTACTTTGGGGGATACAGGATTTAACAAAAATAGAAACTCCGCCATGTGCTCGGTCCATAATATCAATTGAACCGACTTTATTATAAATCACATATCCCTTAAATGTTGTGGAATTATCTTTGAATTTAGTTTCTTGTAAACAAATTACCGATGCATTATATTTTTGGGCTAATAACTCCAGTTCTGGCCTGTTTGCATCAAATCCTCTACAATTCCATTGTATGATATTGCCGATAGCCATTTTAAGAATAATGAGAAAAAATATATGATTCAGCATAATCACTTATTAAGTTTACGATTATGCTTTGAGTGCACAGGAGTAAAATTCACATCTGAAGGATCACCTGTGTCCATCCTTTCCAAGGATTTACTTCTATTTATCTTACTTTTTACTTGATCTTTGCTTTCTTTTTTGTCTGATTTATGTATTGGTCTATTATTATTGATACTTTTATTATTGGATGATGTTGAGGGAGTTTGTGAAGAGGGTTTAGTGGATGTTGCTGTTGGTTGAGGTATTACTGGGATAGTGGATGTCGTGGTCTGAGTAGATGTAGCTGAAGATTTTGAGGTTTTTGTGAAAAAGGAATAATTTTTGTCATCGATTGGCCATGTAATTTCGGTTTGAATGGCTATTGATTTTGTTTCTTTAGTTTTTACAGAGCTGGCATAAGATGCCTTTGATGTGTTATAACTTTCTACCCGCTTCCGTGCCTCTGGAAAAGATATATTTTCAGTGTGTCGTATTCGCTGAATTTCCTTCTCTTTTAAAAAGGAAGGACAATTCCGCGAATACGATGGATGATTGCCTTGGCAATTGACACATTTTATTATATTTGAAGAACAATCGTCTCCACTGTGCTGAGCGGTACATTTTGGACATGTTTCATTACCTTTACATCGATCAGATCCATGTCCATACCTCTGACACTTGAAGCAGCGCAGAGGGTTTGGAATAAATACATCAACTCTAACGTTCAAATATCCAACTTTAATAGATGTTGGAAGCTGCGCTGCTTCAAATGTCAGAATAAACGTATTGATTGGAATTTTGACACCGTCCTTTTTTATAAATATCCGCTTGCATTGAACAACATCCTGGTCTTTGAGCTCATCCACTATCTCCTCCTCAGAAACTCCCACTAAATCTGGGCATCTGATTACTCCTTTTTTATTGTTGAGAGTTTTGTGAGCTGTTATAATAACAGGAACTGTGGCCAACATTCGGCATCGTAGTAGATTGTCCGCATGGCTTTTCCGCTCAACCTCAATCAATAATTTATTTCCCATCTTTTTAACGGTTTTTGGTACCCCGGCAATGCCTTGTATCCCCTTTGCAATTGCAAAGGGGGACATTTTTGCCAGGGTATGTTCAGCATCAGAACTTTCCGCAATTAAAAATCTAGGCCATTTTTCTATTTTGTTTGAATCATCGTCGCTGTCTATGTCATTCCTTGGTCGTTTTTGTTTGTTTTGCGCCATGTGTGTTTTTTTATATTTCATCAGTTAGGTCCCCTACCCACCACGGAGCCCAACAAGGGGACGCCTTTCTGGGCCGGTTACTCCAAGCCCTGACGCCGTGAGGATACCCAACATGACATACTCTAAGAATAAAAACTCCACCCTTTCGGATTTTATTTATATCCCTCGATTGACCCAATCAGCAGTAATCTCCTTTCAGCAAATATTTATCAAAAATTTTAAAATTATTCCTAAATTTCAAACACTGAAATTATCATTAATAAAAATCAAATAGCCAGAATATATTAAAGGAAATATACCACAAGCCGGTTAAATCAGATCCAGGCCTAATCTGATCTGCCTGTCTGGTGAACATTTGGATCCAAGACAGGCGTGTTGCAACTGGACCGGTATTACTGCCAAACCAGCCCAGTGCTCAGCCCGTCAGGATTCCATATCCTCCCCGACACAGGTCGCATCCCACGGCAAACAGGACGCCCCTTTAGTCGCCTTTTACGACATGCTGGGGGGCAGTGGGGCTATTCTTTAATCCCCGCACCCACAGGGGAGACCACATCATTGATCTGAGCAATAAGTCTGTATGTGTTCTGACAGATTCACATATGCCCAACAAAGTGTCTTCGAATAACAGTTACATTTCTATTGCAATCTGTATCAATACATTGCACTGGCACTGGCACACATGACATATATACAATAGTTTATTGGTGTGCGTGGCTAAAAAGGTCAGTTCCTTTGTCAATTCACCATATTTTGACACATAATAATGAATATTTTATTTGACTCGTGCCCCTATTAGGACTTACTAATTATCAAGGACACCAGCAATTAAATATAATGAAACAATATACCAAATCTCTTATTTACTTTTACTTCCATTTACTTTCTGGATCAAGATAAAAAAGATCAACATCAATATATAAAAAGATTTGATGGCTATTTAATGTAGTAAATCTTAAAGGACTAGCTTATTACCGGTATATTTTGGTGATTGTAAGCCTTTTTGCCTTTACTGGTCTCCCGGCAGATTAATACTGCCATGATTTCAAACTTTGGTTATTGATATGCCCAAAAAGGTACTGGGGTCAAATGTTTATGGTCCAAGTGGCTTAACGTTATAACATTTGTGGCTATTTGTAGCATTAGAAAATGTAATAGAATGTCATGAACCTTGGGAATATTTATGACTTTTGGATCTGCTGCTGGTGGATGACATCCCTCCAGTCCTTTTATGGGTTGAATAAAGTGCCGATGTAAAGTGCATTAATGTTATTGGAAAAACATCTTACAGCAAGCTTCTACAATTTGCTGTGAGGAACTTAGAACAGGAAGTGCTATTATCACAATCTTCTTTGATGAGGAGTGAAGTCCAGTATCATTTTTGCTCGTGTTTGTTTTGACTTTAGGTCTGAATGTTCAAGGTTTTGAAATGCTTAAACTGGAAGTCTTTGGAGCATAACCCGATTATCGGTCAATGGCGGCCATGTTTTTAGCACATTTGTTCTGCTTACACCGTTAGATAGTGCTCTTGTTTCAGAAGTGATTTGTGAGTGCATAGTAGAGAAAGAAAATATTCCTTGGATTTTGCATTGGCATTTTGCATTGGCATTTTGCAAACTTACACGAACTTGATTTTTTATAATCAACACTTGTTACTCAACTATCCAAATATTGCCACCCTTGTTTTCCATTTACTACATATTAAGGATATACCAATTCAAAATTGATAATAACACAGTGAATTTGCTTTTAAAATACCAACTGATATCAGCAACCCTACCTGTAAAGCAATGCTAATCCATAATTGCATCCCCAAGTTGACACAATCCCATAAAATATACATGGAGATGAGCTTCTGACCAATAATTGCTGTCAATCATCTATCCTAGCATTCAAACTTAATCTGCCACTGGCACATAATTTGGTCTTTACTTGAACAGTGCATTTGTAATGTTTCCCTTTTGAATTTAAAATCAACATATTATCAGAAATGATGTTATTGTGTGGTTTAACAGTTGTAAACAGTTGTCATCATACCAATGCATTATATTTAGACATTAACTGCAAATGAGGGGTAGGACATTAACATCCAAAACTGATAATAAACAGTGCCTCTTTGGGCATCTTAAGTAACCATGATTATAGATTATGGCAATTTAGCCTCCAGACAGAATAGTCACAGAAAAAGGTTGGTTAGTCCTGACAATCAATTAAATTTGAGTAGGCCTGTATGGGTTCAATATTGTGGGCCTCAAACAGTATCTTGTAAGATTGGAATAAACTTACCAATTCTAATTGGAAGGCCAATCAATGTACTCTACATGGTATGGTACAAAGTAAGACTAAGCTAAACCTTTCAACATGTTATAGTAAGCAGTAAGATCAAGCTGAACTTCTCCACATGGTATGGTATGCGGTAAGACTAAGCTAAACTTCTTAACATGGTATGGTCTGCAGTAAGACCAAGCTAAATTCCTCAACATGGTATGGTACACAGTAAGACTAAGCTAAACTTCTCCACATGTTATGGTGGGTAGTAAGACCAAGCTCAACTTCTTAACATGGTATGGTCTGCAGTAAGACCAAGCTAAATTCCTCAACATGGTATGGTACACAGTAAGACTAAGCTAAATTTCTTCACATGTCATGGTAGGTAGTAAGACCAAGCTAAACTCCTAAACATGGTATGGTACACAGCAAGACCAAGCTAAACTTCTCAACATGGTATGGTCTGCAGTAACACCAAGCTAAATTTCTTAACATGGTATGGTCTGCAGTAAAACCAAGCTTAACTTCTCAACATTATATGGTAAGCAGTAAAGTTAGTGCTACATGACAAACTGCACATAAAGTTCAGAATGAGACTACATCATGATACAATTCAGCTCAGCAGCATGTCTGGGTTTACAGTATCCAATGATATAATAATTTTGACATTTTTATGAACAATTTACTACATGTCTGTTTAAATAATTTTAACAGCACATTATTTCTTTTTCAAATAAATCTTTCGTGTTCATGCTACCAATGCAAAGTTCTGGCATCCAAACTGAAAGGGATTGTCCCTGGTTTGTGGGCAGCAAACCTTACTTACAATGTGAAATACATATACCGTATTTACTCGTGTATAAGTCGACTCGTGTATAAGTCGACCCCCCAAAATTGAGGTTATTTTTCTTGAAAAAAAACAATTTCCGAATATAAGTCGAGTTGGTTTTTCTTGACATATCGGCTCTGCTACCATTCAAGCTTCAGCTGAAGCTTGGCGGTCATTTTAAAAGTGAAACTTAAATATGCTTACGATATAAGATCTTAGCAGTCTTATACACGAGTAAATTCGGTAAAACGTAAATACGATGTTCATATTTTCGAAATAACGAATATCAAATGTAGCTGATCGATTTTAATTGCGTTTTAAATGATAAATAAAGGTATTTACCCAATATTATCACAAATTGTTCGAGAACAGAACAAAACCATCAATCCATTTAAAACGCAATTAAAATCGACCCACGTGTGAAAGCATTTCTGTCCAAGCGGGAAGACACGACTCAAAGCAGTGGAAACAATGATGAAATGCAAAACTGTGAACGCTGATAATTGGAATCAGTGAGAACAAAGTCAAAACAAAGCGTTTCGAAATAATATTGGGTAAATACCTTTAAATGATAAATAATTTTAATAGAAGTAAAAGTAAAACGTAAATACGATGTCCGTGAAGTAGCGGATCGATTGACCACGTGACTCACAAGTCATGTGATCATTGACTTTGCAGATTTGCAGGAGAATTGCGTTTTAAATGATAAATAAAAGCATATACCCAATATAAACACAAAATACGCTTTGCAGGTCGAGAACAGAACAAAACCATCCATCAATTTAACATGCATTACGCAATACTAGCGTGAAAGCAAATATCGGACAGGCGGACGACTGTCTACACGTGGTTGAATATTTCTTCCCTGTGTCTTCCCTGTTGACAGAAATGCTTTCACACGTGGATCGATTTCAATTGCGTTTTAAATGATAAATAAAGGTATTTACCCAATATTATTGGTCTGTTATTACGAAATGCTTTGTTTTGACTTTGTTCTCACTGATTTCAATTATCAGCGTTCACAATCGTTTTCGTGCTAAAATCAAGAGCTTCTTCCCGTCACTTCCGCCTTTCAGCGACCACGTGTTGCGTTCAGTCGTGTCTTCCCTTCTTGCCAAATGCCTACACACGTGGATCGATTTTAATTGCGTTTTAAATGATAAATAAAAGTATATACCCAATATTAACACAAAATATGCCTTGCAGGTCGAGAATAGAACAAAACCATTCATCCATTTAAATGCATTACGCAATACGAGGTCGTCATTTTAAAAAGCGGGAGTGACGGGGACAAGCTCTTATTTTTGGCGCGAAAACAAATGGAGTGTATCAACTCGCATTGAAAAAATTAATATATTGCGCAACGATGGATCCCTGGCTTCTCTTCGTGTTGCCGCACATCAAATTTACCGTGTTCCGCACATCGAATTTACGTTGAAATAACAGAAATGCTTTCACACGTGGATCGATGTAATTGCGTTTTAAATGATATATAAAGGTATTTACTTAATATTATCACAATTACGCTTCTTAGGTCGAGAATAACAAAGCGTTTTCATTATTTTTACATTAAAACGCAATTAAAATCGATCCACGTGTGAAAGCATTTCTGTCAAAAAGGGAAGACACGAATCAAAGCAGTGGAGACAATGACGTATTGCAAAACTGTGAACGCTGATAATTGGAATCAGTGAGAACAAAGTCAAAACAAAGCGTTTCGAATAATAGACCAGTAATATTGGGTAAATACCTTTCTTTATCATTTAAAACGCAATTAAAATCAATCTGTTGCGACTGATATTCGTTATTTCGAAAATATGAAGATCGTATTTACGTTTTACCGTAATTACTCGAGTATAAGACTGTTAAACCGACCCGCTATGTCCGATATTCGTTATTTCGAAAATAAGAATGTTCGTAATGAAAACTCATAGTGTCGTAATTTTTTGGCGTAAATCCTCGTCCACAGGTTGCTCTCGTGTATAAGTCGACCCCCTAAACATTAACTAAGAGTTTTTGGAAAAAAACCTCGACTTATACACGAGTAAATACGGTAATCAATTGACTAACTCAATTGATTAACTGCTCAACAGGATGGCTTGTCATCCCCAGTCTTATATCCTACTGCCACAGCAGTTTCTATTCATACAACATGAATATGTTACAATAATCAATATATTTACTGTCACTTATCACAACATATTTGGTTGTTCCATCATATTTCATTATCCACAAAATATTTAGATATTAGAGAACTACCAGTAATAAGAAATTAAATACCAGGATTAGTGTTATATTGGGACAATCATTATTTTGCAGATTGTAAAGGTGAGTGTGAGATTTAAAAAAATTGAAATGCTTCATCATAATTGCTGATACAGAGGATTTTCTCAGTCAAATCTGTGGTAAAACCAGCATTTTGCACATATCGAGTTTGAATTAAAGCATTCATGAAACCAGACTTTCAGACTCATTTTCTTTACATAACATGAATGTTAATACCCTAAACAGTGCTTTTATGTACTAGTACCCAAAATATTCCCTGTTAACAACTTTCTGTGGCACTTGAAAGTTGATCAGTTGTCTGCTGGAACCTACACCAGCAATTGAACACTTTGTCAACATGCTTTGCTTAGCTGGTCTGTGATCTCGTCTAAACACCTAATGAGTTACCAGTTGGGCACCTGTCCAGCTTGGGAAACAGGGTGGAGATGTTTTTGTACAATTTATTGCAAGGAGTATACTTCAGAACAACATAAGATTATTTTAATATTATTTGAATCAATGAAATAACTCGTTGTGACAAATATTTTATGGTTGTGACAAATATCTTATGGTTGTGAAAGATATATCATTTATGGGAAAAGTATACTATTTATTTGAAAAGTATCTAATGCATGTGAAAACCTTTCTGTCAAAAGGAAAGACATGACTCAAAGGCTGCATGGAATCCCCCTTAACTTAAAAGCTGTGATATTGAAAAAGTGACATTAAACCCTTTGATCACTGGTTTGGCCTTAAATCACAAGGACTTTGAATGGCAAAACTGTGAATGCTCAGTGATAATTGGTATCAGTAAAATTTATGATTTGACCCTCTTTGATGAAATTTGGGGTTTTTCACACAACTGAATGGGAAGACATCAATGGCTGCATGGATTCCACCTTAAAAGCTGGGCTGTATAGAATTTTTTTTTTAAATTTTGCAAACATATATAATATAAAAAATAATGATTTTTCTTCATTTATAACTTCATAAATATTCATCCGTTTTTAATAATTTTACCACCAAAAGAAAGCCAAGAAAAGGCACTATCATCATGATGAGTGTTATTTTCCAATTCATTCTCTAAATAGTGGGAAAAAATGGCCGAAAATGTGTTGCTCCAATTTAGACAATTGGTAAACAACTCCTCCTGTGACTTACAGAGCCCCCTGACAGTTCAAAGGTCAAGGTCACACAACACACTTCCTGTTTAGTACTGGCAGTACTTGGTGGTCACAAAAAATCATAATTCTCAGGGCAGATGTTCTTTTGTGGATTTCAGACAGATAGCCTGTATGTATGTCAATTTTAAGATCATATATTGTTTTCAGATGCCTTAAACCACTGTAAAATCGCCTGGAACCTTCCAGGTTTCATGAATGCTTTAATGAAAATACCTGGATAAGAAGGTTTATATTTCTCAAAGAATGTTTTGTTTTGACCTAGCAACTCTATACATTATCATAAGATTAGTGTCCCTAAGTGATATAGAACAATAGATACAATTTTGGTGGTGATTGTTTTCAACTTATCCGACCATACTCTATTACTCTCTCTCTCTCTCTCTCTCTCTCTCTCGTCTTTGGTCCAGTATTTCTCATTATCATGCATTGGAAACTATTAAGTAGAGTGTTAATACTGCACAAAACAATATCACGTGTACATATGTGTGTATGTTTATGCCAAAATCAATTGAATATGATTAAAGGAGTATACATGGATATAAATTGCCATTTTCTTGATGTTCATTTATCCCTATGACAACCTTACTACATAATCTGTGGCCTATTCAATTATCGTGAATTTATTCATAATTCTGGTTTCCAATATCTATATGAGCTTTGTGATATGTCCAAATCTGTATTATTCATAAGGCTAATATCACGATTTCAACACCTCTGTCTCCATTCAATGTTTATCTGCGTTTAGCTTATACTAATCTCAGGTAAAAGAATATAACAGACTGCCGTCATTTCTTTACATTAAATACACAAAACCTCCAAGCATTTTACCTGATATATTATCCTTTTCTTCCTCTTTATGTGATGGTTTATCTTCTCTCACTTTTCTGAGGTAAATGTCTTTCTTTCCTCTTTCTTTCTCCTTGGCCATTTTCCCATTTTGGTTCTTTTCCTGTCCTCTTCCTCTGCTGGTCTTCACCCTATCAAGTCCAGTTCCAGTGCCCACCACAGCAAGCGCCTCTCCTCCTTTTCCTTTCCCAACCCTCTCTGGTCCTCTTCCACTACCCTTAAACATGACCGTCCTCTCCTGTATAATATATCTTGTGTTTGGACGTCTGCCTGTGTTACTCACCCCCTACTGATCTGTGTCCTGATGTTTCACATATAAAACAGCAGACGTGCTGCGACCTGTGATAATGCACACACAAGGCCCCTATAGGATATCACATCGGCATGCTCAAATCTTGCTGGATGAAGTGTAACATTTTATTGATCTCCCACTCCAGGAATTCTCTGGTGTTGATTCAGCTGAGTGGTAATATTTGAATTGCAAAACTCTATACATGTAATCTCACATTATCGGGCACAAAACATGTTTCCATGTCTCTTGAATTTCTAGGTCAATGGGTGATTCTTGCTAAAGTGTGTGCTTAGATATTTAGATCATTTATCTGTACATGATAACTAACATTTTATTCCCTGCATTTTCCTTACTGTGAGGCAGTTATATCCAAAATGGGTTCAGTGTGTCGGTGATAGGGTGAGTGAGTGCATGAGTCTACCTTATTTATTGTTGACTGTTTCTCGGTGCCAGCATTTGGTTAATCACTTTGAAAGTAATCATGAATAAAGAAATATACCCTCTCCTAATCAACTTAATATTATATTGATTTCATATTTTTCTACTGTGGGTAATGAAAGTTGAGTTGAATACTGCGTGAAGGTAATATTTAAGCTTGTTAAAATAAGTCCAGACAACTGACAAATGTCAACGGGTTGTGAATACTGTTACCAGGTTGTCTAATACTGTTACCAGGTTGTCTAATACTGTTGTACAGCCAGGTCTGCACAATCTGGCAGAATTGAAATTAAAATTGCTGTAAGACATACTGAATTATGTCTGTATTATCTTTAAAAAATACAAACCAAAGTCCCTTATATTTAGTTATATCCCTGATTATAGATGTTGGCCTGAGGTGCAGGGGATAACAGCATGACCCCACAGCAGTTTATCACATAGCAATTAGAGGTCTGAGCTGTCGAAAATGCACAACAGTTGAAATAAATATAAAAGAAACCTTAAATGATGTCAAAAAATAGCCTTGACTCAATATGATGATGCTGAGTTAGTGTTACCATCCAACTCTAAAAATGATACATTTTCCGACAAAGCAACATTGGAATGTTAATAAAGTCACATTTCATCTGGCCACAAAGGAAAATATTGTTTGGAATCATTAGCAATGATGCATTTTCCATTTTTGGATTGAGATTTGAAACCCTTCTCATGAAAGTAAGTATATATGCTTGTCCATGACCTCATCTGTTCAAGACATATTGCACTGAGGTGTTCTTCTGCTGATACACAGGATTTGTTGGCCTATGGGGGCCTCACAAACCTAGCTGACTTGTTCCGCTTGTGATACACAGATCACATTTACTCTAACTGGGTCTCAATTGATCAGTTTAGATAGGTGATATAGATAATAAATTTGCCTTACTTGTGGAGTGATTCAGAGGAAATATTTGCTTTTTCTATAGAAGTCTGATATGACTATGGTTGGGTTCATGTGTCCTGTAGGGGCCTGATGGTGGTAGGGTAATGTAGTGCTGCCCTGTTAGGGCCTGATAAAGCATGGGTTTTTTGTTAGTGATACAGCAGATCCTGCTGTTGCTATAGAAACACAGCAAACACGTTCTGTTTTGCCATTATATGTGACAGTGCCTCAGTACTTGTAAATAATGGTTTCTTTGTTTGGATGAGCTCTCCATATTACCTATCAGTACATATCGGTATCACCTGGGACAGGCAGTGGGGGAATATTGACTGTAAAATCAGTGGTCCAGAGACTACGGAAATTAAAATGGCATGTGATGTCATTTCCGATCCCACATCCCAATTTTACTGTTACCGGTATTTCATGACCACCTCAAAATATGTGGCACCCCCTTACTTTTAAATCTTTTTACGTCTCATTTCAGCCAATTTCAAATTCAAAAATGAGAACTGCATCCAATTCACTGTGTAAATTTTTATTAAAGACTAATACTATAGCAACAAATCCTGTCTTTGAAAAAATGATACAGTATTAGGCTAGGAGAAAAAGAGTCTTGTTTTTCATCATTAATTTTACATAAATGGAAGGAAGGAAGGATGGTATTTTTTTTCTATTTTTTGGACACAAATTCATTTGCATCGGTATTTTATGTTTATATCCAGCAAGCTCAATAATATTTTTTGTTGTAATTATTACCGGTATACAGATTCAGGGGTGAAACTGTGCCTAAAACTTTTTAAAGATAATGCCTTTTCTTTTTCTCAGCAATGAGAAAAAACTTTAATTTTTGACCTGGCCTTATTATAACAAACACCATGTTGTCATAGCTTTTTCACTTAAAAACAATTATTCTTCACATGTTGGCCGGCCTGTCCACTTTGCACATTCCTTTGTTGTTCAACTTCCGGATCATAAAACAACGCTGATTTGCATATTGTTAATGGAGCATTTGAGTTTGAACAGACTATTTGAGTTTTATCTTGACCTGCTAAAAGAGCAAAGCCTTCAAGCTATTTTTATATTGCACAATATAGCAAATATTTACTCACTTAATGTTTCAAAGCTATACAGACTGAGATAATACACCACCTTTTCAAAACTAACCTATTTAAATATCACAATTTTTCAAATAATACTAGCAAAAAAATCCTAACAGGGGAACCTTATCATGTTGTGCTACATTAAAGTCCGCAAATGGAGCCATTTTCAATCATTCTAACTGTTACTAAATATATGAAAATTGCCTTGTGACTTCTGTTTCATACATGTATGAAGGTTTTGAAAGAAGAAAAGGACTAGCAACCATCAACTATTTCATTTGTATCAGATGGCATTCAGCTGGAAGGCAAGTGATCACAAATTAATTTTTGAAATGATAATTTGCTTTCATATAAAGTGATGTTTTGCAATACAAAAGACTGATATTGGTTACATACAGTCAAACTGGGGTTATAAAATACAAAAACAGGATAATAACAAACACCTGTAATTCATACATCCTGCTTTCATAGGAACAGAATAAACACAATACACATGGATTGGATCTGATCATAAATGATAGATCGATACATGTACATGGTTAAAAGGGCTCAGATCTGATGCGATAAAATTTGCATTTCATTTCATGCTATTGCTTGGGACTTGCACATAAACAGATTTAGATAAAATTGATATCACAAACATACAAATTAAATTGTTCTGCATATGAGGATTATCATCTGCAAGATCATTGTTGCTAAATGATACTGGATTAGTGTGAAATATTCAGAAACTATAAATGATCAGATATGGGGCTTCACCATGTTCATAGCATTGTATTGAAGTGTAGAGCTAATCTTGCAGTCACTATATCCTAGCCTGTATGATGTTGTTAATTGGTAGTATTATAAAATGTTTTTAAACCTGAGCCTCTTTATACAAATGTACACAGAGCCCCAGGTTATATTCATTGTCCAATCATATTAACCCCTCATCATTCTAAATACACAGTATTTAATTCATTATTTGAAGAAAATTCCTCTGTTAATCAGCAACTCTTAATGAAAATATGATCAACAGGAACATATCTGGAGCACTGATGATGTTTGGTATGCCTTTAATGTTGGCTGGAGCACTGATGATTTCTGGTATGCCTTTAATGTTGGCTGGAGCACTGATGATTTCTGGTATGCCTTTAATGTTGGCTGGAGCACTGATGATTTCTGGTATGCCTTTAATGTTGGCTGGAGCACTGATGATTTCTGGTATGCCTTTAATGTTGGCTGGAGCACTGATGATTTCTGGTATGCCTTTAACAGTCTTCCCGATAGTCACCAGACCTTCAACGGACATTCGGTCCGACAAAGTTGACATTTTCGCCGGACCGAAAGCATTTTTACCGGACCGTAAAAAAAAGAAAGAATATCATCGTGAAAAGTAAACAAGCCAAGTACAAGCTTCCCAAATGGCGATATAATTAAAATCTTTGTTTTATTTTGCACATAGAAATATTCTGACACGTGTCGGCAATAGTCCGCCTTCATTTTATTAGTTTAAAGTATGCACAAGTCAGAGAAAATGCGAGTTTAACAATGCTTAAATATGCATATAAGACACGAGGTCGTCATTATGAAAACCGGAAGTGACGGGGACAGGCTCGTATTTTTGGCGCGAAAATGATCAGACGCTATTCATTCGCATTGAAAATATTAATGTATTGCGCAATGATGGATCCCTGACACTTCGTATTTACGTTTTACTTTTAAAATGACTGCCGAACATCTCGAGGGATAAATTTTGAGAAAAGTTAGAATTTTCACAAAAATACATGTCGGACATGATGTCCGACTACGACAGAAAATATGCCGGACCGTGGCAAAAAATATCGGTCTGGACCGGCGGTCCGGCGGTTATCAGGAAGACTGCTTTAATGTTGGCTGGAGCACTGATGATGTTTGGTATGCCTTTAATGTTGGCTGGAGCACTGATGATTTCTGGTATGCCTTTAATGTTGGCTGGAGCACTGATGATGTTTGGTATGCCTTTAATGTTGGCTGGAGCACTGATGATGTTTGGTATGCCTTTAATGTTGGCTGGAGCACTGATGATGTTTGGTATGCCTTTAATGTTGGCTGGAGCACTGATGATGTTTGGTATGCCTTTAATGTTGGCTGGAGCACTGATGATGTTTGGTATGCCTTTAATGTTGGCTGGAGCACTGATGATGTTTGGTATGCCTTTAATGTTGGCTGGAGCACTGATGATGTTTGGTATGCCTTTAATGTTGGCTGATCAACTGCATTCCCATGGCTCTTAATTATGTAATGTCTTGACATTATCCCAGAAAAAAAACACACATCTTAGATAATGACTAACTAATGTGTCTAGACATCATAACCATACTTGAAATAGCTATGAAGTACACAGAGTGCATAGAAGTAAACATGCTTGATTCATTATTGCAAGTTACCGTAGGATGCTGACAACCCAGCAAATTCACACAAGGTACCGTAATCAACAAGTTGGGCTTTAAATGACCAATTTTGTCCCTAATTAACATTGTATTACATTTTAATAAAATATTACAAGGAAAATATATCAATTCTCTGAGATTTGCAGAATTAAGTAACAACACTCATTTTGGGACACAAAAAAGTATGTACTTGGCAATGTTCTTGGTTTGCCAGCAGGAAATCTCAGTGACCATTCTATTTGGCTACCAATAAATAGCTTTAATAGAATTAAACAAGGTTGACTTAAGTGGTAATGGATGTCTCTCCAAAATCTATTCCAAATAATAGCAATAAACTTAGACTGTTCTTTTTAATGTGATCCTTTCATTAGTAAAAGCCAAAATTGTGTTTGAACATGCAAAGATGTGACTAAATGTAAAAGGCATTTGCTTCACATTAATTGTACAAAACTAGGTCAACACCTGAACATGTCCAATTGGGGTAAATTGTATGATCTGTCTGACCTCACTTGGTCATGTTTGAATGTGACAGCTAGAATACATGTGAAGCAGCAACTGCTCATGATAAATTGATATGATAAATTGTACAACGACAACTTTGTGTACCATGAAGGTTAATAGATCTGAAACATGCAAATATCTTGATGGAAGCTCAATAAGTAGTCCACACATACTCTCACCTATGCCCCTGTTGGACTGCATTATTCTATTCTTAATGGTAGTACTCTCATATGCTATTATCTGGATGATCAAACAATCAAGGGGCTAGACTGCATTTCATTTGGCAGCGAGCAATGTAAAAGTTCTACATTTCCCACCATAAATAAGAATTTTAATTCTCTAATGGTCTATGTGCACTTCAACTGCACATTTTGGCAAGCAAATTACAATCTTGTTTTCAACGACATGCCTCTAAAAATAGGACAGGTGTATTGTGTGCATATTTGTTTTTTAAAAATATCTTTTCAAGTTTTTAAAGAAAAAAAAACCCAAATATATTGCGAACTGAGATATGAACAGGGAAGGAAATCCTCACAAAATATTAATAAACAACTTAAATATCATTAATTTGAAATATAAGATAGTAAAAGAAACTGAGATAAAATATCAGTACTTTTACTAGTCATCTTTTACTGGTTGATGCCCTCTCATTAAATGCCAAAATCGTAAGGGTCCCCAGTTTTGATAAGGTATAGAATGGGTTGGAAACAAACTTCTATTTTTCAGGCCTTGACAGAAAGCTTGTTTTTGTGCACCATATGAAATCTGTTTTTTTTTTGTCAAAATCTAATTTAATGATGATTCCAAAAATTACAGTTGCTTTATAGTGTTCTTTATTTTCTTTGATATTGCAGAGGGGAGTTCTTCTAAATTAAATCACTAGATATTTACTGAGTAGGTCATTTGCCAATTGAACATAAATCAGTAATCACCTGTCATAATGTGCTGTGATTTGGCATATTTCCATCGTCTTGTGCACTTAAACATAGAGTCCACCTGTGACAATACTATAATGTTATCTGAACATTATTTACCCACCAAAGACATTATATCTTGAGAAAATGTATAAAAAAATGCTTTCCAAATATATCAGTGTGTCATGTTGGAACAAACATGTACAATGGCACGCAAACAAGATTATACCAGTAAAAATATATACCTGACCGGATATTCCAGATCCCCTTCTATTCAAATTCCAGACAAATTGTTGCCAATGAAACACATCAGATAACTATAAAAATGTATTTATCACATCTATCAGTCTTCCTCTAATTATGTTTTCAAAGAAGGATATATCGCGTGATGAGTAATTATCTAATATATAGTTGGCAACTTTCCTACAATATATATACATACATACACATATATATATTTAGATACATACACATATATAAATTGCACAGACTGATGTGTGTACAGCACATGAATTAAGTAAACTCTCAATGCTAAATTGTGTGTTCATAAATATAATCTGAAATTCAGTCTGTGGCTTATGGCAGCTGATGAAAGTTATATAATCTGTATATTTTAGCATTCGCTCAGTGACTTTGTATCACAGAAAATCTTATTATGCAAAGCAAATATATGCTAAAGGAAAGCCATTACCATACATCAACAAATGACGGAAACTGTAGACTATTGTCCTTGCATTCAGAAAGTAATTCATAAAGAGTTTTGGATCAATCATCTGCCCACTTGAGCATTATTATAACTAGCCACTGACCTGTTCACAAATCAGCAACTTTGTTCACAAAATTGGTTTTGGAAAGGCTTGTCAATACAGAAACTTGACATTAAACTGTGGCATCAGACTTTCTCATAATCTCATTAAAATTGGTCTGGTTGGCCCTGCACATTCTTAATCCAGGATTTCATAAGGCTTGTCAATAATCTATATCACAGGTAAGATTTAATCTACCACTTGTAATGATTTCTCCACATACAAATCTTATTGATCACAAGAGGAATATACCGGTACTCATTTCTTTTGTTTATCAGTTGGTCTCAAGCACATAAATTCACTTACCGGTAACCATGGAACTATCAAATATGTATCTTTGTCATTCTTTGGAAAAGTAACCATTTTTTTTCTTCAGTTTATCATACCAAAAAATTTGAAAGAGATAAGTATGAATTACTATCATTCAGATTTGATGAATGTCAACACATACACATTTCAAGAGATTTTGCAGAAGCTTCCTGTCATAAAATCTTTATAAATTTTCAAGGAGTACAAACCACAACAAAAAGAACATCCCCACTCACTAATAGCTTTATCCTGGCTGTATAGTAACTTGTATAATATTTTCAGCTTGGAGTGTTTAAAGGCCTACAGTTGGCTTAAATCACCACTATCTTGCACCATGCAAGAATAATGCCCCAGAGCGAATTCTTATTTGTATTTGTGTACACATGTGTTCTGATATTCCCAACCCAGTTGGGATCCTGATTCAGTAATGTTCTGATGTGGATCTTGGGCTTTTATATCCCAATCAGCATCCAATTATAAAAATTAATTATTCATCTTTCATCCACAATCAAAAAGACATTAATTATATAAATTGCCAATATAAATCTGATCATTGCAAATGTACAAAGTTACTGTTCGATAAGAAGTATTCAATGACTTGGTTTTCACAATTTGAGCATTTTATAACAATTTCATGTAAGGTTATTGATGACAATATTGAAGGCTTTCTGCTTATCAATCAAAATTTGGTGCAAACTGAAAATATTTGATATTTTGGAAAAAAATTTGTTGGGATCATTTTTCATGTACTATCCAAAGTACACCATTCATAATGTTCTTTTTCTATTTCATATGAAAAGACTCTGTTGTCTCCTGTAAGTGCTTAGGTTTGCATTGTGTCATCGCCTCCTGTGCGTGATGGAAGCCAGTGTGATTCTCCTGGAGTTTGGAAGCTTATGCAGTTCTCTATGGATTGACGTAAGGTAACTCATCAATCATATGATGGATTCCTATAAATCATAGTCGGGAGAAATATTTAAAGTGCACAAACGAACAGCTTTTGATTAATTTATATGCAATGTAAACAGAGGACAATAAATTAAATATGACTTTGACAGTTAGATGTGCTTCTAGTATTGATTGGTCTTGATGTCAGGTACAAAAAAAAATATTAAATTGTCTGTATCTGACACATTGACAGGAACATCTAAAGATTATATATAAATATAACTTTAGGAGAAACAAATTATGTACCGGTAGATATTCAAAAGAAATATCATTAATATTATTTATCATTTCTTATTGATAAATATTTACTTCTTGGTGCCTCTGGAGCCATTCCTGGCATTCAGTTAAAAGGATGACAGATGCTTTTGATAAACAACAATAAACAATAAATTTATGATTGCATCCTTTTTTTTAAATTTAAAATTGTTATTTGAAGAATATGTATACACCACATGGATTAAACAAGCTTCATATTTCATGTTCCGTATATCAGATATTTGTGTTGACACCAAACAAACTTAACATTAACTGCAATGCTATGCATAACTGTGCTGTGTACCAATAGGGCAGTATGAAAGATTCTGGTACTTTTACCCAGCATTGCTCGCCCTGCTCTCCCCAATCACAGGTATTATGGCAGTGAACCAAAAGCAATAAAACATTATGCCGGATGTGGTCTTGTAATTCCTTCTATCAATTAATATTCAAATAAATATTGTGGTTTGAACAGACTCATTGATTGGATTATAAATAGAAGAATGGAGACAGAGCCGATTATGGTCAATGTATTGATGTATCTATGGTGGATGCTGGTGACGGACGCAATCAATATTCTCTATAATGAAGATATTGTCTGTGTTAGGAGGAGTGTTAATCCACGTGATCACAGGCCATACATATGTTAATCCTATGTGTACAAGCTCACAAAATGAATTATTATGCCTGAACACTCTCATTATTATGTTGATTATTTCATAATAGTGTTGTTTTGAATCCTTTCACATGACCAAAAGATATGATACCCCAAAAGGAATTATGTACCAAATTGAAAAAAAAATCATGAATAGGTGAGAGAAACATTTCCCTTTCATACCTATTTATTTTTCCCAATAAGTGTCTGTTATGAAAAAAGGTCTAATAAACAGCTCCTTTTTAAAAGCGTTCTCCATGATTGGCTAACCTCTGGTGAAGTAACATCATAGAGAGGTAAAATGATGTCATGGCTATTTGACATTAATTTATGACTTCACCAAACACATCATCTTTTTACTAGTTCCATAATGACATCAAATTTTGTTAACCTACTTTGAGTTTTTTGGGATCACAAAGACTTTTTCTCGCAACAGATTTCAGGAGATAATACAGCTTCTGAGTCTTATAGTTTTCTCTCTTATTGCTCTAATGAAAATATTGCACATGTCATGTTTTCATTTGTGCAAATTTCTTTCAATAAACCAAATAACAGGATCACCACATTAAACCCTTCACAAAATATTGATCTAAGTTATCTACGGTAGATTTCAACTTTACAGCATTTATTGATCTGTACTGTAATCAAATGTGTCTTGGGGCAGTTTACGGAAGTATTTCAGTTATACTTAGGATTCCATTCACATTGCTCACATCTAAAATAAAATAATCTATTTTGGCTTTGAGATGAGCTTTTTGTGGAAATCACAGAATTTTCTGTCTTGTGACTTTTTGGTGTTAAACATTCTCAGTGATAAAATATGTTTCTCTTAAAAAGTAAAAAGCACAATCAAATGGAATTTATTATTTTATATAGTAATTTTCCCAGTAAAAAAGATTACTCACTCCCTCAAGAATTAATATTCCTGACCATTTCATAAGCACTGCCAATGGTTTACCTATATTGTTACAAACAATGGGAATCCCTTTTGCAACGACAAGCAATGAACCGTTTTCCAGTGACAGATCACACTGATTGAAAACACCTTTGTATTCATCCCCAGCATCTGAAAAACGTTTGGTGGCACGGAATATCTGAATAAACATGCAAACATCAATAACTTTTCTGAGAGGTTCAACAAGTGGATCTTAAATGATACTAATTATTTCATGACAAATGTAGTTTACATTTGCCAATTTCCCTTAAACACAATCAAGTAAACATAACATTACGCTCATTTGATGGATATTGATATTATATTCGGTAAATACTCACAATACTCATGAATGCGACCGTGTGGTACTCACCTGTTTATCGCTGTTAAGGTTTCTGGATGTGTCTGTCAAGATTTCATATCTGCTCCACTTGTATATTCTCACAGAGAGAACTGTAGTTTAGACCCAAGCCTTCGTAGTGAGATATAATTAGACGGTATGATATCCTGAATTGTGATAAGAGGCAGTTTTGTTGTTATCAAATCGTGGTGATAGATTAATGCATGTGCATAAAGCTCATGTTTGCATATGATCTTGTTGAATGGATCAGGAAGGTTGACCTCAATACGTCCACACACACGCCCGCCGCGCATGCACCAACGCACCTGTTTGGTGTGCGTTGCCATGACTACAACCTTTGATCCGCAGGTATATTTTGACAGTAATGTAATTATCACAACTGACATACATTGCATACGCAAGAATTTATCAGGGATGCATGTTCCCGTGTGCATGTTCATTCAGAGATATTTGTTAAATATCTCTGGTCATTATAAAAGCAACCTCAGTCTTCATGAGAAGATATATTTATAACCTACTTTAAGGCCAAGACATTATAGGTACATTTTCCTGATAATAATATTTATTTTGGACTATTACCATCCTTTACTAATGCTGTGAGGGTTCATATATTCCTTGAGGAATTGAACGATATACATGTCAAAACATAGAATTTAATTGTTTTTGAAAATGCAGGAAATATATAAAAAAAATAGTGATTTCAAACAGAAGACAAATATGAAAGTAAATATTAGAAAATAAATGATTTCATACAGAAAACGATGATAAAATATGCAGAATGGGATTTTATTAGAGAGATATGCATGTCAGAACAAAAAAAATTGTTTTTTTTTCTTTTTAATAAAGACATACAGAATACAAAGATGAAATAATCATATTGGGTTTTATTTGAGAATTTTTCGGAACCCAGACACATTGACAAATAAATTAAAAGTTTATAGTTACAAAGCTGGTACAGCAAAATTTACCAGTATTTAAAAATGACGGCAAATCTAAGACCCTTTAGTATATATATATGAATGATATTTATAATAATCAATCCATTATATCAAGCTATAAGTTAATTGTACAATAAAAAGACATTGCTGGGTGAGCAATGAAAATTATATCATTATATTCAGTGAATAGCAATCTTAGAAACATGTTCTGTTTTAAAAAAATGGAGTGGACAATATGGTATTGACCTCAATAAAGCAAAAATTACTACTGAGGGCAAAAGTTCATAGGATTAGTATGAGACAAGGGTCAAGATTTTAACCATTGATTGTGTCAACTGTGTCACATGGAAAAAAGAATGTAACAAAGATCTCTTCTATAGGCAATACAATTGTTGTCAAAAACCCTTTTGAATGAACTGTTGAGAACAATATTTCTTAAATCAAAGCACATTTCTAGCTGTCATCTGTCATTGCCTGGAGGCCATCTGTCATTGTCTGAAGGCCATCTGTCATTAGCTGAAGGTCATATATATAATGGAAGGACAACCACTGATTCAAACTTTGCATGGTATGCATCACAGTTTGAAGACATGACAGTACTAAGTTTGAACCCAGTGGATCTCTTGCTTTATTTCATTTGGTCAGTATAGAATAATGTAATTGAAATACATGTCCCATGCATGACAGTTACATTTATCACCATTCTACCTGTATTTAATGTCACTAATCTAAGACATGGTGACCCTTCCATGACTGAAAAATAGCACAGAATGCAAACAGAAAGCAAAGCCTGATTCATAGCAAAGTGTCAAAACAACAAGAAGCTTAACATATAATCAGAAACCAAAATAGAAGTATTAGCTACAACAATTGCTCTCAGATATTAGCAATCCAAAGTAAAGCACAGTATAAAACAATTTCACAACAGTAAAATTGAAATATAAACAGAGCTTAGATTTATGTGACAGTTATCCTTAATATAATTTCAAGTGGACATGTTTCATACATGTTTCATAACATACAAATGTGCAAAGAATACAAGATATAAATATCAATTGCCAATTCCTTTCTCATTATAGACCTAGATCATATGTTCTAAATACATATTCAAATTTGGTGTTGATAAGTACCGGTACTTAAAATCTTGAAAGCCAACCATGAAAGCCAATACTGAATATTTATGATTATTTCAATATTCCCATATTTTATTATCTGCTACATAATTTGTATATGAGTGATTTTTTTCCAAAATATAATTTTTGAAATATGTTTTTATATATTATTTTTTTGTATATACTGTACTGGGGTCAATTTAGGTGGGAAACTCAGCAGGCTTGACTATTTTGCTTCACTCAAGTGACCAATCAGTATAAAATAAGAGAAAAATATTGCCATTATCTGGGAAATCGCTGGAAAATTTATTGAGACTCAATGAAAATATCACAAAAAGTCGGAGGATTTTGCAGAAGGCAACAGCAGTTAATAGTTTCACAATATTTATCTATAATTTTCCCATTAATGTGATGCATGTCACACAATTTTCCATTGCATTTACTGAGCTTGCTCACTGCCCACAGAATCATGGCCACATATTTAAAGAAATTATAATACTTGTGTCAGAGAAACATAGAATTTTGAGACCTTTTTCTGAAGATGAGTGGCAAAGGATATGATTTTTCCTCAAGTTTTGATCAGGACATTTCTCTATTTAAGTGTCTATTTGGATCACAACTTGTTATAGAGGGCAGTATTAAATGTACACATCTTAGAGTGTAGCAATCTTTTTCCCCACTGCTAAACTTTGCCTTACATATCGATTAACCAATGTTTTGTTACTACCAAGTTTGTTACTGAAATAGTTCCATGAAATCAGCAATTTGAATCACTCGATGGAAAAGTGCAGATCGTAAAACTTCTTTATTTAGTATGGGCAATATTTGAGATGATTGTTGTCTCATTCATTCTTTGCATACTTTCGTCAAAAAACTTTATTTCATATATATTGTAGGTTGCTACCTCAAACTGTTTGGAAACCTATCTTTCTAAATAATATTTTATCAAAGTACAAGATGTGTTGTGAGGGAAGAACAAATCTTTTAAAATATGCCTCTTCTGTGGTGACAAGTATTTTCTATATAAATTATGTTTTTGGGGATATTTCTGATAAAATAAGGTATTTATTTATTTTTTCAATTTGGTGAAACACCACATTTTTTTAGGTTGTAATTATTACAAATAATAACGTATACAATACTTTATACAATATGCACAAAATTAGATTTATGGAAATGAAAACAAACAATCAGTTTCTTTAATAAATTAGTTTAATGTTTGGTTTGTACTACAATATATGAGCTACATCATACTATATAATAAAATATAAAAATATTCACAAACTTTTTGTCACTAATAAAAATATACTGTATGGCAGTATTCGCATCAATATATAAGGCTACATTCAAAGATTCTTGCTCATGGTAACAGCAAAATGTAAAACAAATAAATATTCATACATCTTACATTGTTATGTCAGAAGTGTTTTCCTGTGTGTTAACTTGCACTCACCCAATTCTCAGAAGCAAGAAATTAATTGTTCTTGCATGCCCAGTATGTCACAATGAATAATAGAGAACACGCCAACAAAATTCTTGGGAATGTGTTAAGATTTTATATAATATATTCATATACTTTGTAAGCTTAAACAGCAAGATTAATATAAAGGATTTTTCCTTTTCACAATTCAAAGCTACCGGTAAATCTTATTTTCTGTTTGGATTTTCTAATACAAAAAATAATCGAATTTAGTCTTTTTCTAGGTTTGTATTTAATTCTGCTGTTCTCATACCCCAAATAAGAATATGGATAAGGGACCAAAAGATTGCTTGTAACAAAATAATTTAAAGGAATATTCTGCAAAACTTCAACAGAGAATGCCAAGCAAGTCACTTAACAATACTCTCTAAACATGAAATGAAATCATTGAGCTGAATGTATTTCAAGTTTATCTTAACTCATTGATTCTTTGATTTTTTTTAAAACAAATATTTTATCATGTTTAAAAACAATCAAATTAAGAATTAGTATTAAGTAATAAAACAAAATATATGATGTAGCCTAATTTAGAATGGCAAAAACATTCAAAATTAATTCATATATGAATTCTGAATGCTTTGGCATGATTGTTTGTAAATTCTTGAATAATCAAAGGAAAATATGCCCTTTGCACCCAAGTTTCTTATTCATAATTTTAAGTGCTACACATTATTAAAACCTAATATTAAAGTGGTATTTGGTTTCAGGAATTATTTTTTAATATAAAAATTGTGAAACACATTATAAATGATTTGACCTTTTTGTTAGGTGAAATCACAAATTCAGACAAAGGATATTCATATTTCCAGATTGCACTTCGACTTTGAAAAAAATTACACAAGGCTACCATGATAACTTTCTTATTGTGCTTCAGACATCTAGTGCTCAATAGAGTATTTGGTTTGTTGTAAAATGTCATTCAGCTCTTTTTCTGGTTCTTTTCTTCTTATTTTTAAAAAAAATAAATGTATTCTTTTTACAGATTCCAACCATTATATATCAGAAATACAAATAGTGTCTATAAAAATATTATTTCTCTCATAATTATAACTAACCAAGCAAGAATTCTCTACTTAGGATCCTAAATAAATATATACATATTTTACAGCTAATATTGTAATTCATAGAATCATAATTACTTCAATTATTTGTACATTTGTATTAAGCAGGCCAATCTTGCAAACTGATTCCCCAGCTCATTGGCTGCTGATTCATAGCATTACTCTAACACTCTTTAAGTTTAAAGATAAAATAACATTATCACAGAGCAGTTTTCCCTTTCCATCTGTTCACTAGAACTAATTCACCATTTTTACTATTTTCACATCTACTCCTGTGACCAAAGTAGGTACAATAAGACAATATTTCATACTTTCTAAATCATCAATATTCGCTCTAGTTAGTATGTGGCACATGGACATTGTTCTCTGATTGATGTAATATAATATATTTATCATGCTTTAAACACATGACTTTTTTGGTGAACACTAGTGGACTTTTCAAATTTATTGATAAGGAAATATTCCTTAACAATCCCTGAGATGTACTGGCAAGTGATGGACATGATCAAGTTACAATAAAAATATACATCTTGTATCAATCAAGTTTATTAACACACATTAAGACAAATGCTTGCACTTTCTGCATTCATCATAATCCTGTGAGTAAGTTTCATTTATCATGACTTTGTCATTTACAAACACATCTGGCCAAACACATGTTATTATCTGAATGAATGGATTAAAAAATAAAGCTTTTTATGTTCATTTAATCACATGGTAATTTGATGACCACAATCTAACCTTAAAATATTCTTTACATAGTGCAATATCAACCACGGAAGACTTGAGCTGTCTGTTGGCAGTAATAACAAGCTGCAAATGTCATTTTATGAGTGACATTTAAGTTTCTGAACATTCGTTCAAATTAACACCTATTCTGGCTTTAGAATCAAGACAAGATAAACAATTTCTGCATCTGGTTATTCTAAAAAGAATTTCTGTCTCACATCTATGTGATAGCCCTTTTTTCATATAACAATCCGAATTAGCTTTTATCAATTACTGTCAAGTCTTTAAAAAAAAAAGAAGATAAACATCATTCTCTAAACCTTATATATATATTCTGTGATATATATATATTCTGTAATATAAAATATATGTAAGAATACTTATATATAGAATACTTATATATATATATTCTGTAGATATGCAAGAATCCTTATATATATTCTGTAATATCCTTCATTCTATATATATATATATATATATATATATATATATATATATATATATATATATATATATATATATATATATATATATATATATATATATATATATATATATATATATATATATATATAATGAATTATTACATATATTTTATATTACAGATATAAGCCCCAGTCACACTTACACGATCTATCACAGGACTTGGCATAATCTGTTAAATCGTTTCACATCGTTTATCAGAACGGGAACACATGTGAGGTGGTCTGCAATTGTCTGCCAACGTCTTGTTTGGTCTGCTGAAGTCGGCATAAGCCCACGACTGTTTTGAACTGTTCAAAACAATCGTGTCACAGCCACGATGTGAAGGTGGTCTGGAGGCAGTCCTGTGGCAGTCCCTACACAGTCGCCATGCCATCTGGTGTGAACTTGCGATCATGCATAATCGTCTGGCTGTCATATAGGTATTCGTCTACGATGTGCGTATGTCATGTCATACATCCTTGGTAGGATGGCCTGACGATCTGGTACGCTCAACTAGCGATCACGGCAGATAACATACAACTATTGAGGACATTTGAGGACTTCTGAGGACTTGGAAAGACTTTGTTAAGACCACAGGAAGACCTGGCTGTGTTGCACAGATAGTCACGTGATAGAGAAGGATGTGTTGAACACGTGGAGGTCTTGTTATGGTCGAGTGGGGGTCTGGGTCTGAACGCGTCATGTCTCAGCATGTGGTCGTCTGACTTTTGTTTTTTGTGCGATCATCACAATCGTGCCAATTCCCGAATAGTCTTGTCAAAGATAGTGTAAGTGTGACTGGGGCTATACATAACAACCAATGTGTAACAACCAATTTCATTGTATTTTAATTAATTTAGGGCCACTTTTCTGGCAGCCCTCACTATTTCATAATATCTATTTAACATGCACTTATACATGATATTGGAAATAACCTTCATATATCATATTCATTCAGTACCTGCCTTGTAACCAGACACAAAACATTTTTTCAATATTATAAAATCTCTTACGGAATGTATCTCATGAACATGTATGTTCTGCATGGCTGTGGTTCAAGGATTATTGTTTGGATCTACAAATATGCTCCTGGGAAATGCTAGAGGAGCACCAATAACACAGTGCACTTCCTCTGGAAAAAACGGAAGATCTTCTTGCACCAAGGTTAACACGTTGAATCTCCGGCAGCGATAATCTTCCTCACCTTCTACAAAACTGATGAAATACACCCATGGGCCCATGACAGCTGGGCGTGCCACTCCAGATATCGCTCCTGTAGGTGGCGCTACCTTAGTCCAGTCATCAGTGATGGGATTGTAACATTCTATACTGGTATTTGTGCGATCAATGACATAGATTTTGTTGTGAATGGAAAGCATTGCATGGCCAGCGTGAGGGAGCAACATCTGCGCTTTGTCCTCCCACGTGTCATTACTCGGATGATAGCACCACAATGTCGTCATAGTTTCATTGTCTGTCCGTCCTCCAGAAATGTAAATTTTATCTCCAGCCACACAAGCTGAGGCTGATTTACATTTCTGTGGCAGCGAGGTGATGGATTTCCACTCATTTTTATCAATTGAGTACACTTCACATTTGTCTGTGGGTGGATGTTCCAGACCGTAATCAACTGGGCTACCCCCACCAAATGCATATAATTTGCCTTCATGTGCCACAAGAGGGAAGGACTGTCTCCGGCTTCTCATGTGAGTCAGTCTTGCCCAGGACTGTGTTCTTGGATCAAACCTTTGGCATGTGGCACGGGCATGGGCTGGTTTCCCCATACCTCCACACACGTACATAAAATTATTCACCACAGCAATTGCTGCGTAAAGGAAATTAGATTCTGTGTCTGAGATCTCTAACCACCTGTCCTCTAATAATGCAAACATTTTACTGCAGTTGTGCTTATAGCCTATCTTTACTCCATATCTGCCTCCGAATGCCACCATGCATGAATCGTTGCGGACTTGCGTACGATCAGTCTGCATCATTGGGTGGCGCTGCGGCAACACATGATAATGCAGGGCCTCATCCAGAAATGCACGGCACTGAGGATCAGAGGTCATCAAGTACGTTCTGGACACTTGATCCACTAATTCTTCTGGGCTCATCATGGCAAAGCGGATGTACTGTAACAACTGTGCGGCTCCAGGACTTCTCTCTCCTCGGTCACAATCTACCCACCTCACAACATGGTGAAACAATCCCAACTCTGACGGCACTTTTAGCTGACTACTCTGTAGCATGATACTCAAGTGTTCAGGGTGAAGCTTGAAGAATTGATCCCCATCTGCTATTTTCTCAAAGTTTTCTATCACATATTCAATAGCTAGATTCTTTACCGCAACCAGGGTGAACATTTCCCCAATATTCAAAATATCAATCACTGTCTTAGAACTAATTTCGCTGATAAGAAACTGGCAGCAGAGGTCAATAGCTGTCCTCATTTGCAGATGACATGCCCCTGCCAGGACTTCCATGATGTCGTCCAGGTTCAGAACCAGTTCTCCTGTGTATGAAAAATCAAGCAGAAGTTTGATTGCATTTGCTGTGACGCCCTTCAGGTCGACATGATCCTGCCGTGCCTCTATCATGCTGCCAGTCAACATTGCTCGGAAGTAATCACTGACTGCTGCCAGAACATTACGGTGAGTTTTGAATGTCTGGCCCTCAGCAATGATTGTGTAGTCACACAGACTACTGTCCTGGTAGAGCTGCTGCAGGGTCTGTAAAACCTGCAACACACAATTATTTTATTAAACAAGCAGCTACAACTGTTGGTTACCTGCAATGGAATCTTTTTCAATCTGTTAACCATCCATCTGTTCATGTGAAGTATTTACTATTCTCAGCACTCGATTCAAATGTAGGTCAGTAGGTCTGTCATATCAAATTTAAGATGGTTCTTGCAGTAAAACTAACGTTTAAAAGAATCAGCATTATCCTTACCACATAAGAATGGTCCTCTGCACCAAGGATGCGGTGTGAGGGTGGTGTGCCCTCAGGGGTGTGGAGACGTTTTGGTTGTCCATTGCTTCCTCCACCCCCATTGTTACCACACGCATCCCCACTCATCTCGGCCATTGCTGCATCTGCAGTGCTGCCACTTTGTGGCTCTAGAATTAAAACAATTTGGTACATTATCATAGGCTTTTTTGACAAAAATAAAATTCCATTGCCTATTCAGCATTCATGAATGTTTTAAGGGGTTTGAAGGCATGATAATTTTTGTCTACCCAGCTTTACTAGGCCTCTTCAATATAGGCCTAGCGCCGATGCGATCAAATGTCGTACTATTTGGGCGCTCATGAATATTAATTAGCAAGAGATTCGAGTTACGTCATTGTATCGTGCACGTGCTGTCCTACCGAAAGGCTGTAATTACATCATTGCACCGTGCACGTGCACCTGGTTATGTTCTGGCGGCGGGGCTTTTGGAACGGGCCTATTTGAGCATATCTCATCGCATAAGCAGAGAGGGTGTTATATACTGAGCCTAATGCAAAGGAGAGTTATGTTTGTCCAAATGTAGATAATTGACAAATAATGAAATTTAACAAAGCAATAAAAAAACATAATTAAGAAACTTTGATAAAGTTGGTCTCAACCTTGAGAATGTTGATTAATAGTGAGCTGACTCAGGAATCAATTCACATTTTGAAGAATTGGTGAATACAATCAGGAACCAGAGAAATTAGCTGTGAAGTGAACTTGGCCCAGTGAACTTGTTGGGTTAGAACAGATCTTCAGGGTCATATAGTCTTTTCAAAGACTTCACGGGTAATCAGGGTTGACACCCCCTGGCCTGGGCCTGGAGCGTTTCTGCAAATTCTGGTAGTGCACCTAGCATGTAGCAGACCAGTAACTTATAAACTGACTTCTTCATTGGTATTCTCTACACGATATGAGGCTGTGCATTTAAGCACCAAAATTTTTCTTCTTTATGAGATTGAGATGAACAGTCAAAATTTGACTCCTCTCCGAATTGGAGTAAATTGTATGGGGGTTGGTGAATCTCATCATTGACAACAGACTCATGTCATGATGGATCTGTCAACTGTCACCTGTCAAATCAAAGTTGTCAAACCCACCGGTTTCAACCTTTGATGCGATGTCAAAGTTATGTAAATATATTTAAAGTTTACCTTAATAACTATGCAGCATCACAAACAAGTGGAGTTCACATTTAACTTATTTCATGTACATTTTAAGCGTTCCTTCTCTGTTGGACCACCTGCACTTCTCTGATAACGATCTCAAGAAAGTTGTCGCCAAATTTCTAAAATGGCGGGCTTAGCCGCATATATCATGAACAAAATATTCCCGTAAAAACGACGTTTTCTGTCCATATTGCTCAATATGTACTCTGGATTTGGTACTGTTGGTTTGCAAAAAATGTCAAATATTGAAATATTCTAAAATGTGGAGAATTAAATTCAAAATATATTACTGGCGACATCCTGTCTCTTTATTGCTATTGATATAGGGAAAGGTGAAGGTCGTTTCTGTCGAGACTTGTTTTACCTCGTGACCAATATTAACCAATCGAAATGTGCAAGTGGGCGCCATGTTCAAAACAGCGGACAGTGGACCGAAAGTGTAAAATAAAATGTTTATATTGGTACGAGATTTATGATAAATCACATTTGGACTAAACATTTGGAAACTTGTTTCATAGACAACTTGAAATCCCTGCAACCACCGAAATGGAAGAATTATTCAGTAAACGTATTCCTATAACACTGAAGTCTTCGGACCGAGAAGACAGGTAAATTTTGAGAGTCACGCCAAAGTGACAGTGTGTCATTTTCTGTTACGCAGTAGAAATTTTACAAGGGCATTAAAGTTTCTTTTCCAAATGTGCGATCTCTTTCCTGATATTGTGTCTGGAGGCTTACTTTAATTTCCCGCCTGATTTAACTATGGTGGAATTTCCAGCACTGGAAGCTCAGCATCTTCCAGGACCAGGAACAGCCTTGCTAGTAGAGCTCTACAGAGTGTAATTTAGTCACAGTATAAATTATGTAATTTCCAGAGCCCCGCAGAATGTAAAATTTTAAGTCACACTGTAATTGCTTTTGACAAGCAGTTGGTATGGTCCAGCGACACCCTTAGTGCGATCATGCACTCTCAGCGGGATGCCAATTGAATTGGTTTTGCCAAATAAACTAATCTGCATCTTCCATGCGTCTTATTTTGACATGTCAAAAAAGGACTATCAGTTTTTACCCTCAGCCCCTGATGTAATCAGGCTGAGGGTATTGCAGTACTCCTGGCGTGGGTATGTATGTATGTATGTATGTACGTATGTCTGTAGCGAACATCCTTGTCATCGCGATAACTTGAGAACAAATGATGGCAGCTTCATGAAACTTGACACACATAAGCATCTTGTGAAAACCTCGGACGAGTTCAGTGGACGGTGACCTTGACCTATTTTTCAAGGTCAAAAGGACAATTATGTGAAATCCCAAGAATCGCAATAACTCAAGAACGAATGATGGCAGCTTTATGAGATGTGACACACATAAGCATCTGTTAAAGACCTCAGAATATTTTCTATGAAACATGACCTTCATCTACTTTTCAAGGTCACAGGGACAATTATGTGAAATCATCCTTGTCATCGTGATAACTCAAGAACAAATGATGGCAGCTTCATGAAACTTAACACATAAGCATCAGGTGAAAACCTCGGACGAGTTCAGTGGACGGGGGCCTTCACCTACTTTTCAAGGTCACAGGGACAATTATGTGAAATCATCCTTGTCATTGTGATAATTCAAGAAGAAATAATGGCAGCTTCATTAAACTTGACACACATAAGCATCTCGTAAAAACCTCGGACGAGACCGATGGACAGCGACCTTGACATATTTTTCAAGGTCACAGGGACAATTATGTGAAATCCCTAGAATCACAATAACTCTAGAACAAATGATGGCAGCTTTATAAGATTTGACACACATGAGCATCTGTTGAAGACCTCAGACATTTTTCTATGGAACATGACCTTCACCTACTTTTCAAGGTCACAGGGACAATTATGTGAAATCCCTATCATTGCTATAACTCGAGAACAAATAATGGCAGCTTTATGAGACTTGTCACACATAAGCATCTGGTGAATACCTCAGTGAAGACCTTCACCTACTTTTCAAGGTCACAGGAACAATTATGTGGTGAGGTCACGTTTTGTTCACAAATATTGTGTGGAGCGAATGTTGTGCAATAATTTACCAGGGCTGAGGGCCACGGGCCGTGGCGCAGTTGGTTAGAGCGCCAGCTTATTAGCACCAGTTCCTCTGTGGTGATCCAAAGGTCGTGGGTTCGAACCCCGGCCTGAAGGGTTAACCCGTTGTCCTTGTAAATCTGTGACCGGGTGAGTTGTCATGTCAAGGACCTGCGACATGACAATTCAGTGAGGCAGCACTATATCTGCTACAAGTAGGTCTCATCACGAAATGACTGAAATACTGTTGAAAGTGATGTAAAACCCAAAACAAACAAACAAACAAAACCAGGGCTGAGGGTTGATGCATCTCTGATGCTTATGTTTATATACTTTAACTTTATTATCGTTATGTTTATGGAGAAGGTTAATTCCTGGGGTTTGTAAAAGTTGTTTTCCATGGTAAAAATGGTTTGAAGAATTGACACCAGTTTCTAACAGTCTTATTCTTGAAATTAGTTGAAATTAGTTGTGAATAAGATGCTGATACTTAGCTAGGTTAGCAGCTGGTTATGATCAGATGCTTTGGAAATATCACATCTATTCTATAAGGGCTCAAGTAATATGCAATATAAAGGAAATGAAGTACAAGGTGTTTTGATTTCCCTGGGTCGCAATGCTGCCATTTGACAGCAGAGGTTGATGTTACACGACATAAGAAGATAAGTTTGCAATAAGACGCAAAAGTTGCACTTTCTGCAGAGGCCTCTGTCAGCCCAAAGCAGTATGTGACAGGTAAAGAGTACTAAAGACTGGTAGCATGAACTCTTTGACACCTCAGATTAGGCTCAAAGTAAAGTATAATTCTTGATGTCATTCTTGGCTATCCATGATGCCATATAGCATATTGCCATTCTCCCTTGCAATCTTTTTATCTTTCAGTGCTTCTGTGATAAGACTTTACCCAAAAATGATGACAATCAAACTGTGCTTTAAAAACAAGGCTATCAATTAAGGTCTTGTTGAAATGTTTTACTGATACATGTTAGGATGTATCACTCAAAAAAAGTTTCTTGCTATAAAAGACAAATTACATAAATCATTGATTCATGATTTTTATGCATTTTTTTTTTACTTCAAAAGATGTGCATTATTCCCATAAATTGCACAATGTTTACTTTTTGTACATTTTGAAAAAGGGTCTTGAAAATATTCACCTCCTCACTATTCAAACAAGAAAAAGTGGTGATCCACATGTAACACGGATGAGAAAAAAAAATAACAAACCAAAATTGACAACAAACAGAACAAAAATTAAAATAAACAAAACAAAAATTACAACAAACAAAATAAAAAATAAAAGATACAAAATGAAACAATCCTTGCAAACTGATGGGCTAGTTGAAATCATCTTTATTTGTCTTTTAAAAACATTTAATTTGGTATATGAACAAATTTTTTAGCACAAATTTATACAAAGATGTGCCTTTTTAGGATCGATTATGTAAGTTACTCTATTATCGCTCAGGCACTATCGCAAATCATCGATCAGACTTTTGCATGTCATTTCTGTTCTAATTGTCCGATTTACACCAAATTTGAACGAAACTTACTGAAAATTCCTTGTTCTAGCGATTGGAAAGCATTTCCAAGCAATTTAAAGGGATAATTTCGCACATCGATGGGCGATGACGATATTGCCGTCTTCACCTTTCTTTAATCACGCACTTCTTTATCTTTGTTTACTTGTTATATGAACGTATTCATACGCTAGCGCTTGTAGACTGGTGCCGCCCTCTGTGTATCCACACGATATTCTTTACACTCGGCGGGGGACCAGTCTATAGCGCATGCACACGATGAACACTCCACAGTGGCGTCAATTGCTTGAACCATATTGCCCACAGAAAAAACCGAATTACAACCCACAGGAAACGACTACCCATTTCCCATGATCGTACCGATCACAGAATCACACTGATAGTCCCTGTCGGCAGTGGATATCAAAATGGACCATCCGTGTTACAAAAAAACATTTTGAAATCTGACTTGAATTTGGTAGGGAAGCCTTTTTCTGCATGGATTGTGAGCATAAAAACACGATTTAATCAGAATGTTATGAACACAGGCCAATCTACATACTTGTTTTTTTGTTTCCATTGAAAAGTATATATTGAAATGTAGAACTTATTAGGAATGAGAACTAAACAA